>CM055127.1:481762452-482389952 GCA_029206835.1 Rana muscosa
GGCACACTTAACCCCTACAGCGCCCCCTCCTGGTTAACCCCTTCACTGCCAGTGTCATTTTTATAGTAACCAGTGCATTTTTATAGCACTGGTCGCTGTAAAAAATGACAATGGTCCCAAAATAGTGTCAAAAGTGTCCGATGTGTCCGCCATAATGTCACAGTCACTAAAAAAAATCACTGATCGCCACCATTACTAGTAAAAAAAAAATAATAATAATAAAAATGCCACAAAACTATCCCCTATTTTGTAAACGCTATAACTTTTGCGCAAATCAATCAATAAACGCTTATTGCGTTTTTTTTTTACCAAAAATATGTAGAAGAATATGTATCGGCCTAAACTGAGGGAAAAAAAATGTTTTTTATATATTATTTGGGGATATTTATTATAGCAAAAAGTTAAAAATATTGCATTTTTTTTCAAAATTGTCGCTCTATTTTTGTTTATAGCGCAAAAAATAAAAACCGCAGAGGTGATCAAATACCACCAAAAGAAAGCTCTATTTGTGGGAAAAAAAGGACGTCAATTTTGTTTGGGAGCCACGTCGCACGACTGTGCAATTGTCAGTTAACCACTTAAGCACCAAGCCTGTTTTTCAGGTTTGGTGTTTACAAGTTTAAAATTTTTTTTTTGCTAGAAAATTACTTAGAACCCCCAAACATTATATATTGTTTTTTTTCTAACATCCTAGAGAATAGATTAGCGGCCATTGCAATACTTTTTGTCATATCATATTTGCGCAGCGGTCTTACAAGCACACTTTTTTTGGAAACAAAATCACTTTTTTTAATTAAAATATAAGACAACAGTAAAGTTAGCCCAATTTTTTTTATATTGTGAAAGATAATGTTACGCCGAGTAAATTGATACCCAACATGTCACACTTCAAAATTGCGCCCGCTCGTGGAATGGCGTCAAACTTTTACCCTTAAAAATCTCCATAGGCGACGTTTAAAAAATTCTACAGGTTGCACCTTTTAGTTACAGAGGAGGTCTAGGGCTAGAATTATTGCTTTCGCTCTAACGATTGCGGGGATACCTCACATGTGTGGTTTGAACACCGTTTTCATATGCGGGTGCTACTCACTTATGCGTTCGCTTCTGCGCGCAAGCTTGTCGGGACGGGGTGCTTTAAAAAAAATTGGGGCGTTTTCTTATTTATTTTACTTGATTCTATTTATTTTTACTTTGTTTTAAAAAAAAAAAATGGATCACTTTTATTCCTATTACAAGGAATGTAAACATCCCTTGTAATAGAAAAAAGCATGACAGGTCCTCTTAAATATGAGATCTGGGGTCAAAAAGCCCTCAGATCTAATTTTTACACTAAAATGCAATAATAAAAAAAAAAAAAATGTCATTTGAAAAAAAAAAAAAAAAAAATGTCCCTTTAAGACGTACGGGCGGAGCTGACGTTTTGACGTCAGCGCCGCCCTGCTATGGTATGGAGATGAGTGGGGGCCATCTTCCCCTCACTCTTATCCATACCACAGAGGGAGAAGGACCCGATCACCTCCGCCGCTACCGACGGCTCCCATAAGCGGTGGAGGGCGCGGGAGAGCGGCGGGAGGAGGGGGGCCCCTCTCCCGCCGCCGATAACGGTGATCTCGCGGCGAATCCACCGCACAGACCACCATTATCGGAAACAGGACCGCTCACTGAAGAGATGGATATCTCGGTTGTGGCAGCAGCTGCTGCCGTTACCGAGATATCCATCTTTAAAAAAAATGACGCATATATACAGTGAGCGGTCGTTTTAAAGCGACGCAGTGCCGAATCGCAAAAAAGTGGCCTGGTCTTTAAGCTGCATATTGGTCCGGGGCTTAAGTGGTTAAGTTGCATTAGTGAAATAATTGAACTTTTACACGATATTCTAATTTTTCGAGTTTCACCTGTATGTATAGTTACATAGTTACATTGGTACAAGCTGTAAAAATATCCATTCTTTTCCAGTAAAGGGGTTTCTTTTCCTAATATGTCCAAAATAAAAAACGCTTCATTCTAGTCATCTGGGCTTCCAGTGAAAGGTTGAGTTTGATTTGTTGAAGGATCCATTGTCCTTGCTCCCCATTATATCTTCCAGCTTTCAGGTCCATAAAAAGTGACATAAAAGACCACAGCCTGGACAATCATGTTTTTATAGACACATCATTATGTTTGAAAATCTTTTTTTGATCTTCCATCCTTGCTCTTCCAAGTGCCAATCTGTGTCACATTTCTTGACTGATGGATCATTTGTTGTTAATAATTGATCTAAGAAGACAGAAGCTGTCTACTACTTCTGTGTCTTCAATATTAGTTCCGAAGCTTGCTGTCATTCTTGTTGTCATCAACTTGGTTTTCTTGTCATTTAGTTGAAGCCTTTGTTTGCTCTGTTCTTGAGGTTCTTGAGGTCTTCTACATTTTCAGCTATGAGTGTAGTACCACTCAACACACAATGGGACTTACAGTGTCTTGCAAAAGTATTCACCCCCCCCCCTTGGCATTTTCCGTGTTTTGTTGCCTCACAACCTGGAATTAACATGGATTGTTTGAGGATTTGCATCATTTAATTTACAGAACACGCCCACAACTTTGAAGATTTTTTTTTTTTTTTATTATTATTGTGAAGCAAACAACAAATAGGACAAAATAACAGAAAAAGTCAATGTGCATAACTATTCACTCCCCTAAAGTCAACACTTTGTAGAGCCACCTTTTGCGGCTATCACAGCTCCAAGTCGCTTTGGATAAGTCTCTATGAGCTCGCCACATCTTACCACTGGGATTTTTGCCCATTCCTCCTCCTTGCAAAACTGCTCCACCTCCTTCAAGTTGGATGGTTTGAGCTTGTGAACAGTAATCTTTAAGTCTGACCACAGATTTTCTATTGGATTGAGGTCTGGGCTTTGACTAGGCCATTCCAACACATTTCCATGTTTCCCCTTAAACCACTCAAGTGTTTCTTTAGCAGTGTGTTTGGGGTCATTGTCCTGCTGGAAGGTGAACCTCCGTCCTAGCCTCAAATCACACACAGAGTGGTTCAGGTTTTGCTCATGAATATCCCTGTATTTAGCACCATCCATCTTTCCCTCAACTCTGACCAGTTTCCCAGTCCTGACTGCTGAAAAACATCCCCACAGCATGATGCTGCCACCACCATGTTTCACGGTGGGGATGGTGTTCTTTGGGTGATGTGATGTGTTGGGTTTGCGCCAGACATAGCATTTTCTTTGATGGCCAATAAGTACAATTTTAGTCTCATCAGACCAGAGCACCTTCCTCCATACATTTTGGGAGTCTCCCACATGCCTTTTCGCAAACTCAAAACGTGCCATTTTGTTTTTTTCTGAAAGTATTGGCTTTCTTCTGGCCACTCTATGGAGCGTACGGCTTATTGTCGTCCTATGTGCAGATACTCCAGTCTCTGCTGTGGAACTCTGCAGCTCCTCCAGGGTTACCTTAGGTCTCTGTGCTGCTTCTCTGTTTAATCCCCCCATTGCCCGGTCCGTGAGTTTTGGCGTGCGGCCGTCTCTTGGCAGGTTTGCTGTTGTGCCATGTTCTTTCCATTTGGTTATGATAGATTTCATGGTGCTCCTAGGGATCATCAAAGATTTGGATATTTTTGTTATAACCAAACCATGACTTGTACTTCTCAACAACATTGTCCCTTACTTGTTTGGAGAGTTCCTTGGTCTTCATGGCAGTGTTTGGTTAGTGGTGCCTCTTGCTTAGGTGTTGTAGCCTCTGGGACCTTTCAAAAAGGTGTGTCTATGTAATGACAGGTCATGTGACACTTAGATTACACACAGATGGACATCATTTCACTATCTTCTGAAGGTAATTGGTTGCACCAGAGCTTTTTATAGGCTTCATAACAAAGGGGGTGAATACATACGCACATGCCAATTATCATTTTTTTATTTCTGAAAAATAGTTTTATGTATATATTTTTCTAATTTTACTTCACCAACTTAGACTATTGTGTTCTGATCCATCACATATAATTCAGATAAAAAAAAAAAAAAAACATTGAACTAAAGGCTGTAATGTAACAAAATAGGTAAAAAGCCAAGGGGGGTGAATACTTTTGCAAGGCACTGTAAATGAACATATATGAACACGAATGCTTTCAGCAGTACATTTTTCCAGCATGAAGAACAATATAAGTTTTATACCCATATACACAACCCTTGACCACTCCCATATAAGATTTTATTAACATATCAAATAAAGTAATATATTTATCAAATATATCATTATTTATATGTGTAACACTTTAAACGTTCCATGGTATCGAGTGACACCAAACGTCAGCATATCGAAGAATATTGATTCATCTTCCATCATTCTTGATGCCTTCATCATCTTCCTCCAGTTCTCTTATTGTGTGTTCAGCATACAAGTTGATTAGATATGTTAGGAACATGCAGTCTTGTCTAACACCTTTGCCAATCTGGAATCAGTCTGTGTTTCTATTTTATTTTATGACTACGGTTTCTTGATCAGTGTAAAGCAGGGGTCTCAAACTGGCCGCCCTCCAGATGTTGCAAAACTACAAGTCCCATCATGCCTCTGCCTGTGGGAGTCATGCTTGTAACTGTCAGCCTTGCAATGCCTCATGGGACTTGTAGTTTTGCAAACAGCTGGAGGGCCGCCAGTTTGAGACCCCTGTAGTAGAGGTTCATCATATGACCGATTAGATGTTCCGGTGCATTAATTTTCCAAAGGACAATCCTTATTTTCACATGGGCGTCCTTTTTTTTTTTGCTATGCCCACAAATCAATAAATAAGAAGAAATCTGGGCAAGAGGAACCCTTTTTTCTCTTTTGAATGTTGGAGGGGGGGTAAGTCCTTTCATACAGCAGTGACACTTATCCTGAATTGCATTTTACACAAGGTGGTAGGTGTTTATACTTGACTAGGGAATTTCAGACCTGACCACATGACCACCACTCACAAGCACACATCATAATCCCTAATTAACTATTGAATTACTATTCTTACAACAAAACATAACAAAAAAGTTCAGCACAATACACACGGGCCCATGCTTCTTTGAGGGCACTTTATAGCAGTTCCCTGTATCTGTGTAACCCCTAAAGATAGGCCTCCAGCTGTACTACATCAACTCTGCACAGTAGATCTAGCCCAGAAAATAACCACCAGGTCACCGGCACGTAACCACATACAGGAAAGGATGTCATATCAAAAACAGGTCCCTCCCTACCCAGTTTACCTTTTTGACCCATATGACCTTCATAACCTTAAAATCCCACCAGTTGCCATGATAATGTAGTGCTTGACACCGCAAAGGCTGTTAGGTTTGTCCCAGTTTCTTCTCCCGAATAGGTGTAATGGCAGCCAGACACACAGCAATAGTCAAACATCTGGCTCAATAAACAGTCTAGGGCAGTGGTCATCAACCCCGTCCTCAGGACCCACTTACAGGCCAGGTTTGCAAGATAACTGAAATACATCACAGGTGGTATCATTTGCTGCTCAGTGATTGCAGTATTCTAGTCTGCATCTCCCCAAGGTAATACATAAAATCTGGCCTGTTAGTGGGCCCTGAGGACAGGGTTGATGACCACTGTATTTATTGTCAAGTAATTTGGATAGGGCATGGGGAGCTGTGGGATACTCCAGACCGCTGAACAGTAATAATAGTACACTACTCTCTCTACAGCTACTTCTTAGAACAGTACCCTCCATAATAGCTCAGGGAATGGACAGCACTGGCACACCATAAGTAATGTTCCAGGCCAGGCAAGCTTTAGTATACTGTACCAAGTGGGTTAACAGCAGCAACAGTCCCCCAGATCCTGCACTCAGGGCTGTACTCACAAGTCCCTGGGTAATTGGATGCCTGCCTCCTGTGTCAGGCAAACATTTCCATAGTGGACTCCTTAGACCAGATTCTAGGTGAAATCCTCTCTTCTTTTAGCTTCAGTTATTTTCAGAAACCCCCCACCCAGCTGTGGCTTAGCTGAGACCTTGATGAGCTCTTGGCAAGTGTCAGCAAGGCTCTCTGGGCTGGAAATGTCACATACATGGTTAGTGAGCCTGACGTTAAGAGAACGGCCTTTCGCACAGCTCCAGCACGGGGGCTGCTGGTAATGAGACAGCAGCCACAAGAGCACGGTGGGGTATGAGTGCCTGTAATAAGTCCAGTAGTCTGTGTGGTAGCAGTTGTCAGCAGACAGATGTGGCAACAGGACAGGCTGGCGACAGATGAACTGGCATGGAGTTTGGCTGGTGGCAAACTGTGGATGAACATCAATAAGCAGGAGCCAGATGTGAGCTTGCTGGACTGAAGTTGCTGAAGCAGGCTGGATGAGCAGGATGCAGGGTCAGACAAGGCGGGTCGGTAACAGACAGGCAGGCAGTAGTCGGGTCACAGGCTAATGTCAGCAAAGTGAGGCAGATCAGGGAGGGACAGGAGGCAGAAGCAGAATCCAGGAACAAAGCTGAGATCAGGACAGGTAGCAGGCAAACTTAGTCAGGAGCAAGCCGGATTAAGATCACAGGAATCAGGGATAAGCACACAGCAGAACACAAAACAGCAATGAGTCAATGTTGCAGCCTTGTTTAAATAGCCTGTTTGGCACCAGTATTGGTGACAGGTGCGAGCCTGGCCATGCACATGAGCATGTATGCGCCTACGCCCATGTCCATGCACATCTGTTCAGCCAGTTGCCAGCCTGCGCATAGGTATGCACCTGGAAACTTCAACTCTGCTATGGGCGAGCCTTCCCTGACAGGAAACATAAAATCCTGGATAAGAATGGGGCAGCTTTAGGCTTCAGACTATTTATGCTCACTCCCAGACACCATCTGGGCACCCTCCCCCAGGGATTGGCTGAGGCAACCAACATTTTAAGCTGCTGATTTGCTAGTTTCAGCACACTACATTCTAGAACTATCAAAGCAGTCAAATCCACAGCCAGTGAAACTCAAAGCAGATGAGAGCAATTACACACTTTTACACTGATTACAGAGGAGCAAAAAGAACTACATTTGTCCAACCAACCTAGCAACTTATTTTAGAGGGTGCTACATCGACACAATTTCTAACCCTACAGCCTAAATTAAATTGAAGAGGCCAGGTGGGTGTTGCCTGACTCCAGCTAGTCTCTGATTGAGATTCATTCTTCCCCATGGGCCACCCCTGACCCAAATGACCATCTTCAAAACCTTGCAATCCTGCCAGCTGCCATAATAATAACATTTTCAGCTACACAAACTCAATTAATAATGGCACTTTACACCATATAATAAAAAAAAGTGACCAATTAAATAAACCAACAACCAAATATAAATTCTCTTGTGTCCATAAACATTTGTCAAACATCCACGTGTTCACCAGACCAATAAGCCCCACTATAGTGTCCTCTTGTAAACCAACCATGTAGATGTGTTAACCTCGTGGTTAAGTGCTCACTCACTGGATAAACATGACCTCTTTATTAGGGATGAGCTTCGAGTTCGAGTCGAACTCATGTTCGACTCGAACATTGCCTGTTCGCCCGTTCGCCGAACAGCGAACAAATTGGGGTGTTCGCGGCAAATTCGAAAAATCTATGGGAGAAATCTAAAGTGCTAATTATAAAGGCTTATATGCAAGTTATTGTCCTAAAAAGTGTTTGGGGACCCGGGTCCTGCCCCAGGGGACATGTATCAATGCAAAAAGAAGTTTTAAAAACGGCCGTTTTTTCGGGAGCAGTGATTTTAATAATGCTTAAAATGAAAAAATAAAAGTGAAATATTCCTTTAAATTTCGTACCTGGGGGGTGTGTATGATATGCATGTAAAGTGGCGCATGTTTCCCGTGCTTAGAACTGTCCCTGCAAAAAGTGTCATTTTTGAAAGAAAAAAAGTCATTTAAAACTCACTCGCGGCTATTAATGAATTGTCGGCTCCCGGCAATACATACAAAAGTCATTTATAAAAAAAAAAAAAAAAGCGTGGGGGTTCCCCAGAATTCAATTACCAGGCCCTTCAGGTCTGGAATGGATATTAAGGGGAACCCCGCCGCAAATTTAAAAAAAAATTGACGTGGGGTTCCCCCAAATATCCATTCCAGGCCCTTCAGATCTGGCATGGATTTTAAGGGGAACTCCACCCCAAATTAAAAAAAAAATGGTGTGGAGTCCCCCTAAAAATCCATACCAGTCCCCTTATCCGAGCACGCAACCTGGCCGGCCGCAGGGGAAAAGGGGGGGACGAGAGAGCGGCCCCCCCTCCCTCCTGAACCGTACCAGGCCACATGCCCTCAACATGGGGAGGATGTCCCCATGTTGATGGGGACAAGGGCCTTATCCCCACAACTCTTGCCGGTGGTTGTGGGGGTCTGCGGGCGGGGGGCTTATCGGAATCTGGAAGACCCCTTTAACAAAGGGGACCCCCAGATCCCAGCCCCCCCCTATGTGAATTGGTAAGGGGTACATTGTACCCCTACCATTTCACGAAGAAAGCGTAAAAAAATGTTTAAAAAACACACAAACACCTTGAAAAAGTCCTTTATTTTAAAAAAAAAAAAACATTCCAGCGGTGAAATCCAGTGTCCCGCGGCGATCCCGATGTCCAGCGCTGTCCTTCATTGGTTGTGCCTGAGCGGACCTGATGGGGAACTCCCTCTCAGTATTTTAAATGTATAGACCCGCCCCTTCTAAAGTTCCCCATCAGGTCCGCTCAGCGGACCACATGCGGAACATGACAAGGGGCGGGTCTATACATGTATTACCAAAGTGAGAGCAGTTCCCCATCAGGTCCGCCCCCTCGGTATGTCGGACCCGCCTACGTCATTGGCTTGAGCGGGGAACTTCCTTCACTGTGTAATTTAAATTTACATAGAGAAGGAAGTTCCCTGCTCAAGCCAATGACGTAGGCGGGTCCGACATACCGAGGGGGCGGACCTGATGGGGAACTGCTCTCACTTTGGTAATACATGTATAGACCCGCCCCTTCTCATGTTCCGCATCTGGTCCGCTGAGCGGACCTGATGGGGAACTTTAGAAGGGGCGGGTCTATACATTTAAAACACTGAGAGGGAGTTCCCCATCAGGTCCGCTCAGGCACAACCAATGAAGGACAGCGTTGGACATCGGGATCGCCGCGGGACACTGGATTTCACCGCTGGAATGTTTTTTTTTTTTTTTTAATAAAGGACTTTTTCAAGGTGTTTGTGTGTTTTAAAAAAAAAAAAAATTACGCTTTCTTCGTGAAATGGTAGGGGTACAATGTACCCCTTACCAATTCACATAGGGGGGGGGCCGGGATCTGGGGGTCCCCTTTGTTAAAGGGGTCTTCCAGATTCCGATAAGCCCCCCGCCCGCAGACCCCCACAACCACCGGGCAAGGGTTGTGGGGATGAGGCCCTTGTCCCCATCAACATGGGGACATC
Source organism: Rana muscosa (assembly GCA_029206835.1). Lineage (NCBI taxonomy): Eukaryota > Metazoa > Chordata > Amphibia > Anura > Ranidae > Rana > Rana muscosa. The sequence continues at coordinate 481,771,842 of CM055127.1, forward strand.
CTCCCCATGTTGAGGGCATGTGGCCTGGTACGGTTTAGGAGGGAGGGGGGGCCACTCTCTCGTCCCCCCCTTTTCCCCTGCGGCCGGCCAGGTTGCGTGCTCGGATAAGGGGTCTGGTATGGATTTTTAGGGGGACTCCACGCCATTTTTTTTTAAATTTGGGGTGGAGTACCCCTTAAAATCCATGCCAGATCTGAAGGGCCTGGAATGGATATTTGGGGGAACCCCACGTCAATTTTTTTTTAAATTTGCGGCAGGGTTCCCCTTAATATCCATTCCAGACCTGAAGGGCCTGGTAATTGAATTCTGGGGAACCCCCACGCTTTTTTTTTTTTTTTTTATCAATGACTTTTGAATGTATTGCCGGGAGCCGACAATTCATTAATAGCCGCGAGTGAGTTTTAAATGACTTTTTTTCTTTAAAAAATGAATTTTTTTGCAGGGACAGTTCTAAGCACGGGAAACATGCGCCACTTCACATGCATATCATACACACCCCCCAGGTACGAAATTTAAAGGAATATTTCACTTTTATTTTTTCATTTTAAGCATTATTAAAATCACTGCTCCCGAAAAAACGGCAGTTTTTAAAACTTTTTTTGCATTGATACATGTCCCCTGGGGCAGGACCCGGGTCCCCAAACACTTTTTAGGACAATAACTTGCATATTAGCCTTTATAATTAACACTTTAGATTTCGAACGTTCGAGTCCATTGTATTTAATAGGGTTCTAAAGTTCACACGAACATTTTGTCTGTTCGCAGGTTCTGGTGCGAACCGAACAGGGGGGTGTTCGGCTCATCCCTGCTCTTTATTAAAAGATGTTCACATTGCGCTTTGGGTTCCCGCTGTCCTACTATTCAACCAATATCAGGTCTCCCTGGGGCATCAAAGAGATCTTGTGGTCGACATATAGCTCTTTCCCATATTATATGCTCAGATGCACATGAGCCAAGAAAAAAATCTTATACTGTATTATTTATTTTAAATATTAAATTACACCAGATGTTAGGAGAATACCTGTAGAGAGTGGAGACAAATGGCCTAAAATATCAAGCTAAGCTCCGTTCTCAGTCCTTAAGAGGTAGAATTGTCTGAACCGCTAGACAGAAGATCAGTGTCGGAGTCACAAGCCAAGGTTGATGCAGGAGAAGAGTTTCAAAGTCGAGGGTCACAAGCCAGAGTCAAGGCAGGAGAAGAGTTTCTTAATCGGGGGGTCACAAGCCAAGGTCTTTGCAGGAGAAGAGTTTCAAAGTCGAGGGTCACAAGCCAGGGTCGATGCAGGTGAGGGTTTTCCTAGTCGGGTGTCACAAGCCCAGGTCGATGCAGGAGAAGAATTTCAAAGTTGAGGGTCACAAGCCAGGGTCAAGGCAGGAGAAGAGTTTCTTAATCGGGGGGTCACAAGCCAAGGTCTTTGCAGGAGAAGAGTTTCAAAGTCGAGGGTCACAAGCCAGGGTCGATGCAGGTGAGGGGTTTCCTAGTCGGGTTTCACAAGCCCAGGTTGATTCCAAGTAGCAATAGAGGTAGCTTGAGGCAGCGGATGGAATAACGTGGAGCACAAAAACCTGGAAAACAGGAAGTGCAGAGGCATGCCTTAAATCAGGAAGTTCATAGGAGGAGCAAAGAGTTCAAGGTTCAAGACAGGATCATCCAAGGAATTGCTCAGAGAGAGCTGTCTAGCATTCCAGGTGGCTCAACAAGACGAGACATCGCCCGCCCTGGGTTAAAGTCCAGTCCCTGACATCCTGGCACCATATAAAAGAATATCAATTACATTTAAAAGGCCTATGTGGACATCAACACAGACAACCTGAATATCTCACCAGAGCTGGTGTGCATTCCAATTATCGGATGTAGCAGTCTGGATGTGACATCACTGGAACCAGAAGTGACCACCGAAGACTCCACCTCTATGTGTTTCACCACCCTGGCATGATCAAGAAGCTTGGTTTTATTAACATTAAATTAAAAGGGGGCCGGTGGGTGGGATATTCACCTGACTCCAATCTCTGATTGAGTGCCACTCTTTCCCAAGGACCACCTCTGAAGCTCCTCTTGCCACCCATCAGCTCCTCATTTTGGGTAAATTCCTCATTTTTTTATACTCCTCTTAATAACCCCTCCTATTGCCAGTTCCCTTTTAACCCTGTCACATAGGTCCTGCACCTATGCTTCTAGACTATTTTGTACATGACCCTTCGAGATCATGGGAGACCAGTGCACTTTCAAGGTTCTGATGGTATATAATTGAATATCAGGCATTGAGCCGTCAAATGAAAATTTTTAATGAGTGCCCGGAGGTTCGTTTTAAGAATCGTTTCTTACAATAACCTTTGGAAAAGAATGTAATTTTTCATTCGCTTTTTAATAGTGTGTGCGCCATAACAGAACCTTTGTATATTTCACCTTTGAAGTGGGTTTAACAGTCTCCAGCAGGCTCCTCATCTAGCCTCCAAAAGACATCACACCAGACGACACAGCGACATCAAGGAAGAGTCTGTACGATGAAGACATTTAATCAGAAGGCTTTTCTCCTCAATTCACTCCGTACAAGGGTAGAGAGCACTAATAAGAAATTAGATGAAAGTTGTAAAGTCTGATTATTTGTTCATTGTGGAGAAAATGTTTCACAGAGAGGCTAATTAATTATATTCTGGAATATTACAATTTGTTTGTTAAAATTCCTCTTTCCTTGCTAATGACATGAAATTCCTGATCATTAATTTATCAATTCCGGGTGATTAGGAACTAGATCAAATAGCTAATGAAGTCCGATATCAGTTTACCAAAAAAAACAAAAAACAGAAAGATCAAGAGTAGAAATCAACAAAATCAATGGTCTCCCCTTTCATGGGGCTGTTTAGTGATAATAGATGCTGAGATTGCAATCGTGGAACATGCAACGTGACTAATAAAATAGGTTAGTCAATTAAGTATGCATGAGAAAAATGACGGCTTAAAATAGCGGTGGAACACGTGCGGAAATTAATGTTTTAGAACAAGACAGTAATCTAAGTCAAGATTTTTTTTTTTCAAAGTGTATGGGCGCTAGGTATTTATGTGGTTCTTCCATAGTTCAAAACGTGAAAATGACCGCAAACATTATAAAATGAATAAACAAATTCACAAAGTGACCACTAGGGATGAGCTTTATGTTCGAGTCGAACATGAGTTTGACTCGAACATTGGCTGTTTGCCCGTTCGGCGAACAGCGAACAATTTGGGGTTGTTTGCGGCAAATTCGAAAAGCCGCAGAACACCCTTTAAAAGTCTATGGGAGAAATCAAAAGTGCTAATTTTAAAGGTTAATATGCAAGTTATTGTCATAAAAAGTATTTGGGGACCCAGGTCCTACCCCAGGGGACATGTATCAATGCAAAAAAAAGTTTTAAAAAATGTCTGTTTTTTCGGGTGCAGTGATTTTAATAATGCTTAAAGTGAAACAATAAAAGTGAAATATTCCTTTAAATTTCATACCTGGGGGGATGTCTATAGTATGCCTGTAAAGTAGCGCATGTTTCCCATGTTTAGAACAGTCCCTGCACAAAATGTCACTTCTAAAGGAAAAAAAGTAATTTAAAACTACTGGCGGCTAATAATGAATTGTCGGTCCCGGCAATACAACTCAAAGCCATTGTAAAAAACGGCAGGGGTTCCCCCTCCAGTCCATTACCAGGCCCATTGGGTCTGTTATGAATATTAAGGGGAACCCCGAACCAAAAAAAAACAAAGTGTGGGGTCCCCCCAAATTCCATATCAGGTCCTTCAGGTCTGGTATGGATATTAAGGGGAACCTTGCGCCATTTTTTTTAAATGGCGTGGAGTTCTCCCCAAAAAATTCATACCAGACCCTTCAGGTCTGGTATGGATTTTAAGGGGAACCCCGCACCAAAATTAACAAAAAATGGCATGGGGGTTCCCCCCAAAAATCCATACCAGACTCTTATCCGAGCACGCAACCTGGCAGGCCGCAGGAAAAGAGGGGGGACAAGAGAGTGCCCCCTCCTGAACCGTACCAGGCCACATGCCCTCAACATTGGGAGGATGTCCCCATGTTGATGGGGACAAGGGCCTCATCCCCACAACCCTTGCCCGGTGGTTGTGGGGGTCTGCGGGCGGGGGGCTTATCGGAATCTGGAAGCCCCCTTTAACAAAGGAGACCCCCAGATCCCGGAAAAACCCACAGGAGACGGCTTGGGACAGGTACTTTATTAAAAATAAAAAAATAAAAAAGAGATTGTAATCCAATAAATCCATCCTCGATCTCCAGCGATGTAATCCAATTCTCGTTCTGCAGCGATGGATGATCTCCGCGACTCCAGCGAGGAACACGCACAGGATCCTGCCTCCATCGAAGGCACCCGGCCAATGATGCGGCGCCAGCCTGACAGCTCTTCTTTTTTTTTTATTCTAGTGCGGGGTTCCCCTTAAAATCTATACCAGACATAAAGGGTCTGGTATGGATTTTTAGGGGGAACCCCCCGCCATTTAAAAAAAAAATGACGCGGGGTTCCCTTTAATATCCATACCAGACCTGAAGAGCCTGATATGGAATTTGGGACCCCCACGCTTTTTTTTGGGTTCCCCTTAATATTCATACCAGACCCAAAGGGCCTGCTAATGGACTGGGGGGGGAACCCCTGCCGTTTTTTTCAATGACTTTAATCTGTATTGCGGGGACCCACAATTCATAAATAGCCACAAGTAGTTTTAAATTACTTTTTTTCCTTTAGAAATTACATTTTGTGCAGGGACAGTTCTAAACACGGGAAACATGCGCTACTTTACAGGCATACTATAGACACCCCCCACTTTAAGCATTATTAAAATCACTGCTCCCGAAAAAACTGCACTTTTTAAAACTTTTTTCCATTGATATATGTCCCCTGGGGCAGGACCCGGGTTCCCAAACACTTTTTATGACAATAACTTGCATATTAACCTTTAAAATGAGCACTTTTGATTTTTCATGTTCGTGTCCCATAGATTTTAAAGGTGTTCGCGTGTTCGGACACATTTTTTGCCTGCTCACATGTTCTGGTGCAAACCAAACCGGGGGGGGGGGGTGTTCGGCTCATACCCTAGTGACCACATACAGGTGCATCTCAAAAAAATGCGGTGTGGCATGGAGGCGATCAGCCTGTGGCACTGCTAAGGTGCTATGGAAGCCCAAGTTTCTGTGATAGTGGCCTTCAACTCCTCTGCATTGTTGGGTCTGTTGTCTCTCATCTTCCTCTTGACAATACCCCACAGATTCTCTATGGGGTTTAGGTCAGACGAGTCTGCTGGTGAATCAAGCACAGTGATACCATGATCATTTGACCAAGTATTGGTACTTTTGGCAGTGTGGCAGGTGCCAGGTCCTGACATTGGACTTGATAAAACACAGTGGACCAACACCAGCAGATTAATTAAACAAGGGGGCCCCTACAAACAATGACTATACAGTATATCCAGCAAAAGAGGGTTAACAATTTTTGTTTTATTCAGATTGGGTTTTACCAGTTTTATTTTTACATAAGAAAACATTCAAAACTGTTCTCTGACAGGAGTGTCTGGAACATAAAATTGGCAGCACATAAATAAAAATTATTTTACAGGTGAAAGAGTTGCTATATATACTGAGTATATATTTCAAACATATTTTTAACTCAGTTCATATTTGAGTAGCTATGGTAATAAAAAAGAGTAAAGAGGAAAAGAAAAAAGAAAAGAAAAGAAAGGAAAAGGGTAAAAGGAAAGAAAAAAAGGGGGAGAGAAAAAAAAGAAAAGAAAAGGGGAAATGAATAAGAAAAAGGTAAGAAAAAAGTCAGCAAAATAAAAAGAAAAAAGAGGAAAAAATAAAAGGAGAGAAAAGAAAAGAAAGGAAAAGGGAAAAAAAAGAAAAACAAAAGGGGAGAGGAAAAAAAGAAAAGGAAAAGGGAAAATAAAAAAGGGGCAGAATAAAGTAAAGAAAAAAATGGAAAGAAAAAAAGAAAGGAAAAAATAAAAGGAGAGAAACGAAAAGAAAAGAAAAAAAAAGAGAATAAAAAAAAGAAAAGGAAAAGGGGAAAAGAAAAAGAAATAGGGGAGAAAAAAAAAGAAAAGAAAAAGCGGAAAACATAAAAAAAAATAAAAAAGGAGAAAAAAATTAAGGAAGAAAAAAAAAGAAAAGAAAGAAAAAGGGTAAAAGGGAAAAAAAGAAAAAGAGGGAGAGAAAAAAAATAAAAGAAAAGGAAAAGGTGAAACAAAAAAGAAAAATGGGGAGAAAAAAAGGAAGGAATATGGAAAGGAAAAAGATGAAAAAATAGGAAAAAATTAAAGGAGAGAAAAGAAAAGAAATGGAAAAGTGAAAAAGAAAAGAACAAAAACGGAGATTAAAAAAAAAAAAAAGAAAAGAAAAGGAAAAGGGAGAAAGAAGAAAGGCAGAAAAAAATGAAGAAAAATAGAAAGAAAAAAAGGGAAAACTAAAAGGAAAGAAAAGAAAAGAGAAGAGTAGATAAGAAAATAAAAAACAGGAAGAGTAAAATAATAAGAAAAGGTGAAAAGAAAAAGGGGAGGAAAAAAAGAAGAAAAAAAAAATGGAAAGAAAAGGTAAAAAAAAAAAGAAAGGAAAAGAGAAAGGTAAAAAAAGGATAGAAAAAAAGGGAGAAACAGGAGACAGAAAAGAAGGAAACAAAAAGGAAAAAGAAAGAAAAACGAAGAGGGAAAGGAAAGAATAACAAAAAAATAAAAAAAAATCTACTGTAACTCTTAAACCACAGCTCCCAGTAATAGTTCTACCGAGTCTATATACAGACACCTTCAAGTGTAACAAAATGTAAAACCTTGGGGAACCTTGTGGTTGCTTTGAACCACACACAAAAACAGTGTTGCAAGACTTGTTCTGTTGTACTTTACCTACACACCCAACTACTGAGCTCTATTAAAGTCTTCCTGAACTGCCCCTTGCCCAGTCCTTCACTATGCCCATTGCTAGCACTCGGACAGACTCCCTCCCCCTCATCCCACATTATACTTTACCCTATTCCAGTGGCGTAGCGTGGGTTGTCAGTGCCCGGGGCAAGGCAAGAAATTTGCGCCCCCTAACCTGCAGAGTTTTCGCACTCCCTGAGTCCCTTCTCTTCCTACAATAGTACTGACCAGCCTGATTCCTATACTGACCACTACACTAACCTCTACACGGGCCTACATGATTCCTAGACTGACCATTACACTTACCTACCTGTCCACTGCACTGACCTACCCGATTCCTACACTGACCACTACACTGCACACCACACTACACACCACACTGACCACCAGGGCTGGTGCAAGGATCTTTGACACCCTAGGTGATACCTAATTTTTCTGCGCCCCTGACTCCACTTTACCCTGCCCCTGCAACACATGTGACCTATCTGACCCCTACACTGACCCCCTGACACACCTACCTGACACATGCACTGATCCACTTGAATCCTACTTCCTGCACTACTCACATTACACTGACCTACCTAACACCTACACTGACCCACCTGACACCTACACTGACCCACCTGACACCTACACTGACCTACCTGTCACCTACACTGGCCTACCTGACACCTACCACTGGCCTACCTGACACCTACACTGGCCTACCTGACACCTACACTGACCTGTCTGACACCTACACTGACCTAATTGACACCTACACTGACTATTACACTGACTGACACATACACTGACCCCCCTTCCTGACACCTACCTGACACATACACAGACCCACCTGACTCCTACTTCATGCACTACTCACACACACCCCCCTCCACAAAGCTTGGTGAAGATCCATCCTCCTCCTTACCTCTGCTCTTCGTGGCTTCCCCGCCAGTGCCATCCACCCGCTCTATGGTGTCCCTGCCGGGGCCAGGCCAGCGCCATCCACCCGCTTCATGGTGTCTCCGCCGGGGGCCAGGCCATCGCCATACACCTGCTCCATAGTGTCCACGCCGGGGCCAGGCCAGCGCCATCCACCCGCTCCATGGTGTCCCCGCCGGGCGGGAGGTCAGCTAACAGACGCTGCACCTCCATGCTCAGTCCCATCTCCACAGAGCCCCGCCCCGCCCCTCCGCCGTACACACAGCGCCGCACCAGAGGGACAGGCAGAGGAGAAACCCCGGCGGCTCACACTTTCCAGTGCTTGTCTCCCGCCGCCATGTTCAGTGTTTCCCGGCGCAGTGCACACTGTGATTGGGCATATAAGGGTCATGTGCGGAGGCAACCGTGATCGCAGACAGGCCAGCCCCATGACCCCCATCACCCAATCACAGGGCGCCGGACACTAAACATGGCGGCCGGAGATCGGGGGACACAGAAAATTAAAATTAGGAGAAGGCAGCCAGTAGTGACACTACTGGCATGAAATTGCGCCCCCTAAATGTTGCGCCCGGGGCCACGGCACCCCCTGCAACCCCCACGCTACACCACTGCCCCATTCACCCCCCCTCATTTTCCCTCTTTTTTCTTCCTTCTAATTCTCTCTTTTTTCTAGCCTTCTGTCTGTTCGTCTTCCTGTTTTTCTCCACATATACCTTCAGAACTTTCCTACCCTATATCTTTGTTAGTTGATTGACTGCTTTTCTCCTACTTTGGATTTCACTAGAGCAATGGCCTTCACATGTCCTGGTGTGGTGGGCACTTTCCTGTTGGGTTACGGTTAAATGATAACAAGGAGTTCTCAGTGGCTACTCCCAAACTTGGAATGAATAATCAGGGATTTTCAGGGCTTCACACTGAAGCACACAGAAAATTAAGGTTCCATAAAAGATACAGAATTTTAATATACCAATACAAAATTTTAAATGCGGTCAAGATTGATCGCATAGATAATTCCATAATACACAAGTATCCCTTTAGAACCATAAAAGGTTCTACACAAATAGAAGTTGAAGCTTGTATGTTTATGTGTATGCGTTTTGCAACCGAAAACACTGCTTCTTCTGGGACCTCGTTAGAGCATCTACAAATTTAGAAATATCCATGACACAGAATGTGTTAAAAAAATCTTTAAAACCTTTAAGCCCTCATTAGATACATAGATGCTTACCACTGAGATAGTTAAATGTTGAGGGTGGAAGAACCCCACAAACCCCACCAGGCATTCACTGGAAATGATGGCCAACTGAAGCTCCACCAATCATTATGAACACTCATGCCTCATGTAGTTTTGCCTGCTGGTCAGAATCTGATTGCTGATTCTTATTGCATTTCTTTTCCCCTTCCTTTCCTGCTCCATCTTTTATGTATCTATTCGAAAAATCTAAAATAAAAAATACAAAAAAAAAAAAAAAAAATATTGAATATAGTCTTTTAAAGTCTCGGAATATAGTCTTCTCAAATAAAAATCACATTTTGCCCCATAGCTATTACATGTTTTAATATTATATTTTAGAATTTGTTTAATACAGAAATGATTCTATCTTAAAAATATTGGTTTGGGGGCATGAAAGGAAAGTCTTTTTAGTTAAAATAAATTGCATTATTTCACCAACTAAGAGCTTCAGATTTTTATTGTGCGCACACGGCTTAAGTTTTGACCAGCCCAAGACCTCTGGTGTCATCATGCCACCAGAAACATAATAGCATTGCTGGTCTGTTGTTATCTCTCCTGGGTTATTCACTTCAGCCCCGGACCATTTGGCTGGCCAAAGACCAGAGCACTTTTTGCGATTCGGCACTGCGTCGCTTTAACTGACAATTGTGCGGTCGTGCGACGTGCCTCACAAACAAAATTGACGTCCTTTTTTCCCCACAAATAGAGCTTTCTTTTGGTGGTATTTGATCACCTCTGCGGTTTTTTTTTTTGCGCTATAAACAAAAATAGAGCGACAATTTTGAAAAAAAAGCAATATTTTTAACTTTTTGCTATAATAAATACCCCCAAAAATTATATAATTTATTTTTCCTCAGTTTAGGCCGATACGTATTCTTCTACATATTTTTGGTAAAAAAAAATCGCAATACGTGTTTATTGATTGGTTTGCGCAAAAATTATAGCGTCTACAAAATATGGGATAGTTTTATGGCATTTTTATTAATATTTTTTTGTTTACTAGTAATGGCGGCGATCAGCGATTTTTATCGTGACTGCGACATTATGGCGGACACATCGGACACTTTTGACGCCGTTTTGGGATCATTGTCATTGAAGGGGTTAACCACAGGGGGCTAGGAAGGGGTTAAGTGTGTCCTAGGGAGTGATTCTAACTGTTGGGGGCGTGGCTACGAGTGACACATCACTGATCGCTGCTCCCGATGAGAGGGAACAGACGATCAGTGACATGTCACCAGGAAGAGTGGGGAGATGTTGTGTTTACACTAACATCTCCCCGTTCTTCAGCTCTGTGACAGGATCGCAGGACACCGGCGGACATCGAGTCCGCGGGTCCCGCGGACACGGTCACGAAGCTTGCGGCAGGGTCGCACGCGACCACACGACAATAAATTTAAAGGACTTACCTGTACGCCCATCTGCCTGTCCGTGCCATTCTGTCGACGTATATATGTGTGCGCGCTGGTCTTTAAGTGGTTAATGAAGGGCTGAACAGAGGCTACTCGGTCCTTAGTGGCTCATGTTGTTTTTTTTTTTCCTGATGACGCAATTTTCGTGAAATGCATTGAAGTGCCAGCACGCCATCACTCTGGATCTGTGATCTTGTGAGTTCTACATTTTAACAGCTTTGTTGCATGCCGGTTTTCATATCACTTAGTGAGTAGTCCGGTCGCTGCCTTCTTTCTATAGCTGTGAGTGTACCTGCCTTTGTACACTTTTTTACCCTGCTTTATTTTTAATAAAACGGTATCACACTATCCCCGGTTTTTTGTGGCTCATTCCGGTGGAGCCGTTTGATTCTCTGCAGAGTGGAGGAATAATACATCTTCCCCTTAAGAAGTTATTGCTGCAATCATTATGGGGAACTGAACATGTATGGGAGAGATTGAACAAGAAAGGATCCTGAGAGAAATTTATATATGCCTGATGGTCTTTGATGGCCGCTTACATCTGGTAAGCAGATTTTTATTGTCACGTCGGGTGAAGCACTTTATATGCACATTGCACTTTCTGTGAGCACGGTGGTTGGAATCTAAAGCCTCGTACACACGGCCGAGAATCTCATCAGGAAAAAACAGGTTGTTTTTCCTGACGAGATTCTTGACAAGAATCTTATCCCAGTGTACACACACTCGATTCAAAAGAACCGCCGTTCTTTTGAATGGAACGAAAGCGGGGACGTCATCGACTACGACGAGCGTGCGCTCGTCACATTCGATGCCGCCGCCGCCATCTTGCTACACCCTACCTATGCCTAGGAAGCTACCGCGCATGCGTCAAAGTCATTTCAAGCATGCGCGGGTTTCCATGGCGACAGGTAAGCGTACACACTCTCGGGTTTCTCGTCGGGAAACAGGCCGACGAGAATCTCGACGAGAAAATAGAGAGCAGGTTCTCTATTTTTCTCGTCGAGATTCTGAACAGTTTTCTTGACGAGAAACCTGAAAGCCTCGTACACACGGCCGGTTTTCTCGGCAAGAAAGCTCTCCCGGCAGTTTTCTTGTTGTTTCTTGACGAGAAAACCGGCCGTGTGTACGAGGCTTTAGAGATTGGAATACAGCTACTACATCATTATTTATATCCATATGTCTAATGAACATTGTCTTTACACTTGAGTGGTGTATATGGACATTTAATTCACACCTTTTGCGCCCTTGTACCTTTTTCTTCACAGCTTATTACTCCACACTAATTTTGGTGCTGCACTCGGTTGTAATTTATTTTTATATTGAAATTTTTTTGGGCGCCTTATGCCATTTTTTTACCTATTCATTGTTTTTTTTAATGCTGACTTTATGTCATAATATTCTAACTGCAATTTCTAGACAAACCACATGCTTGAGCGTTCCCAACCACAAAAACACATTTTAGCTTTACAAAGCAAGTTCAACTTCTGGGATCGTAGAAGCCCTCCGAACTATAGTTGGATTAGTAAAAAGACGAGGGTTTATGGCACTGCTGTCCAATATGAATGAAAAAATAAAAAATATTTTTTTTTCTGTTTTTAATACAGTCACGCATCCCCCCCCCCCTTTTTTTTTTTTTTGTGTGTGTATTTGGACTTTTCAAAGACATCAGTTAGGGAATCTAAGATTGAGAGTTTTTGTGGCCATTTTATGGAAGGGTCATTGGGTGGATCAAAATACGTTTTACTCAATGCTAATGTGAGGACTTGTTTCACCTGGTGGTGGCACTGCGCTTCCCAGAGTGAAAGGCTTTAGTTCCGTTGAATCCAAGCAGGCAACAGATCCCAGTAATCGTTTTTTATCTGGTAGAAGTGAAAAACTAGGTAGGATGGGATTTTAGAGGGGCAATTTAAGTCCACAAACCAAGATAATATAAAATCATAATATTTTATTTGTACAAAGGTTAAAAAACAAATACACATAGACAAATTACATATACACTATATTACTAAAACTATTGGGACGCCTGCCTTTACACGCACATGAACTTTAATGGCATCCCAGTCTTAGTCCGTAGGGTTCAATATTGAGTTGGTCCACCCTTTGCAGCTATAACAGCTTCAACTCTTCTGGGAAGGCTGTCCACAAGGTTTAGGAGGGTGTCTATGGGAATGTTTGACCATTCTTCCAGAAGCACATTTGTGAGGTCAGACACTGATGTTGGACGAGAAGGCCTGGCTCCCAGTCTTTGCTCCAATTCATCCCAAAGGTGTTCTATTTGGTTGAGGTCAGGACTTTGTGCAGGCCAGTCAAGTTCCTGAACCCCAAACTCGCTCATCCATGTCTTTGTTGGACCTTGCTTTGTGCACTGGTGCAAATCATTTGGTGGAGGGGGGATTATGGTGTGGGGTTGTTTTTCAGGGGTTGGGCTTGGCCCCTTGAGTTCCAGTGAAGGGAACTCTTAAGGCGTCAGCATACCAAGACATTTTGGACAATTTTATGCTTCCAACTTTGTGGGGACAGTTTGGGGATGGCCCCTTCCTGTTCCAACACCAGAGCACAAAGCAAGGTCCATAAGACATGGATGAGTGAGTTTGGGGTGGAGGAACTTGAGTGGCCTGACCTCAATCTGATAGAAAACCTTTGGGATGAAGAGCGGAGACTGCGAGCCAGGCCTTCTCGTCCAACATCAGTGCCTCACCTCACAAATGCGCTTCTGGAAGAATGGTCAAACTTTCCCATAGACACACTCCTAAACCTTGTGGACAGCCTTCCCAGAAGAGTTGAAGCTGTTAAAGCTGCAAAGGGTGGGCCAACCCAATTTTGAACCCTACGGACTAAGACTGGGATGCCATTAAAGTTCATGTGCGTGTAAAGGCAGGTGTCCCAATACTTTTGGCAATACAGTGTATGTACTTTTGGACATATTGCACACCTTTGAAGTTCTCTGCCTGATGTTTTTCTTGAGCTCTGTGACTTGCGTTGCATATTATATACTGTTTGTTTCTATGCCTTCACCAAAACTCAAATAAAAACAAATTATTAACAAAAAAAATAAAAAATTTGTTTGCCGTTTGTACAAACGTATAACTGAACATTGTGTTTTGTTCTCAGGCTTATGCTGAACAGACATTTCAGCAATTTATATAATGAATTGGAGACTTTTAAAAAAAAAAAAGGAACCTGTTTGTATGATTTCTGTACAACCCCAACAGTGATATGTTCTGGAATTACATGACGTCCTGATAATATCACTTAATGAACCCTGACTGTTTTTTGTTTGCATTATTTACTGTAATTGTATGATTCGCTGTTGCTTGGTTACACACAGAAGGTAAAAATTAAGCAGGAGAATTAGCGTTTAAAATTAATGTTGGGGCATGACCCGCAAAGTCACATTTGCAAAGTTATTTAAAGTAAATCCTATTGTGAAAGAAATACAGAGACCTTCCATTGACCTTGTTCGAAAATTGCTAGTTACCTGGCCTGTTGATATTATGTTCTTTCAGAGCGATTAACTTGGTACAAGCATGCAAATTAGGATGATGATCAGTGTGACGACCACAATATCACTTTTAGTAGATGAGGTCAGAAATAGCAAAACTCCGATTTTTTCATGACAAGTTTCTTGAAGACCAGGCCTTTTCTGGAACTTTTTAAAAGTTTTAATTAAATTAAATTTTTTTTAATTAAATTTTACAATCAGTTAATTTTTTTAATTAATAATTTTTTAATGTTAAAATATTTTTTTTTTAATTACCGTATATACTCGAGTATAAGCCAAGTTTTTCAGCCCTTTTTTTTAGGGTGAAAATTGCCCCCCTCGGCTTATACTTGAGTCATGTTTTAACTTACCTGTCTCCAGTGTGTTTCGGCAGTCACTCCTCTAGAGCGGGGGTCTCCGTATCGTGGGGCGCAGCTAGCATCACTCCCACTGTGTCCCGCTGTCAATTTCTCCCCCTCGACGTGTTTTTCTCCCGCTGACAAAGCCACCGCCGTAACTCCCGCCCATACCGTGACGCCCTGCACTAGGATTGGCTGCTGGGACTGCCATGCCCCAGCAGCTAGTGATCATTGTGGCTCCTCCTGGCTACCTGCCCGCATGTTTCTTAGATACTCCTGCAGCGGGCGGGAGTCGGGACATAAAACCGAGCAAGTGAGTGAAGCAAGGAATAATGTACTGTACTGTACTGTACACAAATAATATTGTGGACACTGGGGACACTCTGATTGGACACTGGGGACACTCTGATTGGACACTGGGGACACTGTGATTGGACATTGATGGGACACTCTGGTTGGACACTGATGGGGACACTGTGATTGGACACTGATGGGGACACACTGATAAAAGACTGATGGGGACACACTGATAAAAGACTGATGGGGACACACTGATAAAAGACTGATGGGGAGTGTCCTGTCAGTATTTTATCAGAGTGTCCCGTCGGTGTTTTATCAGTGTCCCCGTGAAATTTACCGTACCAGTAGCTGCTGCATTTCCCACCCTAGGCTTCTACTCGAGTCAATACGTTTTCCCATTTTTTTGTGGTAAAATTAGGTGCCTCGGCTTATACTCGGGTTGGCTTATACTCGAGTATATATGGTAAATTTAAATCAGTATTTTTTGCTAGAAAATTACTTAGAACCCACAAACATTATATATATATATATATATATATATATATATATATATATATATATATATACAGTGGGGCAAAAAAGTATTTAGTCAGCCACCAATTGTGCAAGTTCTCCCCCTTAAAAAGATGAGAGAGGCCTGTAATTGTCATCATAGGTATACCTCAACTATGAGAGACAAAATGTGGAAACAAATCCAGACAATCACATTGTCTGATTTGGAAAGAATTTATTTGCAAATTATGGTGGAAAATAAGTATTTGGTCCCCTACAAACAAGCAAGATTTCTGTCTCTCACAGACCTGTATCTTCTTCTTTAAGAGGCTCCTCTGTCCTCCACTCATTACCTGTATTAATGGCACCTGTATGAACTTGTTATCAGTATAAAAGACACCTGTCCACAACCTCAAACAGTCACACTCCAAACTCCACTATGGTGAAGACCAAAGAGCTGCCGAAGGACACCAGAAACAAAATTGTAGACCTGCACCAGGCTGGGAAGACTGAATCTGCAATAGGCAAGCAGCTTGGTGTGAAGAAATCAACTGTGGGAGCAATAATTAGAAAATGGAAGACATACAAGACCACTGATAATCTCCCTCGATCTGGGGCTCCACGCAAGATCTCACCCCGTGGGGTCAAAATTATCACAAAAACGGTGAGCAAAAATCCCAGAACCACACAGGGGGACCTAGTGAATGACCTGCAGAGACCTGGGACCAACATAACAAAGGCTACCATCAGTAACACACTACACCGACAGGGACTCAGATCCTGCAGTGCCAGACGTGTCCCACTGCTTAAGCCAGTACATGTCCGGGCCCGTCTGAGGTTTGCTAGAGAGCATTTGGATGATCCAGAAGAGGATTGGGAGAATGTCATATGGTTAGATGAAACCAAAGTAGAACTGTTTGGTAGAAACACAACTCGTGTTTGGAGGAGAGAGAATGCTGAGTTGCAACCAAAGAACACCATACCTACTGTGAAGCATGGGGGTGGCAACATCATGCTTTGGGGCTGTTTCTCTGCAAAGGGAACAGGGCGACTAATCCGTGTACATAAAAGAATGAATGGGGCCATGTATCGTGAGATTTTGAGTGCAAACCTCCTCCCATCAGCAAGGGCATTGAAGATGAAACATGGCTGGGTCTTTCAGCATGACAATGATCCCAAACACACCACCCGGGCAATAAAGGAGTGGCTTCGTAAGAAGCATTTCAAGGTCCTGGAGTGGCCTAGCCAGTCTCCAGATCTCAACCCCATAGAAAACCTTTGGAGGGAGTTGAAAGTCTGTGTTGCCCAGCGACAGCCTCAAAACATCACTGCTCTAGAGGAGATCTGCATGGAGGAATGGGGCCAACATACCAGCAACAGTGTGTGACAACCTTGTGAAAACTTACAGAAAACGTTTGACCTCTGTCATTGCCAACAAAGGATATATAACAAAGTATTGAGATGAACTTTTGATATTGACTAAATACTTATTTTCCACCATAATTTGCAAATAAATTCTTTAAAAAATCAGACAATGTGATTGTCTGGATTTGTTTCCACATTTTGTCTCTCATAGTTGAGGTTTACCTATGATGACAATTACAGGCCTCTCTCATCTTTTTAAGTGGGAGAACTTGCACAATTGGTGGCTGACTAAATACTTTTTTGCCCCACTGTATATATATATATATATATATATATATATATATATATATATATATATATATACAGTGCCTTAAAAAAGTATTCACACCCCTTGACATTTTACACATTTTGTCATGTTACAGCCAAAAACAAAAATGTATTTGATTGGGATTTTATGTGATAGACCAGCACAAAGTGGCACATAATTGCGAAAATACGGATGGCAACAGTGACATGAGTGAGATATTGGCTGAAGAGAGCACAATAATCTGGCAAACAGGAAGTTCAAAGGCACGGCTGAAAGAAAAAAGTTCAGGAGCAAAGGATTCAAGGTTCGTGAAAAACAAGGTACAAGGCAAGATTATCTGAGGGATTGGCCAGCAAAGGTTCCAGCATCCCAGGCGGCTTAGTAAAACGACACATTGAAGGTCACAGATTCAGACCCATGTCCTGACTATATATATATATATATATATATATATATATATATATATATATATATATATGCAGTGCCCTGAAATAGTGTTTGTACCCCTTAAAATTGTCCACATTTTATCTTGTTACAGCCAAAAACAAAAATGTACTTAATTGGGATTTTATGTGATAGACCAACACAAAGTGGCTCATAATTGTGAAGTGGAAGGAAAATGATAATTGGTTTTCAACATTTTTTACAAAAAAAATCAGATTTACGTTTTTGGTTGTAACAAAATGTGGAAAATTTCAAGGGGTATGAATATTTTTTTAAGGCACTGTATTTTTAGAGAATAAAGAATAAAATGGCGATCGTTGCAATATTTTATTTCACTCTGAGTTTGCGCAGGGTTCTTTCAAACCCATTTTTTGGGGAAAAAATACACTTTCTCGAAGTAAACAAAAAAAAAAACATAATAGTTAACCCCAATTTTTTTGTACAATGTGAAAGCTGATGTTACTCGAGTAAATAGATACCTAACATGTCCTGCTTTAAAATTGCGCACGCTCGTGGAACGGCAATCTCCAAATGTTTACCTGTTTAGAGTTACAGAGGTCTTGGGCTTGAATTATTGCTCTCCCTCTAGCAATCGCAGTGATACCTCACATGTGTGGTTTGAACACTGTTTACATATGCGGGCGTGATTTACGAATACATTCGCTTCTGCGCACGAGCAGGGAGGGATGGGGCGCTTTAAAATGTTAATTTTTCTTATTTATTTTACTTTTTGTTTTTTTTTTATTTTCACACTGTCCCTTTATTTATTTATTTTTTGATCACTTTTTTTCCGATTACAAGGAATGTAAAAATCCCTTGTAACAGAAATAAAGGATGACAGGTCCACTTTATTGAGATATCTGGGGTCAAAAAGACCCCAAATCTCTTATTTACCTTTCAAAGTAATTTTTTTTTGGATCTTTTACTTAAAAAAAAACAAAAAAACATACATTTACTTCCAGCCTGGACCGGAAGTGACGTTATGATGTCTCTCTGGTCCTCCAAGGCCATAGAGTTGAGTAGTATGCCCGATTTTTTGCTATCAAGTTGGGCATCCCATGATTCCTATTCCCTATCAAAGTTATTACCCACAATCATAGGCGTGCGCACAGGGTGTGCCTGGGCACACCCTAATCACTCCCTGCAGTGCAAATTCCCCCTGCTGCCCGGTGTCTCCTCCCACAGCATGGCTGGCTTCCCTCCTCTCCCATTGGCTACTGCAGTGGGCACACATAGATGATATTTCAGGAGGAGTGGGGGAAGGGGTAATGTAATTTCCCGGTCCCTCTCCTTTCTTAATGAACACAGTGAGAGATCGGTACCGTGTTTTTGAGCTTTCAGGTGCACACCCTAATGCAACAGGCTGGGCACACCTATGCCCCCAATAAAACATAAAAACAAAGTTCAAAGACTTCCTTGCATCGGGATGAAAGCTGAAAATGCTACTTGCCTGGCTGTGCAGGAGAGGGGAACCCAGTCACCTGCAACCCTTTACGGGGGTAGTGCTACATATTCGTTTTAACTTATGCCGGCCATACACGGTTCGAATTTCGAAAGAATGCTCTTTAGAAAATCGTATCAAAGAATTTCCGTACGAATTTCGCACCGTTAGTGGGCTGCAGCAACAGCCGATTTTCGTGCGGCAATCAAATTTGAGGAATCGGACATGTTGGAAATTTTTTGAAAAACAAACGATTTTCTAATCAATGATGGGAGAATCGTGCGAGAAATGTACCGTATATACTCGAGTATAAGCCGACCCGAATATAAGCCGAGGCACCTAATTTTACCACAAAAAAATAGGAAAACGTATTGACTCGAGTATAAGCTTAGGGTGTCCATCTGCATGCCTCACTGTGCCTCACTTTGCCTCACTGTGTCCATGTGCATGCCTCACTGTGTCTATGCCTCACTGTGCCCATGCCTCACTGTGCCTCACTGTGTCTATGCCTCACTGTGTCCATGTCCATGCCTCACTGTGCCCATGCCTCACTGTGCCCATGCCTCCCTGTGCCTCACTGTGTCTATGCCTCACTGTGTCCATGTCCATGCCTCACTGTGCCCATGCCTCACTGTGCCCATGACTTGACTGATGTTTAACATGGGAGTCTATGGAAGGGGTGCCCGGCTTTGAAAAAACGGTGCTCCCCGGCCGTAGGTCCCCCAGACAGCAAACTTTGCACACTTATAGAGGAGAAATAAAGCTACATGTGTGCCAAGTTTCCAGTACCGGGTCCCCAAAGTCACCGGAGAAATTACCGTTTAACATGGGAGTCTATGGAAGGGGTGCCTGGATTTGAAAAATCGGTGCTCCCTGGTTGTAGGTCCCCCGGACAACAAACTTTGCACACTGGTAGAGGAAGAGTGGGACTACATGTATGCCAAGCTTGGGATCTAGAGGACCTATGGCCAGCCGGTACCGGGTCCACAAAATCCGGGAGATCATGCGCAAAAATGTGACTCGAGTATAAGCCGAGGGGGGCATTTTCAGCACAAAATAATGTGCTGAAGAACTCAGCTTATACTCGAGTATATACGGTAATAGAAAAAAAATGCGCATGTGCAAGAAAAGAAAATTCCCGGAGAGAAAAAAATATTCCGGGCAACGAAAATTCTTTTCTGTAGCAACATAAAGGCTTGGTCGGCCGAATTTCGAAAATCAATGGTGGCATCATTGAATCACAAAAAAAAACGAACTTTCTGATTTTGAAAATAAAATTTGTTCGAAATTCGACCGTGTATGGCCTGCTTTAGTTTAAGAAAAGGTTTACAACATGTGAAGAAACTTTTATTCTTGATGTGACCTTCTCTTTTCCATCAAGCTGAAGGTCGTAGTGAGCCAGAAGATTCTAGAACCATTGAGATCAAGTACAGAACCCCCCCCCCCCCCCCCGCCAACCCTTGAATTGTTTTAGTCATTACCGTACTTGTTCTTTTCTTTTATAAACTTAATTTTCAAAGGAAGAAAATCTGACTCAGCGTGACCCCCTTTCCCTCTCCAACCTTATCGATCGCAGGTCTCTGGTTGTCCATTATGAAAATGATTGGGTTTAGCATGTACTTTGCTTGGGCTGGATTCTATATATCAGGAACGCCGGAGGAAAGAACTATCGGGAATCGATGCTGTAGGCAGATGCTGATGCTTACAGCTGCTCCAGCTCTACATCACACGCATTATTTGTGTTTTGTAATTAATTTCCCAAAGTGCACCTGGCTAAACGGATTAAGCTTGACATATAATGCATCGTCTTTTCTTTTATTACAAAATTTTAACTTTGCAAACAAAGTCTGCCTTTAATTAATGTAATGCATTCTACAAATAACGCAGGGTGATTATCGCAGATCCATTGTGCAGCTGTAAAAAAAAAATCAAATAGCCTTTTATTGAACATTTCCTCATCCATCAGTTGGGCTGATTTGTGCCTAATGCATAAAACTAAGGACTAGCAATATTTAAATGTACATTACACACATGGGGGAAAAAACAATTCAATATCTTTTCTTCATTTGCGTCATTGATGAGTCCGTAGAGTTAATAGATTTGATGCCCATTGGTAATTTTATTTTATGAACTTAAAGTGTATGTTACCCTAATATGTTTGTTTCTATGTGTGTGTTGTTCACATACCGTATATACTCGAGTATAAGCCGACCCGAGTATAAGCGGAGGTACCTAATGTTACCACAAAAAACTGGGAAAACTTACTGACTCGAGTATAAGCCTAGGGTCAACAATGCCCATTTGCACGCCTCACTGTGCCCATTGCAACTTCACTAAGCCCATTGTCACTGCCCATTGCCACCTTACTGTGCCCATCCTCACTGTTCCCATCCTCACTGTTCCCATCCTTACTGTGCCCATCCTCACTGTTCCTCACTGTTCCTCACCTCACTGTTCCTCACCTCATTGTTCCTATCCTCACTGTTCCTATCCTCACTGTTCCCTAGCTCACTGTTTCCTAGCTCACTGTTTAAATTGAACATTGTAAATTGTACCTGAAAAAAAATTGAGAGGCTGCGGCGTCCATCGTTTAAAACTCGCGGTCTCTTCCTCTTCCCTTCCGTGATCGGCGTTTTCTAAGCACACAGTTCCGCCTATCACGAACGTTCTCTCATCCTCAGTTTCCCAGCAGACGTCTGTGATTGGTGGAACACAGTGTCTGCTGGGATGGGTGAGGATGAGAGAACGTTCGTGATAGGCGATTCTCAGCAGACACTCTCCGCCTATCACGGAAGGGAAGGAAAATACCGCGAGATTTAAACGATGGACGCCGCAGCCTCTCAACTTTTTTTCAGGTACAATTTACAATGTTAAATTTCACTGACTCGAGTATAAGCCGAGGGGGGGACTTTCAAGCCCAAAAAAAGGGCTGAAAATCTCGGCTTATACTCGAGTATATACTGTATATGTATTTTATAAATCTAAAGCCCTGTACACACGGGCGGGAATCCCGTCGGAAAAAAAAAAGTTGGTTTTCTCTAGGGATTCCTGTCAATCTTGTCTTGCGTACAGACTGACATTCAAAATCTCGTCATTCTAAAGCGCGGTGACATACAACACGTAAGACGGCACTATAAAGGGGACGTTCCATTCCAATGGCGCCACCCTTTGTGAGAGACGATTCGCGCTTTTCAGCCTTGTGCTTTTCAGTCCGTTACAGTGTGATGAATGTGATATCTCCATTACGAACACTAGTTTTACCAGAACGAGCGCTCCCGTCTCATACTTGATTCTGAGCATGCACGTTTTTTTCCCCTCGGACAAGCCTACACACGACCGGTTTTCACGAAATAGTCCGATGGGAATCACGACGAGAAAAATAGAGAGCAGGTTCTCTATTTTTCTCTGTGAAGTTGTGTGTTACCGGCGCCAAGATACCTATACTAAAAAACACAGTCTGCTGCAATTATATATATCATGCAACCATACAGGTTAAATGAAAATTATGAAAAGAAAAGTGAATTGCGCTGACTTAATCTAGACAATTATGTGAACTTAGTGCTCTATACATAAATATATATGATGTGTGTATTAACCACAAATACTATACCAAATACTATACCAATCTAATTAAATTATATTAAATTAAATTAAATTATGCGTGCCATGAATAGCAGGAATTCCTGCTGCGATTTTGCGTGCAATGTGCAACAAGCAATACCATATACCAAAATATATGATACAATATATACCACCAAATGTCAAAGGATTGAATAAAATATATGAATTATTGAATCCTCACAGTGAACTGGATACAACAAATACTGTATATACTCGAGTATAAGCCAACCCGAATATAAGCCGAGGCACCTAATGTTACCACAAAAAACTGGGAAAACCTATTGACTCGAGTATAAGCCGAGGGTGTCCATCTGCATGCCTCACTGTGTCCATGTGCATGCCTCACTGTGTCCATGCTTCACTGTGTCCATGCCTCACTGTGCACATGCCTCACTGTGCCCATGCCTCACTGTGCCCATGTATAGACTGACGTTTAACATGGGAGTCTATGGAAGGGGTGCCCGGCTTTGAAAAATCGGTGCTCCCCGGCCGTAGATCCCCCAGACAACAAACTTTGCACACTTGTAGAGGAGAAATGGGGCTACATGTGTGCTAAGTTTCAGGTCCAGGAGAACTAGTACCGGCCGGTACTGGGTCCCCAAATCACCGGAGAAATGACCGTTTAACATGGGAGTCTATGGAAGGGGTGCCCGGCTTTGAAAAAAACTTGTAGAGGAAGAGTGGAGCTACATGTGTGCCAAGCTTGGTACTGGGTCCCCAAAATCCGGGAGATCAGGCACAAAAAGGTGACTCTAGTATAAGCCGAGGGGGGCATTTTCAGCACAAAAAAGGTGCTTAAAAACTTGGCTTATACTCAAGTATATACAGTAATAAAAAGAGACCAAATAGTCCAATGTGAGCAATTGTTATCCCAAGTGACTTGCTGAACTTTCCCTTTCACCACGTATGTGCTATACCGCCACCAAATAGATTGGCCACTCACCAGATAGGCAAAATTTGTGCGCCTTTGGTTCATATGGATAACCACTCCATTCGCCAGACTTTACAGCAGTTCCTCCCAATATACTGATGATGAATATCGCTCCATAATTGCTCATAAAACACATAAAGGGCCATCATGGTGCAGTATGTCTTAAAATATTTATTAAAGTTAAAAGAATTTGATTCACTCACATGTGTAGGTGCCTATGAGCCGGCACAGAGCTGATCCAGCCGTGTATAGATAATCTATATGTCTGGTCCGCACGTGAGCCCCTTATGGTTCCTTCACCAAGCTGAATGATATCCCCGACCTCGTTTTGTTTACCAGGAGTGATAGGCAGATGGTCCCGCAGCCTCAATGCATTTTGCAGTCATTGCGTCATCAGGAAGCCGGCTCATAGGCACCTACACATGTGAGTGAATCTAATTCTTTTAACTTTAATAAATATTTTAAGATTTTTTAATTTTATTTTGTATCATATATCATATATTTTGGTATATGGTATTGGTATATGGTATTGCTTGTTGCACATTGCACGCAAAATCGCAGCAGGAAGTCCTGCTATTCATGGCACGCATAATTTAATTTAATTTAATATAATTTAATTAGATTGGTATAGTATTTGTGGTATATATATACAGGTCCTTCTCAAAAAATTAGCATATTGTGATAAAGTTCATTATTTTCTGTAATGTACTGATAAACATTAGACTTTCATATATTTTAGATTCATTACACACAACTGAAGTAGTTCAAGCCTTTTCTTGTTTTAATATTGATGATTTTGGCATACAGCTCATGAAAACCCAAAAATCCTATCTCAAAAAATTAGCATATCATGAAAAGGTTCTCTAAACGAGCTATTAACCTAATCATCTGAATCAACTAATTAACTCTAAACACCTGCAAAAGATTCCTGAGGCTTTTAAAAACTCCCAGCCTGGTTCATTACTCAAAACCACAATCATGGGTAAGACTGCCGACCTGACTGCTGTCCAGAAGGCCATCATTGACACCCTCAAGCAAGAGGGTAAGACACAGAAAGAAATTTCTGAACGAATAGGCTGTTCCCAGAGTGCTGTATCAAGGCACCTCAGTGGGAAGTCTGTGGAAAGGAAAAGTGTGGCAGAAAACGCTGCACAACGAGAAGAGGTGACCGGACCCTGAAGAAGATTGTGGAGAAGGACCGATTCCAGACCTTGGAGGACCTGCGGAAGCAGTGGACTGAGTCTGGAGTAGAAACATCCAGAGCCACCGTGAACAGGCGTGTGCAGGAAATGGGCTACAGGTGCCGCATTCCCCAGGTCAAGTCACTTTTGAACCAGAAACAGCGGCAGAAGTGCCTGACCTGGGCTACAGAGAAGCAGCACTGGACTGTTGCTCAGTGGTCCAAAGTACTTTTTTCGGATGAAAGCAAATTTTCATGTCATTCGGAAATCAAGGTGCCAGAGTCTGGAGGAAGACTGGGGAGAGGGAAATGCCAAAATGCCTGAAGTCCAGTGTCAAGTACCCACAGTCAGTGATGGTCTGGGGTGCCATGTCAGCTGCTGGTGTTGGTCCACTGTGTTCTATCAAGGGCAGGGTCAATGCAGCTAGCTATCAGGAGATTTTGGAGCACTTCATGCTTCCATCTGCTGAAAAGCTTTATGGAGATGAAGATTTCAGCACGACCTGGCACCTGCTCACAGTGCCAAAACCACTGGTAAATGGTTTACTGACCATGGTATTACTGTGCTCAATTGGCCTGCCAACTCTCCTGACCTGAACCCCATAGAGAATCTGTGGGATATTGGGAAGAGAAAGTTGAGAGACGCAAGACCCAACACTCTGGATGAGCTTAAGGCCGCTATCGAAGCATCCTGGGCCTCTATAACACCTCAACAGTGCCACAGGCTGGTTGCCTCCATGCCACGCCGCATTGAAGCAGTCATTTCTGCAAAAGGATTCCCGACCAAGTATTGAGTGCATAACTGAACATAATTATTTGAAGGTTGACTTTTTTTGTATTAAAAACACTTTTCTTTTATTGGTCGGATGAAATATGCTAATTTTTTGAGATAGGATTTTTGGGTTTTCATGAGCTGTATGCCAAAATCATCAATATTAAAACAAGAAAAGGCTTGAACTACTTCAGTTGTGTGTAATGAATCTAAAATATATGAAAGTCTAATGTTTATCAGTACATTACAGAAAATAATGAACTTTATCACAATATGCTCATTTTTTGAGAAGGACCTGTATATATACATCGTATATATTTATGTATAGAGCACTAAGTTTACATAATTGTCTAGATTAAGTCAGCGCAATTCACTTTTCTTCTCTATTTTTCTCGTCGAGATTCCCATAAGTTTTCATGACGAGAAACCATACACAGGAACGTTTTTCACGGCAAAAAGCTCTGCCAGCAGTTTTCTTGCCGAGAAAACCGGTCGTGTGTAAGAGGCTATAGGCTGTATCATTTTCATGTACTTCTTCCATCTGAAGTACTTGGCTGATGGAACAGGGGGCGCCACCATTTAAGTGAATACTTTTATTAACCATTTAAGCTCTGGAAGGTTTACCCTCCTTCATGACCAGGCCATTTATTTACGATACGGAACTGCGTTAATTTAACTGAAAATTGCACGGTTGTGCGACGATGTACCCCAATAAAATGTATGTCCTTTTTTTCTCACAAATAGAGATTTCTTTCGGTGATATTTGATCCCCTCTACAGTTTTTATTTTTTGCACTAAACAAACAAACAAAAAAAGACTGACAATTTAACCACCTTCCGACCGCCGCACGCCGATTTACGTCAGCAGAATGGCACGGGTGCACAAAAGGGCGTACCCGTACGCCCTTTCGTAATTCCCCCCCAGCGGGCGCGCGTGCCGTGGGAGCATGCCCGCGGGTCCCACAAACTCGATGTCCAAGGAGGAGAGGCAGAACGGGGAGATGCCTCTGTAAACATGCCATTTCCCTGTTCTGCATAGCAACATGACAGAGATCTACTGCTCCCAGTGATCTCTGTCATGTTCTAGTGAGCCCATCCCCCCCACAGTTAGAACACACTGAGGGAACACACTTAACCCCTTGATCGCCCCCTGCTGTTTAACCCCTTCCTTGCCAGTGACATTTATACAGTAATCAGTGGCTATTTTAAGCTCTGATTGCTGTATAAATGTCAATGGTCCCAAAATAGTGTCAAAAGTGTCCAATCTGTCTGCCGCAATGTTGCAGCCAGGATAAAAATTGCAGATCGCCGCCATTACTAGTAAAAAATAATAATAATAATAAAAATGCCATATATCTATCCCTTATTTTGTAGACGCTACAACTTTTGCGCAAACCAATCAATATACATTAATTGCAATTTTTTTTTACCAATAATATGTAGAATACATATCGGCCTAAACTGTGGAAGAAATTTGTTTTTTATATATTTTTTGGGCATATTTATTATAGCAAAAAGTAAAAAAATATTGTTTTTTTTTTTTCAAAATTGTCGCTCTTTTTTGGTTTATAGCGCAAAAAATTAAAACCGCCTTCCTAACTCTCTTTCTCTTACAGTGTCCGACTCGAGGAGTGCTTCTGGGTGCTTATTAACAACGTTAGAGGTATCGCTATCCCAGGGTCCACCCACTTTGGACCTCGAGGACTCGATGGTAAGTGACACTCAGTGGATTGTTTGGTTTAACCCCCTGTTCCATGGCTGAAACCCCCCAGTATGAGCTCCATTGAGGGTTGTATCCTACAATATTCAAGGCTTAAATTCCCCAGTTAAAAGGTGGAAAGTCCTACAACACCTGCACTCTCATAAAATAGATGTGGCCCTTTTGCAGTAAACACACTTCCCCAAACGATATTGACCCTCATTTATACACATCAAATTCCCCACCTTCTTTATGGCCAATGCTGATGACAGAACCAAGGGAATAGCCATTCTTTTCTCCCACAAGTGTAAATTTATGACCCTGTTGGAACTTAGAGACCCGGAGGGGAGGTATATACTAGGCTTGTGCAATTGGTTTCATAACGAATCGAAATTCGTCCGAATTTAGCAACTTTCGGACATTCGGAAACATTCGAATTTCCGAACAAAGCAATTACGAATAAAACTGAATCCGAAATAAATTATATCGCAAATAGGGAATGCCCGAATGTCTTCGGCATAATTCGTTATGAAAAAGAATGTACGAATCAATTCGAAGCACAATAACACTTTGCTCTGCTCTCTGCTTCTCCCTCACAGTGCTGAACTCCCTCTCAAAATGGTGTATAGGGGGCGGAGGCTATAGCCGCATGTCAAAAACTAAAGTAAAATACGAGATTTCGAATCCTTACAAATAACCGCTATGTATTTAGAAAAGTACAAATCCATTCGAAGCACTTTAGGCATAATAGGCAGCGTCGTTGTGACAGAGACACGGAAAATTACGAATTAACTAACCCAAAAAAAGTTACGAAAGTAAGAGTTGTGTCCAGAATCAACGAAAAACAACGTACTCTACCGAAAGTACGAATTACAAGACAACTAAAAATAAGGCTTACCTTAATACGAATCATTCTGATTCAACGAAAAATGTCGCTTGCGAAAATACGAATTAGTCCGAACACGAAAAATCCCGTCTAGCAAAATTATGAACGATTACGAATCAACAGGACCAAAAAGAAACGAACCGAAACTAAACAAATTTTTCCGTTGTGCACAAGTCTAGTATATACTCCTTAAATTAACTATTAATGACCAGACATACTCCTTCGTATCATATTACGCCCCAAACAAGGGACAGCTGGTCTTTTTTTAAGCAATGCTAGAACGCCTGGCTCCCTTGCTGGAAGGCACGGTAATATTTGGGGGGGGAATCAAATGTTGCCTTGGATCAGGGCCTGGATAAATCCCGACCACTGGGTAAATGCCTCACCCGGCCTACTAAGCAGAGCCTAGACTAAGAGAGGCCTACACTAAGAGAGTGTATTGCTAAAGTAATTTTTCAATACGGCTTGGTTGATGTTTAGAGAAATTAACCCGACACTACGAGACTACACACAATACTCTAGCCCACATAACTCTTTCGCCAGGATAGACCACATATTTATCACTACAGCCACGATTCCACTGGCCGCTAGGTCGTACATTAGGGACTCTGCCTGATCGGACCACTCTATGGTATTCCTGACCATACAGTGCCCCTCGGGACAGAGAAGTAGCAGACGCTGGAGACTTAATGAGTCAATTCCTAGTGATCCGATCAGGTCTAAGCAAATCGAGAGTGCGATTGTCGACTATTCTGAACCAATGACACTCCAGACACCACTCCTTCTTGCCTGTGGGCAGAACACAAAGCCACGATTACGGGGAAGCTGATCCAAATAGCTTCTCAGATCAACAGGTCTAGAAGAGCCGATATAGACAAACTGGAAAGGGAGTTTTCTACACTCTCGAAAAAACATAAAGCAAATCCAAATTTCGTACCCATAGAAAGTCTAGATGCAGCCCGCTCAGCCCTCAACTTAGCTCTTACGTCTAAGGCAGAAAAATGGCTCAGTTGGAATAGAGCACGGTTCTATTGCCAAGGTGACAAAATAGGAACCCTGTTGGCTCATAGACTGACCACGAGGACCAAGTCCTTTGCTCTCCCCAAAATTAAAATTAATGGGGGCACACTATCCCAGAGCCCTCAGTGAATTATGGGGTAATTCCATAATTTTTACAAAAAACTGTATGGTGCAGGAACACATCCATCACAGTCTGAGGTGGATCAGTTCCTGGATGCCATCCAGATCCCAAAGTTGGAAGAGCGCCATAGCCAGAAGTTTGAAGCCCATATCTCTTCGGAAGAAGTACGTTCGGTTATCAAAAACTCACGTTTTCTGTCCCCCTACTACAAAGCATTGTCAGAAACTTTAGCCCCTTTCATGGCTCGTTTCTTTAATGCTTTACGACAGGGAGCTCCACTAGACAGTTTAATAAACTCAGCTTACATTTCAGTCATACCTAAACCAGGTAAGGATCCTAGCTGTGTTAGCAATTATAGGCTGATATCTCTCATAAACAATGACCTGAAGATTCTGACTAAAATCCTTGTAGACCGCACATCATCCTTTATAAGCCCGTACATCAACAAAGACCAAGTTGGATTCATTCCTGGGAGACAGGGACCAGATCAAATTTGCTGTGCCATAGATAATATACCCCTTTTAAACTCAAATTGGGATGGGGGTTCCCCATGGGAAGGATTTCTCCTCTCACTGGATCTGCAGAAAGCATTCAATTCTGTCCACTGGCCCTACATCTTCACCACCCTTAGACACTGGGGATTCGGGGACTCATTTATTAATATCCTACAAGCTTTGTATTCCACTTCGACAGCTCAGGTCCACATGCAGGGATTTTACTCTGATTCCTTTCCTATACTAAGAGGTATGAGGCAAGGGTGCCCTCTCTCACCACCTATCTTCACCAAAACGATAGAAACCCTGGCTATTGCAATTAGAGATAACCCGGATATTCACGGCAGTCAGTGTGGTACTCGCGGTCACAAATGCGCCTTATTTGCTGCTACTGTCCGTATCTTCACCGTTAATTTCTCTCCCAAACATATGCCGGCTCTTGAAATATTTTGGGAAAATCTCTAGTCTCCTAGTCAACTATGACAAATCCCAGGCTCTGAACATTAATATCCTGACACCTTTGCTTAACAGAATTAAGGAGGACTTCCAATTCTCCTGGAGTGATACCTCAATCACTTACCTAGGGGTCAATTGACTGCCAAGGTTGAACACCTTTACCAGACCAACTACCCCCCTCTCTTTAAAAAATTAGAGGCAGATCTCTCCAGGTGGTCGCAATCTTCTCTTTCTTGGGTGGGTAGAATCAATGCGATAAAAATAACGCAACTCCCACGCATCCTATTTTTCTTTGGGTCCCTCCCTATCCCGTTAGTCAAGGCCCACTTACGACACTTTCAAGCCAAAATTATCAAATTCGTTTGGGGTTCAGGGGGTTACCGGCTCTCTAGGGTGGTCTTATTTCGCTTGAGGGACGAAGGGGGTCTGGGCCTCCCCAACCTGCTCTGGTATTACCAAGCAGCACAATTGGCCCAGATCTCAATCATCTACTTCCGCTGGGAATTGCCTGACTGGATACACATCGAGAGACAGGCGGTCCCCTCCCACACCTTGGACTACCTCCTATGGTGTCAAAAGACATTGAGACCCCCAATACTTTCCCCTTCGCTCTCACACTTGTTTTCCCTTTGGTGTAACTTGAGAAACGACTCCCAGCTAACCTCCAAACTGGAGCCTTTAATGCATCTTTTCAGGAACCCAACATTCCCGCCTGGGATGGAAATCAAAGCCTTTAGCTTGTGGCTCAATAAAGGACTGTTTAGGATAGGTCATTTCCTTTGACCTCTGGGCCCTCTCCCCAAAGCATAATGTATAAGAAAATTGGACATGCCACTCTCTGAACTCTTTTGTTTTACCCAAATTTCCAACTTCCTTCACAAGCTATGGAATGTCCAATCCAAAGATCCCAAAATAACAACTTATGAACAATGGTGTTGTCAGACCATGGAGCAGAGGGGGGGGGGGGGGAATCATAGTAATCTACAGGGCACTATTCTCGACTCAATCTAAGATGTTATTTATGCTGGCCTGGGAAGCCGACCTGTCCCAACAATGGGAACTTGAGACTTGGAACAGGAACTTCTTTAAGTCCTACAAGGGGGTTCTCAATACTACTCTAGCAGAAGCAAATATAAGAGTATTATCCAGATGGTACCTGGTTCCAGCTAGACTTGCTAAGTTCTACACTACATCTTTCCCACTATGCTTCAGGGGCTGCAATCTCAGGGGACATATGATTCATGTGTGGTGGGAATGTCCTAAAATAAGGTATTTCTGGAACAGAATTTTTGCTATTCTCCGAAAGGTCTCCAGTGTTCCAGTACAGAAATCTCTGCATATCGCCCTTCTCAACTACCCTGTCGAGCCTGCCTCCAAGAGTATGCAACGCCTTATCTTCTTCATTCTCTTGGAAGCCAAACTTATTTTAGGCAAATCTTGGAAAAAGCCAACTGTCTCTGTTCTGCTAGCAAAAAGGAAAATCTAATGGATCATGGCACAAGAAAAGATAGCAGGCATACTCTTGGACCGGACTGAGAAGTTCAATTCAATCTGTTAACCTTAGGCAAGCTTCACAAAGGTTTCTCTACACACTTGACCTCATACTCTGTACACTCTACCTCTCCTTAGAATGCACTCCTCTAGTCGGACCTTCCTCTCTAACCTTCTCCTATACCCTGCCTCTTTTCTCTTCTGCCTCTCTTTCCCCCCTCTTGGCCGGAGTTCGGCCCTCACCCGCTCAGCACTCACTAATATTGGTGTAAGATTGATGATCGGAAGCTGGTAATCCAACTCCAACGATAGCTTCTTAAAGTTAATAATGCATTGCCTTTTAATGCTGTATAGATAATTTGTGCCTTTTTATTTTTCTTCTTGATCCATGAATACTGATCAAGGGTGAGTTCTGTCTCTGGAGGCCGAGACGCCTGGTTGGAGTTAGCCTGACTACAGTTAGATCCCATTAGGGATGGCGGGCCTGGCTCCCCAGGTCTTCCGATCCTCCCATTACCTTAAAGTTATGGGCTCAGATTCGAATTAACCGCCTTGATCAATGCTTAGAAGTTTTCATGCACATTTTGTTTCTTTGCACTGTACACTAAGTGCAACATTGTTCTTCTTACTCCTACTTCAATATTTGGCCATGTTGGCCGTGACTCGAACATTTATCTATTACATTCTTTTGTACCCTATTTTGTAAAATCAATAAAAATATAGAAAGCTAAAATAAGGAAGGGTTATTATTATGGGTATTGGGAGGGCTAGTTGGAAGGAGCCTTTAGGGTCTAGCATTGTTCTACAATGGGAGCTTTGCATTGAAAAAGAAACAGCTCCAATCTCCTGACAGTTAAAAGTAACATATTCATTTTTCTAGACTAGAATGTTAATGCTAGACTCCAGGCAAACATAAAAGACAAAAATAATGAATTCATAGTCAATTTAATGTATTCATCAATAAATAATTTAACACATCTTTTAAAGATGAAGTTTAAAGTGGTTGTATACCCTATAATAATGCTTACCTGTAGGTGAAATTAAAATCTCCTAAACCTGTACGGTTTAGGAGATATTCACTTTGCATGAAACCGCTGATGCCAGCGGCGCATGCGCTGTGAATGCTCGGCTGAAGGTCCAGCAGATGCTGCTGGACCTTGCCGGGAAGAAGACTCCCTCGCGCATGTGTGGGAGTGACATAATGGCGGCTCCGGCCACTCACATCGCTGGAGCCGCGAACCCGGAAGAAACGCCAAGGGCAAAATGTCAGCTCCCTCGGTGTGGACCGGGCTGCAATACGGGGACCTCGTTCTAAGGTAAGTATTTCATAATGAGCTAGTATGTGGTGCATACTAGCTCATTATGCCTTTGCCTTTACATGGATTTTTTTTTAACATGTGCGGGTATACAATTGCTTTAAGCATGGTCATTTTCATAGTTACAGTATATTGGTTCAGCTTGGACCAGTGTAAGTATTGTGGTATTGGGGTGATTATGTGCTTTTCCAACGATTTGCTCCAGTGCAAACTGTATTTTAGGGCATGGCAGCCCACTTTCATTGGAAAGAAAAAAGGAAAAACTTCACATAGCCATCAGTTGGCCATGCAGGTGTTCTTCCAGTATCGGTGCATCCATAGTGGGCGCAGAAGCGCCGCCCCCTCTCTCCCCTGCACCGTCACTCAAGTCAACAATACATACATTCATGCATTGCATGAATGTATGTATTGTCGCCGGCACCGCTGCCGCCCACTATTCAGATGGCCGGCCCCTGGCGAGCGCCGACCATCTGAATAACCGCAGTTGGTTGGTTTTTGGAAGTGTCTATCAGAGCCAGCGGCTCTGATAGGCTTCCCGATTACAGCCTGTGGGCTCTAATTGGCTTCCAAATAGTTAACCAGGGGACGCACGGGCTGTGCGTTCCCTGGTTAACACTAACACGTGTCTCAGACAATCAGGTTCACCGGGTCTGGTTACCTGATTGGCTGAAGCGACATCGAGGGCGGGAGAAGACATCGAGGATGGAAGAAGACATGAGGGAGCGTGGAGGAGGACGGCGCTGACCCGAGGAAGGTAAGTGCCAGGCTGGGGACAAACTGGCTGTTTGGGGACAAACTGGCTGCATTTGGGGACAAACTGGCTGCATTTGGGGACAAACTGGCTGCATTTGGGGGGAAACTGGCTGCATTTGGGGGGAAACTGGCTGCATTTGGGGACAAACTGGCTGCATTTGGGGGGAAACTGGCTGCATTTGGGGGGAAACTGGCTGCATTTGGGGACAAACTGACTGCATTTGGGGACAAACTGGCTGCATTTGAGGGGGCAAACTGGTGGCGTTTGGGCACAGTGGCTGCATTTAATGGGCACAGTGGCGGCAATTGCTGTTATTTTGTTTTTTTTTCAGTTTGTTTGCGCCCCCCCCAAAAAAATTTGAGCATCAGCCGCCACTGAGTTCTTCCACATCAACATTGAAAATCGTGCAAAGTCAAGTGAAAAATATATATACAAAATTAACGAGAGTTCTGAAAAATAAGTGAATGTTCTTGAGATAAATGAAAGAAGGGATCCAGTGGGATGATTTGATCCACCAAGGAAAAGACCGATCCTCCTGTGACAATAACTCTATAAGTTAAAACTCTTACAGGATAGTATGGACCTCCTATCTCTAGTGAGGTCACATACACATGCAGATATAGCCCGCTGTGGGTTAAAGTGATCCACCACATCTCTGGAAGCAGCTGAGGGTCAGTATAATTCATCCAGGATATCCAACACACGTCTGGGAGTCTCAATCAGCCAGAAACCATGGGGCATGTATATAAAAAGAAGGGGCTCCAATAGTGTGATAAAATCTAAAAAACACTTTATTGATAAAAGCCAAAACAGGATGGATACTCGCAAACACATCCTCTAACCCGGTGGTTCTCAACCTGGAGGTCGAATGACTATTTGCCAGGGGTCACCAAATCCTGGGCTGTTCCTGGAGCCTGCAGCCGCCCACTCGGCCTCTTCACAGCCGCCTATTCAGTTCACGGCATAGCTGGGGGGGAGAGACTCGAGGTCAGCTGACTGGTGAGGAATGTGAAGTGGGAGGGGCTGGAGGAGACCCTATCTCCTGATTTTGGCATATGTGTCACTGCTACGGCGCCGCATGAGGTAACTGCACCTCCTCACAGCTCCCGCACCAGGACCCAAAAACAGCTTATAAAGCCAGCCAGAGCGGCCCCTCGTAGCCATCCTCTTCACCCGGGCTACCCCCTCACTACCATGGACCGCTTCCTGGAAAAAAGCGGCGCTCGCTCGTTCGCGGCTGCGGCGGCGCCGCCGGGCAAGCCGCAAATCGAGGCCCCGGCTTCGGCCTACTCCCACGCCGCGGAAGAAGCTCAGGCAGCCGACATGGAGGTGAGCGCTCATCCCTCCCTGCAGATCATCACACCCCCTGCCACTGCATCTCAGGGTCCCTCTATGCTATCTTCACAGCCAGCCACACCAGGGGACATTTCCAGCTCCCCACCCCCCGGGATGCTGCTGATAGCACCCACCGAATTGCTGCTGCTGTAGCAGCTCTTCTCTCCCCCATGATTTCTGCCTCGGTGGAAAAGGCAGTCAACGCAGGCATGCAACAAATTAAAGCCCAACTTGCTGAACACTCCACTAGGCTCAATGAAATGGAACACCGCCTCTCTGAGGTTGAAGATGAACTCTATCAAGCGCAAGCCACAGAACAGTCGCAGGACAAAACAAATCAGTACATCATTCAAAAATTAGAAGATTTGGAAAATAGGTCGAGAAGGAGCAACTTGCGATTTGTAGGTGTCCCCGAATCGCTTCCCTCAGCAGCTACGGCTGAATTCTGCTCAAAACGCATCCCGGAGGCTTTAGGCCTTTCAGGCCTGTTCACAGTGGAACGCGCACACCGTATGGGGTCCTTCAATCCCGAACGTAAAACACCCCGACCTATTATTGCCAAGTATCTCAATTATGCCGACAAATCCATCATTCTTCAGACATTCAGACAGTCCCCTTCTCTCCAAATAGACGGGGTAAAAATCCTAATTTTTGCGGACTACTCGTTTGAAGTCACCAAGAAAAGAAAAGCTTTTCAACCGATATGTACTGAACTCTTCAAGCAACACATAAAATTTACCCTGGCCTTTCCTGCAACTCTACGCCTCAAATCGCCGAAAGGGGATCAACTTTCCTTCCAGGATCCGGCGGAAGCAGAATCTTTTCTCCGCTCCCTAAGGGGTGAATCACACCCCCACACGCCCTCCAAGTCGAATTCCAGTCCACGAGCGTTGGAACAGAGAAGCCCCCGCAAGGACTCTCCAAAACGTTTTAGACTTTCTGGTCCAGAACAGCGCTACCAAAACTCCCGTTGATGGACTGCCTTACACCGCCATGAACTTCCTTCCTCACCATTACAGGTCGTATGATCTTTTTTTTGTTCTGTCAACTCGAGTGTCGGGGATACACGATCTACTTATCGTGCTCTCCATTTATCCTCAATCAGGCACTGTCACCCGAGTGATCACCCAGTGATCTTTCCCACAACGGCTCTGAATCCGTGTGCCGTTCCATCCATTCCATCTTATTTTTTATTTTTATTTTTTTCCCATCTTATGT
This sequence comes from Rana muscosa, assembly GCA_029206835.1. Taxonomy (NCBI): domain Eukaryota; kingdom Metazoa; phylum Chordata; class Amphibia; order Anura; family Ranidae; genus Rana; species Rana muscosa. The sequence continues at coordinate 481,807,786 of CM055127.1, forward strand.
GGTTCAATCAATATATTGTTTCATATGTTATGCCTAAAACCATTCTTTTTTCTCTTTTTCCCCCTTCCAGGGTGGTAATGCGTGCGCACATGCCTACAGGCCGCACTGCACACTAGTTCATTTGTACTGTACTTGCCCTCCCTGACTCCGCTGTGTGATTTTTTTTTTCTTTTTGGCTCCCTGCCATAACTCCATTCCAGGGGTCCCTCGCACTTTATCGAGGTCCCCGGGGCGCTCAGGCATAATAGCTGGTCTTTCTTTTCCGAGACGGGTCATGTATGGGGAGCTACCTTGCACAGCGAACTCATGCGGAAAAAAGCGAAGTTCTTTATGATGCTCACGTTAATTTGTTGTTTTGTTTTACTTTGTTCTCTTTTCCTTTACCCCCCCTCATCCCCCCTCTCCCCACTCCACATTTCAACATGCACTCCTTACCCGAGGGCTCCACACACAGATGCTCACATCACTAACGCGCCTAAACTTTACCTCTTGATCCCTGCCTATAATCTTACAGCTACTAAAGCGCCGCCTCTACACCTTATCATCCACGATATCTTAAGGTAATCTCATGGAATGTGAGGGGTCTCCGTTCTCCTAACAAGAGAATGAAGATTCTTCGCCACCTCAAAAGGCTAAAAGCGGACATAGCATTACTTCAGGAATCCCACCTTTCGGCGTCTGACTTCAGTCGATTGCAGAAACTCTGGGTTGGAACAGTCTTGGGTTCAGAATCGGTTGGACGGAAGGCTGGGGTCCTCCTTCTTTTCAACAAAAACCTCCCTTGTACTGTTCTATCCACGCATACAGACAACCAAGGACGCTTCATCTCCTCCAGGGTTAGAATTGGGTCAAAAGAAATAGTGATTTCCAATGTATACGCCCCCAACAGTCCCACAAAGACATTTTACTCTCAGCTCTCCACGTGGCTCCTCAACACTTCTCACTTACCCCACCTAGTTGGGGGAGATTTTAATGACCTCATGCATCCTACAGACGATAGGTCCTCTCCAAAACAAACCACACCGGCGCCTGCTGGAATTGCTCCCACACTATTCGCCTCCACTATGGACTCCCTCCATCTTACAGACATCTGGCGCTTAACACACCCGGTAGACAGGGAATTCACCTTCTATTCTAATCCTCACAAGATCCTCACTAGGATCGACTATTTTTTTGGGAATGACAGTATCATCCCCCTGGTTTCAGACGCAGAGATCGGAGACATAGCCATTTCGGATCATGCCCCAATACTCCTTACCCTAGACAATCTAGACCCCCCCCCACCCTAACATCTGGCGCTTCCCTTCCTTCCTCCACAATAATGCTGATTTTCGCGCTTGCATGGAACGAGCATGGGAGGAGTTTTCCTCCGCGAATGCTCCACATGCAGGGGACCCGAACCTTCTCTGGGATGCTGGAAAAGCATACTTGAGGGGTCGGATCATCTCATATGCCACTTCCTTTAAAAGAAACGCACTATCGAAATTCAAGCTGGCCAGCGACAGACTTCACCTTGCACAACGCAATCTAGCCGCCTCGATGTCACCGGCAAACAAGGCGGAGTGGTCCGCGGCTAAAACTGCCTTTGACACCTGGGCGGACACCCTGGAACTCACAAAAAAATCTCACCTAGATGCCTCCCTTCATAAATTTGGTAACAAAGCTGGCAAACTCCTATCCAGACTCTGTAAGGGGGCGCACCGCCCGACGCACATCACCTCACTGCGGGACCGCACGGGAACTACACACTCTACCCCACTTCGCATCAATAAAACCATGCTGGAATATTACACAGCCCTTTATGCACCCGATCCCATTGACCATAAAATAGCCCAAGCTTTCCTTGAAAAAATGAATCTACCAACTATCTCAACTGCCCTTCTAGATTCCCTGAATGCCCCTATCTCCCTCGTTGAAATAGAAGGCACTATACATGCTCTCCGCCCCTCTAAAGCCCCTGACCCGGACGGCTTCACAAGTGAATTTTATAAAACTCTCCAAAATATAACTGCGCCCATGCTCCACTCGGTCTATTCCAACATCTGGGCGGGAGGTCCCTATCTACCGACAGGCAACCAGGCCATCATTAAGCTACTTTCTAAAAAGGGCAAAGATCTTCTGGATCCGGGCTCATACAGGCCTATTTCACTACTCAACCTGGATGTCAAAATTCTCTCGAAGATTGTGGCCTCCAGACTAGCAGTCATCCTCCCGGACCTCATTCACCCGGCCCAATCAGGATTCGTGAAAGGGCGGACAGCCACCCTTAACATACGTAAGGTTCTCCTGGCCCTTGAACGAGCCAAACAGGACCCTACGGGAGATTATGCCATCATAACGTTAGACGCTGAAAAAGCTTTTGACAATGTAAGCTTTGACTGGCTTTCCCTCACTTTGTCTAAAATGGGATTCACAGGCCCTTTCTGTCATCTTATCAATGCCATGTATACAGCGCCCTCAGCTAGACTTGTTGCGGCTGGACTCCTCTCAGAGGATTTCCGCCTCCATAAAGGGACCAGACAGGGTTGTCCTCTCTCCCCCCTCCTGTTCAACTTAGCCTTAGAACCTTTGTCTAGATACCTTTCCCAGATAGCCCCTTTACGAGGCATCAAAATAGGCAAAGCGGAACTTCGCACCTCACTATTCGCCGACGACGTCCTCATATTCACGGGCAACCCCAGTAACGACATGTCGACCATTAAAACTACCTTTGACGAATTTCGACTGTGCTCCGGCCTCCGTATCAATTATTCCAAGAGCGAGATTCTCCCTATAGGGACACACTCCACACCCCCCTGGGCTCACCACTCTCTGTTTAAGGTTGCATCTTCTCACATCACCTACCTAGGTATAAAGATTGGGAAATTGCCCTCTTCCATCTATCACCTCAATTACCCCCCCCCTTCTTCACAAAACTCTATCAGGAACTGTCGAACTGGATGGATCTTCCCCTCTCGCTCCTAGGAAGATGTCACCTTATCAAAATGATTAGCTTCGCCAGACTGCTTTATCCTTTGCAAACCATTCCCTTGCTTTTGAAACATAAAGATATCAAACTCCTAAACTCCAAAATTTCACAGTTCATCTGGCACGGCAAAAGACCTCGGATAGCCTTTAAAAAACTACACCTTCCTAGAAGCGACGGGGGTATCGGTCTACCTCATATTAGATTGTATAATTTAGCATGTCTGTTCAGGACCAGCTTAGATTGGATAGCTCAATCATCCCAATACTCTAATTACGTCCTGGAATCCGAAATGGCTCACCCGCACTCTCTGGTGGCCCTTCTACACTGCAGATGGAAAACTGTCCCCCCACCTTATCAACACAATCTCCTGCTAAGGGACACAGGTATAGCTTGGAGAGAAATCAGAAAAACACTCAAGTTATCTCCTTTCATCTCTCCCCATTTACCAATCCAAGGCAATCCTGACTTCATCCCTGGTCTCCACTACAAAGCCTTTTCGGTCTGGCAGGCTCAAGGTCTGTCACATTTCTCCTCACTGTGCGATGGCAACACTGGAAAACCACTGCCCTTTTCTACAATATCCTTGTTTTTTCTCTGCCCCCCTCTCACGTATTTCATTATAACCAATGCATTAGCTTCTTATCTAACACGTGTAAAGACAACCTCCGGAGATTCGAACACAGCTTTTCTGAACGTTTACTGCGAAGTGGACGTTATAAAATCGCGGACATCTACAGACCTCTCCAGCAAGAATCTTCCCCGTCTATGTCCTCCTCTTCTATTGCGAACTGGGCTAGGGATTTCCCAGTTCCAGATATAACAAAAAAAATCCTATCTGGCCTGCAGAAAACCCTTCGACTGACACCCAACGAAATTTGGAGAGAAACCCAACTCAAGATCGCACACCGGGCTTATATCCCATTTATCTCTCCTAACTCCAATAGAGATGGCGCCTCCTGCCCTCTATGCAAGGCACCCAGACCTTCTCTCTCCCACCGCTTCTGGTCCTGCTCCTTCATTTCCTCATTTTGGGATCAAGTCCTATCCTATATATTCAAAATCACTCTGCTGAAACTCCCCAAAGACCCTTTACTTCTAATATTTGGTTATTGGGACCCTATATTGTTACCCTGGTCTCTATCGCCGGCTGCAACGATCCCCTCAGGGACTACCAAACGTCCCTCCTCGAAAGACTGGATTTTACTTTGTTTGCTTCTCGCGAGGAGACTCATTCTTAGGCACTGGATCTCTCCCCAAAGCCCTTCTCTCATCCAACTCGAAAAGGACTGCCTCAACCTCTTCTACAAAGAACGACTTCTTACGGACTTTAAAGAACCCAGATCTAGAGCTCGCTTTCTCTACAGATGGGAATCCTTCATCATAACAACCCTCTCGGCAGCGGATCAGGCAGCTCTGGAACAACTCTCTTTCTCGTACGCTGACCCTTTCCCAATTGGGCTGTAAATCTTGATGACATTGCACAGTCTATATATTCCGGATGGCCCACCAGGGCTGTTCTTTTCTCGGGACCATTCATGTAATGGAATGATCAGCACACCACTGTCTCTGGAGCTCTCTCTCCCCCCCCCCCCCCACCGTTTGTTTTGATTTTTCCCCTATTCCTGATTCTAAACATAGGGGCGCGTAGACAGATCCATCCGGTATTCCACCTTCCGGTTGCATTGCTTTTTAGGTATTTATCTAGGATGACCTGCAGTACCCTCACTAGGTGAGAATTTTGTGTATACAGCACCCTCTCTTCATATCTTCATATCTTCATATCTTCATATCTTCATAACTTCATAACCCCATAAGGTTAGTCTTCAAGTGAGCTAGTGTCATGTGCTACATTTTGTTTTGCCCTACCTGTTGTACCCATCTAGCTACACCGATATTCCTATGTACCATTGTTTTAAACCTGACTAACAGCCTTATGTTCTCTTATGTTCTCTTTTGTACTTGTGTACTTATCTTTACACCTGCTCAAGTGTCTTTCATTATTCCAATAAAAACTTGTTAAAAAAAAAAAAAGTCCCCACTACAGTTCTCAGATCAGCAGATGACCTTCATCAAGAGCACCTAAGTTGGCTGATCAGAACTCTCCCCCCCCCCAGCACTACCACTCATCCCATTCCCCCCCCCCCCCACCAAAGAGTAAGAGAAGGAATAAAAAGAGAATACATGGAATACAGAGGAAATAAGGGGGAGGAACAAAGAAAAAGGGAAACAATAAGTGAACAAGAAAGAAGGCTAGAGAGATGGATGGGAGAAAAAAAAGAAGAAATTAGGACAGACAGAGAAAAAAGGGAAAGAAAAGAGAACAAAGACTGGTACATCCTAAAGTGTACCATAAGGGGATTTAATACTGTACGAGTGGAAGGGACTCAGGGAGCGTTAAATCACCGTGGGTTAGGGGTGCAAATTACTTGTCTTGCCTTGGGTGCTGATAACCCACGCTACGAAAATTTTACTGTTAGGGGTCCCCACAACTTGAGAAATTTTATCAAATGGTCACGGCACTAGAAGGTTGAGAACCACTGCTCTAACCATGTTGCCCAGCTTTACTGGTTCTCTTGGCTCACTCAGCCTTTAGTCGAGGTGCCCTGCTGGCCTTTGGATAGGGGTTCTCCTGACACCTTGGTAGGAGCCCACCTGACTCTTGGGACAAGACCTCCTGGCTACTGGGTGGGGCACCTCTGACCCCTGGGTGAGAGCTAGGGTTGCCACCTTTTCTTCAATTCAAACCCGAACACTTTTGTTTTTTATTGTATAAACTATACATATATTTTGCTATTAAATAACATTTCTAATCATATGAAGTTAATAAAAAGAGTCCCCTTTTACATCAGAGTGCACAGAGTTCCCCTTTTACTTTTGAACTCGCAGAGTCCCCTTACACTGTAAGGGGGGACTCTGCAGACTCTGATGTAAGGGAGAGCTCTGGGGCCTCTAACATAAGGGATGCACTGGGAACTCTGATTTAAGGGGGAACACTGAGTACTCTGATTCACAGAGAGGACTCAGATGTAAGGGGGAACACTGTGGCCTCTGGTGTAAAGGGGAACTCTGATGTAAGGGGTGCTCTGAGAGCCCTGATTTGCCTTAGTGTATTCACTCAGAGGCATTAGAGAGAGAAGGGAGAGACTTCAGTCACAGTCAGGGATGGATGGTGAGCTCACTCACCCCTTGGCAGTCAGCACCTCTCATCCAGATGTATCTGAGGCTGATGGACTTCAAATTTCCGGCCCCATTTTTCCTTTTCTAAAGTCACGGTGCCGGGGATTGGAGTGTGGGCAAACAGAGGGGTAGGGGCGAGAGGAAGAGGAGCAGATCAAGCCCTCTCTCCTCTCCCGTGTGTGTGAGGGGGGGATGTTAGTACTGGCTTTGGGCAGTGTGAAGGAGTGTAACAGACACTCTCAGCTTAGACAACTGCAGCCTGCAACCCTGCTGGAAAGCCATAGTACAGTCTCAATAATGTGTCCGGGTTTCAGGCAGTCTGAAACCCGAACGCATGATTCCAAACCCGAACTGTCCGGGTGAATCCTGGACAGGTGGCAACCCTAGTGAGAGCTCCTATCTCCAATATGGGAGCTGTCTTCAAACTGAGAGTTCTAGGCTATCCTCAGGCTTGAGTATATACTGACCCTGCACACTTGTGTACTCACACAACCTGCAGGCATTCAGTAAACTCCAGACACAAGATTGAAGGTTCTGTGTCACCCAAGACCTTTTGGAATCTTCAAGCTCCAGGCCCCAATCCAGGTTTACAGAATCCAGATAAAGCAAAAAATACAGCTTTCTCTGCTCAGAAACGATAGTCTGGAGCATTAGGATTATTGCAAATCTTGGGTCGTTTTCATAGTGGCAGTGTCACCTACATGTGCTATACCTATGGGATCCCCATGGAAGCTGGAAATTACTGTAATAGGGATCTCTGCTACAGTTATCTCCACTAACTTCCAGGTCTGAAGTGGCTACTTCCTAAACAAAAGGGGTGGGTTGCTCAGCAGGATGCCATTCAGGGATTTTCTGCATTTTCAGGACATGGTGAAGAGGCAGGGAGGTGAGGTGACGATCTCCACCTTGCCCAATCAGAGAACACTTTGGTGAGAAAATGCAAAGCATTCTCTGAACAGTGATCACGCCAAGCAAACAACCTTTAGGCCTCATGCCGACGGACGTTTTTACAGCCGCGTTTTGAGCGTTTTTTACAGCTTAAAAACGGCTGTCCATGTTATTGTATACATTTTTTGACCGTATTTTTTCCGAAAAAAAATTGCTGCGTTTTTGAGCGGTTTTTAACGCTTCGCGTTTGTTTACGCCTAACGCCGATGCCGAGGAACGCACTGGTCCTGGGTTTTTTTTACAGCTTAAAAACGCCTATGCTATTTGCAGCTCAAAAGCTATAGACTAACATGGACAGGCGTTTTTAAGCTGTAAAAAACGCTCAAAAACGCGGCTGTAAAAACGTCCGTGGGCATGAGGCATTAGTGTTTAGTAAGCTGCACTCAGCGTGGGACCCAGAAGCTAGCAGCAATCACTGTAGTTGTAGTACCATAGTTAATTTTTCCTGGGGGGGTTCAGTTTTGAGAATGAGGAGGGAGATAGCCAAGAGAGCTGCTGCTCTCGTGCACATCGCTGGATCAAGATCTTGTGTTTAGGTAAGTACAAGGGGGAGTGGGGCTGGGGAGCTGCACCCTGAAGGTTTTGTACCCTAATGTAGAGAATGCATTAGGGTAAAAAAAAACGTTTGGCCTTTAGAACCACTTTAACCACTTGCCGACCGCCGCACGCAGATATACGTTGACAGAATGGCACTCCTGAGCAGAAGGGCGTATATATACGTCCCCTTTAAGGAAGCGGCATTGTGGATGCGTGCGCTCGCCGCAAGCTCCGTGAGTCCGACTGCGGGTCCCGCGGACTCGATCGCCACGGGTATACCCGTGATCGTCTCACGGTGAGGAAGAACGGGGAGATGCTGAGGTAAACAAGCATCTCCCCGCTCTGCCTAGTGACAATGACACTGATCACCGCTTCCTGTAATCGGAAGGGGTGATCACTGTCTTGTCACACACAGCACATCCCCCCTACAATAACAATTACTCCCTAGGTCACACTTAACCCCTACAGCGCCACCTAGTGGTAACCCCTTCACTGCCAGTGTCATTTTCACAGTAATCAGTGCATTTTTATAGCACTGATCGCTGTAAAAATGACAATGGTCCCAAAAATGTGTCAAAAGTGTCCGATGTGTCCGCCATAATGTCGCAGTCACAATAAAAATCGCTGATCGCTGCCATTACTAGTAAAAAAAAATTATTAATAAAAATGCCAAAAAACTATCCCCTATTTGTAGACACTATAACGTTTGCGCAAACCGATCAATAAACGCTTATTGCGTTTTTTTTTTTTTACCAAATATATGTAGAAGAATACGTATCGGCCTAAACTGAGTAAAAAAAATGTTTTTTTATATGTTTTTTGGGGATATTTATTATAGCAAAAAGTAAAAAATATTGAATTTTTTTCAAAATTGTCGCTCTATTTTTGTTTATAGCGCAAAAAATAAAAACCGCAGAGGTGATCAAATACCACCAAAAGAAAGCAATATTTGTGGGAAAAAAAGACGTCAATTTTGTTTGGGAGCCACGTCGCACGACCGCGCAATTGTCAGTTAAAGCGACGCAGTGCCGAATCGAAAAAAGTGGCCCGGTCTTGGACCAGCAAAATGGTCCGGGGCTGAAGTGGTTAATGTTTGTAGTCATCTCTGAGGTCCTCCTTCCTTATTAGCTCTGTTGCCCTTTTCTGGACTCTCTCCAGTTCCAGCACTTTTTTCCTGGAGGATTGGCAACCAAACCTGAGCTTTGTATCATCCGCAAACACTAAAATTGAACTATTTATTCCATCCTCTCTATTGTTTATGAACAGAATTTGTCCTAGGACAGAGCCCTGGAGCACCCCGTTTACAACTCCAGAGCATTCAGAAAATATGTCGGTGAACACCACTGTCAAGGTCACTTGTGGCCAGGTGACAGATGCACACCGTAGGGGGACAGGAGTGCACCGCAAGGTAGTGAACCCTATGGCTGACTGCTGCGGATAGGAAACTGAGTGGTTGTGGAAAGCGGGACCAGAGGAGCACAACCGGGATCCTAACAGAAGCTAGAGCCAAGATTCCCCAGGGCGCGGAGTCTAAGACCCAGCAGGTCTTCTCCAGGGCCTCTAGTGGTGAGGATGTTATGCTGCAGGCTGGGACCAGGTCGCAACCCCTGGAGTTTCCTAGCTCACGCCCCGTAGGATAAGGGGAAAAGAGGGGAAGCAGCAGCACAAGATATGAGAGAACCGAATAACAAGCTGAAGGTCAGGGGCCACAAGCAGACAAGGATAACGAAAGAACGAGCCGAAGGTCAAGGGTCACAAGCAGACAGGGATAGTCGGGGACAAGCCAAATATGTAACAGAGAGACAGACGTAGCACACGGCAGGCAGGAACCCAAACACACAATGCCTAACAAACACGTTGATCAGCAAAGCAGGCTTGCAGTGCACAGGTTAATATAGTGTTCTGTGATAGGGCCTGGGGTGGAGTCTGGCTGGGAGGAGATTATAAAGGAAGCCAGGTGAAAGGGCTCAGGCCTCTAAGATGAACACATGGGAAGGAAGGTAAGCTGACAGACAAACACTACTGCATATCCATGACAGTACCCTCCCTCTTATGGGCCCTCCCCCGCCTGGGCCCAGGCTTAAAGGGAAATCTCTGATGAAACATTCTCAACAGATGAGGTGCAGCGACATCAGATGCAGCGATCCAAGACGCCTCCTCAGGACCAAAACCTCTCCAATACACAAGGTACTGAAGAATGCCTCTGCAGAGCCGAGAATCCAGAACTTGTCTAACCTCGTACTTAAGATTATCCTCAGAGACTGAAAACGAGGTAGGGAGATGACAAGAAGATCTATTGAGGACCAAAGGCTCTCTAGGAATAAGCAAGGGCATGAGAGGATCAACAGGAATCTGAGGAGGGTCCCCTAGACCCTTAAAGGGGAACTGGTCATCTTGCACAGGACCATCAGACTGGGCAGATGTCAGTGGAACCCTGAAGTCAGGTTGGTTAGAGGGTGACATGTCACAGGAGTCAAGCTGAATAGCTGAAAGACAAGCAGAATGTCCTGAACAAGAAAAAGTAGGAGGCTCACTGGGCATGGGCTGGACTGGCATAACTAGTACAGAGGCAGAGTGAATAGCTGAGTCAGGTGTAGCGACTACCTGAATCGCATCACAAGACATAGCGACTGCAGGACTTGTAGACAAGCTAGCCTGGCTGCGCGTCCAAGGGTGGTTAGGGACAGAGAAATGTAAATGGTTATGCAACCTGTAATGAATGACCGGCTCAGATTCACAGGGGGCAACCTTGGGTAGGCAGGACGAGGAACAGGAGGGACCCCAAGCCAGGATCTGTCCAGTAGTCCAGTCCACATGAGGAGAATGGAGCTGTAACCATGGGAGACCCAAAATTATAGGCGTTGAGGCCTTGGGTAAGATAAGGAAGGATATCCACTCCTGGTGGAGTGTCCCTACCGACATCTTAACAGGGAGGGTCTGGAAGCGGATAGGTCCCCCTGGGAGAACAGTACCATCAATCGCCAAGACCACCAATGGTGTGGTGAGGGGCAAAAGAGTAAGTCTCATGGACGATGCGATTTCCCAGTCCATAAAATTACCAGCGGCTCCGGAATCCAGATATGCTGAGACCGAATGAAAAGAAGCACCAACATGAAGGAACACAGAAAGCAGAAGACGAGAAGGGGAAGGTGATATTTCTGGGTCCAATACTCCACTTTCCAGATGAAGTGGCCCCGAACGTTTTTCTGGACAAAGAGAGCAAGTGTCACGAAAATGACCTTTGCCCCCACAGTAAAGACACAGACCAAGAGTTCTGCGCCTAGCACGTTCCTCGGGGGATAGCCTGGTCCGACCCAGCTGCATGGGTTCCTCAGCTGGTAGGAGATGCTCTACGGGTCGAAGAGAGGGGAGCTCAGGCTGACTAAGAACCAAGGAGTGCTGGCGTTGCTTTTCTAAGGTCCTCTCCTGAAAGCGAATATCGATCTGGTTACACAAGGAGATAACGCCGGCCAGATCAGTGGGGATGGTTCTTCCTGCTAATTCATCCTTCACTCTATCAGACAGGCCATGCAAAAAGGTTGCGACTAAGGCCTCATTGTTCCAGCTCAACTCAGCCGACAGTATGCGGAAATGAAGGGCATACTGTCCCACAGAAGCAGACTCTTGGCGGAGACGTAAAAGGGCGCTGGCCGCTGAAGAGACACGAGCCGGTTCTTCGAAGATATTCTGAAAAAGTTTCAAGAAGCCAGACAGGCTAGAAACCACTGGATCATTCAGTTCCCACAGAGGGGCTGCCCAGGCTAAAGCTTCACCAGAGAGGAGGGAAATGATATAGGCTACCTTAGCCCGATCAGACAGGAAATTTTGGGGCTGGAGCTCAAAATGAATTGTGCATTGGCTAAGGAACCCCCTGCAAGCCTTGGAGTCCCCAGAGAAACGGGACGGAGCTGGCAGTTGTAGTGAGTGTGTGGCTGCGACTGGTGCAATAGGTGCAGCCGCTGGTTGTATTTGAGGTTGCGGATTCAGGGTTCCCAAGGAGGCCTGAAGCTGCTCAAAGCGAGAAGCCAGATCCTGGAGGAATCGCATCACCTGAGTCTGATTCGATTCCTGGGTTTCAAGTCTGCAAACTATGCCCTGCAACGGATCATCCACGGGTAACGGGATGTCAGCTGGGTTCATGGCTGATCAAACTGTCAAGGTCACCTGTGGCCAGGTGACAGATGCACACCGTAGGGGGACAGGAGTGCACCGCAAGGTAGTGAACCCTATGGCTGACTGCTGCGGATAGGAAACTGGGTTGTTGTGGAAAGCGGGACCAGAGGAGCACAACCGGGATCCTAACAGAAGCTAGAGCCAAGATTCCCCAGGGCGTGGAGTCTAAGACCCAGCAGGTCTTCTCCAGGGCCTCTAGTGGTGAGGATGTTATGCTGCAGGCTGGGACCAGGTCGCGGCCCCTGGAGTTTCCTAGCTCACGCCCCGTAGGATAAGGGGAAAAGAGGGGAAGCAGCAGCACAAGATATGAGAGAACCGAATAACAAGCTGAAGGTCAGGGGCCACAAGCAGACAAGGATAACGAAAGAACGAGCCGAAGGTCAAGGGTCACAAGCAGACAGGGATAGTCGGGGACAAGCCAAATATGTAACAGAGAGACAGACGTAGCACACGGCAGGCAGGAACCCAAACACACAATGCCTAACAAACACGTTGATCAGCAAAGCAGGCTTGCAGTGCACAGGTTAATATAGTGTTCTGTGATAGGGCCTGGGGTGGAGTCTGGCTGGGAGGAGATTATAAAGGAAGCCAGGTGAAAGGGCTCAGGCCTCTAAGATGAACACATGGGAAGGAAGGTAAGCTGACAGACAAACACTACTGCATATCCATGACAACCACTCTCTGGAATCGCTCCTGTAACCAGTTTTCTATCCAGGCAGGTACATATACTGTAGCACCTCCCCCGTAGGGGTTGCAGGTGACTGGGTTCTCCACTGCTGCACAACCAGGCACATAACATTTCCAGCTTTCATCCAGACCTTTGTTTTGTGTTTTTATTAGGGGGTAATAACTTGGATGGGATAGGAATTACAGGATGCCCAAGTTGATAGTGACAAAACCAGGGACAACTACCTCCCTATATACTGTACAGCTCCAATTGATTCCTCTGCACAACTAACAGTCTCTGCTAGATCAGCAACAGCCCCTTACAGGCTAGGAACTCTCAGTCCCTTTAGAGAGTAGAACAATGTGTTGTGAATTGAATCCTGGACTCCAATTCCCCTGTAGACATTGGTCCAAGCTCTACCACTGCAGGAAATGATAGCCCACCTGGCTGCCTCTTCACCAGCCCACCTGGCTGCTTTTCTTTACCAGTCTACCTGACTTACTCTCTGGAGACATCCCAGGGGCAAGGTTTAAAGAAGACTTAAGCACACCACTGTCTTCAAGAGAGACCTGCTAAATGTAACAGTTTCTCCCCTTGTAAGTCCCTGCACCGTGCTGTAGTACTCACACTGTCCTCCTTGCTCCCGCTGCCTCTGAGGAAAACTTCCTTCCAATTTTCTCCTGTGGTAGGATCCTTCCAGGCCAGCACCCGAGCCCAGGCCAGAGGCAAAGCACCCCCCTAGACCAAGGGGGTTCGCCTCAAGGGCCACCGACAACCTCCTCAGCACTGCATTTCCATCTTCCACTCAACTCCTCTGCCAGCATGACTTATCCATATTTAAGGGCTTACTTAGGCCCCTGCCAGTCCCTCCAGCTTCCAGAACATTCTCTAACATACTAGAACCATGGGTAAGCTCCAGAGAGCTGCCTGTATGAGTCATGCTGACCTAAACTCTAATAACCCTAATCCATTTCGGGACTCACAGGCTTAAACATGAGTCAGGATATAATTTGCCCACTTTCACAATAGTAGCACACTAGAGGGTGCTACACATGGTAAATTTTTTCCTTTAGGGTTCAGTTCTGAGAACGATGAGGGAGATAGCCAAGAGACCTGCTACTCTTGTGCACATCGCTGGATCGAGATCATGTTCAGGTAAGTACGGCGGGGGGGGGGGGAGCTGCGCGTGAAGGTTTTTTTTTTTAAATAACAAACATGTTATACCTACCTGCTCTGTGCAAGAATTTTTCACAGAGCAGCCCCAATCTTCCTCCGATGCCCCGGTGGCGTTCCTGGCTCCTCTCCTTCATCGGGTGGCCCCATGGAGAGCCACTTTCCCTGGGGGCACCGTAGAAGTGCGCTCACGTGTCCCACTTCTGCATCAATTGACAAAGACAGTGGGACTCAGCCCCGCCTCCCCCCCGCTCCTGTGTCACTGGATAGTGGGAGCCAATGGCTCCTGCTGCTATCAATCTATCCAATGAGGACGGAGACAGCGGCTGGAGCCGCTGGGCTTGTGCGCATCGCTGGAACGGACAGTTCGGGTAAGAAATAGGGGGGCTCTGGGGGCAGCTGCAGCACAGAATGTTTTTCCACCTTAAAGTGGATGTAAAGCCACTCTCATCCTTTCTAAACTACTGCCATAGTGCTGATCTATAAGGATATAGAGGCCTCCTGCATGTATCCTTACCTGTCAAATGTCTCCCCTCTGTCTGTTATAAGAACTGAAAAACTGCAGATTCTGTGGGCGGGTCTGTTGTCTGGAGCTCTGTGGGTGGAGTCGTGATGTCAGTAGACTCCCCGCCCTCCTCTACACTCCCCTTGTCAACATGCATTTTCTCCTGTGTATTCCTTCTGCTATGATCACTAACATCCAGTCAAAATCCAGAAAAGTAACCACATGACTTCAGAAAAGGAGTGGGGTGGGAATTAAAAAATAATGCCTGTCTCAGGCTTAGTGCATGAGATATGGAAATAACCTGTCACTCACAGCAAGGGGGCGGAACGGACAAAAGTTATCCTGTTTGTCTGTTTATCTTACTGAAAAAAGAAAAGAGGATTGCTCAGAGCTGGATTAACTTTTTGTGGCAAGACTGGGCACAGATGATAGGAAATCTTATACTCTACATTGTGACAGCAAAAAATAAAAATTTGGGTTTACATCCACTTTAATGCATAGAATGCATTAAGGTGAAAAACCTGGAGACTTTACAACCACTTTAAGGTAAAACGAACCTTCAACCTTTAGAACCACTTTAATGTTTTTGGTCATCTCTCGGTCCTCCAGCTTCCTTATTAGCTCTGTTGCCCTTTTCTGGACTCTTTCTAGTTCCAGCACTTCCTTACTGAGGATTGGTAACCAAACCTTACACACGCTCTGAATTTCCGATGGAAAAAGTCAGACGGAATTTTGTGTATGCCCTATCGGACTTTTTCCATCGGAAATTCCGACGGACTTAGAAAGTGAGCATGCTCGGAATTTCCATTTGTTTGGATGCAATTCCGATGGACTAAAAACCACGCATGCTCAGAATCAAGTCGACGCATGCTCGGAAACATTAAACTTAATTTTTCTCGGCTCGTCGTAGTGTTGTACGTCACTGCGTTCTTGACGGTCGGAATTTGGTGTGACAGTGTGTATGCAAGACAGCTTGAACGGAATTCCGTCGGTCAACCCGTTGGAGGTTATTCCTGACGGAAAATCCGACCGTGTGTACGGGGCATGAGCTTTATATCACCAGCAAACACTAAAGCCCCGTACACACGGTCGGACTTTTTGCCAACAAACTTCATTTTGAGAAAGTTTGCCCAAAAATTCGACCGTGTGTACGCTCCATCGGACAAACTTTTTTGGTTTTCATCGGACAAAAGTTCGATCTGCAAACGGACAAACTTTTGGCCAACAAAAGTCCGATGGAGCAAAGTCCGACCGTGTGTACAGAAAACCATCGGACTTTTGTCCGATGGACAAAACAAATAATGTTAAAATCAGCCAACAATAGCAGAAGTTGACCAAAGGGTGGCGGTAAAGAGCAGAAAAACCACGTGATGTTGGAAAAAGTTTTGGGAAAGTTTGCGGAAAAGTCCTGTGGTGTGTATGCTATGGGTGTGCCCAGCCAACTCCGTTCGGACAAAAATACACGGAAAAGTCTGATGGAAGTCCGACCGTGTGTACGAGGCTTAAGATTGAACTAATTATTCCAACCTCCACATTGTTTATGAACAGAATTTATCCTAGGACAGTTCCTTGGGGTACCTTGTTAACAACTCCAGACCATTCAGAGAATGTTGCTAATAACCACCCTCTGCGATCCCTCCTGTAAACAGTTTTCTATCCAGGTACATATAATTAGGCTTGTGCAATTCGTTTCGTAACGAATCTAAATTCGTCCGAATTTAGCAACGTTCGAAAAATTCGTAAGCATTCGAATTTCCGAACAAAGGAATTACGAATAAAACCGAATCCGAAATAAATTATATCGCAAATAGCGAATGCCCGAATGTCTTCGGCATAATTCGTTATGAAAAAAGTTACGAAGGTACGAATCCATTCGAAGCACAATAACACTCCGCTCTGCTCTCTGCTTATCCCTCACCATGCTGAACTCCCTCTCAAAATGGTGTACAGGGGCGGAGGCTATAGCCGCATGTCAAAAACTAAAGTAAAATACGAGATTTCGAATCGTTACAAATAACCGCTATGTATTTAGAAAAGTACAAATCCATTCGAAGCACATTAGGCATAATAGGCAGCGTCGTTGTGAGAAAGACACGGAAAATTACGAATCAACAAACCCAAAAAAAGTTCCGAAAGCAGGAGTTGTGTCCAGAATCAACGAAAAACAATGTACTCTACCGAAAGTACGAATTATAAATCAACTAAAAATAAGGCTTACATTAATACGAATCATTCCGATTCAACGAAAAATGTCGCTTGCGAAAATACGAATTAGTCCGAACACGAAAAATCCCGTCTAGCAAAATTACGAACAATTACGAATCAACAGGACCGAAAAGAAACAAACCGAAACTAAACAAATTTTTCCATTGTGCACAAGTCTATCAATGCCAAATGACATAAATGTGATAAAAGTTACATGTATCAAAAAATATTTTGAACTTTCAGCCCACTAAACTCCGGCACCACAAACAACCAACACAGATATTGGGAATCAGAAAACGAGCACACCGCTGAACACAATCCATTCCCACTGAAACATGTTACATTCTGGCAGTCATGCTTTGTCATACGCTCTAACCAAGCATTTAGATGCATGACAAACGTAAAATTGTAAACAAGCCCATTTTTCCTCTTTTACATAATTGCTTCTGTTGGCTGGAAGAAAAATAAAGCAATAGAAATGTGCAAATTAAAACACTACACAGCCGCTACAAAGCATAAAATATTCCACTCCATTCATCAGCTTTCCTCCTCTTATAGACTCCTTCCTCATCCACAAAAAAAAAAAAAAAGAGATATAAAACGTTCTCAGTAACTGCATTTTGCTAAACCCAAATGTTTGTACAATGCTAAATGGCGATATTTTATTTTCTTAACCGCTCTCTGCTACAGACAAACAGCGATAATTATTCCTTATCATTAGAATATACAAATTCCTAGTACAGAAAATACAATCTCCCAACGGCAATTTCTCCAAACACGCTTCCTTCTACAGTATCTGCTATGATGCGTCTCCCAAAGTTATTACAAAGTAGCAGCTTAAATCTGCCAAAGTTTTGGCTGGAGCCCCACTTTCATGGCACATGGAGTTTTGGCTCGGCCCAAAAAATTACATCTGTGAACCCCAACCTGCATACAAAGAATATAATGCACATTTTGACTTGAAGTGCTCTAATAGAGAATGATAACTTAATGCATGGTCCCATGGCAGCTGACACTCATGCCGTGTACACACGATCGAGTTTCACGGCGGGAAAAACGAGGACCGGCTTGGTCCCCTACACACGGCCGTTTTTCACAACATGTTTTCTCTTGGTCGAGAAAACTGTCCATGTGTAGGCTCCCTAGCAGTGTTTCCCTATGGGAAAACTGCCGAGGAAAAAAATGATTCGCGACGAGAAAAATTAGAGCATGTTCTAATTTTTCTCGTCGTGATTCTCGCCGTTTTTCTCGTCGGGAAAAATGCTGGAGAGCCTACACATGGCCGTTTTTCTCGTCCAAGAGAAAATTTTTAATTTTTCCCGACGAGAAAAGTGATTGTGTGTACGCGGCATAAGGTCTTCTCTCCAGGCCCATAATATGACCTTTGACTAGTGGTGGTCACTGGTCAAGGAATAGCCATACAAGGAAGAGTGGCTTTGGGGGACTTGTAGGCAAGTTCAGTGTTCAGGTGGCTCTTCCGCAGCGGCACTGCATTTGGAGAGGAAGTTTAGAGGAACATGGTTCCTCTATGGTTTCTTGGGTCACTTGGGAAGCTAATCAATTGGATGCTGCCACCCTAAGTTACGCTAGCAGCCATTTTAGGTCAGGCATAGTTTATTTAAGACCCTGGTTCCGAGGCTTGGTGTGCATTTTGCGTGTGGGTAGTGTAGGGACAGGTTCCCCGTCTGTAGGGGACATCGTTCAGTTCCAGATGAGTAGGGAAAGAGCAGGGAAAGAGACATCCTTCATGGAGGCCTCCCCATTTGGGTACGGAACGTCCAAGCCACATTCGAGACAGATGCTGTCGGTGCACCCGGGACCTACTGCTTCACTCATCGTTGTTACATACTGTGAGTGTACCCGCTTGGGGTGTCTTGGGGTGTCTTCCCGCCGGGTTAGCTGTGCTTTGCTGAACTTTAACTTTGATACAGTACTGTTACTGCAACTCTGAGTGTTTACTGCCATGGGACCATGGACCTCCCCACAAGCTGGCACTCAGGTTCTCTCCAGGCCCGTAATGTGATCTTTGACCAGTGGTGGTCACGCGTCAGGGAATAGCAACACAAGGAAGAGGGGCTTTGGGGGACTGGTTGTCTCTAGCAAAACAGGCAGAGAGGAAGCCCTCAGTCCATGGATTAAGGCACATGTTTCCCCCTTAACATAATAAGCAATATATCATGCAATGTGGAGGTGTCAGGGCTGGGCTCAGCCCTTCCTTCTCTGTGCTGGCAGCTCAGCTGTTAGCTAATTTCCAGCTTCCATCTCTCCACAGTGATCCACCTGTTGATGATCCACTTGTCAGCTCTGCTTACTTAAGGACTTCCAGTTCATTTGCTCTTCGCCTTCGCCTGTGTTAACATCACAAGAGACTTTCTCCTGCGTTCCAGTTGAAGACCTGCTTGACTGACATCCCCTCTGGCGACAGATCCTGCTTGCTGTACTACTAATTTTATCGCTGGCTCTTGGACTTTGGCTTGGCCGACTACCCGATCCGGTTACTGAACTCTGGCTATGTTTGACTACCTTTTTATTATTATTATTATTATTATTATTATTATTATTATTAAACAAGTTTGATTCAACTGTACTTCTGTCTCGGTCTGATTCATGGTTTCTGATAGGAGGGAAGGGAGGAATGCACATTTTTTGTGGGCCCTAACTCCCCACAAGTTTCATAACCATTTATATAGCTGAAACAAAAGTCTATCACCATAACTTTAGGAATAAAGCAGTGCAGGTGGTTTCGAATGGAATCTTTGCCCTCAACAGTGGTGAAGTCCTGTAATATAAATTTATTTTTATTGCCATACAGTAATGAAAATGTACAGGTCAAAGGTTCCTGTCATGGATATGCAGTAATGTTTGTCTGCCATCTTACCTTCCTCTTCATGTGTTCACCTTAGAGGCCAGACTCTCCTCACCTGGCTGCTTTTATAATCTCTCCTCCCAGCCTGGCTCCACCCCAGGCCCTATCACAGAACTCTATATTAACCTGTGCACTGCAAGTCTGCCTTGCTGATCAACGTGTTTGTTAAGCATTTTGTGTGTTTGGGTTCCTGCCTGCTGTGTGTTACGTCTGTCTCTGTGTTACGATATTGGCTTGTTCCCGACTATCCCTGTCTGCTAGTGACCTTGACCTTCGGCTTGTCCTTCGTTTATCCGTGTCTGCTTGTTGCCCTGACCTTGGCTTTTCCCCTCACTATTCTTGTATCCTGTGCTGCTGCTTCCCCTCTATCCTCTTTACCCTATGGAGCGTGAGCTAGGGGACTCTGGGGGCCGCGACCTGGACCCAGCTGCAGCGTAGGCCATCCTCACCACTAGAGGCTCTGGTGAAAACCTGCTGGATCTTAGACTCCACTCCCTGGGGAATCTTGGGCTCTAGCTCCCTGTGGATCCCTGTTGTGCTCCACTGGTCCCGCTTTCCACAACCACCCAGTGTCCCATCCACAGCAGTCAGCCATAGGGTTCACTACCTTGTGTTGCACTCCTGACCCCAATGGTGTGCATCTGTCATCTGGCCACAGGTGACCTGATAGTTCCTTCATGAATTTATTGATGAGATCACCTGTGTAATCTGCTAAACAGAAACCACCTATATAGCCCTGGGCCCCCTACTGATCTCTTCACTATGTTTGTTGGTATCCCAACTACCACTAACCTTTGCCCTACCAACCCTGCAACCAGCTCTCAGACAACTTCCAACATCTACAACACACCACCAACATCAACAACCTCTACCCCACCATATTCCACATTCTGGAGGGAGTTACCCTAAAATGTACCATGAATACAAAACATTTGTGGTCACCATGCTGTGGAATGTAAGACTATGGATTAAGGCAAGTATTCCTCCCTAGATATAATGAGCAATGTATCCTGCAATGTGGAGGAAAGGGAGGAATGCATCATGTTTGTGGGCTTTAACCCCCCCACCCGCAGTTTCATCACCCTTTATAGAGCCTACTCCCATAACTTTAGGAATAAAGCAGTGCAGGTGGCTTCTAATGGAATCTTTGACCTTAACATTTGTGGTGAAGGCCTGTATTAGAAATTTCTTTGTATGTTCATTACCATAGGATAATGAGAATGTGCAGTTCCTTCTTTAGTGCTGCTCACCTCTGTTTTTCCAAGGACACTTATGCACATCAATCTTCCACAATAATGGCCTTATGGCAATGGACAAGGACAGCTCTAGGGCTCAGTTGGCAACATTGCTCTATGTTAGGGATATGCAATTAGCGGACCTCCAGCTGTTGCCAAACTACAAGTCCCATCATGCCTCTGCCTCTGGGTGTCATGCTGGATGCTGTCAGAGTCTCGCTATGCCTCATGAGACTTGTAGTTTGGCAACAGCTGGAGGTCCGCTAATTGCACATCCCTGCGAGTCTATGTCATGCTACAAAGGTTAGATCAAAGAGAAGACAGGAAACAAGTTCACTCCTTTGAGAAATACTCCACATTCTTGGCAGTAAACAGACAGATATGGAAAATGAGCAAACAGTAGGTGGAAGCACAGTGTACTTGAAAACAAGAAGAGATGGTGAGATCATTTGTGTAATCTATTGTTGAACAGAAGCCATCTGCATAACCCCGGGTCTCCTACAGATCCCTGCACTATGTTTCTTATTATCTCAAATACCACCACCCTTCACCCTATCAACCCTGCAACCAACTGCCAGACAACTTCCAACATCTACAGCACACCACCAATATCAACAACCTTTTCCCCATCATATTCCACATTCTGGAGGGAGTTACCTTAATTAGACATGTGCAGTTCGTTCAGTTCCGAATTAATTTTTGAAACAAATTTCGACAAATTTATTAATTTTGAAATATCCGAATTTTTTAATTTCCAAAATTTCTGAAATTTGAAATTTCTGAAATTCTGAAATTTGAAAATTCTAAATTTGAAAATTTGGAAATTCTGAAAATCGAAAGTTTGGAAATTCGAAAATTCAAAAATCCGAAAATTCTGAAATTTGGAAATTCGAAAATAAGAATGAAATTCCGAAAATTCAAAAGAATGAAAATCCGAAAATAAGAACGAAAATCACAAAATTTGAAAATCAGAAATAATAACTAACTAATATCAACTTAACTATTACTAACTATTAAATTATAGGTATTGGAATTTCCTTTCAAATTTGGCTGTTAGTGTTCGTTACGAATACAAATTTATCCAAAGTTACGAATTATCTAAAATAATGAATGCCGTATCTAAACGAACGGAATGTAACAAATTAATAATAATAAATAACAATAATAATTAAAATAAAAACGTATTATTATTATTTATTATTAATTTGTTCCGCTCCATTTGTTTAGATGCGGCATTCGTTATTTCGCATAATTCGCAACTTCGGATAAATTCGTATTCGTTACGTTCACTAACAGCCGAATTTGAAAGGAAATTCCAATACCTATAATTTAATAGTTAGTTATTATTAGTTAGTTAATTGCTGTTTTCTCATTTTCGAATTCCGATTTTCCGAAAATTGTAAAATTCAGTAATTCTAAAATTT
Organism: Rana muscosa; assembly: GCA_029206835.1. Lineage (NCBI taxonomy): Eukaryota > Metazoa > Chordata > Amphibia > Anura > Ranidae > Rana > Rana muscosa. The sequence goes on from CM055127.1 coordinate 481,829,664, forward strand.
GGAAATTTGGAATATGAAAATCCGAAATCTCTGATTTTTTAATTTTCGAATTTTTTTAATTTCCGAATTTTTGAATTTCCAAAAAATACAAAGAACAAATGAAACGAAAACGAACAAATTTGTCGGCAGTGCGCATGTCTAACCTTAATCCACTTCCAGAGACAGTTACATGGACCATGCAAACAAAGCATGTGTGGCCACCATGCCGTGGAGTGCAATTTCCTTCACAATTCTTCCAGTAACTAGAAGATACATGATCATGTGTAAAGCCAGCACCAGAAGAATTGGAGCAATTATAAGGAATCAAATATACAGCCAATGATTCCATAATAGCTGATAGTCACCCCGCTCTTCTTTACTGTGCTGTTATCTTCTACCCCTTCCTCTCCGTTTTACGAGTTCTTCACCCTTTTCCTTCTGCCCTCAGGCCCCCTGCTGTGTTCTCCACTTTCCCTTGTTCTTCTTCCTTAACCACTTCAGCCCTGGACCATTTTGGTGGTCAATGACCAGGCCACTTTTTGCTATTCGGCACTGCGTCGCTTTAACTGACAATTGCGCGGCCGTGCGACGTGACTCCCAAACAAAATTGACGTACTTTTTTTCCCACAAATATAGCTTTCGTTTGGTGGTATTTGATCACCTCTGCGGTTTTTATTTTTTGCGCTATAAACAAATAAAGAGCGACAATTTTGAAAAAAAAATCAATATTTTTTACTTTTTACTATAATAAATATCCCCAAAAAATATATAAAAAAATATTTTTTTCCACAGTTTAGGCGGATATGTATTCTTCTACATATTTTTGGTAAAAAAAATCCCAATAAGCGCTTATTGATTGGTTTTCGCAAAAGTTATAGCTTCTACAAAATAGGGGACTGTTTTATGGCATTTTTATTTATAATTTTTTTTTACTAGTTATGGCGGCGATCAGCAATTTTTATCATGACTGCGACATTATGGCGGACACATCGGACACTCTTGACACTATTTTGGGAGCATTGTCATTTTTACAGCGATCACTGCTATAAAAATGCACTGATTACTGTAAAAATGGCACTGACAGTGAAGGGGTTAACCACTAGGTGGCACTGTAGGGGTTAAGTCAGTACTAGGGAGTTATTATTACTGTTAGGGGGCGTGGCTACACGTGACACGTCACTGATGACCATTCCTGATCACAGGGAACGGTCATCAGTGACAGTGTCACTAGGCAGAATAGGGGAATGCCTTGGTTACAAAGGCATTCCCCTGTTCTGCCCTTGTCGACCGCAATCGCGGGCCTCCCAGGAACATCGAGTTCCCTGTACCCGGGGCTGCACTCGCGAGGCACGCACGCGCTGGGCAGCAAATTTAAAGGGACGTACCTGTACGCCAATGTGCCTGCCCGTGCCATGTTGTCGACGTACATCGGCGTGCGGCGGTCGGCAAGTGGTTAAAGAGGAGCTCCAGTCTATATATCCTACGTGCACTGTAGTTTTACTGCTACAGTGTGGACTGGCTGTCAGAATCTGCATTCCTGGGCAGAAGACTGCATGCGTGCGTGCGTGAGCCCGCCTTCCCGGCTGTTCTGTCACTGGCTCTAGCACATGCCGAACAGTGGTTTCCGGCCAATGATTTATGACCGGTACCCACCGATTGGTGGAGCGAGCAACAAGAGCGAGCTTTGCATGTAAACAACTTAAAGCTCTCTTCTGACAGCGGCGACGTTCCGGTTTTTGAAGCTGGGCATAAAAACCAGCACATTCGGCTCCATTCAACCTAGGTGTTGCGTATCGCAAGCGGCATCACCACATTTCTGCCCGCGATTCCTGAATTGCCGCACTATTGCAATCTTGTTACTTTCAATGGCACCCAAAGCGCAAAGCGATTTTGCCACGATTGTGGGCTCTGACAAATCTTGGCAAAATCGCGCGAACAAAATTTGCGGGATGCCTGTTGCCCGAGAACTTTTGGGCGACAGGCGTCCCTTGAATTTGTTTGCGCGATTTTGCTGTAATTGGTCGGGGGCAATCGTGGCAAAATCACGCCGTGCTTGGGGTGCATATTGAAAGTAACGGGATAGCAAGTGCGTCCCGAGTTTTGTGACGATTTGGGAATCACGGGCAGAATCGCAGCTATTCCACCCACGATCCTGAACGCCTAGGTGTAAACGGAACCTTAGCAAAATCAGCACACATTACACATAGTAAACATTATTACACTTATATTTAACCATTTGATTGCCCCAGATTTTAACTCATTCCCAGCCAGTGTCATTAGTACAATGACAGTGTATAGTATAAGCACTGATCACTGTATTAGTGTCACTGGAGATGGAGATGTCAGTGGCAGTTAGTCAGTTAGTTCCCACAAAGTGTCAGTTAGTGTCAGATTTCCTGCCGTCCCACTATAAGTCGCTGATCACCAGTATTGCTAGTAAAAAAGTAAAAATAAAAATTCAAGTTATATCCCATAGTTTGTAGATGCTATAAAGTTCATGCAAACCAATTGATATGCACTTACCGTATATACTCGAGTATAAGCCGACCCGAATATAAGCTGAGGCACCTAATTTCACCACAAAAAAACTGGGAAAACGTATTGACTCGAGTATAAGCCTAGGGTGTCCATCTGCATGCCTCACTTTGCCTCACTGTGTCCATGTGCATGCCTCACTGTGCCTTACTGTGCCCATGCCTCACTGTGCCCATGCCTCACTGTGCCCATGCCTCACTGTCACTGTGCCCATGCCTCACTGTGTCCAATCTCCCTACCTGATCTCCGGCGCTGTGTGATTAGACTGACGTTTAACATAGGAGTCTATGAAAGGGGTGCCCGGCTTTAAAAAATCAGTGCTCCCTGGCCGTAGGGCCCCTGGACAACAAACTTTGCACACTTGTAGATGAAGAGTGGAGCTATATGTGTGCCAAGTTTGGGGTCCAGGGGACCTAGGACCAGCCGGTACCGGGTCCCCAAAATCACCAGAGAAATTACAGTTTAACATGGGAGTCTATGGAAGGTGTTCCCGGCTTTGAAAAATCGGTGCTCCCCGGCCGTAGGTCCCCCGGACAACAAACTTTGCACACTTATAGAGGAAGAGTGGGGCTACATGTGTGCCAAGTTTGGCCGGGATCAGGCGCACAAATTTGAAGATGGACACAGACTTGAGTATAAGCCGAGGGGGGCATTTTCAGCACAAAAAAATTTACTGAAAAACTCGGCTTATACTCGAGTACAGTTGCAATAAAAAGTATGTGAACCCCTTGGAATGATATGGATTTCTGCAAAAATTGGTCATAAAATGTGATCTGATCTTCATCTAAGTCACAACAATAGACAATCACAGTCTGATTAAACTAATAATACACACATAATTAAATGTTACCATGTTTTTATTGAACACACCATGTAAACATTCACAGTGCAGGTGGAAAAAGTATGTGAACCCCTAGACTAATGAGATCTCCAAGAGTTAATTGGAGTGAGGTGTCAGCCAACTTGGGTCCAATCAATGAGATGAGATTGGAGGTGTTGGTTACAGCTGCCCTGCCCTCTAAAAAACACACACCAGTTCAGTAGCATTGCCTGATGTGAATGATGCCTCGCACAAAAGAGCTCTCAGAAGACCTACGATTAAGAATTGTTGACTTGCATAAAGCCGGAAAGGGTTATAAAAGTATCTCCAAAAGCCTTGCTGTTCATCAGTCCACGGTAAGACAAATTGTCTATAAATGGAGAAAGTTCAGCACTGTTGCTACTCTCCCTAGGAGTGGGCGTCCTGTAAAGATGATTGCAAGAGCACAGCGCAGACTGCTCAATGAGGTGAAGAAGAATCCTAGAGTGTCAGCTAAAGACTTACAAAAGTCTTTGGCATATGCTAACATCCCTGTTAGCGAATCTACGATACGTAAAACACTAAACAAGAATGGATTTCATGGGAGGATACCACAGAGGAAGCCACTGCTGTCCAAAAAAAATATTGCTGCACGTTTACAATTTGCACAAGAGCACCTGGATGTTCCACAGCAGTACTGGCAAAATATTCTGTGGACAGATGAAACCAAAGTTGAGAAAAAGAGGCACAGCACACCAACATCAAAACCTCATCCAAACTGTGAAGTATGGTGGTGGGGGCATCATGGTTTGGGGCTGCTTTGCTGCGTCAGGGACTGGACGGATTGCTATCATCAAATAAATAATGAATTACCAAGTTTATCAAGACATTTTGCAGGAGAACTTAAGGCCATCTGTCCACCAGCTGAAGCTCAACAGAAGATGGGTGTTGCAACAGGACAACGACCCAAAGCATAGAAGTAAATCAACAACAGAATGGCTTAAACAGAAGAAAATACGCCTTCTGGAGTGGCCCAGTCAGAGTCCTGACCTCAACCTGATTGAGATGCTGTGGCATGACCTCAAGAAAGCGATTCACACCAGACATCCCAAGAATATTGCTGAACTGAAACAGTTCTGTAAAGAGGAATGGTCAAGAATTACTCCTGACCGTTGTGCACGTCTGATCTGCAACTACAGGAAACGTTTGGTTGAAGTTATTGCTGCAAAAGGAGGTTCAACCAGCTATTAAATCCAAGGGTTCACATACTTTTTCAACCTGCACTGTGAATGTTTACATGGTGTGTTCAATAAAAACATGGTAACATTTAATTCTGTGTGTGTTATTAGTTTAAGCAGAAGACTGTGATTGTCTATTGTTGTGACTTAGATGAAGATCAGATCACATTTTATGACCAATTTGTGCAGAAATCCATATCATTCCAAAAGGGTTTACTTACTTTTTATTGCAACTGTATATACGGTATTGCGATTTATTTATTTTTTTTGTAGCAGAATACATATTGGTCTAAATTTATGAAGAACTTAGATTTAAAAAAAAATATATATATATATGATATGTTTTATAACAGAAAGTAAAACGTTTTTTTTTTCCCCCCTTTTTTTTTCATTTACATTATAGGGCAAAAAAAAAAAAAAGCAGTGGTTATCAAATACCACCAGAAGAAAGCTCTATTTGTGTGAAAAAAAAAAAAGGTGAAATTATTTATTATTTAATTAATTAATTTTAATAAATTGTGTTTGCGTACAGCACTGCAAGACAGTGCATTTGCAAGTTAAAGTAGCGCAGAATAGCAAAAAAATGGTCATGACAGGGGATAAAACCTTCCGGAGCTAAGGGGTTATCCAAAACTTCAGCTTTAACAGAAGTAGGGCAAGTACTTCATCTCTGAAGTTGGAAAACCTTTTTGATGTATACAAAGTTTTACAATGTGCGACTAAAAACGAATTCTCATGTAAATGTAAAATAGTTTTCCCGGTAAGATGCACGAAACTGACACAATATGACACAATAGAATGTTTTTGCTTCAGATGTGTAATTACAATATGTGCACATTATCCTACTTTTGTGAAACACGCTTCTTAGACCTGACAAATCAAGTTGTTTTATACATAATTTTTTTTTTTTTTTTAAATAAAGAAAAAGGAAAAAAAAAAATGAAAAAGAAACCCGGTTGTCTGTAGGAGAACATTTCTTCTAGTAAAATCAATAATTGATTACAACTCTCTAAAAGCCGTCGAGTGAATTATTGAGAAGGCTCCCCGCTTCACTCTTCTTGGCAAAGCCACTGTAACTTCTGGTAATTGCAAACTAGTAATCGCCCAAAGGGAAAGTCTATAGATGTGTATTGGCTTTGCACTTTGCATGGAAGAGCCATATATTCATGTTTAATTGAGTGACAACCCCCGAAACGAGTTCCACTTGTTACATTTTACAAGCAAATGTAGGTTTTCTTGTTTTTATTTTTTTGAAAATTTCCCATTATTTCTTTGTCTGTTCCCAACAAACTAGTGACTGGAATCTAAATTGAATGATCGAGGATTTCAGTCTGAAGCCTCGTACACACGACCGGTTTTCTCGGCAAGAAAACTGCTGGGAGAGCTTTTTGCAGAGAAAACCATTCGTGTATATGGTTTCTCGAATGGAAAACTGCCGGGAATCTCGACGAGAAAAATGGAGAACCTGCTCTCTATTTTTTTCATCGTGATTCTCGGCAGAGTGTTTCCTGACGAGAAACCCGGTCGTCTGTATGCTTACCTTGTCCAGATAAACCCGCGTATGCTCGAAAAGACTTTGACGCATGTGCGGTAGCATAGAAGGTTAGTGTGGGGTGTAGCAAGATGGCGGCGACGGCATCGAATGTGACGAGCGCTGGCTCGTCGTAGTCGATGACGTCACTGCGTTCTTGCCATTTAAAAGAACGGCGGTTCTTTTGAAAGGTTGTGTGTGTACAAAGGGGGCAAGACAAGCTTGCCAGGAATCCCATCGAGTAAACCAACGGTTTTTTTTTTTGACGGGATTCCCGCCCGTGTGTACAGGGCTTTAAAGTAGATGTAAACCCAAAGACTAACATTTCATTAGAGGCTTTAAAGACGAATTCCAGGTATGGATTTTTTTTTACATATTTAAACCCACCTTGGACCAATGTAACCATGCATATAGGTTACTCGTGGGATTCCTGTAGAGCAGGGGTAGGCAACCTTAAACAGGTGGAGATCTACCTGAACAACATAAGAGTAGTCAAAGATCACCGGACGCAGTGTTGCTTCCTCCCACCCGATTCAGGCTGGGTTCACACTTGTGCAGTGCGAATTCCAGCTCTGTTATCTCTGCAAGGAGATAAGAGAGCTGTTCAGCGTTTTGTGTGCGGTGGAACATTCAAACTTGCTGACCTGGGAGAGGGGGGGGGGAAGTGTAGTGAGCATTGAAAAAAGTCCTGTTCAGAACGGAAGACATCTGCGAATCAGATGCGTGGCCATAGAATATAATGGACCTGAATTCGCACCTGAGCCACACCGCAATGTCTAGAAGACGCACGCGTTTTTTTGGTAATGCGCAGTGCGAATGCATCGCACATATGTGAACCAGCCTTATTTAAAAGAATGTATTTTTTAATGTTATGCGAATTGTAAGCCACAGCCAATTCGCATAGGTGTGAACCCGGCCTTAATCATCTAATTGCCGTACTACCGTGTTGCAGTCATGGGTTTAAATCAGGTGGTGAGGAGGCAACATATCGCCCCCTGAGATGGAGTGCAGTTGGTATCACTCCGCATGGGACAGGAGCCAGCATTACAGAGGAGGCACTCGCTTAAGTGGCTTTTGCTCCCTACTACAGCTTTAACTTTACAAGTAGTCCCTCTACATTGTACTCTGTTGGATACTCTGGGATGGCGAGTCAGCAAGCCTAGACCGCGTACTACCAGTCTACTGGTAGATCACGATCTAGAGGTTGCTGACCCCCACTGTAGAGCAACCTTTCTCAACCTTTTAAACACAGAGGAACCCCTGAAATAATTTTCGGGTCATGGGGAATCCCTGCTAAGAATGACTATAGCTACAATTCATGATATACACTATAGTGTCAAAAGTATTGGGACACCTGCTTTTACACGCACATGAACTTTAATGGCATCCTAGTCTTAGTCCGTAGGGTTTAATATTGAGTAGGCCCACCCTTTGCAGCTATAACAGCTTCAAATCTTCTGGGAAGGCTGTCCACAAGGTTTAGGAGTGTGTCTATGGGAATGTTTGACCATTCTTCCAGAAGCGCATTTGTGAGGTCAGGCACTGATGTTGGACGAGAAAGCCTGGCTCACAGTCTCCGGTCTAATTCATCCCAAAGGTGTTATATCTGGTTACGGTCAGGACTCTGTGCAGGCCAGTCAAGTTCCTCCACCCCAAACTCACTTATACATGTCTTTATGGACCTTGCTTTGTGCACTGGTGCACAGTCATGTTGGAACAGGAAGGGGCCATCCCCAAACTGTCCCCACAAAGTTGGGAACATGAAATTGTCCAAAATGTCTTGGTATACTGACACCTTAAGATTTCCCTTCACTGGAACTAAGGGGCCAAGCTCAACCCCTGAAAAACACCCCCACACCATAATCCCCCCTCCACCTAATGATATGGACCTTAAGATTAAGTGAAAAAGACCCTGGATGTCTTCACTGGGCTCCACTGAATGTAATGAAATGCAGATCGCATTGCACTGCATTCTTTCCCGGCCAAGCTGTCCGGGGACACCGAGAGGCAGACCAGGAAATGACGTCAAACACGTCGCTTTCTGGGTCAGCAACAAGGAGGGGAGGAGAGTGAACGTGTGTCCATTCTGCTCCCTCCCCTCTACCGGGCGGCACCTGCTATGTTGGTCCCGGGCCCACAGATGGACAAGCAGAGCCCGAGACACATGGCGTGGGCTCACATCGGGGGGGGGGGGTTGCGGTTACCAGGGGTGTGTGGAGACAATTGGGCGGCAGCCACCTGAATGCTTCTATTCTAAAGGCAGGAGTCTGCTTGCCAGATATACACACAATCCCTGGTAGTTACAGTGTTTTTTTAAACCCATGGATGTATGGACCTGGCAGCCAAAGGGTTAAATGGGCTGCTGGGTGGCAAGTGTGCACGCCAATTGCTACATGCTTGTGTGTTCACATACGCGGCTAACCGTCACAGTATGTCTGGCCCTTTTACCTAGAAGTATGAGCGGCGCAACTTACACGCGCATGAGCATAAGTCTGCTCTGATTTTCAGATCCTGGGAGCCCAGTTTAACTTACAGATGGTAACTCCAGGGATTTAAAATTTCTATTTCAATAATTTTTATTGCAGACTTTTAACATTAAATGGATGCATCCTCCAAGATGATTGATAGCCATATCATAACAAACAGAGTACATATTAAGACAAAAATATCAGGTCTAATGAGCAAGCCCTATCTAATAAGGCAGCCTTTTGTCTAGGTCCTAGGACAAGGACCCCGTAAATATCAGCAACCTGTTAAAAAAAGTCAGGAAATGGAAAAAGTTCTAAAGTAACATCGTAATAAACTGCAGGTCACACATATCTTAAGTACATGGAGAGGTAGAGTAACGTCAGTGGTGCTCAATATTTTAGGGGGGATGACAAACTAACAGCATTCACCCCCAGCATGGGAGATGGATGGCGGCGATCCCCCCCCCACGGGAGACGGACGTGAATGCGGAAATCAGATGCCTTACCTTAGGAGGCAGGGGGAAGGAAGTGTCAGGGCCACTCTGTCCGCTTCTCCCGGCCAGAATTCAGAAACAACTCCAAGTGGAACAACAGGGTGGTGAGCAACCTGCTCTACTACCAGACCAACTACATGGCCCTGGCGGCTGCCATCGTCTGCTTGGTGGGGTGTGTCTGTGCATGATGCACCACACAGAGAGACACTGACAGCTCAGCATGGACTGTGTGCTTCTGCTCCCGGCCGAACAGGAAGTGTGTCCTAAGACCCGATGGCCAGGGACTCCCTGGCCAGTCAGGTCTCAGGACCTGCTTCCTGATTGGCTGGGAGAAGACTCAGGAAGACAATAGCAAATATTAATTTGCTATTGTCACACAACTGGGTGGGCTCAGGCGCAGTGCTCCGCGCCCCGAGCCCACCCTTTTTCGAAGCCAATAAGAGCCTCGGGCTATAATCATGTGATTAAAAAAAAAAACATTGAAATCTATGCGTCCGGCACACTGCATGTAGATTAGGGGCAGGACGCATGGATTAGGGGGCGGAGCCACTTCACCCTACATAGACGGGCCACCACTGGGTAACGTTAATGTCAAGGATTGGTTCCAGTGCCTCATGGCACCTCGTTCCCAAGGAGATATTATGACGGCTTTTAACAAAAACAATAATAGAAAGGAAAAAATAGGAAGAGGAAAAGAAGGAAAGTGTGAAAAAAGTCCAGAATTGGTCTCCCCAGTCCAAACCTCCATCCACAAGGTGGTCCAGTGTCTAGGGAGTTTGAAGATACGCAATCCAAGGGCTCCACACTTTTTCCAAACCTAGCTTGCTTATCTCTACGGATATTGGTCAGTTTTTCATTATTCATAATACAGGATACTTTGTGTTTCACCAGAGAGCCGTTGTTTTCAGGGATTTCAATTTTAAAAATGGTGTGATCTTTTTGTTTTTGATTCTTGAGATCCCACCATTTAGGGCTCCCGGAGTGCCTTCCACTCGTACAGTATTAAAACCCCTTATGGTACATTTTAGGATGTACCACTCTTACTCTTTGTTCTCCTTTCTTTCCCATTTACTGTATCTCTCTCTATTCTAATTTCTTGTTTCCCCCCCCCATCCCTCTCTCTAGCCGTCTTTCTTGTTCTTTCTCTTATTCTTTATCTCCCTTTTTCTTTGTTCCTCCCCCGCTTTTCCTCTCCCTTCATTGTATTCTCTATTTTTATTCCTTCCCTTACTTCTTGGCAGGGGTGTGGGGAATGGAATGAGTGGCAGTGCTGGCGGGGAGTTGGAATGAGTGGCAGTGCTGGAGGGAGTTCTGATCAGCCAACTTAGGTGCTCTTGATCAAGGTCATCTGCTGATCTGAGAACTGTAGTGGGGACTTTTAATGGTAACTATAATCACCGGTAGTGTTACTCACTGTGTCTCTGGCTTCACTGTGTCTCTGACTTTGTGGCATCGCGTAGCAGTGACACTTATGCCAAAATCAGGAGATAGGGTCTCCTCCAGACCCTCCCACTTCACATACCTCACCAGTCAGCTAACTTCTAGTCTCTGCCCCCCAGCTATGCTTTGAACTGAATGGGCGACTGTGGACTCCAGGGACAGCCCTGCTGGGTGGCTGCAAAAAGGCTGGGAGAGTGGTGTGGGCTTTAGGAACAGCCCAGGATTTGGTGACCCCTGGCAAATCATCATTCGACCCCCAGGGGGGTCCCGACCCCTAGGTTGAGAACCACTGATCTAAGGGCTCTTTCACACGGGCGGATCCCGTCATGATCCGCCACGTGAATTTTTTTGTCGGTACAGATTGTTACTTCAAAGAAAATATTGCTTATTAATCAACCTTCCCATATAAAAATATGGTTTCTGAAATATATAACTTTTTCATTAAATGAAAAATTGTATTGTTCGGTATATGACTCATATCATAGGGAAGTTAAGAAAAGTTTTAGGCAATGAAAGCATAACTTTGTTGCTATGGTGTCTTTAAATCAAATGTTATTCATTGTTTTGACTATGTGCAAAAGTAACAAAAACTGCTTTAATGTAGGCTGTATTTATGGCATTCAAATGTATAACTATATTCTATTGAAACAAGAACCTTTAAATGTATAAAGCCATTTGCTGCTTCTAAAACAATTTATTTAGAAAAAGTTTCCAGCTCAGAGAAATATAATTTTCCTTATGTTCTCACTTATAAAATGAGTTTCTCTTTTTGGTAAAGGAACAAACATAAAGAGAAGCAGATTTATGCCCAATTATATAGTAAATGATGTAATTTTGAGATGTTTTCTAAACTATAATGACTTGCGTTTATCAAAATCTCAAAAAATGTCTTTGCCAGCATCGTTATTGTTACTTTATGTCAATTTCAATACTAATAAAAAAAAAAACTTAGTTTAAAATTAAAAATACATCTAAAAAAAAAAAAAAAAAACAGCCCAAAGCAAACACAGCTGGGAACATCATTGCTTCAATAGGTGTGTTCCAACTCACCATTTAACCACTTGCCGACCAGCCGCCGTCATTATACAGTGGCAGGTTGGCATGTTCCCGCAAATTGCCATAGCTGTACGTCGGCTCCTTCAGGCTCGATTCACATCTATGCATGTTGCTTTTGAGCGTTTCTGCGGTGCTTTTTGCGGTGCTTGACGCGTTTTTGGACACGCGTTTTTACCGCAATTTTCGTTTCGCTTTTTTTTTTTTACACTGTATATACAGTGGGGCAAAAAAGTATTTAGTCAGCCACCAATTGTGCAAGTTCTCCCACTTAAAAAGATGAGAGAGGCCTGTAATTGTCATCATTAGGTATACCTCAACTATGAGAGACAAAATGTGGAAACAAATCCAGACAATCACATTGTCTGATTTGGAGAGAATTTATTTGCAAATTATGGTAGAAAATAAGTATTTGGTGAATATGAAAAGTTCATCTCAATACTTTGTTATATATCCTTTGTTGGCAATGACAGAGGTCAAACGTTTTCTGTAAGTCTTCACAAGGATGTCACACACTGCTGCTGGTATGTTGGCCCATTCCTCCATGCAGATCTCCTCTAGAGCAGTGATGTTTTGGGGCTGTCGCTGGGCAACGCTGACTTTCAAATCCCTCCAAAGGTTTTCTATGGGGTTGAGATCTGGAGACTGGCTAGGCCACTCCAGGACCTTGAAATGCTTCTTTCGAAGCCACTCCTTCGTTGCCCAGGCGGTGTGTTTGGGATCATTGTCATGCTGAAAGACCCAGCCACGTTTCATCTTCAATGCCCTTGCTGATGGGAGGAGGTTTGCACTCAAAATCTCACGATACATTGCCCCATTCATTCTTTCATGTACACGGATCAGTCGGCCTGTTCCCTTTGCAGAGAAACAGCCCCAAAGCATGATGTGGCCACCCCCATGCTTCACAGTAGGTATGGTGTTCTTTGGTTGCAACTCAGCATTCTCTCTCCTCCAAACACGACGAGTTGTGTTTCTACCAAACAGTTCTACTTTGGTTTCATCTGACCATGTGACATTCTCCCAATCCTCTTCTGGATCATCCAAATGCTCTCTAGCAAACCTCAGACGGGCCCAGACATGTACTGGCTTAAGCAGGGGAACACGTCTGGCACTGCAGGATCTGAGTCCCTGTCGGCGTAGTGTGTTACTGATGGTACCTTTGTTACGTTGGTCCCAGCTCTTTGCAGGTCATTCACTAGGTCCCCATGGGGTGAGATCTTGCGTGGAGCCCCAGATCGAGGGAGATTATCAGTGGTCTTGTATGTCTTCCATTTTCTAATTATTGCTCCCACAGTTGATTTCTTCACACCAAGCTGCTTACCTATTGCAGATTCATTCTTCCCAGCCTTGTGCAGGCCTAAAATTTTGTTTCTGGTGTCCTTCGACAGCTCTTTGGTCTTCACCATAGTGGAGTTGGAGTGTGACTGTTTGAGGTTGTGGACAGGTGTCTTTTATACTGATAACAAGTTCAAACAGGTGCCATTAATACAGGTAATGATTGGAGGACAGAGGAGCCTCTCAGACCGGGTTCACACTGGGGCGACAAACGCTCCGACATTGGGAGCTCATGTCGCATGACGTGTGAAAATCAATGTTTCCCTATGGGAGCCGCCTTAACTGGTCCGACACATGTCGGTCCGACTTTAAGAATGTTCCCTGTACTACTTCGGTCCGACTTTGATCCGACTTCAGCCCATTGACTATCATTGAAGTCGGATCAAAGTCGGACCGCAGTCTTGCATGATCCGACTTTGGCATGCGACTTGTGCTGTGCTGCTCTTGAGGGGGAACTCCAGGCCAAATTTTAAATAAAAAACCGGCATGGGTTCCCCCTTTAGGAGCATACCAGGCCCTTGGGTCTGGTCTGGATTTGAAGGGGACCCCTACGCTGAAAAAACAGCGTGGGGGTCCCCCCAAAATCCAAACAAGACCCTTATCCGAGCACGCAACCTGGCAGGCCGCAGGGGAAGAGGGGGGGACGAGAGAGAGGCCCCCCTCCCTCCTGAACCGTACCAGGCCGCATGCCCTCAACATGGGGGGTTTGGTGCTCTGGGGCAGGGGGGCGACCTGCGGCCCCCCCACCCCAAAGCACCCTGCCCCCATGTTGATGAGGACAGGGCCTCTTCCCGACAACCCTGGTCGTTGGTTGTCGGGGTCTGCGGGCGGGGGGCTTATCGGAATCCGGAAGCCCCCTTTAATAAGGGGGCCCCCAGATCCCGGACCCCCCACCCTATGTGAATGAGTATGGGTACATCGTACCCCTACCCATTCACCTGGTGGAAAAAAAATGTCAATAAAAAACACACACAGCTTTTTAAATTAATTTATTGCACAGCTCCGGGGGTCTCCGCGCTCTCCGGTTCTTTCTTCTGCCGGGCCTCCGCTATCTTCTTCCAGCTCTTTTGCTAGCGGGGCCCGGTCTTCTCCGTCGCCTTCTTCTTCTCCCGCTCTCCGGTTCTTCTCTCGCTCTCCGGTTCTTTCTTCCGCCTGGCCTCCGCTATCTTCTTCCAGCTCTTTTGCTAGCGGAGAGGCCCGGTCTTCCCGTCGTCTCGTCCGGCTCTCCGTTGTCCTTCTGCCGGCCCCTCCACTATCTTCTTTCAGCTCTTTTGCTAGTGGAGGGGCCGGTCTTCCCGTCACCGTCGCCGTCTTCTTCTCTCTTCTCCTCCTCGATGTTGACTCGTCGCTTCCTCCCGCTGTAATGCTGGCTGTTCGCTCCGCTCCGAATTAATATAGGCTTCTCATAACGTCACAGTCACATGCTCCCATGACATCACAGTCACATGCTCCGGGGCCACCCGGAGCATGTGACTGTGACGTCATGAGAAGCCTATATTAATTCGGAGCGGATCGAACAGCCAGTATTACAGCGAGAGGAAGCGACGAGTCAACATCAAGGAGGAGAAGAGAGAAGAAGACGGCGACGGGAAGACCGGCCCTCCACTAGCAAAAGAGCTAGAAGAAGATAGTGGAGGGGCCGGCAGAAGGACAACGGAGAGCCGGACGAGGCGACGGGAAGACCGGGCCTCTCCGCTAGCAAAAGAGCTGGAAGAAGATAGCGGAGGCCTGGCGGAAGAAAGAACCGGAGAGCGAGAGAAGAACCGGAGAGCGGGAGAAGAAGAAGGCGATGGAGAAGACCGGGCCCCGCTAGCAAAGGAGCTGGAAGAAGATAGCGGAGGCCCAGCAGAAGAAAGAACCGGAGAGCGCGGAGACCCCCAGAGCTGTGGAATAAATTAATTTAAAAAGCTGTGTGTGTTTTTTATTGACATTTTTTTTCCACCAGGTGAATGGGTAGGGGTACAATGTACCCCATACTCATTCACATAGGGTGGGGGGCCGGGATCTGGGGGCTCCCTTATTAAAGGGGGGCTCCCGGATTCCGATAAGCCCCCCGCCCGCAGACCCCGACAACCAACGGCCAGGGTTGTCGGGAAGAGGCCCTGTCCTCATCAACATGGGGGCAGGGTGCTTTGGGGTGGGGGGGCTGCAGGTCACCCCCCCTGCCCCAGAGCAACAAACCCCCCATGTTGAGGGCATGCGGCCTGGTATGGTTCAGGAGAGAGGGGGGCCGCTCTCTCGTCCCCCCCCCCTCTTCCCCTGCGGCCTGCCAGGTTGTGTGATCGGATAAGGGTCTGGTTTGGATTTTGGGGGGACCCCCCACGCCGTTTTTTCGGCGTAGGGGTTCCCCTTAAAATCCAGACCAGACCCAAGGGCCTGGTATGCTCCTGAAGGGGGAACCCACGCCGTTTTTTTATTTAAAATTTGGCGTGGAGTTCCCCCTCAAGATTCATACCAAACACAGTACCTGATATTGGCGGGGATCCAAGTTGGATCCCCGTTCATTGAAAGTCGGACATATGTCGGCTTCATGTCGCGGGGCAAAGTCGGATCCAATGTAGGACGGCTGTCGTGTCGCACTAGTGTGAACTCAGCCTTAAAGAAGAAGATACAGGTCTGTGAGAGCCAGAAATCTTGCTTGTTTGTAGGTGACCAAATACCTATTTTCCACCATAATTTGCAAATAAATTCTTTCCAAATCAGACAATGTGATTGTCTGGATTTGTTTCCACATTTTGTCTCTTATAGTTGAGGTATACCTATGATGACAATTACAGGCCACTCTCATCTTTTAAAGTAGGAGAACTTGCACAATTGGTGGCTGACTAAATACTTTTTTGCCCCACTATAGCTGGTTGCTAAGGAGGGGGCCGGGAAGCCGGCCACCGCGTCCTTAACAACCGATGAGTCATCAGTTGTCAGCGGGCTTCCCACTGAATGTAAAAAAAAATATTGCCGGCTAAAAAAAAAAATTGAAAAAAAAACAGCATGGGGTCCCCCCAAGGTCAATACCAAGCCCTTGGGTTTAGTATGGATTCGGAGGGGACCCCCATGCCAAAATTAAAAAAAAAATGGCGTGGGGTCCCCCCAAAATCCATACCAGATCCTTATCCGAGCATGCAGCCCGGCAGGTCAGGAAAGGGAGGGGACGAGCGAGCACCCCCTCCTGAACCATACCAGGCCACATGCCCTCAACATTGGGGGATGGGTGCTTTAGGGCAGGGGGGACACCTTGCCCCCATGTTGATGGGGACAAGGGCCTCTTCCTGACAACCCTTACCGGGTGGTGGTCGGGGTATGCAGGGGGGGCTTATCAGCATCTGGAAGCCCCCTTTAACAAGGGGGCCCCCAGATCCCACCCCCCCTATGTGAATTAGTATGGGGTACATTGTACCTCTACCCATTCACTAAAAAAAAAGTAGTGTAGTGTTAAAAAAATACAGTAGACAGTTTTTGACAAGTCTTTTTTTTAAATATCTTCTTCTTCTCCACTTATTACTTCGATCTTTCTCCATCTTCTCCCACATCTTCATCCTCCGGTCTTCTCCCTCTCCCCCTGCTTCTTCTTCCGATCTTCTTCTGTCTCCTTTGTCCGGTGTTTTTATTCCTCTGCCGCCGCTCCCATTGACGACCCTCCTCCGATGCTGCGTCCCGCTGATCTGTTGGCGCCGATGTCCTGCATTTCTTAAATAACGATGGGGGCGGGACAATCGGATTACGTCATTCGAAGGTCACGCCCCCTTGTGACATTACGGACCCATCATGCCCCGGGCGGTGACGTCACAAGAGGGAGTAATCCGATTGCTACGCCCCCATCGTTATTTAAGAAATGCAGGACATCGGCGGGACGCAGCATCGGAGGAGGGCCGTCGGCGGGAGCGGCGGCAAAGGAAGAAGAACACCGGACAAAGAAGACAGAAGAAGAAGCAGGGGAAGAAGGAGAAGACCCGAGGATGAAGATGTGGGAGAAGATGGAGGAAGACCGGAGGAAGAAGAAGAATATATTTTTAATAAAAGACTTGTCAAAAACTGTCTACTGTATTTTTTAACACTACACTACTTTTTTTTGTGAATGGGTAGGGGTACAATGTACCCCATACTCATTCACATGGGGGCAGAGGTCTGGCAACGGAACAGCAAGTAGTAGTAGCAGGGTCTAGGCAGGCCGGGGTCAGGGTTGGAGATTACAGGTAAGTCAGCAGCGCCGGGTCGTCCAGGTAATCAGATAGCAGATGCAGGTAGAGATACTCAGAAGCTGCAGATCAAACAGCACTGCATAAGTGCAGCTGCTGTCCTTTTAAAGGCCCATTGGCGCCAATGGGCCTTTTCTTGTGGTCGGTGTATATGAGTACTGGATGGACAGCACCCTCTAACAAGTACCTCCATTCTTCCAAAGCAACCTTGATGGCAAGTAACTCCCGATCACCCACATCGTAGTTCCTCTCTGCAGGGGACAGTTTTCGTGAGAAGAAGGCCACAGGGTGCATTAGGTCCTTAGTACCCTGGCGTTAAGAAATGACCGCCCCTACTGCAACTTCTGAGGCATCTACCTCAAGGATGTAGGGTAGAGATGGGTCAGGATGGCTGAGGATTGGAGCTAAAGAAAAAAGTCTTTTAAGTGTTTCAAAGGCGTCTTGGGCTTCGGGATTCCAATGGAATCGCAGGTTTTGTTTGGTTAGCTGCGTGATGGGCGTGATTATTGCAGAAAAACCCTTGATGAACTTTCTGTAAAAGTTTGCAAACCCCATGAAACGTTGCACTCCCTTCTTGTCTAAGGGTACAGGCCAGTCTAGAATAGCGGACACCTTTTGGGGGTCCATCTTAATTCCCATTGGGGAAATCACCAATCCTAGGAACTGGATGCTCCGCTGCTCAAATTCGCATTTTTCTGCCTTTGTATACAGTCCATGCTGACGAAGCCGACCCAGTACCCTGCAGACATATTCCCGATGCCGGTCAAGGGACCCTGAAAAGATTAAGATATCATCCAGATAGACAATTACAAAAATGTCAAAAAAGTCTCTGAATACATCATTGATGAAATATTGGAAGGTGGCGGGGGCGTTGCAGAGCCCAAAGGGCATGACCAGATATTCATAATGGCCGAACCGGGTACGAATCCACTCATCCCCGGCCGATCCACTCATCCCCGGCCCGGATGCAGACAAGATTCTAGGGCCCTCTTAGATCCAACTTAGTGAAGATAATGGCAGATCTTAATTTCTGGAACAGTTCAGGTATCAGGGGCAACGGATAGCGGTTCTTGACCGTGATTTTATTCAACTCGCGGTAGTCCACATATGGGCGAAGGGTCTGGTCTTTCTTTGTGACGAAAAATATTCCGGCACCTGCTGGTGAGGTTGAGGGGCGGATAAACCCCTTATTCAGATTTTCGTCAATGAAAACCTTTAGTGCCTCCTGTTCTTTTTCCGACAAAGGGAATATGCGCCCAAAGGGGATCTTAGCTCCAGGAAGCAGTTCGATCAGGCAATCATAGGAGCCGTGAGGCGGAAGGGAGTCAGCCCCCCGTTTACTGAAAACATCAATGAACTTGTGGTATGGTTCAGGCACTGACTGGAATAAATTATGATCGGAGTCCATACACAGCAGAGTAGTGGGTGAGTTGGAGGGTTTGGATATACAATGTTTCTGACAATAGGAGGACAGGAATCTCACTTCCCCAGATACCCAATTGATTTGGGGATTGTGAGCCTGAAGCCAAGGTAACCCCAGGATCACGGGGAACAATGGTGAAGATATGGCATCAAGAGTCAGCAGTTCTTTGTGTTGGGAGGAGATGGCAACAGGCAAAGGAGCGGTCTCCTGGGTTACTTGTCCCGACTTTATGCGAGAGCCATCGGCCAGGTAGATAGAAAGTCTATGCGCCTTTTCTTGCAGCGGGAGGCGTTGCTGAATGGCAATGGTGATATCGACGAAACAGCTACATGCTCCAGAGTCGACGATAGCGTTGACTGTTATTGTTCTTTCCGGAAGGAGGAATGAGAGAGGCAAAACAAGGTGGGTTGCATTGGCAGACAGAGTTGACAGGTTGGCAGGTATGGAAGAAGGGCACTTATGCATCTTGGTGGGGCAGTAGTGCACGTAGTGGCCGGCCTCGCCACAGTAGAGGCAAAGATTGTGCTGTCTGCGACGTGCTCGTTCTTCAGGGGGTAAAGTTGGTCGTATCACTCCTATTTGCATGGGCCTGGAAGTGTCTGGAACTGGACCGGCAGGATCTGAGCAGGTTGGTGCCAGGTAGTGGGAAGAGGGAGCTGGTGCCCTTGGGGTCATCCACACAGGGCGGCCTTGCGGAGTGGACCGCTCTGACCGACACTCACAGAGTCGCAGATCTATTTGGATGGACAGGGTGATCAGATTTTCAAGAGTACCTGGTATACCCACTCGGACTAGCTCATCCTTGAGACTGTCAGAAAGACCCATGCGGAATTGGTGTCATAAGGCAGCATCATTCCATTGAGTGTCTGTGCTCCAGCGCCTAAAGTCTGTGACATAGTCCTCGGCCACTCTGCGACCTTGCTGGAGCGCAAACAGAGCAGCTTCCGCCGTGGCGGTCCGCTGGGGGTCCTCATAAAGCTGGGCCATGGCCTCAAAAAAGGCTAACAAGGAGCGGGTCTGTACGCTGTTCTGCTCGAGTAGTCAGTGGGCCCAACTCTGGGGTTCTCCTTGGAGTAGGGTGATGACAAACCCCACCTTGGTGGCTTCAAGTGAAAAAGTCTGGGGTTGTAGAGTGAAGTATAACTGGCATGCATTGTGGAAAGCCCGGAACTTGGTTCGGTCTCCTGTGAATCTTTCAGGAACAGGAACTCTGGGTTCAGGCGGGAGCATCACTACAGAAGGAGCGGAGGCAGACTGTACAGGTGCAGTGGAGGAAACCGAAGCCACATGACTGGGATCTGATAAGTTCTGCACCTGCTCGTCCAATTTGGCATGTCCTTCTTGTAGGGATTTAACGGCTTGCATGAGAGCTGCAAGGTGTGTGTAAATCTCCTCCATGGGTGGGGTTTCTCCTGCAGGCTCGGTCATGGCTGTTTGATACTGTTAAGTACCTCCAGGGATGAGTCGGACTCGTAGGAGAAGACCTCTCATACAACTTTGGTTCAGGAGCCACCGGAGTGGGGACAGTGGTCTCGGGAACACAGCGGGGTAGGAGTGCCTGTGGAGACTGTGGTGGTTGACACTTTAGCTGGTTGATGAGAGGCGCGCACGTGTGTTCCTGCGTCCAGTCATGGTAAGTCCCTGACATCCCTGCTCTAGGGCCCATACTCACCTGTCATTAATAAACAACAAGTTAGCTGTCTTGAGAAGCAACACCTGCAAAAATAAAGACATTCTATAATAATAGTTCCTTCAGGGCACTCTAGAGCCTATGAGTGTTCATACTCACCTGTCATTGATAGACAACAAGTTGACACATAACATATACAAATCCCTTGAAGAAGTCACGTGGGCGTGACGTAACGCGTAGGGTGTGAGCAGAGGCATACCGGAAGTGACGTTAGCGTCAATACAAGTTCAGCACTCATGGATTTTTATGCGTTTGTAATATTTTCAATGTGAGTAATACCTGCTTTACCTTAATAAATATTATAAAAGATATTATACTATGGGAAGCCTCTTTCACATTCATATAATCACGTATTGTGTATGGAGAGAGGACACCCAGGATTACCATAGAGGAGACTCTTGGGGACTTTCAGAACCGGACGGCTGGGGGGCTCTCGAACTGAGCTCCGGGAACACGCAATGACTCCACAGACAAGATGAGGTTAAAATATGTTCAGTTTATTCCGGGAAAATACCAAGCTTATATACACTTAAAATGAAAAAAAAGGTAGACCGTCTGAAAATGGTTTGAACAAGAGTTAACAGTCATACGATGCATTCCAGCAATGTTTACAAGTCAAGATGTTCTAGCAGGAACATTTCTACTGATAAAATATGGACGTGCAAACACAATCTCATGATCATAGGACCATGAGTCATGCATAGTTATAGCAGAAATAGAGAAGAATATACAGCATAGAAACATCATTAACCCTTCAGAGACCTTGTTTGCCATAGAGATCTGCTAGCTGGGAAGGACCAACAGAGGACTAGTAGAGGCAACATCAGTCTTGAGATAACTACTACATTCTTACTTAAAGCTGTACTAAGGTGAGAGGCTAGAGAGGACAGAGGTGTCACAATGGTGCAAAGTGAAGATATTATATCTTATGAACATACACATCCAATGGTGAAGGGATAGACCATTGAAAAAAAAGGACTTTTTAGAGATACACAGTTTGATTGAAGTAAAATAATTAATGTTATATATATATATATATATATATATATATATATATATATATATTTTTTTCTTTGCACCTTGATGATTACATTTGTATTTAGTGTTTTTTATGTACTAGTTACTGAAGATTTATTGTGTGATTAGAAATACAACAGTATATATATTTATTTGCGGATTTGCACACGACCTGATTGGTTTGAATTTGCACAGGATTTATCTACAGTGCTGTTTTTGCACAAATACGTCCAGCACATTGCACATTTATTCTAGCAGCACAGCACTATACACTTTATATAATATATACAAAGTTATAGATATTTTACAACAACAGTCCCTTCAGGAATTTGAGTGGTTTTGCATGCCAAAGACGTTACATAGCCCTATGAGTTGCAAATGTTGTATACATGTCACTGTACCAAAATTTTTTAATAATCTGGGTGCTTTCTTAAAGCGGAGCTCCACCCAAAAGGGGAAGCGCCACTTGATTGCACCCTCGCCCCCTCCTCTGCCACATTCTGCACTTTTTTTGGGGGGAGGGGGGAGCAGGTACCTGGTTTTGACAGGTACTTACTCACACCTCTGGGTCAGATCCACGACAATGCCTGGCCCCCTCCTCCTTCCCCCCGCAGGCGTCTGGGGGACACACAGGTCCCAGCAGACTGCGAGACAGTGGCAGCTGGTGAGTTCTTCTTTTGGGGGGGCAGAAAACAAACAATACCCCCCCGGGCGTGGTGCAGCACGGCTCTGACAGCATCCCTTCCCTGGCGGGGCTGTGGTGTCCTCTCCTCCTCTCCTGAAGTTTGGGCCGCAGCGGCTCCAGTGTCCGCTCCTCAAGCTTCCTCCACCATGTGTCTCCTCTTCCGCCAAAGTGCTAGGCATCCAATAGGATCGCCTGACGCTTTGGCCAATCTGGAAACAGGTTTCACAACCTGCCTCTTGATTGGCGAGGAGGAACTTTAGTGTGAAAATAGCAAAAATTAATTTGCTATCATCACATAACTGGGTGGGCTCCGAGCGCAATGCTCTGCGCTCCGAGGCCCTTTTTTGAAGCCTATTAGAGCCTCTGGCTCTAATCAGGTGCTTCAAACCCTGCCCCCCGCATTGGAATCCATAGTCCCATGCCCTGATATATAGATCAGGGGGCCGGACACAAGAATAGGGGAGGCGGTGCCCGTGCGCCCTCTATGGATGGGCCTCCACTGCTGCTGGACCATTCAGAAAGCGCAGTGTGACTCCCACAAGGGCAGTAGAAAACCAGAAGACTTCACTGCCAGTTTCCCTTACCTAAGATGCCGGCGCCTGGACCCGAAGGTAATTGAAGAATCGGCTCGGGTGAGGACATCGTTGGATCCCCAGACAGGTAAGTGTCCTTATATTAAATGTCAGCAGCTACAGTATTTGTAGCTGCTGACTTTAAATTTTTTGGGGGGGAGACTAGAGCTCCTCTTTAAGTACCCAGTAGGATATACAGTATAAGCATATAATGTGCAGCTTTTAAAGAGTCATTTTTTATTGTTTTTTCATCCCCCATCGATAGAATAGTGATATTGTATATCCAGCACGTTTCTGTTGATATTTTGATGGTGAAATACTGTAATTAGTGCTGTTGAGCTGTTGGAGTCATAGATGGATGTTTTTTATGTGTTTTTGTTGGCTATTTTGAGAAATTATTTTCGCGGTTACCCTGAGTGCCAAGACATGTCTATTGTATGCCGTTTGTTGCATGCTAACAACATTTTATCTAATTGGATATAAGTGGAAAATTACAGTAACTCTGCACTGCAGGTAGCCTAGAAATGGCAAGAATAAATTCCCTTTATTTTCACACGCAGTTGAATGGTACAAATAATTTACATACAAACTGTACATGTCATCCTGGTCCATTTCTGGACTTATCCTATACATTATGGATAACAATAAAAAAAGGAAGATTGGGGGGTTGAGCATGTACTTGCTCGGGGATTTTTTACGGTGTTCGTTGAAGATAACTCATTCGAGAAAATCGATAAAATATGAAAAACAGTTTATTGATAAATACATATAGAAAACAATAATATGCAAATTTTGAAAAAGGGACCATTCACATTCATGAAAGACAAAAATGGTTACAGCAAATGACAGACTAACGTTCTACGTCACTCTACTAGTTTTGCTTTACAACAAGCTTCTCAAGGAGTCTGACAATATACGTAGGTCATGCTGAAAGATAAAATGTTGAAATTTGCATATAATATAAAAATATATATAAGGACATTGATATAAGGACAAATCAGTTACTGCAATGGTGCCCAGAAAAACAGGACATCAAAGTACACTCAAATAGAATAATATCAAACTAATATACCAAAGAAAAAATGCTAATGTAAATAAATTGTATTGCAAGCAAGACCCAAGCTGCAAACCAGGACTCACCCGGAAACCACCAAGTCGCACATATATATGGAGATCATATGGATACAATGAATAATTTCAGGTTCCCCAATTTGAACAGGACCAACCGCCAAGGAAAGAAAGATACATCACACTAGTGATCCAAGCCATAGAGAGTATAGGGATAACCCTGGGCCCATATTGCCATGGATTTTATCACCGATCTCCCACTGTCTGAGAATAATACAGTCATTTGGGTGGTAATCGATCGATTCTCCAAGATGGCTCATTTTGTTCCTCTTCCTGGTCTTCCTTCTGCCCCTGCCTTGGTTCCCATTTTCATTCGGGAAATTCTCCGCCTACATGGGGTCCCTTCTCATATTGTTTCCGACAGGGGAGTCCAATTCACGTCTCGTTTTTGGAGAGCCTTTTGCAAATCCCTCAATATTGTCTTGGATTTTTCTTCTTCTTACCATCCCCAATCCAATGGACAGACTGAGAGGGTTAATCAGGAGTTAGAGGTCTTTCTTCGCACCTTTGTGTCTTCTCACCATGACGATTGGTCCTCTCTACCCCCGTGGGCAGAATTCTCCCATAACAATCATGTGAATACCAGTTCGCAGAAGACACCCTTTTTCACAGTTTATGGAAAACACCCTCAACTTCCTCTTCCCATGATCTGTTCTCCAGACATTCCAGCTTTGGCTTCGGTTCAGGAGTCTCTCAATTCCGTTTGGGGTCACGTTCATGATTCCCTCCGGGCAGCTGCTGAAAAATTCAAAGGCTTTGCCGACCGCCGCAGGCGTAAACCGCCTTCTCTTCAGCCAGGGGACAAAGTCTGGCTCTCTACCAGGAACATCAAGCTCAGAGTTCCTTCTCTGAAGTTTGCTCCACGATTCATCGGTCCATACACGGTAACTGCTAAACTGAATCCGGTTTGTTTCAAACTCCAGATTCCTAAGAGCCTTAAAATCACTAACTCCTTTCATGTTGCTCTTCTAAAGCCTTTAGTCCTCAATAAATTCTCTCGTCCTCTCCCTACCGTGGCGCCTGTCTCTGAGGATAATCAGGAGTACGAGATCAGTCAAATTCTGGACTCCCGACTCTGTAAAGGCGTTCTTCAGTACCTCGTTCATTGGAAAGGGTTTGGTCCTGAGGAGAGGTCTTGGATCACTGCATCTGAGGTCTTTGCACCTCGTCTGTTAAAGGAGTTTCATCTGAAGTTTCCCTCTAAACCTGGGCCCAGGCGGGGTAGGGGGAGGCCTCGTAAGAGGGAGGGTACTGTCATGGATATGCATTAATGTCTGTCTGCCATCTTACCTTCCTCCTCATGTGTTCATCTAGAGACCAGACCTCCTTCACCTGGCTTCCTTTATAATCTCCTCCCAGCCTGACTCCACCCCAGGCCCTATCACAGAACACTATATTAACCTGTGCACTGCAAGCCTGCTTTGCTGATCAACGTGTTTGTTAGGCATTGTGTGTTTGGGTTCCTGCCTGCCGTGTGCTACGTCTGTCTCTCTGTTACGTTATTGGCTTGTCCCCGACTATCCCTGTCTGCTCGTGACCCTTGACCTTCGGCTCGTTCTTCGTTATCCTTGTCTGCTTGTGGCCCCTGACCTTCAGCTTGTTATTCGGTTCTCTCTATCGTGTGCTGCTGCTCCCCCTCTTTTCCCCTTATCCTACGGGGCGTGAGCTAGGAAACTCCAGGGGCCGCGACCTGGTCCCAGCCTGCATCCTCACCACTAGAGGCCCTGGAGAAGACCAGCTGGGTCTTAGACTCCGCGCCCTGGGGAATCTTGGCTCTCGCTTCCGTTAGGATCCCGGTTGTGCTCTTCTGGTCCCGCTTTCCACAACCACCCACCCAGTTTCCTATCTGCAGAAGCCAGCCATAGGGTTCACTACCCCGCGGTGCACTCCTGTCCCCCTACGGTGTGCATCTGTCACCTGGCCACAGGTGACCCTGACAATTGCAAAGTAAATCTTTAATAAGATTGGGTCTATTTCTTTACTCACATCTTCTATTGATCAATATCAGTATTCAAAACATTTTCAAAAAATTTTGTTTCATCGTTACTATTCAATGTCTTTTAGAAATAACTTTTTGCTTTATTAGTGTTTAGGTTGAGTTTTATCTCAATTTAAAATGTTTTCATTATAGTACCTTATTTATACATCATTTATACATCATATTTCTCAATCCTGTGTTCCTGTTCCCCTTTTTTGTTCAGGGATCAATGTCGAGGTGGTGGTTCCATCCAGTGGTTCCGGCCATATGGACGCCCGGGGCGCTTTTTCTTCCATAGTCTCCTATGCCGATCATCAGGGGAGTCCCAGCGCCCCTATCCCTGTGTGCAAGGGGTCCTTCCATCTGTGGCATTTGTCTTTAAATTTAGGACAGTTTTATTTTTCCATCTAGTGGGCATCTCATTGAATTTGCCCCCTGTCCTTTCCCTTACTGTCCATTCAATCCACAACAGCTTTCCCTTATTCAAGATGGCTGCGCGGGCTTCGGATGATGCGGACTCCTGTGTGTTGATGTTTTGACACACATACTGTGCGCCGCTCCCGTGCCAGACGCCGCCCCTTCATTCGTGCTGCCGGACCTGCACACTATCAAGGTATTACACGTCCGCTTCCCGGCGGTGATGTCAGACGTCGCCGGGATGGAGAGTATAAGAGTGTGGTCTTTAATGGCCACTACTGTCAGGACACACTCCCGCTAACAGGGGAAGGATCCCAGTGGCTCTCAGGGACTGATTTTTACTTGAGGTAAACCTCCCTTTATCTATGGCACTCACAAACAGATGCCATTTCAATTTCAATTTTACTTTGAAGCTTTGAAACCTTGATTATTCCTATGAATATTAATATCGTTTACTGATTATATATTTTTTCTTATTGGTTTTAGTATGGGCATTTGCCCTCACTTTTGTAGTAAACTCCACAACTGGGATTGTCTCACCTTACAACAGCACTCGGTGCAGTTTGATCTCATTTGGAAACGTTTTGCTTCCATGTAACAACCAGATCGGCACTACCCATACCTATTTTTGCTAAGCCGCTGGTATGTTTTCATTTTATTTTGCCTTTTTATTTTATTTTAATCAGCTGATAGTGACTGTCTGTTAGATATTTAAAACTAGTGTTTTATGACATTACCATTTGTCCTACCCACTCAATAGGTTCCTATTATCCCTATACTCTCTATGGCTTGGATCACTACTGTGATGTATCTTTCTTTCCTTGGCGGTTGGTCCTGTTCAAATTGGGGAACCTGAAATTATTCATTGCATCCATATGATCTCCATATATATGTGCGACTTGGTGGTTTCTGGGTGAGTCCTGGTTTGCAGCTTGGGTCTTGCTTGCAATACAATTTATTTACATTAGCATTTTTTCTTTGGTATATTAGTTTGATATTATTCTATTTGAGTGTACTTGGATGTCCAGTTTTTCTGGGCACCATTGCAGTAACTGATTTGTCCTTATATCAATGTCCTTATATATATTTTTATATTATATGCAAATTTCAACATTTTATCTTTCAGCATGACCTACGTATATTGTCAGACTCCTGAAGAAGCTTGTTGTAAAGCGAAACTAGTAGAGTGACGTAGAACGTTAGTCTGTCATTTGCTGTAACCATTTTTGTCTTTCATGAATGTGAATGGTCCCTTTTTCAAAATTTGCATATTATTGTTTTCTATATGTATTTATCAATAAACAGTTTTTCATATTTTATCGATTTTCTCGAATGAGTTATCTTCAACGAACACCGTAAAAAATCCCTGAGCAAGTACATGCTCAACCCCCCAATCTTCCTTTTTTTACATTTAAATGGGATAAGGTGTTCAAATATCTGTATGTAGTGTGGCCCTGATTTAATGATGGATAACAATAGTTAAAAAAAAAAATATCAATAAAATTGGATGCAAAGCATTCTCTGGATGGTGTCCATTCCAAGCGGCGACCTCCTATGTTCATATTGCATCCGGCCGGCTGCTCAGCACCGTGAAGCAAGTGGAGATCACTGTAGTAGTGCTGTAGTAGAGGTATGGTGTATATATAGTATATAGTAACATTGCTCCAAGCTGGACCAATGTTACTATGTAAAAATATACCATGCCTGCAATTCATCTTTAACCACTTCAATACCAGACACTTTCCCCCTTCCTGCCCAGGCCAATTTTCAGCGCTTCCGCTTTTTAAATGACAATTGCGTGGTCATGCTACACTGTACCTAAACAAAAATTTTATCATTTTGTTCCCACAAATAGAGGTTTCTTTTGGTGGTATTTGATCACCGCTGGGATTTTTATTTTCTGCTAAACAAATAAAAAAAAGCCGAAAATTTTGGAAAAAAAATGTTCTTTTTTGTTTCTGTTACAAAACTTTGTAAATAAGTATGTTTTCACTGATGGGCACTGATAAGGCGGCACTGATGAGGTGGCACCAATGAGGTGGCACTGATGGGCACTGAAAATGGACACTAATATGCAGAACCGCTGGGCACTGATAGGGGGCACTGATGGGCACTGATATGCAGCACTGATTGGCATTGATAGTTGGCACTGATGGGCACTCATAGGTGGCACTGAAGGGCACTGATAGACTACACTGATGGACACTGAAAGGCGGCACTGATGGGTACTGATAGGCGGCACTGATTGGCACGGGTGGGCACTGATAGGTGCCACTGATGGACACTGATGGGTGGCACTGATGGGCATCACTGATAAGGAAACACTGGCAGGCATTAGTGATGGGCACTGATTGGCATCAATTGTGGGCACTGATTGGCATCCCTGATGGCCATGGGTGGCATACTTGGTGGTCACAAGTGGAGGGGCATCCCTGGTAGTCCTGGTGGCATCTCTGGTAGTCCTGGGTGGGCATCCTCGGGGGGCGGGGGTCGCACTGATAATCAATCAGTGTAGACCCCCCTGTCAGAAGAGCAGCCGATCTGTCAGACGCGAGTGAGGAAAAGCCGATAGACGACTTTTCCTGTTTACACTGTGATCAGCTGTGATTGGACACAGCTGATCACGTGGTAAAGAGTCTCCATCAGAGACTCTTTACCTAGATCAGAGTTGCGGTGTGTCAGACTGACTGGCCGAACCACCGATCGCCACACTGCTCGCCCCTGCGGGCAGGCGCTGGCTCGATATTCTAATCACATCATATGACATCTGGTCAAGATAACTGAACCACTTTGCCGACGTCATATTGCTATATGGCAGGCAGCAAGTGGTTAACCCCTTCACGACTAATGGTAAAACAAATCTAAATGCCTAATGTCGCGTACACACGATCGTTTTTCACGTCGTGAAAAATTACATTTTTTTTTCCCAACAAGAAAAACGACCGTGTGTGGTCTTTTTGTCATTTTTCCCGACGTGAAAAAAGGCATTAAAAACGACGAGAAAAATTAGAACATGCTCTAATTTTTCTCGTAGTTTTTCCCGTCATTTTTTTCCGCTGCAGTTTTCCCATAGGGAAACACTGCCACGGAGCCTACACACAGTCGTTTTTCTCGACAAGAGAAAAAATGACGGGAAAAACGACCGTGTGTGGGGGAACAAGCCGTTCCCTCGTTTTTCATGTCATGATTCACGGCGGTTTTTTAACCGCCGTGAATCACGATCGTGTGTACGCGGCATGAGTCCAATTTTTTTTACTTTGACATGTATTAGTAAAACCGTACATAACTACTTTGTGCATCTAGGTGAATTTTATCTGGGGGGTTTTCAGGACAATTTGGACTTTTATTTGGTGGTAAATGGATATCTGGCCCAAAATAGTAAAAAAACAACAATTTTTTTTTTAAATGTAGTTGAATATTTCTTGGTACTACCTTACCCTACCACCAAAGAACAACCCAAAATAAATTCTCCTCCTCCTGACGATCGCAGTGATACCACATATGTTTATGTTAGTTGTTGTTTGTACCCGTAGTACAGCCCAGAAACAACAGTGAGCATTTCGCTTTTTTTATCCTACCTAAAACACACTGACACTAACTAACCCCCCCCCAAAAAAAAAACTGACCCTGAACTTTGAACCTGACATTGACATTTGATCCTGATCATAACCCAAACACTAACCCTGGGCCACCCTTGAAACGCGTCAACCCACTTTCGACTTTTTTATCCCACCAAAGTCTACTACTAGGTTAGGGTCACACCAATGCGTGTTTCAATTTAAGCATTTTTCCAGCATGTTTTGCGCTGTTCTGCATTTGTGAATGCGCACTTTTGATGCATTTTGCTTTTATTGTTCGCTAATAGGGAAGTATGACAGTTTTGTTCATGGAGTACGACTTTGATGTGACTTTACACTCTCTGGCAATCAAGTCACATCAAAATCGCATCAGTACAGGAACCTGTATGTGTCCAAAGTTGTTAGGGTTAAGGGTTATGGTTAGGGTTAAGGGATCGTGTTAAACGCTATGGTTAACATTAGGGATAGAGTTAGAGTCAGGGTTACACTTTGAGTCAAGTTTAGGGTTAGGGTTAGAGTTAGGGTTAGATTTAGAGGCAGGGTTAGGGTTAGACTTAGGGTTAGATTTAGAGGCAGGGTTAGGGTTAGAGTTAGGATAAAACTTAGAGACAGGTTAGAGTTAAGGTTAGGTTTAAAGTTAGGGTTAGAGTTAGGGTTAGAGTTAGAGGCAGAGTTAGGGCTAGGGTTGGAGTTATTGTTAGAGGCAGGGTTAGGGCTAGGGTTAGAGTTAGTGTTAGAGGCAGGGTTAGGGTTAGAATTGGGGTTAGGGTTAGGGTTAGAGTTAGAGGCAGGGTTAGGGTTAGAGTTGGGGTTAGAGTTAAGCCCTGTACACACGATCAGTTTGACTGATGAAAACCGTCTGATGGATTGTTTTCATCAGACTAACTGATCGTGTATGGGACCCATCAGTCTTTTTTCCATCGGTTTTAAAAAATAGAACATGTTTTAAAAATATCTGATGGATAAAAAACTGATGGCAATTTCCGATCGTCTGTGGGGAAATCCATCAGATAAAAAACCCAAGCATGCTCAGAATCAAGTCGACACATGCTCAGTAGCATTCAATTTCATTTTTCTCAGCTCATCGGAGTGTTTTACGTCACCACGTTTGGAACGGTCGGTTTTTTGACTGATGGTGTGTGGGCAAGACTGATGGAAAACAGTTTCATCGGATTTCTGATGGACAAATCCATCAGACGAAAATCCATAGGATATCTGATCGTGTGTACGGGGCTTTAGAGTTAATGTTAGAGGCAGGGTTAGAATTAGAGTTGGAGTTAGTGTTAGAGTTGGGGTTAGAGTTAGAGGCAGGGTTAGGGTTAGAGTTGGGGTTAGGGTTAGAGTTATAAGCAGGGTTGGGGCTAGGGTTAGAGTTAGTGTTAGAGGCCGGGTTAGAGTTAGAGGCAGGGTTAGAATTAGAGTTGGAGTTAGTGTTGGAGGCAGGGATAGGGTTAGAGTTGGGTTTAGGGTTAGAGGCAGGGTTAGGGCTAGAGTTGAGGTTAGGGTTATAGTTAGAGGCAGAGTTGGGGCTAGGGTTGGAGTTATTTTTAGAGGCAGGGTTAGGGCTAGGGTTAGAGCTAGTGTTAGAGGCAGGGTTAGGGTTAGAGTTGGGGTTAGGGTTAGAGCTAGTGTTAGAGGCAGGGTTAGGGTTAGAGTTGGGGTTAGGGTTAGAGATAGTGTTAGAGGCACAGTTAGGGTTAGAGTTGGGGTTAGGGTTAGAGCTAGTGTTAGAGGCAGGGTTAGGGTTAGAGTTGGGGTTAGGGTTAGTGATAGTGTTAGAGGCAGGGTTAGGGTTAGAGTTGGGGTTAGGGTTAGAGTTAGAGGCAGGGTTAGGGCTAGGGTTAGAGTTAGTGTTAGAGGCAGGGTTAGAGTTGGGGTTAGGGTTAGGGTAAGAGTTAGACCCTAGGTTGAGGTCAGGACTCTGTGCAGGCCAGTCAAGTTCCCCCACCCCAAACCTGCTCATTTATGTCTTTATGGACCTTGCTTTGTGCACTGGTGCGCAGTCATGTTGGAACAGGAAGGGGCGATCCCCCAAAAAAATACAATTTGGCTACATGAAATTGTCCAAAATGTCTTGGTATGCTGACGCCTTAAGAGTTCCCTTCACTGGAACTAAGGGGCCAAGCCCAACCCCTGAAAAACAATCCCACACCATAATCCCCCGCCACCAAATGATTTGGACTAGTGCACAAAGCAAGGTCCATAAAGACATGGATGAGCGAGTTTGGGGTACAGGAACTTGACTGCCCTGCACAGAGTCCTGACTGTAACCCGATAGAACACCTTTGGGATGAATTGGAGCGGAGACTGCAAGTCAGGCCTTCTCGTCCAACATCAGTGCCTGACCTCACAAATGCTCTTTTGGAAGAATGGTCAAACATTCCCATAGACACACTCCTAAACCCTGTGGACATCCTTCCCAGAAGAGTTGAAGCTGTTATAGCTGCAAAGGGTGGACCAACTCAATAGTGAACCCTACAGACTAAGACTGGGATGCCATTAAAGTTCATGTGCGTGTAAAGGCAGGTGTCCCAATACTTTTGGCAATATAGTGTATCTTGGCACTTTAATTTCCTCATATCCCCTGTGCCCCCCCCCCCCATGTATTGGGTCTAGTTGGACTGTGTTGTGGACTGGCTAACTGCATAAACAGAATTATTTACTACCTCCTTTTTTTTTTCTCCTGAAGACGCAGATCGTAATATCTGGGAGACACATTGAGAAGCAATCTCATCTGGAAAATGGAATAACAATTGTATGTTTGATACATGAATAGGTACAGCCCATGTCAGCTGAATAGGAGGTTTTCAGAGAGTTGGAGGTTATTGTATTTGGAGATACATATGTATGAAGATGAAGAGAACACATTTTTTTTAATCTCAATATAAAAAATATTTTACTCTAAAGAAAGAGAGGAAGCCTCCAATCATCTTAACATTATATAAAATATGGGGGTACCATCATCCTAATGACAGTAATGAGAGATATATGTGCAAGGAGACAGTTCCCCTCAAGAGTCTCCAAAACGGAAAGGAGGGAAGGGAGAAAATTGACTATCTCCGTACCCTGGACAAATTACACATAGAATAAAAAATATATTAACTGTTCAAGCCTCAGTTGCTGTACCCAGCTTTGGTCACCCCTCTGTTTTGCTCTCCTGAGGTGCATGTGGCGATGCCCATACCCCCCCCCCTTTAGTTTGTGTTTTTTTCCCCCTCCCTGGTACTATTCAATATTATTGGCATTTCAGGTTAGCTGTTTTTGGCATGTGTGGGCTTCATCCCCCCCCCATTTTTCCCTTTCTCCCTTACCCCCCTTCTTTCCCATTTTACTTCTACTTCTCTCTTCTATTTTATATTGGTCCCCTTTATGAGTTTGTTTCCCCCCCCTTTCTCCTTTGTTTGTCCCAATGTTTTCTTTGGTTCCTTACTCCCCCCCCTTTTCTCTCCTCACCCTTCCTTTTCTCTTCTCCCCATCCTGTCCGGTATAATTTTCTTTCATTTTATTTTTTCTTTCCTCTCTCTCCCTCCCTTTCTTTCTCTTCCCTCTTTCCCCTCCTTCTCTGCCCCCCCTTCTTTTTTCCTCCTTCCCTTTCTTCCCCCTTCCATTCCCATTTTCTCTCCCTCTCTTTATTTTTTTTACCTTCTGTCCCTTCCTCTCTTTCACTTTCTTTCCCCGTAGTTTTGTTTTTGTCCCATCCCCTCTTTCCTCTCTTTTTCTTCCTTTCCCCCCATTCCCCCCATCTTTCCTATTTTACTTCTACTTCTCTCTCCTATTTTATCTTGGTCCCCTTTATGAGTTTGTTTTTTCTCCCCTTTCCCCTTTTCTTGAACCAATGTTTTCCTTGGTTCCTTATTTCCCCCCATTTTTTTTTATTTCTTCTTCCTCTCTCTTTCTCCCGTTCCTTTCTCTTTCCTCTTTTCTCTCCCTCTCTTTCTTTTTTTTTACCTTCTGTCCCTTCCTCTCTTTCACTTTCTTTCCCTGTTGTTTTGTTTTTGTCCCTTCCCCTCTTTTTCTTCCTTTCCCCCCATTCCCGCCTTCTTTCCCATTTTACTTCTACTTCTCTCTCCTATTTTTTCTTGGTCCCCTTTATAAGTTTGTTTTTCCTCCCCTTTCCCCCTTTCTTGTCCCAATGTTTTCCTTGGTTCCTTACTCTCCCCCCCTATTTTTCTCTTCTCACCCTTCCTTTTCTCTCCCCCCCCATCCCGTCCGGTATAATTTTATTTTATTTATTTCTTCTTTGCTCTCTCTTTCTCCATTTCCTTTCTCTTTCCTCTTTCCCCTCCCTCTCTGTCCCCCTTTTTTTCCCTTCTTCCCTTTCTTCCCCCTTCCATTCCCCTTTTCTTTCCCTCACTTTTTTTTTTACCTTCTGTTCCCTCCTCTCTTTCCCTTTCTTTCCCTGTCGTTTTGTTTTTGACCTTTCCCCTCTTTCCTCTCTTTTTCTTCCTTTCCCCCCATTCCCCCCCTTCTCTCCCATTTTACTTCTACTTCTCTTCCCTATTTTATCTTGGTCCCCTTTATGGGTTTGTTTTTCCTCCCCTTTCCCCTTTTCTTGTCCCAATGTTTTCCTTGGTTTCTTACTCTTCCCCCCCCCCTTTTTTTCTCTCCTCACCCTTCCTTTTCTCTCCCCCCCATCCTGTCCGGTATAATTGTCTTTAATTATTTTTTTTCCTCTCTCTCGCTCCCTTTTCTTTCTCTTCCCTCTTTCCTCTCCCTCTCTGCCCCCTTCTTTTTTCCTCCTTCCCTTTCTTCCCCCTTCCATTCCCATTTTCTCTCCCTTTTTTTACATTCTGTCCCTTCCTCTCTTTCCCTTTCTTTCCCTGTAGTTTTGTTTTTTGTCCCTTCCTCTTTCCTCTCTTTTTCTTCCTCCCCCCCTCTTCTTTCTTTTCCTCCCCTCCCTTTTTCCCCTCAATGTTCCCATTCGTTAGCCCTCTCCTTTTGAACATACCTGTATATATCTCTTTCCAGTGGATATTCAGCTCCGGTATACCCACCCACTACGTGTCCCCCATGTCCGCCGTAGGGGAGTGTTGGCGGCACCGCTGTCTTGGCCTCGGCCTATGTGTTGGTCCTTATTGGTAAGCGATAGCAGTTTCTTATTCCCCTGTTTATCCACTCTATGTCTATAATATGTATCACCACTGTGATTGTTTGATACTATTTATATTTTGTTATCCTTATTTCAGATTTTATTTACTAGTTTCTCCTGAAGAAGCGGTAGATTTACACAAAACATGTAGAGGATGTTTCTTCACTGAGGACTCACTATATCTCCTTTGTTCAATCTTGGAATATACCAAGCATCAGTGTAACGTATAGAGTCACATTATATGATTTTGTTTATATTTGAAATAAGACATGTGCAATTCGTTTTGTTCCGAATTCATTTTTTAACAAATTTAGACAAATTCGTTAATTCAGAAATAT
This sequence comes from Rana muscosa, assembly GCA_029206835.1. Taxonomy (NCBI): domain Eukaryota; kingdom Metazoa; phylum Chordata; class Amphibia; order Anura; family Ranidae; genus Rana; species Rana muscosa. The sequence continues at coordinate 481,864,644 of CM055127.1, forward strand.
GCGAATTAACTTAAACTCGTTTAACAAATTTTTCCAAATATTCGTAAATTAGAATATTCGTAAATTCATAAATTCGTAAATTCGACTATTCAAATAATCGTAAATTGGAAAAATAGGAAATTCTAAATTAAAAGATCCGGAAATTAGAAAATTCGGAAATTCTAAATTAGAAAATCAGAGAAAAAGAACAAAAATTCAAAAGAACGAAAATCAGAAAATAAGAACGAAAATCTGAAAATTTGAAAACCTGAAAATTTGAAAATCTGAAATAGTAACTTACTAATAAGGGTATAACTGTTACTAACTATTAAATTATAGATATTGGAATTTCCGTTCAAATTTGGCTGATAGTGAACATAACAAATATGAATTTATCCGAATTATCCAAAATAACGAATGCCATATCTAAACGAATGGAACGTAATAAATTATTAATAATAAATAACAATAATAATAATAATAAAAACTTTTTATTATTATTATTATTAATTTAATTACGTTCCATTTGTTTAGATGCAGCATTCGTTATTTCGGATAATTCATAACTTCCGATAAATTTGTACTCGTTACGTTGACTAACAGCCAAATTTGAAAGGACATTTCAATACCTATAATTTAATGAGAAGGAAGGGACTAATGGAGAAAAAAGTGGGACTTTAAATGAAACAAAACACTAGGGGCAAGTTGAATCAATCAATGAAATAAAATATAGTATTTATTATTGACATATTTGGATATAGTATATTGCAGGTATACATAGTGAACCAATAAGTATGTTACAGTGTATAATAGAGACATAGTTGGTAAAACCATATATTGTTCTAATAGTAACATGATAAACATAGTAACACATGGTGGACAATGAACCCATTCCAACAGTACATCCAAAATAATAAAAAGTCATAGTATATAATAAATTACAGTTCATGATTAAAAACAACATCAAGCCCATGGTAGTATGCATGATTACTGTGACAAAACATCGGTAAAGTAAGCTCGACGCGTTTCGTGGAATATATCCACTCATCAGGAGCATCTAGGGACTGGGGGTACCTATAATGAATAATAAATTACTAATTAATGATAATTAATTAGAAAGGGAAGAGAGGGAGCACAGCTAAGTGGTCCTAGCACTCTTACCTAGGATTAGTGGATAAAGCATGGTAGATAATAATAATGTTGGTGGGAGGCATAGGAGGGAGATTCTTCCCTTCCCTCCTATGCCTCCCACCAACATTATTATTATCTACCATGCTTTATCCACTAATCCTAGGTAAGTGTGCTAGGACCACTTAGCTGTGCTCCCTCTCTTCCCTTTCTAATTAATTATCATTAATTAGTAATTTATTATTCATTATAGGTACCCCCAGTCCCTAGATGCTCCTGATGAGTGGATATATTCCACGAAACGCGTCGAGCTTACTTTACCGATGTTTTGTCACAGTAATCATGCATACTACCATGGGCTTGATGTTGTTTTTAATCATGAACTGTAATTTATTATATACTATGACTTTTTATTATTTTGGATGTACTGTTGGAATGGGTTCATTGTCCACCATGTGTTACTATGTTTATCATGTTACTATTAGAACAATATATGGTTTTACCAACTATGTCTCTATTATACACTGTAACATACTTATTGGTTCACTATGTATACCTGCAATATACTATATCCAAATATGTCAATAATAAATACTATATTTTATTTCATTGATTGATTCAACTTGCCCCTAGTGTTTTGTTTCATTTAAAGTCCCACTTTTTTCTCCATTAGTCCCTTCCTTCTCATCTTATCGGGGATGGAGGTCTGTGTGTCGGATGGCCACAGCCTCACTAAAAGTCCCACAAAACAATTAGATTTTAAATTTAGCAATTTAAAATACCTATAATTTAATAGTTAGTTATTATTAGTTAGTTAGGTATTATTTAGAATTTTCCGATTTTTGTTCTTTTGAATTTCTCAATTTTCCAATCTCTGAATTTCAAAATTTTGGGATTTTTAAGTTTTAACATTTTTGAATTTCCGAATTTCCGAGTTTTCGAATTTATGAATTTACGAATTTCGATCATAACGAATGACCCGGAAAATGAAAAAGAAAAAAAAAGAAATGGAAATAAAACAAAAGCAGACCTCTTTTTTCGGCAGTTCTTATGATTTTCGAATTTTCGGATTTTTGAATTTACGAATATTCGAATTTATAAATTTACGAATTTAAGAATTTTGATCATAATTTTGATCATAACGAATGACCCAATGAAAAAAATCTCAATGAAACGCATTTTTCGGCAGTGCACATGTCTATTTGAAATTAATGTCTCAATTTGTATCTGGATATCCTGTTTTTATTCTATTTTGTATTAATGAAAATTAGGGATGAGCCGAACACCCCCTGGTTCGGTTTGCACCAGAACATGCGAACAGGCAAAAAAATTGTTCGAACATCCGAACCCCGTTAAAGTCTATGAGACACGGACATGAAAAATCAAAAGTGCTAATATTAAAGGTTAATATGCAAGTTATTGTCATAAAAAGTGTTTGGGGACCCGGGTCCTGCCCCAGGGGACATGTTTAAATGCAAAAAAAAGTTTTAAAAACTGCCTTTTTTTCAGGAGCAGTGATATTAATAATGCTTAAAGTGAAACAATAAAAGTGAAATATTCCTTTAAATTTCATACCTGGGGGGTGTCTAAAGTATGCCTGTAAAGTAGCGCATGTTTCTCGTGCTTAGAAAAGTCCCTGCACAAAATGTCATTTCTGAAGAAAAAAAAGTCATTTAAAACTACTCGCGGCTGTAATGAATTGTCGGGTCCCGGCAATACAGAGAAAAGTAATTGAAAGTCATTGAAAAAAAATGCGTGGGGGTCCCCCAAAATTCAATTAACAGGCCCTTCAGGTCTGGTATGGATATTAAGGGGAACTCCGCGCCAAAATAAAAAAAAATGGCGTGGGATTCCCCCAAAACTTAATACCAGACCCTTATCTGAGCACGCAACCTGGCAGGCCGCAGGAAAAGAGGGGGGACGAGAGAGCGCCCCCCCCTCCTGAACCGTACCAGGCCACATGCCCTCAACATGGGTCTGCGGGCGTGGGGGCTTATCGGAATCTTGAAGCCCCCTTTAACCCCTTCCTACCGGGTCATAGTCATATGACGCCGGCAGGAACCCTCCAGGCGGGCGTCATATGACGTCCTTTTTTTCCCGCGGTCTATGGGGCACACGCCGGCGGCACACGCGCGTACCCGCGGCACCGCTCGTGACCCGGTGCACATGCCCGGCGGCCGCGATGTCCGCCGGGCACCCGCGATTGCCCGCGATCATGGCAGGAGTGTGGATCTGTGTGTGTAAACACACAGATCCACCTCCTGTCAGAGGTGAGGAGACCAATGTGTGTTCCCAGTACAGAGGAACACAGATCGGTCTCCTCACCTTGTGATTCCCCCTCCCCCTACAGTTAGAATCACTCAATAGGGAACATATTAACCCCTTGATCGCCCCCTAGTGTTAACCCCTTCCCTGCCAGTCACATTTACACAGTAATCAATGCAGTTTTATAGCACTAATCGCTGTATAAATGTGAATGGTCCCAAAAACGTGTCAAAAGTGTCCGATGTGTCCGCCGCAATATCACGGTCACAATAAAAATCGCAGATCGCTGCCATTACTAGTAAAAAAAATTAAAAAAATAAAAATGCCATAAATCTATCCCCTATTATGTAGACGCTATAACTTTTGCGCAAACCAATCAATATATGCTTATTGCAAAAAAAATTACCAAAAATATGTAGAAGAATACGTATCGGTCTAAACTTGAAAAAAATTGTTTTAAAAAAAAAAATTGTGATATTTATTAGATCAAAAAGAAAAAAATATTGCGTTTTTTTCAAATATGTCGCTCTTCTTTTGTTTATAGCGCAAAAAATAAAAAACACAGAGGTGATCAAATACTACCAAAAGAAAGCTCTATTTGTGGGGAAAAAAGGACGTAAATTTTGGTTAGGTTCAACGTCGCACGACCGTGCAATTGTCAGTTAAAGCGAAGCAGTGCTGCATCGCAAAAAGTGCTCTGGTCAGGAAGGGGGTAAATTCTTCCGGGGCTGAAGCGGTTAACAAAGGGGACCCCCAGAATCCGGCCCCCCCCTCGATGTCCGCCGGTGTCCCGCAATAGTGTCACGGAGCTGGAAGAACGGGGAGATGCCTATGTAAACACGGAAGTTCCCTGTTCTGCCTAGAGACAGGACAGTGATCTACTGCTCCCTGTCATTGGGAGCAGTGATCACTGTCATTTCACTTGTAGCCCAGCCCCCACACAGTTAGAATCACTCCCTAGGACACACTTAACCCCTTCCTCGCCCCCTAGTAGTTAACCCCCTCACTGCCAGTGTCATTTACACAGTAATCAGTGCATTTTTATAGCACTGATTGCTGTATAAATGACAATGGTCCCAAAATAGTGTCAAAAGTGTCCGATGTGTCCGCCATAATGTCGCAGTCCCGATAAAAATCGCTGACCCCCGCCATTACTAGTAAAAAAAAAAAAAATAATAATAAAAATGCCATAAAACTATCCCCTATTTTGTAGACGCTATAACTTTATACTATGCTATACTGACGCTATACTTTTATGTACCATGTATAGAACCTGCTGCAGCAAAACTGACATTTGTAAAGAAAATTAAATGACATTTAAATTGACTATCGTGGCTGCAAGCCATTGCTAGCAATACAAAAAAAAAGGCATACCAGACCCTTATCAGAGCACGCAGCCTGGCAGGCCAGAAAAGGGGGGGGGGTCGAACGAGCGCCCCCCCGCTTCTGTACCATACCAGGCCACATGCCTTCAACATGGGCTCTGCCCCCACCCTCAAACACCTTGTCCCCATGTTCATGTGGTGGAGGAAATAATGACCCCAATGGGCACTGCAGCATCCGGCCCGTGGGCCGCAGTTTGGAGACAACTGGTCTAGGCTGTTTTGCCTGAATGGAAAGTGAACCCATTTTGACCTGTGTGTGCTACAAGTACTTATAAGAAATAATATTAAAATATTATATATTCAATTTTTCTGTCCTTACAGATAGATATTCACCTTAAATAACTACTAGAAAGTGTCTCTGTGTGATAAAAGAAAGTTTAATCCTTAGTGACTTCCATGCATGAAATGTCCTCAACTTTTTTTTTTCATTTCCATTTCTTTGATCTTGCACCCCACGCAACCAATCACACTGGCATTCCTCTACACGTTCATGCTTCCATGCATTTAAAACACGCATTAAGAAAGGCCGAAAAACGGTTACAGTGGGTGAAATTCATGAAGCCATTTAAATGCAGCACAACGGGAGTGTGATGGATGGATATGGAGCCGATATTCTGATGTAATATTCTGCGTTTATACAATTCTTAGGGGGAGTAAGTAGACTTCAAATAGCGTAAAGATGATGATAGAGCCATGATATGCTGATTATGGGGGGAAAAAAATATTATAAACGGTATACAGCGGGTAAAATAAGTATTAAACACGTCACCATTTTTTTAGGTAAATACACTATAGTACCAAAAGAATTGGGACGCCTGCCTGTACATGCACATTAAATTTAATGGCATCCCGGTCTTAGTCTGTAGGGTTAAATATTGAGTTGGCCCGCCCTTTGTAGCTATGACAGCTTCAACTCTTTTGGGAAGGCTATCCACAAGGTTTAGGAGTGTGTCTATGGGAATGTTTGACCATTCTACCAAAAGCACAATTGTGATGTCAGGCACTGATGTTGGACGAGAAGGCCTGGCTCGCAGTCTCCGTTCTAATTCATCCCAAAGGTTGAGATCAAGTCTCTGTGCAGGCCAGTAAAGTTCGTCCACCCCAGACTCGCTCATCCATGTCTTTATGGACTTTGCTTTGTGCACTGGACCAACCCATTTGGTGGAGGGGGGATTATGTTGTGGGGTTGCCAATGGATAGGGCTTTGCCCCTTAGTTCCAGTGAAGAGAACACTTAAGTCGTCAGCTTTATCCAAAGTAAAGCAGGCAACGCCCATAGGTGAACATAAAAGCCAGCAGCACATGTGAATGGGACCTCAGATCTAGCAGAACCACTGCAGCAGGGAGGTAAGAATTACACATACAGAAAACTGCAGGCTAGATAGTGACACTTTGAGTACTAGGGGGAGGGCACATGCCCCTATGGTCAGGTTCTCCCCCTCCCATAGGGTCTCCCTTTGGGAGAAGAGCCACTTAGTACTTGGGTGGACCTTACCTCGGTAGGTTTCCTGAAAAATGGGATCCGCCTGGCTTTGGCCAGGTGGACCACGAATATCTCAGTCTTGTGCTCTGGGGGATCAGGGATCAGAGTTCTTTCTCTTTGGAGGAGGAACAAGTGTACACCATGTACACTTTTTTGTGTGCTTCACAGCTGCAGAGCTTAAAAAAAATCTTCATTGCTTCTCAGCCTTTTGGCTAAGGTCATGTGTAGTACCTGTTCTTATCAGTTTTTGGGAACAGAGCACTGGCATTCTTCAAGCGCAGGGGAGGGAGACGGTTAGTAATTCCTGATGTAATAAGGTACTGTTGGAGGAATCCTTTCCTCCCCGGGTGAATCTGGTTTGGTGCACTAGGCCTGGTCCTGGTTGTAGGCAGGCTCTCCTTAGATGCCTTTCTGAGAGTATTGGTGTGGCTTTTGTCTGGCCAGGGGCTGGGAAGGCAGAGGGTCAGTGGTGACCCAGGGGTGCTCTTGGTATCACTTTGGCTTTGCGATCCCACAGTGAGAACGAGCACTAGGATGAGATACTACATTTTCTTCCACTATGCCTCATAGGCTAGACCTTTTGGCTAAGACTGGGCCTAGTCATTGTCTTGCTATTGATGCTTTCATTTATTTTTCTCACTGTTTGTCAGTTCACTGATCTTTTGTGTCTATTTCACTCAGGATTGTAGGGTGTGAGTCTTTGGGCCTACCCTAATGTTTAGGGGGAGGATATGTGGCCCTTACGTTCCTTCCTCCCTTGCCTTGGCAAGTCTACCTTAGGAGACACCCTTACCAAGTACTCATTGGTTGGCTTTGGCTGATCCTGAGGATCGGTGACCACTGGGCCTTTATACTGTAGCTAGGTGGACCTGAGTGAGCCTTGGTCCCATCAGGTGTCTTGAATCCCAGGGAGTCCTCTTCATGAGAGAACCATGTGACACACCCTTGCGCACTTTTTTGTGTGTGTTCACTTTGGTGTTTTGTTTTTCCGCACTGCACCATAGGCTCAGAGATAAAAATGTACAACCAGTAGTGATTCTCTTACTGTGCAATTTACATATATTCCTTTGAAGAAGTTGGACTTTAACAATAAGCTAAATACAGGAATGGAAAACGTATTTAGCCTTATGTAACAACATTTTTCTCGATTATGGAATTCCAACTACCATTCTTGAATTGTACAGTAATGGAATCGCAGCAAGCCGACATCATCAGCCCTGCTATTCATTCCCAAAGCAATTTTCCAAACAATCATGTTAATAGGTGGATTTTTTCTCCAACTAAAAGTACTGTTAGAGGTAGAGAGATCTGAAAGAACGCAATCAGAGCCACCTCACTTCATGTTCTCCATCTGTAATAAAGAAGTTTTATTTATTAGCTACATGAAAAAGAGTTTCTGATCAGCAGAGGATTACGCTTACGCTAACATCCACATGTTGGCGGGTCTATGACAGTGATCACTACGTGGCGTTATGGGTAAGCTTATGGAAGCTATTATCTTGGAAGAAAATAGATGGACACTCTTTAGGTGTTCCTTCACAATTATTCCATAGATCAGAAAGTCAGAAGCTAGTCAATAAGGAGGCTTATCGGAGCATGAAATAGCATCACAAGTGGAATTTTTGCATAAAGAATGACAAGAAGGGATCTTAAATCAAGGCTAGCTGAGCTCATGAGAAGTAAATTATGCATATAAAATATAAGTCTGTTCTTGAAAAGGCAACAATGTAATGGAAATACAATTATTTTTAAAGGAGAACTTTATAATGCTTAGATATGTGGGTGAAAATAATCAGTATGGAGTAAGTAGTCTTGTGCTAGTGTTTTAAAGTCTTTTTTTATATATACAGTGGGGGAAAAAAGTATTTAGTCAGCCACCAATTGTGCAAGTTCTCCCACTTAAAAAGATGAGAGAGGCCTGTAATTGTCATCATAGGTAGACAAAATGTGAAAACAAATCCAGACAATCACATTGTCTGATTTGGAAAGAATTTTTTTTGCAAATTATGGTGAAAAATAAGTATTTGGTCCCCTACAAACAAGCAAGATTTCTGGCTCTCACAGACCTGTATCTTCTTCTTTAAGAGGCTCCTCTGTCCTCCACTCATTACCTGTATTAATAGCATCTGTTTGAACTTGTTATCAGTTTAAAAGACACCTGTCCACAACCTCAAACAGTCACACTCCAAACTCCACTATGGTGAAGACCAAAGAGCTGTCGAAGGACAACAGAAACCAAATTGTAGACCTGCACCAGGCTGGGAAGAATGAATCTGCAATAGGCAAGCAGCTTGGCGTGAAGAAATCAACTGTGGGAGCAATAATTAGAAAATGGAAGACATACAAGACCTCTGATAATCTCTCTTGATCTGGGGCTTCACGCAAAATCTCACCCCGTGGGATCAAAATTATCACAAGAACGGTGAGAAAAAATCCCAGAACCACACGGGGGGACCTAGTGAATGACCTGCAGAGAGCTGGGACCAACGTAACAAAGGCTACCATCAGTAACACACTACGCCGCCAGATACTCAGATCTAGTGATGAGCCGAACACCCCCGGGTTCGGTTCGCACCAGAACCCGCGAACGGACCGAAAGTTCGAACGAACATTAGAACCCTATTAAATACAATGGATGCGAACGTTCGAATTCTAAAGTGCTAATTATAACAACTATTATGCATGTTATTGTCCTAAAAAGGGTTTGGGAACCCGGGTTCTGCACCAGGGGACATGTATCAATGCAAAAAGAAGTTTTAAAAACGGTCGTTTTTCGGGAGCAGTCATTTTAATGATGCATAAAGTGAAAAAAAAAAAGTCAAATATTCCTTTAAATATGGTACCTGGGGGGTGTCTAAAGTATGCCTGTGAAGTGCCACGTGTTTCCCGTGTTTAGAACTGTCCCTGCACAAAATGACACTTCTAAAGAAAAAAAAAGCCATTTAAAACTGCTTGCGGCTTTAATGTAATGTCTGGTCCCGGTAATATGGATGAAATTCTTTAAGAAAAATGGCATAGCTACCCCATGACCCCCCCCTACCCCAGCCCATTACCAGCCCCTTTGGGTCTTGTATGGATATTAAGGGGAACCCCGCACATAAAATAAAAAAGGCCCTATATACTCTGAACAGCCCTATACAGGCGGTGCATACAAGACAGGGACTGTAGGTTTGTTCTTATGTAGAATCTGTTTGTAATTTTGAACAGGTACATTGTTGAAGTGTAGCTCCAGACCAAAAATCTATTTTTAAACTTTTTGGAAAACATAGGTAAGGGTTATCACCCCTGTAACATTTGTTTTGCTGTCTGTGCCCCTGTTCAGAACATTTCACCTCACTTTCCGTCCCAATGACAACTGTTTTTGAAATGTGGTGTTTTTCTTGAAACAAGGATTGCTGATAAAGCATCAGTACAGAGGAGACACCTTTCTCCCATATTTATTCTTACAGGAGAGAATTTTCCTTCCTAGTGGTAGATTTCCTCTCACTTCCTGTTGTCTTCTTGCGTTTGCAAGTAGGAGTCGTTTGTAAGTTGGATGTTTGAAAGTAGGGACCTGCCGTATATACTCTGCAGAAATAGGCCCCTTAGGTGTTGGTGTTGGCACAACACTGTAAGCACTCACAGTTACTCTTGGTTGGTGCTGGAACGCCCTGCTGTCAACTATTATATCAGGAATTTTAATTACATATAATTGTTGAACAGTGGTAGTAAAAATTGGGCCTTTGATGGTGGTGCTGGTGCCACAACACTGTAAGCCCTGACAGTTACTCTTGGTGGGTGCAGCAATGGGCCCTGCTGTGAATTATTAGATCAAGAATTGTAATTACATGCCCCTGTTGAACAGGGGCTGAAAAATTGGGCCTTAGGCACTGGTGGCACAACACTGCAACCCCTCACAGATACTGTACTTGGAGCACAGCAATGAGCCCTGTTGCAAAGTATTGCTTCAAAAATTGTAATTGCACGCCCCTGTTAAACAGGGGCTGAAAAATTGGGCGTTAGGCACTGGTGGCGGCACCCATAAACAAAAATGATCTTCCAAGCTATCATCATCAATCGTATCATTGAGGACTCGGAGGAGGAGGATAGCCAGTCAACATAACAGCACAGGCACTCAGCATCAGCATCAGTCTTGAAGGGATGTGACATGTTAAAATCAATTAGTCTGTTATATCAGCATCAGGTGTGTGGTAGCTGGTGGTGATCCAAGACTGGTTCATCTTGATGAAAGTCAGTCGATCAACCGAGTCGGTGGACAGGCGCACCCTGTGATCCGTGACAAATCCTCCAGCAGCACTGAATGTGCGTTCCGAAAGAACGCTGGATGCAGGACAGGCCAGTAGCTCAATTGCATACTGTGCAAGCTCTGGCCAGTGATCCATCCTCAAGACCCAGTAAGCCAGAGGATTTTCGGTGGGGAAGGTGTCCAAGTCTGACCTTGCCCCTAGATATTCCTGCACCATGTTTATCAGACGCTGGCGATGGTTGCTGGAACCGATCATACTTTGGGGCTGTGGACTAAAGAATTGTCTGAACGCATCGGTCAGACGGCCACCTTCCCCACCGCTCCTTCTTTGACTGGCCGAAGCCTCAGCAACTCGTTGTCCAGGACCAGGAGTTTGCAACCTCCCAGTCTCTGGGAACGCGTTGCACAGACCTTTCTGCAAGGCCTCCCGGAGTTGTCTCATCCTCTGCTCCCTCTGCGACGGTAACATAAGGTCCGCAACCTTACCCTTGTACCGTGGATCAAGGAGAGTGGCCAGCCAGTAATGGTCCCTCTCCTTGATCCGAAGAATACGAGGATCCTTCCGCAGACTTTGCAGGATCAGGGAGGCCATGCAGCGTAGGTTTGCTGAGGCATTCGCTCCGGAGTCCTCTGGGTCACTAAGGACGACATGATCCGCAGCCACCTCCTCCCAGCCACGTACAAGTCCACTGGTTTCTTGGGACTGTAAATCATCCCTAAAAGACTGCTGCTGATGATGCTGAGTGCCAGCCTCCACCTCCATGCTGACACAATCCTCCTCCTCCTCCTCCTCCTCCTCTTCCTGTGCGATGGGTGGGACAGAAGGAACACTGTCTGGGTAAAGGGGGCCTTGAGAGGCAAGGAAGTCCTCCTCTTCCTGCCTCTGTTCTGCCTCAAGTGCCCTGTCCATTATTCCACGCAGCGTGTGCTCCAACAGGTGGACAAGAGGTACAGTGTCACTGATGCATGCACTGTCACTGCTCACCATCCTCGTGGCCTCCTCAAATGGTGCCAGGACAGTGCATGCATCCCTGATCATGCCCCACTGGCGTGGAGAAAAAAAACCAAGCTCCCCTGACCCTGTCCTGGTGCCGTAGTCGCACAGGTACTCATTGATGGCCCTCTGCTGCGTGTGCAGCCGCTGCAGCATGGCCAACGTTGAGTTCCACCTGGTGGGCATGTCACATATAAGGCGGTTCTTGGGCAGGTTCAACTCCTTTTGCAGCTCAGCCAGGCGAGCACTGGCATTATAAGATCTGCGGAAATGCACACAGACTTTCCTGGCCTGCCTCAGGACATCCTGTAAGCCCGGGTACCTGCCCAAGAAGCGCTGCACCACCAGGTTAAGGACGTGAGCCACACAGGGCACATGGGTCAGTTGTCCCTGTCGGAGGGCGGAGAGGAGGTTGGTGCCATTGTCGCAAACCACCATTCCTGGCTTAAGCTGGCGTGGCGTCAACCACCTCTCGGCCTGGCCCTGCAGAGCAGACAGGACCTCTGCCCCAGTGTGGCTTCTGTCCCCCAAACACACCAGCGCAAGCACGGCATGGCATCTTTTTGCCTGCGTACTTGCGTAGCCCCGTGAACGGCTACGGAGCACCGCTGGTTCATAGGACAAACGACAGGAAGAGGCCATGGAGGAAGAAGAAGAGGAGGGGGTGGAGGAGAGAGGTGTGTCACAACCAGTAGTAGCATTTTGGAGGCGTGGCGGTGGGACAACCTCCAACACTACTGCACCTTGTCCTGAATCCTTCCCAGCTGCCAAAAGAGTGACCCAATGGGCCGTGAAAGAAAGGTAACGTCCCTGTCCATGCCTGCTGGACCATGAGTCAGCGGTAATATGCACCTTACCGCTGACCGCCCTGTCCAGCGAGGCCAAGACATTGCCTTCCACATGCCGGTAGAGAGCCGGAATAGCCTTCCGTGAGAAAAAGTGGCGTTTGGGAACCTGCCACTGAGGAACCGCACATTGCACAAACTCACGGAAGGGGGCCGAGTCTACCAACTGAAAAGGCAGCAGTTGAAGCGCTAGCAATTTAGCCAAGCTAGCATTCAACCGCTGGGCATGTGGATGGCTGGGAGTGAACTTCTTTCGACGGTCCAGCAGCTGGGGCAGGGAAATTTGCCTGCTAGAATCGGACGTCGGTGTACTGCTAGCAGAGTGGGCGCAAGTACTTGGCTGTGACACACCTAATTCTACACCTTCATTCCTCTCAGTGCATGTTTCAGAGAGGACTGAAGTTATAGTGGGGTTGGAGATCCCAGCTGATGCGGTGCAAGGAGAGGTCCGCTTTGTTCTTTGGTGTGGGTCTTTGAGGTAGGCTTGCCAACGAGCTGCATGGCAGGTCAACATATGTCTGGTCAGGCATGTGGTACCCAAGCGGCTGATGTTTTGGCCACGCGATATACGCTTGAGACATATGTTGCAAACAGCAGCTGTGCGATCTGATGCACTAGCCTCAAAAAAGGCCCACACCAAAGAACTTTTTGAATGACGGGCAGAGGCAGCGCCCTGCACAGGCGGAGCTCTGCGGTGTGATTCCGTTGGTGTACTGCCCTTACGCTGGCCACCAAAGGGCATCCTGCCTCGTTGGAGATGTGCCTCCTCCTCATCCTCCTCCTCCTCCTCTCTCCTATTAGGCACCCACGTGGAGTCAGTGACCTCATCATCCCCTCCCTCCTCATCACTGGAGCCAATCTGGCAGTATGCTGCAGCTGCTGGAACATGACTGCCAGATTGGTGTCCTTCTTGAGCATCCCCTCTGTCTGCTCTCACGCTACTGCCTTCCTCTAGCTGGGTTTCATCATCAGACCCTTCGAAACGCTGGGCATCCTCCTGGAGCATGTACCCAACACTGTGCTGAAACAGTTCGGGGGACTCCTCAGGAGGAGGACATGGTGGGTCTAGGGAAGGAGTGACTGATGATTTGTCTGACATTGATACCAGGGAAGACGACGCTTTGGCAGCTGCTTTTCCAGTACCCTGAGCCTGGGTGAGAGAGGATGAGGAGGAGGAGGAGGGCTTGGTCATCCACTCTACCAAGTCTTCGGCATGATGTGGCTCAACATGTCCAGCTGCCGAAAAGAAGGACAAGCGTGTCCCATGGCCATGTGCTGATGACAATGCACCGCGTCCACGACCAGCACTGTTGCCCCCAGACACAGAGCCTGCTTGCCCTCTTTTATTGCCTCCTGACTGTCTGCCTCTCCTTGTTTGCCTTCCAGACATTCTAATAGATGGCCTGCAGGGAGATGGGAAAAAAGCAATAAGGGCTACCTTCAGGTGTCCTTCTCTGTCCCTTGAAACAAGGACTTTCACAGTGAAAGAAACTGACACTCTCCCTACCTACAGTTTTCTGTCCCTAGAATAAATGTTTTTTTTAAGCACAATATAGCACAAGGACAATTCACTCACTGTCCTTACAGGTCCCTGGAAACAAGGACTTGCAGAGTGAAAGAAAAAAAACACTCTCCCTACCTACAGTTTTCTGTCCCTAGAAAAAATGTTTTTTTTAATCACAATATAGCACAAGGACAATTCACTCACTGTCCTTACAGGTCCCTGGAAACAAGGACTTGCAGAGTGAAATAAACTGACACTCTCCCTACCTACAGTTTTCTGTCCCTAGAATAAATGTTTTTTTTAAGCACAATATAGCACAAGGAGAATTCACTCACTGTCCTTCCAGGTCCCTGGAAACAAGGACTTGCAGAGTGAAAGAAAAAAAACACTCTCCCTACCTACAGTTTTCTGTCCCTAGAAAAAATGTTTTTTTTAATCACAATATAGCACAAGGACAATTCACTCACTGTCCTTACAGGTCCCTGGAAACAAGGACTTGCAGAGTGAAATAAACTGACACTCTCCCTACCTACAGTTTTCTGTCCCTAGAATAAATGTTTTTTTTAAGCACAATATAGCACAAGGAGAATTCACTCACTGTCCTTCCAGGTCCCTGGAAACAAGGACTTGCAGAGTGAAAGAAAAAAAACACTCTCCCTACCTACAGTTTTCTGTCCCTAGAAAAAATGTTTTTTTTAATCACAATATAGCACAAGGACAATTCACTCACTGTCCTTACAGGTCCCTGGAAACAAGGACTTGCAGAGTGAAATAAACTGACACTCTCCCTACCTACAGTTTTCTGTCCCTAGAATAAATGTTTTTTTAAGCACAATATAGCACAAGGACAATTCACTCACTGTCCTTACAGGTCCCTGGAAACAAGGACTTGCAGAGTGAAAGAAAAAAAACACTCTCCCTACCTACAGTTTTCTGTCCCTAGAAAAAATGTTTTTTTTAATCACAATATAGCACAAGGACAATTCACTCACTGTCCTTACAGGTCCCTGGAAACAAGGACTTGCAGAGTGAAAGAAAATAAACACTCTCCCTACCTACAGTTTTCTGTCCCTAGAAAAAATGTTTTTTTTAATCACAATATAGCACAAGGACAATTCACTCACTGTCCTTACAGGTCCCTGGAAACAAGGACTTGCAGAGTGAAAGAAAAAAAACACTCTCCCTACCTACAGTTTTCTGTCCCTAGAAAAAATGTTTTTTTTAATCACAATATAGCACAAGGACAATTCACTCACTGTCCTTACAGGTCCCTGGAAACAAGGACTTGCAGAGTGAAAGAAAATAAACACTCTCCCTACCTACAGTTTTCTGTCCCTAGAATAAATGTTTTTTTTAAGCACAATATAGCACAAGGACAATTCACTCACTGTCCTTACAGGTCCCTGGAAACAAGGACTTGCAGAGTGAAAGAAAAAAAACACTCTCCCTACCTACAGTTTTCTGTCCCTAGAAAAAATGTTTTTTTTAATCACAATATAGCACAAGGACAATTCACTCACTGTCCTTACAGGTCCCTGGAAACAAGGACTTGCAGAGTGAAATAAACTGACACTCTCCCTACCTACAGTTTTCTGTCCCTAGAATAAATGTTTTTTTTAAGCACAATATAGCACAAGGACAATTCACTCACTGTCCTTACAGGTCCCTGGAAACAAGGACTTGCAGAGTGAAAGAAAAAAAACACTCTCCCTACCTACAGTTTTCTGTCCCTAGAAAAAATGTTTTTTTTTAATCACAATATAGCACAAGGACAATTCACTCACTGTCCTTACAGGTCCCTGGAAACAAGGACTTGCAGAGTGAAATAAACTGACACTCTCCCTACCTACAGTTTTCTGTCCCTAGAATAAATGTTTTTTTTAAGCACAATATAGCACAAGGAGAATTCACTCACTGTCCTTCCAGGTCCCTGGAAACAAGGACTTGCAGAGTGAAAGAAAAAAAACACTCTCCCTACCTACAGTTTTCTGTCCCTAGAAAAAATGTTTTTTTTAATCACAATATAGCACAAGGACAATTCACTCACTGTCCTTACAGGTCCCTGGAAACAAGGACTTGCAGAGTGAAATAAACTGACACTCTCCCTACCTACAGTTTTCTGTCCCTAGAATAAATGTTTTTTTTAAGCACAATATAGCACAAGGACAATTCACTCACTGTCCTTACAGGTCCCTGGAAACAAGGACTTGCAGAGTGAAAGAAAAAAAACACTCTCCCTACCTACAGTTTTCTGTCCCTAGAAAAAATGTTTTTTTTAATCACAATATAGCACAAGGACAATTCACTCACTGTCCTTACAGGTCCCTGGAAACAAGGACTTGCAGAGTGAAAGAAAAAAAACACTCTCCCTACCTACAGTTTTCTGTCCCTAGAAAAAATGTTTTTTTTAATCACAATATAGCACAAGGACAATTCACTCACTGTCCTTACAGGTCCCTGGAAACAAGGACTTGCAGAGTAAAAGAAAAAAAACACTCTCCCTACCTACAGTTTTCTGTCCCTAGAAAAAATGTTTTTTTTAATCACAATATAGCACAAGGACAATTCACTCACTGTCCTTACAGGTCCCTGGAAACAAGGACTTGCAGAGTGAAAGAAAAAAAACACTCTCCCTACCTACAGTTTTCTGTCCCTAGAAAAAATGTTTTTTTTAATCACAATATAGCACAAGGACAATTCACTCACTGTCCTTACAGGTCCCTGGAAACAAGGACTTGCAGAGTGAAATAAACTGACACTCTCCCTACCTACAGTTTTCTGTCCCTAGAATAAATGTTTTTTTTAAGCACAATATAGCACAAGGACAATTCACTCACTGTCCTTACAGGTCCCTGGAAACAAGGACTTGCAGAGTGAAAGAAAAAAAACACTCTCCCTACCTACAGTTTTCTGTCCCTAGAAAAAATGTTTTTTTAATCACAATATAGCACAAGGACAATTCACTCACTGTCCTTACAGGTCCCTGGAAACAAGGACTTGCAGAGTGAAAGAAACTGACACTCTCCCTACCTACAGTTTTCTGTCCCTAGAAAAAATGTTTTTTTTAATCACAATATAGCTCAAGGACAATTCACTCACTGTCCTTACAGGTCCCTGGAAACAAGGACTTGCAGAGTGAAAGAAAAAAAACACTCTCCCTACCTACAGTTTTCTGTCCCTAGAATAAATGTTTTTTTTTAAGCACAATATAGCACAAGGACAATTCACTCACTGTCCTTACAGGTCCCTGGAAACAAGGACTTGCAGAGTGAAAGAAAAAAAACACTCTCCCTACCTACAGTTTTCTGTCCCTAGAAAAAATGTTTTTTTTAATCACAATATAGCACAAGGACAATTCACTCACTGTCCTTACAGGTCCCTGGAAACAAGGACTTGCAGAGTGAAATAAACTGACACTCTCCCTACCTACAGTTTTCTGTCCCTAGAATAAATGTTTTTTTTAAGCACAATATAGCACAAGGACAATTCACTCACTGTCCTTACAGGTCCCTGGAAACAAGGACTTGCAGAGTGAAAGAAAAAAAACACTCTCCCTACCTACAGTTTTCTGTCCCTAGAAAAAATGTTTTTTTTTAAGCACAATATAGCACAAGGACAATTCACTCACTGTCCTTCCAGGTCCCTGGAAACAAGGACTTGCAGAGTGAAAGAAACTGACACTGTCCCTACCTACAGTTTTCTGTCCCTAGAATAAATGTTTTTTTTAAGCACACTATAGCACAAGCACAAAACACACTGACACTCTCCCTACCTATCCTTCTCTTTCCCTAAACTAAAGGAATCCAGGTTAAGCAAGAAAAAATAACAGTCACTGTCCCTGCCTATGCTGCTCTATCCCTGCTCCGGAACACACTACACTAGGCCGCCGTGCTGGCGGCCTTTTATAGTGTGGGGCGTGTACTAAACACCCTCAGCAATAATTGGCCACAGGCATCCTGCCTGTGGCCAATCATTGCTCTCCTCGCTGCCGGCGCTGTGATTGGCCAAGCATGCGGGGTCACAGTGCATGCTTGGCCAATCACAGCGCCTGGATGACACTGCGATGGCGTAGTGCATTGTGGGCCGTTCGCGTCACTCGAATTTGGCGCGAACGGCCCAAATCGTTCGATCTTCGTCGAACGATCGAACAGCCGATGTTCGAGTCGAACGTATGTTCGACTCGAACACGAAGCTCATCCCTACTCAGATCCTGCAGTGCCAGACGTGTCCTCCTGCTTAAGTCAGTACATGTCCGGGCCCATCTGAGGTTTGCTAGAGAGCATTTGGATGATCCAGAAGAGGACTGGGAGAATGTCATATGGTCAGATGAAACCAAAGTAGAACTGTTTGGTAGAAACACAACTCGTCATGTTTGGAGGAGAGAGAATGCTGAGATGCAACCAAAGAACACCATACCAACTGTGAAGCATGGGGGTGGCAACATCATGCTTTGGGGCTGTTTCTCTGCAAAGGGAACAGGACGACTGATCCGTGTACATAAAAGAATGAATAGGGCCATGTATTGTGAGATTTTGAGTGCAAACCTCCTCCCATCAGCAAGGGCATTGAAGATGAAACGTGGCTGGGTCTTTCAGCATGACAATGATCCCAAACACACCGCCCGGGCAACGAAGGAGTGGCTTCGTAAGAAGCATTTCAAGGTCCTGGAGTGGCCTAGCCAGTCTCCAGATCTCAAGCCCATAGAAAACCTTTGGAGGGAGTTGAAATTCCGTGTTGCCCAGCGACAGCCCCAAAACAGCACTGCTCTAGAGGAGATCTGCATGGAGGAATGGGCAAACATACCAGCAACAGTGTGTGACAACCTTGTGAAGACTTACAGAAAACGTTTGACCTCTGTCATTGCCAACAAAGGATATATAACAAAGTATTGAGATGAACTTTTGATATTGACCAAATACTTATTTTCCACCATAATTTGCAAATAAATTCTTTCCAAATCAGACAATGTGATTGTCTGGATTTGTTTCCACATTTTGTCTCTCATAGTTGAGGTTTACCTATGATGACAATTACAGGCCTCTCCCATCTTTGTAAGTGGGAGAACTTGCACAATTGGTGGCGGACTAAATACTTTTTTGCCCCACTGTATATATAGTTTTTAGTTATACACAATATGGGGTTGAACATAGGTGGACTCCCCCTCCAAAAATTGGGTTCATTTGTTTCCAGTGAAGGGTACTGTTAATACTACAGCATCCAAAGACATTGTAGACAATTGTGCTCTTCCAGTCTTGTGGTAATAGTTGGGAAGACCCTTTTATGTTCGAGCAGGACCCAAACACTCTAACCCGGATGCCTAAACTTCCAACCCACACTCTCTAACCCCTAACCCCAACCCTATTCCCTAACCCTAACCCATAACCCTATCACATGTGTAGAAAGCCAGCTCCATAAAGACATAGTATAATGAGTTTGGTGTTATCAGGAAGGGCATGACAGTAGACAACATGGTCCCTCTGGATGGACTTCTGTGTCTCTTCACAGGCTAATTCATATTTCCTCTTATAAACGTATGTAGCACCCTCTAGTTAGTGTGCTAGAGAGCGATAGCATTTTTTGCTAGTGTAGGTAAATTGTCAGGCTTGGTTGGTGGCCAATCCTGTTTGTTTTTCTTCTGGGTCAGGGTTGAGTGACTCAGGCAGAGCTGGTAACTCACAGGCAGCATCACCAAGACCACTCACTTCTTAAAAGAATATTCTAGCATCTTCTGGAAAGGAAGGAGGAGAGGAAAGGTGGAGCTCCCTGGGGTATTCTGCGGAGCCCTGACCAATCCCCAACTTGGATTGGCAGGGGAGAAGGCCTCCTTAAATACCCTGGGTCAGACCAGTTAGGGAGTATTATGGGGTGGAAGCTGGAGATGGAGTGCTAGGCTGTCATGGCCTCGGAGTGAGCTACCCAGTCTGGGGGGGTGATCTTGAGCCTGGGCTCGGGTGCAGACAGGGCCCTCTGAGAACATGTGGAGGGGTCCTGGACAGGAGGCATGGGCGCAAGGAGTGGACAGCAGGAGGGCACCGCCGGGAAATTCTCCAGGAGGAACTACAAGTCGCAGCCAGAAGGGCTGGTGCGTGTCATATTATGGCGTGATCCCACCATCATTAGACAGCAGAGATCATAGGCTAGGGGCGCAGAGCCAATCAGAGTTGTAATCACTGTCACCACAGAGGAAGCAGGAGGAAGGAGGAGGAGGATTGATGGAGTGGAGTCAATCTATGGAGAAAAGGGGGAGGCTGCAGCAGAGGAAAGCTTCATTCAAGGTGGGTGGGTAGGTGGAAGGGGAGGGGGGGGTTAAAATGCAACTGACCACCAATGTGGAGTTTCTTTTTTTTAGGGGGGTGGGGGTTAAAACTCCACTGACCACTAATGATGGAGGAGTGCGTGGATTTAAAATACCACTGACTACCAATGATTGCGGGATTGTTTTGTGGGGTTTAAAGTCCCACTGGCCACCAAAGATTGTGGGTTTGTTTTTGGAGGGGGTTTAAAGTGTTTTTGGTTTATTTACGACATATAGCCGTTGCAACCAATACAATTCCAGTTCAACGCAATTTCATCCTCCAGAGAACTTTCATAGACTAATACTGGGCAACTTTTGAAGGCTGCACATACCGTAACCACCTCAATGCCATCCTTTTTCTTTATTTCTAAAGAATTGTAGCAAACAATAAGATCACCTTAGGGTTTCCACTTTACAAAAGGGGTAATTTGGGGGGGGGGCCTTTTAATTTCAAACTCTCCCAAAATGTACTCTTGTTTCTAAATGACAGTTCCCTGGCTGGCGGGCTATCCTGGACAATATCATCGATCAAATATGGCCATGACCTTACTTGGCTGTGCAGCTGCCGGATTGCTTTCACACACCTCGTAAATGCCAGTCCTTCCCTGGGCGCACACTCCCGCTATGTTCTCCAGGCTACGTGTGGCCATTTGCAGACCTGGGACCAGCATGGCTGGTACAAGGGGAGGGGGATCAGTGAATGTGTGTCTCCCTTTCCTGCTAATGACCCAGAAACAGCATGAAAAAGGTCACTTCTGGGTCCCGGTATTATTTCTCCCCAGCCAGTATTGCCAAGGAGGAAGTTAATGGAACACAATCTGGAGGGCAAGTGAGATATCAGGGGTCTTTCAGTCCCTTGATGTCTAATTAAAGAGAACCTGTCACCAAAAAAAAATCACCAAACAGGAATGTTTGTACCCTATATTAATAGAAATAAAGGTTAGTGAAAACATTTTTTAAAAAGTGTAAAAAATTCAAGTTACACCCAAGCACTTAACCCCCCCCCCCCAAAAAAAGTGCTGAGTCCCCCGCTCCCCTACATACAAGCATGTAAATACAGTATACACAAAAACACACACTTTGGGGACACCTATGTATTAAAATGTCAATGTCAATACACGTTACATATCGCCACGCACGCTGGAGTAAGATCAATGATTCTAGGTGTTATTTACATTTAGAGCCCTTTCATGCTGGCAGTGCCCAGGCGTCGGCGGTAAAGTGCCGCTAGTTTTAGCGGCGCTTTATCATAGTTTTTGCAGCACTTTTCGGGCGCTATCGGGGCGCTTTTTACCCCCGCTAAAGGGTTTAAAGCACCCGCAAAGCGCCGTTGCTGAGGCGCTTTGCAGGTGCTTCGGCGGCGTTGCCCATTGATTTCAATGGGTAGGGGCGCTTTAGAAATGGCGTATACACCGCTCCTAAAGTGCTGCAAAGAAGCTGCTTGCAGGACTTTTTTGACATCCTGCCAGTGCAGCACCCCAGTGTGAAAGCACTCAGGCTTTCACACTGGGATTGCAGATGAGGCTTTTTTCAGGCGCTTTACAGGCGCTATTTTTAGTGCTAAAGCGCCTGAAAAGCGCCTCCATTGTAAAAAGGGGTCTAACTCTAAACCAGGAGTCTCAAACTAACGCCCCTCAAGCTGTTGCGAAACTACACGTCCCATGAGGCATTGTAAGGCTGACAGTTACAAGCATGACTCCGTCAGGTAGAGGCATGATGGGACTTGTAGTTCCGGGACAGCTGGAGGGCCGCCAGCTTGAGACCCCTGACTGATGACCTATTGTGGCTTCTAAAGCATTGTCAATGGAAAATATAGGAAAAGGAAGGATTTGCCTTTGTTAGCCGACAGTGCTGTCTGATGATCCCATCCCCATGTGCATATAGTACCAAAAAGTTTTCCTCAAAGAAATGAGACTTTAAATGGATCACAGACAGAAAGTGTATAAAAGAAGATATTGAATTTTATTACATGAATGGACACATCATGATAAAAGGCATGATACAAAACATTGGATAAAACCAAAACATATAACTGAAAGACATATAATTAAAAACGAACTAAGAATGAAAAAGCCCAGAAGCTGTCAAGATGACAGCCCTCCAACGCGTTTCGAAAAAACTCATGCTTTATATCTTCTTCAGGAATTACACCAGGCTTATTATTTTCAAAGCTGAAAGTTGGATCTATGACAATAAAATAAATATCATCACAAACATGTACATAAATGATAAGACATGGTTATGTATAACATAGAGGGAAGGAGCTGATAACGTGATGTCTAGCCAGGCACTGTGAGTGTGTACACGGCGGCGCTACTGTGGAGCTTTTATATGTGGTTTTAAAAGTTTTTATCTTGTAAGTGTAACTTTTTTTTTGGGGGCTTTAAATAAATGTTGTATACAGAGAACCTGAACTAAGGTAGGTAGTAAAGAGGGGGTGAGAAGAAAAGCAGTAGGTTGATGACATGAGAAGGAAGAAAAGGATGGGGAAACGTGGGGAGAAGTGTAAAGGGGTATCCTCTTCTCAGTATCCGCTCAAGGTTTGGTGTTGCGTACATGTGGTGGAATGGTGTGAGGGGGGGTGGGGGGCGGTGTGAGGTGGAGGAAGTCCCCCTTCATAGTTAGGCTGCACATGGAAAATTCGACCGAGGCCTTCCCATACTCGTCCCTTGGGTAGGGTGGGAAGCCTCTTGTCGAGTGAGTGTAGGAAGATATTTGATCCGGCGAGCTATAAGTGGTCAGTTTGGGGTGTCTGCTTTAATTTATCCCATCAGCGAGGAGTATCTGGTTCGGAAGTGTGTCCAGCATGCCCAGGTCTGTGAGAATTTTGCTGGGGAGTCTCGTGCAATGGAGATTAGTTCCTCCATTTCTGCACATTCAATCCCTCCTTTAAAGTTTAGTATAATAAGACATGGGATATAGTGAAAAGAACATTTACATGGAGGTACTGTAAGTGAATAAACAATCAAGACTTGAGTAACAATTCAACAAAGTTTAAGTTGAAATAAAAAATCGGGTGCACGCAATTATAAGCCTTGACATGCCGAGAATCTGTTTACTTGGTGCAATCTCATCTTATATATTTTTTTTTATATAAAAATTGGGTTATTTATTATGTTTGTGTGCCCTAAAATTTACTTTAGTGTGTTTTTTTTTATGGAATTTTTGCATTTTTGCAAGATGGACCCCAGTCATCTCTATGACCTTCGGAGGCCCAGGCGCGACGTTATGACGTCACGTCCGGCCGACAGAAGTAAACAATGCCGAGAACTCAGCTGGAAAGAAAGAGATTGTTAAATTTTTCTTTTTTGATCTCGGTCTTTCCAGCCTGGAGGAGAGATGTGGGGACTTATAGACCCCAGATTTCTCCATAAAGAGGACTTGTCACGCGCTATTCCTATTACAAGGGATGTTTACATTCCTTGTAATAGGAATAAAAGTGAAAAAAAAAAACATTTAAAGAAAAAGTGTAAAAATAAGAAAATGTAAGTAAAATAAACAATAAAAAAATTAAAGCGCCCCCGTCCCCGCATGCTCAGGGAACGCATACGTAAGTCGCGCTCAAATATGTAAACATCATTCAAACCACACATGTGAGGTATCGCCACGAGCGTTAGAGTGAGAGCAATAATTCTAGCCCTAGAACTTCTCTATAACTTTAAACTGGCAACCTGTAAAAAAAATAAAAATTAAAGCGTCGCCTATGGAGATTTCTAAGTAACAAAGTTTGGCGCCATTCCACAAGTGTGCGCAATTTTAAAGCATGATATGTTAGGTAAATGAGAGAAGCCACGCTAGAATAGTCCCAATTGATGAATCAGAATATTTGATTGAATAACATGATGATATGTTTCCATAGTTGAAATTGGTGGAATAAATCCTTATGATACTACACCAAGAAGAGCACCGCCACCATAAGAAAAACTTGCTTACCAGATAGAAAGCAAAACCAGGCATGTGGCTATAGCCCAGCTAAGGCCTTTACTTGCACAGAAGATCTTAGGAATAAAAAACTAAGGATGAGCCAAACACCCCTTGGTTCCGTTTGCACCAAAACTTGCGAACAGGCAACAAAATTTGTTCGAACACGCGAATACCGTTAAAGTCTATGGGACACAAACATGAAAACCCAAAAGTGCTAATTTTAAAGGCTTATTTGCAAGTTATTGTCATAAAAAGTGTCAAGCCCTGTACACACGATCGGATTTCCTATGGTTTTTAAACCGATGGATTTTTCCATCGGAAAACCGATGAAGCTGACTTCCATCAGTCTTGCCTACACACCATCAGTCAAAAAACCGACCGTTCCAAACGTGGTGACGTAAAACACTCCGATGAGCCAAGAAATATGAAGTTCAATGCTTCTGAGCATGCGTCGACTTGATTCTGAGCATGCGTGGGTTTTTTATCCAATGGAGTTCCCCACAGACGATCGGAATTTGCCATTGGTTTTTTAACCATCGGATAAATTTTAAATATGTTCTATTTTTAAAAACCGATGGAAAAAAGACCGATGGGGCCCATACACGATCGGTTTGTCCGATGAAAAAATTCCATCGGACTGTTTTCATCGGTAAAACATATCGTGTGTACACGGCTTCAGAAGACCCGGGTCCTGCTCCAAGGGACATGTATCAATGCAAAAAAAAAGTTTTAAAAACTTCAGTTTTTTTCGGGAGCAGTGATTTTAATAATGCTTAAAGTGAAACAATAAAAGTAAAATATTACTTTAAATTTCGTACCTGGGGGGTGTTTATAGTATGCCTGTAAAGTGGCACATTTTTCCCGTGTTTAAAACAGTCCCTGCAGCAAAATGACATTTCTAAAGTAAATTAAAAAGTAATTTAAAACGGATTGGGGCTGTAATGTATTGTCGGGTCCCAGCAATATAGATAAAACTCATTGAAAAAAAACGGCATGGGTTCCTCCCCAGTCCATTACCAGGCCCTTTGGGTTTGGTATGAATATTAAGAGGAACCCCGAACCAAAACCCTTCAGGTCTGGTATGGATTTAAAAAAAATAATAAAAAAATGGCGTAGGGGTCCCCCCAAAATTCCAAACCAGACCCTTATCCAAGCACGCAACCTGGCAGGCCACAGGAAAAGAGGGGGGGACGAGAGAGACACCCCCTCCTCAACCGTACCAGTCCACATGCCCTCAACATGGGGAGGATGCTTTGGGGTCTGGACCCGTTACCAATTCACATAGGGGGGCCGGATCTGGGGGTCCCCTTGTTAAAGGGGGCTTCCAGATTCCGATAAGCCCCCCCGCCCGCAGACCCCCACAACCACTGGGCAAGGGTTGTGAGGATAAGGCCCTTGTCCCCATCAACATGGGGACATGGTGCTTTGGGGTCCTCATGTTGAGGGCATGTGGCCTGGTACGGTTCGGGGATGCGCTCTCTCGTCCCCTCTCTTTTCCTGCGGCCTGCCAGGTTGCCTGTTCGGATAAGGGTCTGGTATGGATTTTTGGGGGGACCCTTACACCATTTTTAAAAAAAAATTGGCGCAGGGTTCCCCTTAATATCCATACCAGACCTGAAGGGCCTGGTATGGAATTTGGGGGGACCCCCACGCAATTTTTTTAAAATTTTGGTTCGGGGTTCCCCTTAATATTCATACCAGATCCAAAGGGCCTGGTAATGGACTGGGGGGGAACCCATGCCTTTTTTTTTTTTTTATGAATTTTATCTGTATTGCCGGGACCCGACAATTCATTACAGCCGCGATCAGTTTTAAATTACTTTTTTTCCTTTAGAAATTTAATTTAGCTGCAGGGACAGTTCTAAACACGGGAAAAATGCGCCACTTTACAGGCATACTATAGACACCCCCCAGGTACGAAATTTAAAGGAATATTTCACTTTTATTGTTTTACTTTAACCACTTCCCGCCCCGTCAATAGCAGATTGACGTCCGGGAAGTGGTTCTGTTATCCACACTGGACGTCATATGACGTCCTGCGGGATAACAGCCGCCGCGCGCCCGGGGGGGCGCGCATCGCGGCGATCGGTGGAGCGGTGGGTCAGTCTGACCCACCGCTACACTGATCTCGGTAAAAAGCCTCCGGACAGGGGGGGTTCGCGCTGATTGTTTATCAGCACAGCCCCCCCTCGGATACCCACACTGGACCACCAGGGAAGCCCCCCAGGACCACAGGGAAGCCCCAAGCATGTGGATGGCCCCCATGGCCATCCACATGTAGTAAAATAAAAGAAAAAAAAAATATGCCAATCAGTGCCCACAAATGGGCACTGACTGGCACTATGATGGCACCACCTCAATGTGTGGTGGCTGGCATTGCTGGGCATCAGTGTCCATCAGTGCCACCTACTAGTGTCCATCAGCACCACCTATCAGTGCCCATCCGTGCCCATCTGTGCCCATAAGTGCCCACCTATCAGTGCCCGTCCGTGCCACCTATCAGTGCCACCTATAAGTGCCCATCAGTGCCGCCTATAAGTGGCAATCAGTGCCGCCTATGAGTGCCAATCAGTGCCGCATACCAGTGCCACATATCAGTGCCCATCAGTGCCGCCTATCAGTGCCCATCATCAGTGCCCATCAGTGCCACCTCATCAGTGCCACCTCATTGGTGCCACCTCATCGGTGCCCATCAGTGTCGCCTTATCAGTGCCCGTCAGTGCCGCCTTATCAGTGCCCGTCATTGAAGTAGAAAAGGTACTAATTTACACAAAAAAATTAACAGAAACAAAGAAAAACTTTGTTTTTTTCAAAATTTTCGCTCTTTTTTTATTTGTTGTGCAAAAAATAAAAATCGCAGAGGCGATCAAATACCACCGAAAGAAAGTTCTATTTGTGGGAACAAAATTATAAAAAATTTGTTTGGGTACAGTGTAGCATGACCGCGCAATTGTCATTCAAATTGCGACAGCGCTGAAAGCTCAAAATTGGCTTGGGCAGGAAGCTGTATAAGTGCATGGTATTGAAGTGGTTAAGCATTATTAAAATCACTGCTCCGGAAAAAACGGCCGTTTTAAAACTTTTTTTGCATTGATACATTCCAAAATCCGAAAAGCAGAAGTTCCATTTTTGGGTGAAACTCTGCTTTAAAAAGTTGCAACGACCGCCATTTTATTCCCTAGGGTCTCTGCTACAAAAACATATATACCATACATAATGTTTGGGGGTTCTGAGTAATTTTCTAGCCCAAAAATTATGATTTTTACATGTAGGAGAGGAGTGTCAGAATAGGCCCGGTATAGAAGTGGTTGTACATTTGTGCAAAAGCAGAAAGGACTCTGGCAGTGAAAGGGTTAATGGTTACAGTTCCACTTTAAAAATTTCAATCTGAAATGCTCATTTTAAACACATATAAGGGGCTCGTTATCTTCCATATGTCCCATGTTCTTATGGCCATTATAAACTTTTCTTTTTGTTCCTGGCCGCTCTCATATCAGCCGAACCGCATTATGTCATAGTCACAAAATAACAGCCTCCGAGTCGGGAGGGAAGGTCACCCTCATTTCCATAGATTGTCTTATTGGAAAAACAATCAGTCTGACAGCCATCCTGATGGATGATAGAATAATGAGGTGTGAGATGATCTCGAAAAAACTCTGTGAGCACTACAGAAACGGCTGAGCGGGGACTGGATCTGCAGCGCAAGGCGTAAACCGGCAATTAACGTAGGAATGAGCTGGAGAATAAAACTGAAATATCTACCGTTAATGAGAAATTGATTGTCCTCCCCATTAACGTGTGCAAGAAGAATGGAAAGTACTTCTCTGGCCATTTCAGGTCTGCCCGTAACTCACATCAAAGTGACTGGCTGTAGCCAAAAACGATTCTTACTGTTGTTCCAATGCTTGTCTTTAGGGCTTCAGACGTGTATTTAAATTATGGAAGGGTTGATAGTGGGTTTTAAGGTCCATTTAGATCTATGCAGTCCATTATGGCATGTTAAAGTGCATTGAATGGGCTAGCAAGAAACCAAATAGGACCAGAACTTGGACATGCACTTTTTTGTTTGTCAATGCATTGCACCACAGTGGGTTGGTGTGTCCTGCAACACATGTGCATCAGAGGTGTGATGCCTTGAAAATGAATGGCACAGCACCTGATGGGTCTGGATCTGGTCTTAATGTCTGGATGTGCCTTAAGGGTCTGTATTTATTTTATTAACATTCAGTGGTGGATCAATATCTTGGCATAACATTGAGGCTGGGTTCACACAATGTGCGGCACGGGGCACAGCAGTGGGTCCGGTGCATCCCTGTTCACTGTTTCAGGTCTGAATTAGGTCCGGATTTTTGTCTGAAATCTAACCTGAAACTGAGCCAAAGACGCACAGAACCCTTCTGCTGTGCGATCCGCGTCCGCCCCGGAGATGCGTGAACCGGCTCCACTGAGAGCTGGTCACACTCCCCTGTCATGTGAATTGGATGCGGCGGGGTAGACAAGCAGTCTTCAGCAAACTGTTTGAGGACTTTCTTGTGCATCATCTTTAGAAGAGGCTTCCTTCTGGGACGACAGCCATGCAGACCAATTTGATGCAGTGTGCAGCATATGGTCTGAGCACTGACAGGCTGACTCCCCACCCCTTCAACCTCTGCAGCAATGCTGGCAGCACTCATACGTCTATTTCCCAAAGACAACCTCTGGATATGACGCTGAGCACGTGCACTCAACTTCTTTGGTGGACCATGGCGAGGCCTGTTCTGAGTGGAACCTGTCCTGTTAAACCGCTGTATGGTCTTGGCCACCGTGCTGCAGCTCAGTTTCAGGGTCTTGGCAATCTTCTTATAGCCTCGGCCATCTTTATGTAGAGCAACAATTTTTTTTTCAGATCCTCAGAGAGTTCTTTACCATGAGGTGCCATGTTGAACTTCCAGTGACCAGTATGAGAGAGTGAGAGCGATAATGCCAAATTTAATACACCTGCTTCCCATTCACACCTGAGACCTTGTAACACTAACGGGCCACATGACACCGGGGAGGGAAAATGGCTAATTGGGCCCAATTTGGACATTTTCACTTAGGGGTGTACTCACTTTTGTTGCCAGTGGTTTAGACATTAATGGCTGTGTGTTGAGTTATTTTGAGGGGACAGAAAATTTACACCGTTATACAAGCTGTACACTCACTACTTTACATTGTAGCAAAGTGTTATTTCTTCAGTGTTGTCACATGAAAAGATAGAATAAAATATTTACAAAAATGTAAGGGGTGTACTTACTTTTGTGTGATACTGTGTATGTGGCCTCACGGAAAAAAGCCCAGTGCAGTGAGGCTGCATATATGTGTTATGTTGGCACTTGACTTTTTGGTCCTTTTGCTCTCTAAAACCCTTTGAGTCTCAAATATTTTTTTGGCAATATCTTGGTTCCGCAGATTATACTGTACATTTTAGGTTTTGTAGTACGTCCTAAAGTATTACACATCCTTTTTTTGGGGGGGGGGGTGGAAGGGGGCAGATTAGGCTTTAATTTTGTAGCAAATTTGGATACATATGTTTTCATGTTCTTGTTTTTTTTTTTAAATTGGGACAACAAAGAAAACAAACATTTTTTAATGCACTGATAAAGTCCTATGGTCTCGGTTGGGTTGGAATTCTGGGAGCATTGGTATGATTTATGTATTTGATTTCTGTATATGTATTTACTATTTTACTGTATATACAGTATATTTACTAATCGTACATATTTTCTTTATGTAGTTGTACTGTTACACTTCCTGAAGAAGCCAAAATTGGCGAAACATGTAGAAGAAATTAGTGCATTTGGAATCCAGTACAATGCAACAACACCCACTGCTTAACTATGTATACCCTACCCTAACTCTAACCCTACCCTAGCTCTAAACCTACACTACCCTAAAGCTAACCCCTTACCTACTGGAACTCTAAGCCTAAGCCCTAACCCTACCCAAATGCTAACCCTAAGCCCAAAGCCTACCCTAACTCCTACCCTAACCCTACCCAAACCTAACCTTACCCTACCCCAACAATAACCCCATCCTACTCAAACTCTAACCTTAAGTCCTAACCCTACCCTAACTCTAACCCTATTTTATCTTAAAGGGGTTGCTCCACCGGAAAAAAAAAATTAAAAGCCAGCAGCTACAGCTACAGCAGCTGCTGGCTTTTAATATTTGGACACTTACCTGTCCTGGAGTCCAGCGACGTCCGCAGCAGAGGACGAGCGACCGCTCGTCGCTCTGCTGCTCCCTCCGCCATCCTCGCTGAGGGAACCAGGAAGTGAAGCCCTGCGGCTTCATGCCCGGTTCCCTACGGCGCATGCGCGAGTCGCGCTGCGCCGTTCTGATTGGTGCTCCTGTGTTCTGGGAGCCGAGTGTCTCCCAGAACACCAAGGGAAGTCTGCGGGAAGTGACGTAACTCCCGCAGATTCCCGGAGACAGGACTCCCGGATGTGGGTGAAAATACCTGTCTTAGACAGGTATCTTCACCCCCCTCCCCCCTGAAAGGTGTCAATTGTGACACCGGAGGGGGGGAGGGTTCCAAATAGCAAAAGTTGCTATTTAGGGTGGAGCTCCACTTTAACTTTTACCCTAACCCTACCTAGCCCTAACTCTAACCATAACCTTACCCTACCGATAACCCCATCCTACCCTAACTCTAACCCTAACCCTATCCAATCCTAACTCTAACACTACCCTAACTCTAACCCTACTGTATTCTAACTCTAACCCTGCCTAGGCCTAACTCTAACCCTAATCTTACCCTACCCTAACGATAACCCCATCCTACCCTAACTCTAACCCTAATCCTACCCTAACCCTATCCAATCCTAACTCTTACCCTACCCTAAAGCTAAACATACCTGACTAGATCTCTAACCCTAAGCCCTAACTCTACCTTAACTCTAATCCTAAGCCTAACCCTACTCTAACTCTAACCCTAACCCTAAGCCTAACCCTACTCTAACTCTAACCCTAAGCCCTAACCCTACCCTAACTCCTTCTCTAACTCTACCCAAACTCTAACCCAAACCTTATCCTACCCTAACTCTAACCCTATGCCCTAACCCTTCCCTAAATCTAACCCGACAGTATCCCAACCATAACCCTAACTCTCCAAATAATATTTTAATGAAAGTTGCAAAATGTAAAAATGTTTAACATGCCTTTCAGAAATATATACCGTAGATTATGTGAGACTTTAGTGATTGGATTTACATATACTCTAAGTTGAGCTTTTTGGCGCAAACTAAAATCAGTTTCCTCCAATTGATGGCTATGTACTGTAAGTTTCTGGAGCCCAGAGGCAGGTCTGATGTAGACACAGTGACTTCTAGGGAAGCAATCATAGCCTTTGGCCTCCTCATGCATATGAGACGAGAACTCAACCATACAGAGAGATTTTATGGGTCTCCGCTCTAATTTGTGGCATTTCATCTATTTATTCAAGCTGACTGTGAGCAAAATGAGAAGAAGTAGGACAAGAGCTTCGGCTAAATGGTCTCTACAGTGTTTCACCGCTCCACAAATCTATGAAGAGTCATCAGATGTGGCATGTTGGGCTAATGATGCAGATCAAATGAACAAGCTTGGCCTGTTTGCCACCCGTTACTCTACAAGGGGCGTACAATCCAATGTCTTTCCGCCATCATTCCGCTCTCGTGTACCATGTTCCAGCATCTGCGACAATAAATCCTGACCTGTCCAAACACATTCTGCACAGTCACTTTATATACTAAACACACTTAAATGTGCAATTGCCTTTGGAGAAGTCAGTAATTGTTTTCCTAATTAACCACTTCAGCTCTCACAGCTTTGGACAAGCGTAATTGTTACGGCCTATTTATCTGGCAATAAATTTATCAATACCTAACATTACACAGGAATACATAAATCTTTTTTTTTTTTTTTTTTACAGGACAAGCAAGGCTTTCCTTTCGTATTATTTTGAAAAATTATTTTTATTTTTTATGCAATATGATTTTATTTTTTATACAATCTATAGTAAAACTATAACAAGTAAAAAAAATAAAAAAGTAAAAAACAAAAAAATTAACTATTCTTACTGTAGATAAAAAGTATGAAATTTAAATTTCTATAAAAAAAGTAGTTCAATTTGTAATTTCTATAGCTTGTCCAATTTAAAAGAATGCTAAAATTATGATTCTGGTACTGCAATGTTATTTACAAATAAATTAAAAGCTTTTATCAATTTTGAAGTTTTTTATGCAATATTCTTTTATTTTCTTGCAGTCCATAGCCAAAGAATAACAAAACAAAAAAAATTACACACTTTGATCAGTGTCAGTTAAAAAATAAAATCATTATTGCTGTAGATATGAAGTGCAAATGTTAATTTCTGTAAAATAATAGAATTGTATTTTTAATTCATATAATGTGTACTATTTAAAATAATGCTAAAATAATAGTTCTGGTACAAAGCATTGGAAATGTAATTACATATTACATAAAGGCTTTTTTAAGCAATGTTTGTACTTTTTTAATGTGATACAAACAAATATAATAATAATAAAAAATAAAAAAATACGGAAAAAAATGTAATATTAAGGATTTGAAATATGGAAAAAATAAAAATAAAACAGGAAAAATTAGCTAAGGGAAGAAGGGGAAGAAGGGCATAATTAGGATCAAATTTTATTTAAAGTGGAAGTAAACCCTCCTATCATTCAGGCAAGGAAGCTGCCATCTTGACCTCTGTTTAATCTTCAACTGCCATGATGCTGCACATGTGATCAGTTATGACACCAGCCATTGGATGGTTTGACAGTTTGGTTGAGAGCACACCCAATGTGACAGTTGGCATTCCCGGCATGCCGGGAATTTAACTGCTTTTTGAAACTGTTAAATCGATGGGTTTACTTCCGTTTTAAAACAAATAATTGTGGGAAATTGGAATGGTGAGCTAGGTCTTCTTGTCCATCCAGACCTCACAAATGTTCTTTTGGTAGAATGGGCACACAAAAGCGCGCCAAATGTATCTGGAAAGCTATTCCAGAAGAGCAATGGCTTCTATATTAGGGCCAAAATTCACATTAATGCCCATGGAATGTCCAACAAGCCCATTGGGCCTTTTTTACATGTGCTGAAGTACTTATCACCCTCTGAGAAATGATCCGATTTGGAGCAGAGACAGCCATGCATTCAGGAAGGAACCCAGCTGCCTTCTGCTTGGCTCGCTAGTTGTGGAATGCTCCCAATGACGTCGCTTGGGAGAGTTTGACGGGTAGTGCCAACTGTCAAACTCTGCAAGCCAAAATAAAATTGCCACTGCCACCGAGCAAAGCATTGTAGTCATGGCACGTGTCCAGCCCCATCCAAGAGTAATGTTAGAATTTAGGTGGGTGGCCAAGGGGGAGCTAAACCGCAATTCACCCATCTGTTTTTTACCACCACCTTGCTGCCCATGTGAAAGAGTCTATATAGGTGTGATGGTTAGGTGTATGCAAGCTTTTGCCCGTATAGTTATTGACCAACTGTACTGTAAATGAGTGTCAGCTAAGAAAAAATATACAATCACCGGCCACTTTATTAGATATACCTTGCTAGTATCGGGTTGGACCCCCTTTTGCCTTCATTCTTCGTGGCATGGATACAAGGTGATGGAAACGTTCCTCAGAGATTTTGCTCCATAGTGACATGATAGCATCACACAATTGCTGCAGATTTGTCGGCTGCACATCCATGAAGCAAATTTTCCCATTACACCACATCCCAAAGGTGCTCTTATTGGATGAGGTGTGGTGAGTGTGGAGGCCATTGGAGGACAGGGACCTCATTGTCCAGTGGTGAGATGATTGGAGCTTTGTGACATGGTGCATTATCCTGCTGGAAGGAGACATCAGAAGATGGGGACACTGTAGTCATAAAGGGATGGACATGGTCAGCAACAATACTCAGGAAGATTGTGGCAT
This sequence comes from Rana muscosa, assembly GCA_029206835.1. NCBI lineage: Eukaryota > Metazoa > Chordata > Amphibia > Anura > Ranidae > Rana > Rana muscosa. The sequence goes on from CM055127.1 coordinate 481,898,638, forward strand.
TTAAATGACGATGCTTAATTGGTACTAAGGGGTCCAAAGTGTGACAAGAAAACATCCCCCCCACCATTACACCCCCACCACCAGCCTGAACCGGTGATACAAGGCAGAATGGATACATGCTTTCATGTTGTTTACACCAAATTCTGACTCCACCATCTGAATGTTGAAATTGAGACTCATCAGACCAGGCAATAGTTTTCCAATATTCTATTGTCCAATTTTGGTGAGCTTGTGTGAATTGTAGGGTCTGTTTCCTGTTCTTAGCTGACAGGAGTCTTCCGACTGTTGTAGCCCATCTGCTTTAAAGTGGTTGTAAACCCAACCACACAACTTTCACCTACAGGTAAGCCTAGATTAAGGCTTACCTGTAGGTGCAAGAAATATCTCCTTAACCTACACGGTTAAGGAGATATTTTCAGAAAACCCTGCACCGATGTGAACGGCGCAGGCGCACTGAGCGTTGCCGGTTTTCTTAATGGAGACTGACGGTTTTCTCAATGGAGAAAGCCGACCTGTGTGCATGCGTGTGACATCATCGCTGCTCCGGCCAATCACAGCGCTGGAGCGGCGATAACAGGAAGACAATCGGAGCGGACATGGCAGTGGCGGCGGAGGGGGACGAGGAGTGATTCGGAGGCTTCGATCTGAGGGAAGTGCCACATAATGAGCTAGTATGCATAGCATACTAGCTCATTATGTCTTTTTCTTGCAGGTGTCATCTTTTTTTTTTTTTTTTTCGAAAAGTGGGTTTAAAACCACTTTAAGGTTCGATGTGTTGTGCGTTCAGAGATGGTATTCTGCATACCTTGGTTGTAACGAGTGGTTATTTGAGTTACTGTTGCATTTCTATCATCTGGAACCAGTCTGCCCATTCTCCTCTGACATCAACAAGGCATTTTCCTCCACACAACTGGATATTTTCTCTCTTTCGGACCATTCTCTGTAAACCCAAGAGATAGTTGTGTGTGAAAATCCCAGTAGATCAGCAGTATTTGAAATACTCAGACCACCCCGTCTGGCACCAACAATCATGCCACGTTCAAAGTCACTTAAATCCCCTTTCTTCCCCATTCTGATGCTCGGTTTGAACTTCAGCAAGTTGTCTTCACCACGTCTAGTTGCTTAAATGCATTGAAATGCTGCCATGTGATTGGCTGATTAGCAATTTGTGTTACCAAGCAATTGATCAGGTGTACCTAATAAAGTAGTCGGTGAGTTTATATACATCCTGTAAAATTTTGATCAGTGATTGGCTCACTTGTTACAATTGTGGCAAAAATAATAAGGCACTGCACACACTCAGTTGATACTTGAGCCCACACAATCCTTGGGGACTGCGGGTCAACTGCGAGAAATTCCTTCGTGCTTTGGCAATGTTCAGCATCATACTAATTTGTCCCACCACGCTCTTTAGAATCCATGGGGGATTGCTTATGTCCAGGCTGTAGAATATTGCCAAACACTCTTGTTATAATGTCGTCAATGTCTAAATGTCACAAGGTAAGTATAAATGTATTAACCTTGAAATAGAACTCCTATTTCATGCCGGTCCTTTAATTAAAAATGACTCAGGGTGAGCGCGCAGGGCATTTACTGCCTCAAAGGCTATTTACAGATTAATGGAAATTTAATTAACAAATAATTAAATGCAAGCGCCGTTGTGTGTTTACTGACATTACAAGGTCTCATTAGGAATTTTGTCTGCTGTCTTAGCGTGTCTGGGTTCTTTTTGTTCCTACAAAACTCCAATGACGCAAGCGAGTCAATTACGGGCTTATTTATAAAAGGTCAAGTTTCATATTTTTGTTCTTGGGATACAGCAACATTGTTCCCGATTTGTAAAGCTACGAAATTTCCACTACATCCAGTACATGGATGTTCACTGGTCATTTGAAGTTTAAAGAGACAATGATCTTCTAAGCCTCGTGGTAGGCTGGTAACTTACTGAAGAAACATGAAGAAGAAGGGAGGGGTCTATCCAATCAACTAGCCCCAACATACAGGTAAACTGGAATATACTATTTACAAACATTAAAATAACAGGTTGTAGTTAATCTGAATTACCACTAGATGTCAGTAACAAGATATATATACAAAATGAAATCCAATGGAACAGTGATGGATATGGATACACAATATGTGATCCAGAACACCTAGCAATTAACTTTGTTTATTTGGTCCGCTTTGGTTTATTAAAAAAAGTAGTACACCCTGTTCCAAATTATTATGCCAATGATATTTTTCTCATTTACCTAAATAATTGATGTAAACAACAGTCAGCACAATTCTCATGTTATCAACTATTAAGAGTACAATTCAAATTTTATTGAACAAACCTCCTAATAATAATAACAGTTTTTTTTTTCAAAATAACAAACTTACAATGCACCGTTCCAAATTATTACGCACAGTAAGTTTCAAAACACTTTATAGGTTGTAAAGAACTGAAAATTTTAATTTGTTTGTATTTACTGAAATCAAAAGCTATTTCAATCAAACGTTGAACAACATGTTAACTTTTTAAACATTTTAACAGGTCACGTTACATTTTAACATAGGACCCCTTTATTTGATAGCAGCTTCACAAGTCTTGCATCCATTGAACTTGTTAGTTTTTGGACAGTTTCTGCTTGAATTTGTTTGCAAGATGTCAGAATAGCCTCCCAGAGCTGCTGTTTGGATGTAAACTGCCTCCCACCCTCATCAATCTTTTGCTTGAGGATTCTCCAAAGGTTCTCAATAGGAGGTCAGGGGAGGATGGAGGCCACACCATGACTTTCTCTCCTTTTATCCCCATAGCAGCCATTGAGGCAGAGGTATTCTTTGCAGCATGAGATGGTGCATTGTCATGCATGAGATGATTTTATTACGAAAAGCATAGTTCTTCCTTCTGTTTTAGGGAAGGAAGTAGGGTTAAGCGAACCCGAACTGTAAAGTTCGGGTCCGTACCGAACTTTAGCTTTTTACCGAACCCGAACCCGGACTTTGCGCGAAAGTCCGGGTTCGGGTTCGGGTTCGGCAATCTAATGGCGCAGTTAGAAATGCTTCAGGGGCCAGCCAATCACCTTTTGATTAGCTGGTGTGCCCTTAGAAGCCATCATAGCCATGCCTACTAATGGCATGGCTGTGATTGGTCAGTGCAACATGTGACCCAGCTTCTATATAAGCTAGAGGCACACAGCACACACGTCACTCTGCTTTAGAATAGATAGGGAGAGGATCTTGTCTGCTGCTGTTGCTTTTAGGGAGAGATTGAAAAATACATGAGTTAGTCCTGATTCTGGAATCTGAGGGAAAAGATAGAGAGACAGTGTAGTGTAGGGCCAGGTTCCTGTTGGTGCTTTCAGGGAGAGAGATATATTATATAGGAACAGGAGTCCAGATTCAGAGGTATAACTCAGCGATCTGCATAGGTTTACCTGTTTGTGTTGCAGTGCAGTCTTTTTACACTGCCATGAGCCCAGTGTCAGAGAAAATCTACCTTTTATCTGCAAGCTCAGTGCACCAGCACTGCATATATTACGTTGAGAGATACACCGTTTCCATACTGTGGGTGTATTCTGCTCTTGGAAAAAGATCCATTTAAGGCAAAAAAAAAGGCACTTTATTGTGCTCTTTTCCAAAAGACCCATTAAGGGCAAAAAAAATAAAAAATAAAATTTGCACTTTAATGTACACTTGCAAAAAGACCCATTTAGGGCCACAAAAAATATTTTGTAGTGTGTTATACATATGTGGAGGTGTGTGAAATAAACCATTTCTATATATTTGTCTTCTACTGTGCTATACTAAAAAAACAAAAAAAAAAATTCAATAGCATTTTCTGCAGTTCTGTAGCTGTGCGATTCAGCGGTTACGTACTGTGGGTGTGTTGTGGTCTTCCAAAAAACGCCATTTAGGGCCACAAAAAATATTTTGCAGTGTGTTATACATATGTGAAGGTGTGTGAAATAAACAATTTCTATATAGTTTTCTTCTACTGTGCTATACTAAAAAAAAAACATTTTTTTTGAATAGCATTTTCTGCAGTTCTGTAGCTGTGCGATTCAGCGGTTACGTACTGTGGGTGTGTTGTGGTCTTCCAAAAAACATCATTTAGGGCCACAAAAAATATTTTGCAGTGTGTTATACATATGTGGAGGTGTGTGAAATAAACAATTTCTATATAGTTTTCTTCTACTGTGCTATACTAAAAAAACAACATTTAGGGCCACAAAAAATTGGACATACGGTAGCACATAGTAACAGGGCCCCTCACGGGCTCGGTTCGATCGCCACGCTTCGGGAACGGCCTCACTTGGCTCGGCTTGAACCACGGATGGTGTGGCCTTCACCTGAACTCACCACGCAGGCGCCGTTCGTCTTGGGAGATTTTCGAAACCCCCTTGTCCTACATACTGAGCAAGGGCAGTACAGGGTGGACACTATTTGACGGGGGACAGAATTCGACACATCACCGGCCTTACCCAGCCATTGTTGTATTTTTGAACCAGTGTTGGCTACCTCGTCCTCCTCCACCGCCGCTTCCACCTACACAGCCACATCCACCGCCACCTCAACCTCCTACTCCATATGGACCTCGTCCTCCTAGGTCAAGATTATAATTTTTATTTTATTTTTTCTGTAGCGCACAGATCCTTTCCCCCTTACCTGCTTTATGTTGTTGGCTCCTCGCAGGAGGGAGAAAGGCACACCGCACTACCAGCCCGTATCCTCCTATATAAAGAGGTTGAGCGGTGTACTTGACGGGCCGTGTCCACAGCCGGAGTCAAAACTCCTCCAGAGGATGATTCTCACCTCTACTGTAGGTAGAGGCAAGTCCTTTAATTCCCAGTAAAGTCAATGTCCACACCAACTGAAATTACAACTCTTATTCTCTCATGGCAAAATAAACTCTACTCGGATAGAAAAGGTTAGAGCAAAGAAACAGGACAGCTTAAGGTGTGGAGGAGGTCCAGGCACAAACGTAGCACATTCACTTCACTGCTTAGGTTTCTCAAACAGTTTTAGGTGCACGGTCTCTGCCACAGACCTTGAGGTTGGTCTCTGCCACAGACCGGGTGTACAAGGCCCCTGCCACGGATCTGGAGAACTTTGGTCTCTGCCACAGACCAGGGTGTATAAGGCCCCTGCCACGGGCCGGATGAATAAGGCCTCTGATACAGTCAAGATGACCTTGAGCTTCTCCTTCTACGAACCTAGCCCATATCAAGGGGAAGACATCTCTCCAGGGAGTCAACAGACCCTTCCTTCACCGTGACTCCCGCATCGGTTCATCAGAATGATCCTCCCTTCGGTGGAACATGGTCCCCTACACGAGGCGGCTCCCTAAGACTCCTCGACCCTTAGCGGACTCCAGACGAAGGCTCTGGACTCCAGGCTTTACTCCCGCACCTAGGTCTCCATACCCAGGGCAGCAGGAACTCCAGGATAGTACCTCACCCTGGGCTAAAGGTACCTGAGATGGAACAGGAACACATGCACCCAGGCCGAAGGCACCTGGGCGTGGACCCCACTGGACATCAGCCCCCAGGCCAAAGGTCTGCCCCTTTTATATGCTCTCCCGGCATGCACAGCAGGTTCCCCGCCCCGCTGTACTACTGCCAAGAGAGGACACAAAAGGCACAGCACTGTATCGGCGGTTCAACCCTAGCCTACCATGGCAGCGCCACCTGTAGGCCGCAGGGAACTGCACACCAATACTGTCCCCCGAGGACAAAATGGTCCATGAATCCGACAGAATTAGGGTGTTTGAGCCTATTTACCACTCAAACACTTCCCTTAAATTTAGCACCCCGCTACATTTTTATTTCAAAGTATTTTATTTTTCCACTAGCTTATCCATTAAATTGAATAATTTATTCCAGAAAGGGCGTATTCTGGGGCATTCCCACCATATGTGTGGCATCGTGCCGTTGAGTTTCTGAGGTTCTTAATGACTTCCCGTACCTCTTCTGCTGAAAAGGGGGCCTCCAGCATATATTTTTTTTTATGTTATTTTAAGTTATTTCCCTATCCACATTTGTTTGCAGAGCACTTGCCATGCTCTTAACAACATTTTGCTGCCATTTGCAGCCCTCTAGCCCTTTCCATTACTTTTTCAGAGCCTTTTTAGTCCTTAGAAGTCTTCACTTGACTTCAATGGGGTTCGGGTTCGGGTTCGGGTTTGGGTTAAAGTTCGGTCCCGAACCCGAACTTTTTTCCGAAGTTCGGCTGAACCCGTCGAACCCGAACATCCAGGCGTCCGCTCAACTCTAGAAGAAAGTGGTCAGTCAGGAACTCCACATACTTTGCAGAGGTCATCTTTACATACACCTTCGGGGGTCATCTTTACATACCCTAAAGGGGCCGACCAGCTCTCTTACCATGATTCCGGCCCAAAACATGACTCCACCACCGCCGTTCTGACGTCGCAGCCTTGTTGGAACAGGGTGGCCATCCACCAACCATCCACTACTTCATCCATCTGGACCATCCAGGGTTGCATGGCACTTATCAGTGAACAGAACTGTTTGAAAATTAGTCTTCATGTATTTTTCTGCCCAATGCAGCCGTTTCTGCTTGTGAGCATTGGTTAGTGGTGGCCGAATGGAAGGTTTATGCACAGTTGCAAGACTCTGGAGGACTCTACACCTTGATGTTCGTGGGACTCCAGAGGCACCAGCAGCTTCAAATATCTGTTTGTTGCTATGTAATGGTGTTTTAGCAGCTGCTCTCTTGATCCGATGCATTGATCAGGGGTGGATCCAGGGGGGGGCAACGGGGCAATTGCCACCCCCGAGAAATTCGTTTTAGTTGCGGGCACCTGAGAATCTGAGCGGGCGGTAGTTGCGGAACTTGTGGGCGCCTGAGAGTCTGAGCTGGCAACAGTCAGAGAGTGGGCGGTCAGCTGGTCGGCTCTGTGGGTGAGCGGGTGGCTGGCCAATCAACAAGCCGGCGGCCGGGGGAGCAGAGAGATGACATCATCTCTCACCGCCCCGCGCCCGCCCTGCATCCCTGCAGTAACTTCCTCCCTCACTGTGCAGGCAGCAGAGAGATCACATCATCTCTCTGCTGCCTGACTCTGACAAGCAAAACACCACCTTAGCAAGTGACAATCCGCAAGGTGTGGCAGGAGAGGTGGCAAGTGACAATCTGCATCTGGTGGCAGGTAAGTGACATTCCACAACTTGTGGCAAGTGACAATCCTTCAACTTGTGGCTGGTGACGTGGCAAGTGACAATCCGCAACATGTGACAGGTGACGTAGCAAGTGACAATCTGCATCTGGTGGCAGGCAAGTGACATTCCACAACATGTGGCAGGTGATGTGGCAAGTGACAATCTGCAACGTGTGGCAGGCGACATGGCAAGTGACAATTCGCAACGTGTGGCAGGTGACGTGGCAAGTGACAAGCTGCATCTGGTGGCAGGTGACGTGGCAAGTGACACACTCGGGGCACTCACTGATTCTGCATTATGGTGAGTTGAACCATTTCATTTTATATTACAATGTAATAATATAAATAATACGTTTCAATCATCCTGACACCATAACAACCATGGTGCCGTGATCATTGAAGCGCTAACACCAGCCATTGCCCTGATAAATTGCCCCCCAAAAAACAAAAAAAATTTTTTCTCGTAGTGCCCCTCCTGAGACTAGACTCTGGATCCGCCCCTGGCATGGATCTGGCAGAAATCTTCCTCAATGTGCCTTTATCTGCACGAAACCCGTCTGTGCTCTGAATCAGCCACAAATCTCTTAATAGTGCGATGATCACGCTTCAGTTTTCGTGAAATATCTAATGTTTTCATACCTCGTCCAAGGCATTGAACTATTTCACTCTTTTCGGCAGCAGAGAGATCCTTTTTCTTCCCCATATTGCTTGAAAATGGTGCTCTGCTTAATAATGTGGAACATCCTCCTTTGGTAGTTTTTCCTTTAATTGGGCTCACCTGGCAATCTAATTATCACAGGTGTCCGAGATTGTTTTCAGTGATCAAAAGAGCCCCTGGGTTTACACTAGTGCGACACGACATCTGTCCTACTTTGGATCCGACTTTGCCCTGCGACATGAAGCCGACATATGTCCGACTTTCAATGAACGGGGATCCGACTTGGATCCCCGCCAATATCAGGCAGTGTGTTTGGTATGAATCTTGAGGGGGAACTCCAGGCCAAATTTTAAATAAAAAACCGGCATGGGTTCCCCTCCAGGAGCATACCAGGCCCTTAGATCTGGTCTGGATTTGAAGGGGCGCCCCTACGCCGAAAAAACGGCGTAGGGGTCCCCCCACAATCCAAACCCTTATCCGAGCACACAACCTGGCAGGCCGCAGGGGAAAAGGGGGGGACGAGAGAGCAGCCCCCCCTCCCTCCTGAGCCGTACCAGGCCACATGCCCTCAACATGGGGGGTTCGGTGCTCTGGGGCAGGGGGGCGACCTGCGGCCCCTCCATCCCAGAGCACCCTGCCCCCATGTTGATGAGGACAAGGGCCTCTTCCCAACAACCCTGGCCGTTGGTTGTCAGGGTCTGCGGGCGGGGGGGTTTTCGGAATCCGGGAGCCCCCTTTAATAAGGGGGCCCCTGGATCCGGCCCGGCCCCCCCACCCTATGTGAATGAGTATGGGGTACATCGTACCCCTACCCATTCACCTGGTGGAAAAAAAATGCAATAAAAAAACACACAGCTTTTTAAAGAATTTTATTGCACAGCTCCGGGGGTCTTCTTCCGACTTCGGGGGTCTCCGGTTCTTCTCCCGCTCTCCGGTTCTTTCTTCCACCGGGCCTCCGCTAACTTCTTTTTAGCTCTTTTGCTAACAGAGGCCCGGACTTCTCCGTCTTCTCGTCCGGCTCTCCGTTGTCCTTCTGCCGGCCCCTCCACTAACTTCTTTAGCTCTCTTGCTAGTGGAGGGGCCGGTCTTCCCGTCGTCGCCGTCGGCGTCTTCTTCCCTCTTCTCCTCCTCGATGTTGACGCGTCGCTTCCTCCCGCTGTAATACTGGCTCTCCGCTCCGCATTAATATAGGCTTCTCATGACGTCCCAGTCACATGTTCCGGGGCACATGGCCCCGGAGCATGTGACTGTGACGTCATGGGAACATGTGACTGTGACGTCATGAGAAGCCTATATTAATGCGGAGCGGAGAGCCAGTATTACAGCGGGAGGAAGCGACGCGTCAACATCGAGAAGGAGAAGAGGGAAGAAGACGCCGACGGGAAGACCGGCCCCTCCACTAGCGAAAGAGCTACCAAGAAGTTAGTGGAGGGGCCGGCAGAAGGACAACGGAAAGCCGGACGAGAAGACGGAGAAGTCCGGGCCTCTGTTAGCAAAAGAGCTAAAAAGAAGTTAGCGGAGGCCCGGCGGAAGAAAGAACCGGAGAGCGGGAGAAGAACCGGAGACCCCCGAAGTCGGAAGAAAACCTCCGGAGCTGTGCAATAAAATACTTTAAAAAGATGTGTGGTTTTTTTATTGCATTTTTTTTCCACCAGGTGAATGGGTAGGAGTACGATGTACCCCATACTCATTCACATAGGGTGGGGGGGCCGGGATCCAGGGGCCCCTTTATTAAAGGGGGCTCCCGGATTCCGATAAGCCCCCCACCCGCAGACCCCGACAACCAACGGCCAGGGTTGTCGGGAAGAGGCCCTGTCCTCATCAACATGGGGGCAGGGTGCTCTGGGGTGGGGGGCCGCAGGTCGCCCCCCTGCCCCAGAGCACCAAACCCCCCATGTTGAGGGCATGCGGCCTGGTACGGTTCAGGAGGGAGGGGGGCCGCTCTCTCGTCCCCCCCTTTTCCCCTGCGGCCTGCCAGGTTGTGTGCTCGGATAAGGGTCTGGTTTGGATTGTGGGGGGACCCCCACGCCGGTTTTTCGGCGTAGGGGGTTCTCCTTCAAATCCAGACCAGACCCAAGGGCTTGGTATGCCTGTGGAGGGGGAACCCATGCCGGTTTTTTATTTAAAATTTGGCCTGGAGTTCCCCCTCAAGAGCAGCACAGCACAAGTCGCATGCCAAAGTCGGATCATGCAAGACTGCGGTACGACTTTGATCCGACTTCAATGATAGTCAATGGGCTGAAGTCGGATCAAAGTCGGACCAAAGTAGTACAGGGAGCATTTTCAAAGTCGGACCGACATGTGTCGGACCAGTTAGGACGGCTCCCATAGGGAAACATTGATTTTCACACGTCATGCGACATGAGCTCCCAATGTCGGAGCGTTTGTCGCCCCAGTGTGAACCATGCCAGCCATGAGTTAAACTGAAAAACTAAATATTTAATCTTTTGTGACACTGAAATAGAATTTGCGTAATAATTTGGAATTTTTGGCCATATTTCCCTTGTGGGTCATAGTGCACTTACTGTACTTGTGCTCTCCTGTGACCCAGATTCAGCTGATAGCAAGCTATTGCATACCTCCTAACTTTTTGAGATGGGAATGGGGGACACCGATTAGCAAAACTATGTAGATATAGGACACACCCCCTGCCACGCCCCCATTAACCACTTCCGGACCGCCCACCATCGTTATACGTCGGTACTTTGACGTTGAATACCGTTGTTATGGCAGCAGATAGCTACCATAAACCCGATATATTCTTAAATGGCGGGTGCTCCGCTTTGAGATAAAAGTGGCCTCCGTGGTGGATCACTTTTATCGGTGGTGGGAGAGGTGCCCACCCCCCTCCCGCTGCGTTCCGCTTGTCTCCGCCGCTTACCGGAGCCATCGGAAGCGGCGGAGGTGATCCGATTCTATTGCCTCAGAGGCACTGTGTCGAGTGAGGGAATGATGGCCCCCCCACTCGACTCAATGACGTTGGATGACGAAAGCGACGTTAAACGTCACTTCCGCCCAACGGCCTTAACTAGACTTTTTTTATTTATTTTTTTATTGCATTTTTGTGTAAATGTGAGATCAGATTGACCCCAGATCACACATTAAAGAGGACCTGTCATGCTTTATTTCTATAACAAGGGATGTTTACATTCCTTGTAATAGGAATAAAAGTGAGCCCAATTTTTTTTTTTTCAAAGGCACAGTGTAAAAAAAAAAAAAGCAAAATAAATGAGAAACATTTTTTTTTTAAAGCGCTCCGTTCCTCCATGCTCGCGTGCAGAAGCGAACACATACGTAAGTCATGCCCACATATATAAATGGTGTTCAAACCACACATGTGAGGTATTGTCGCAATTGCTAGAGCGAGAGCAATAATTCTAACAAAAGACCTCCTCTGTAACTCAAAACTGATAACCTGTAGATATTTTTAAACGTCGCCTATGGAGATTTTTAAGGGTCAAAGTTTGTCGCCTTTCCACGAATGGGCGCAATTTGGAAGCATGACATGTTGGGCAATTTAATCGGCGTAACATTATCTTTCACAATAAAAAAAAAATTGGGCTAACTTTACTGTTTGCTTATTTTTTTTATTTTAAAAAGTCAATTTTTTCCCCGAAAAATTGCGTTTGTAAGACCGCTGCGCAAATACGTTGTGACACAGTATTGCAACGACCGTCATTTTATTTTCTAAGGTGTCTGAAAAATATATATTTAATGTTTGGGGGTTCTAAGTAAATTTCGAGCAAAAAAAATTATTTTAACTTGTAAACAACAAGTTTGAAAAATAGGCCTGGTCCTTAAGTGGCTAAAGGAGAATTACACAAAAAAAAATAATTAATTAACCACTTCAGCCCCCGGACCATTTTGCAGCTAAAGGACCAGGCCCCTTTTTGCGATTCGGCACTGCGTCGTTTTAACTGACAATTGCGCGGTCGTGCGACGTGGCTCCCAAACAAAATTGACGTCCTTTTTTTCCCACAAATAGAGCTTTCTTTTGGTGATATTTGATCACCTCTGTGTTTGTTTGTTTTTTGCGCTATAAACAAAAATAGAGCGACAATTTTGAAAAAAATTCAATATTTTTTTACATTTTGCTATAATAAATATCCCCAAAAAATATATAAAAAAACATATTTTTTTCCTCAGTTTAGGTCGATACGTATTCTTCGACATAATTTTGGTAAAAAAAATCGCAATAAGCGTTTATTGATTGGTTTGCGCAAAAGTTATAGAGTCTACAAAATAGGGGATAGTTTTATGGCATTTTTATTAATTATTATTTTTTTACTAGTAATGGCGGTGATCAGTGATTTTTTTCGTGACTGCGACATTATGGCGGACACATCGGACACTTTTGACACATTTTTGGGACCATTGTCATTTTCACAGCGATCAGTGCTATAAAAATGCACTGAATACTGTGAAAATGACACTGGCAGTGAAGGGGTTAACCACTAGGTGGTGCTGTAGGGGTTAAGTGTTCCCTGCATAGTGTTTCTTACTGTAAGAACCGATCTTACAGTAAGAACCGATCTGACACCGATCTCCGCTCCAAGTACACGGAGCCGAGATCAGTGTCATTGTCACTAGGCAGTGCGGGGAGATGCTTATTTACATAAGCATCAACCCGCTCTATACCACCGTGAGACGATCGCGGGGATCCCCGTGGCGATCGAGTCCGCGGGACCCGCGGTCCGAATCACGGGGATGGCGGCAGGGTCGCGAGCGCGCCGGCGGCTAAGCGAGCGACCACACGGACAGCCATTTAAAGGGGACGTACAGGTACGTTGATATGCCTGTCCGTGCCATTCTGCCAACGTAAATCTACATGGGCCGGTCCTTAAGTGGTTAAACCCGCAAATGCTTTTTTTTACCACTAATATTCCTTTATATTGGCTTTTGAAATTTACAAATGCAACAATTTAGAAATTGGGTGAAAGGTTTAGCTCTGGGAAACGCTTTTTGAAAGATAAATAGTGCAACTATAGAGATCAGACCGAAATGAGGGACAAATGAGGAGGAAAGAGGGACAGAGGGACTTTGTTTCAAATCAAATCAAACCAATTGTATCAATAAAAGTGTTTAGGTATATTTGTTCAATTAGTGCAAAAATTGCCTGTCGATCCTGCCAGAAATCTTGTGGGCTGATAAATTCCTGTGCTGTATTCAGTTACACTGTTGCCAGATACATTATATTACCAAAAGTATTGGGACGCCAGCCTTTACACGCACATGAACTTTAATGACATCCCAGTCTTAGTCCGTAGGGTTCAATATTGAGTTGGTCCACCCTTTGCAGCTATAACAGCTTCAACTCTTCTGGGAAGGCTGTCCACAAGGTTTAGGAGGGTGTCTATGGGAATGTTTGACCATTCTTCCAGAAGCGCATTTGTGGAGTCAGGCACTGATGTTGGACGAGAAGGCCTGGCTCGCAGTCTCCACTCTAATTCATCCCAAAGGTGTTCAATCGGGGGAAGGTGCAGAGACGAAGCTACGCCACTGAGCATGGCAAAGCGCGTTGACGTCACCACCCTGCACAGTCACGTGACGCTGTGCGGTGCCGGGTGAGCGAGGCTAGCGGAGGTGCGGCAATGGGACGCAGCTAAGCTAATACCAAAACTTGCTGGATTGACAGATCGGGAGATGATCGGCCGCCCAAACAAATCCTCCTACTTGGACTGATCACATTGCATCCCGCTTGGCATTTTCTAATCCAGAGACCTGGGACAGCCTCTCCCTCCCTCCTCACTATAAGGCGAAGAGTCCACAATATCGCAACCAGCTGCAGTTTCATCAACTAGCCGATACCACTGTGAGTGACACAATGCAACCCAGTGGTAATGTATGATCGCATACACTAACCAGCATCCGTTGCTAGTTGATTGAACTGCTTTGAGTGTCACAGGTTAATCCAGTGGTAACGTATGACCGCACATATCAATCAGTACAGATTGAACCGTATTAAGATTGCCAACCCTGTGTTGCTGTCATTCTTAACTTATAGCTGATTACTTGCAAGGCAATAGATGGTTGAATACATCACGACTACTGACTCCATGATTGATCCTGGAATTTAACTATATCAATGATGAACTAAACCTAATAACACTTATTGAAGGTTTACATGAGTGACGAATAAGTTCCCTAAACTGACACCTCAGCAATTCTGCTGGCCTCAATGGACAACCGATGTGCTATTCCTTTGCTTTCACCAGGACGTATCTCAGTAATAGGACCCATCAAATGATTTCTACCATCCATGATTGCATGCGCAGTCCCATCCAATACCAACTAGGTCCATCTTGATGCCCCCCACCTTCCCGCCTCTCCCTCCCCACACCAGGTCCAGCCCCTTGTCAGTCACACCCATTTGACCATACTGAGTGAACTTAACTTATTCACTTAGTAAACAACCCAGATTTCCCTTTTTAGGGACTTACATTATTCCGAATTAGAAAGAGAGCCCTGGAGCAGAGACAGAAAGAATGAGCGGAGGGACGGCATGACAGGTGGGACAGGCAGCAGCCTAACAGGGTTGTGGCACCCTTAAGAAAAGGGGAGTGGTCTTGGGGGTGAGAGAGGAGTGGCAGCACAGTTCAGGCAAGGAGGAAGTGACGTTTTTGTCATTCCTCCATTACTCACGAGGTGAAAGCTTCCCACCCACCCTCCCTGTGTGAGTGGTAGGGGTGGTGAGTGATGGGGGGTAAATGTTGAGTTGTGGGTGGCGGTGTTTGGTTGCTGGAAGAGGAGGTAAAAGTGGAAGTTCTGGAGAAAAAGGTGGTACCCATAGGTGGTATGAGGTTATTGAGTAAAGGTGGTACCCATAGGTGGTATGGTGTTATTGAGTACCTTCCGGTCAACAAGGGTTAACCAGGAAGGGGGAAAAATGTTAGGGCACTGCGGGCAGGTGTACCGCCTCCGAGTCGGTGTCTTGCGACTGGAGGCCTAATGCCCCGTACACACGATCGTTTTTCATGCCGTTAAAAATGCCATTAAAAAAAATGGCCATTAAAAATGATCGTGTATGCTCCAGAGCATTTTTAACGACGTGAAAAACGGGCATTAAAAATTTCGAACATGCTCTCTTTTTTCACGTCGTTTTTCATGTCGTTTTTTTTAACGACGTGAAAAACGATAGTGTGTATGCTTTAACGACGTGAAAAAAAATGCGCATGCTCAGAATCAAGTATGAGACGGGAGCGCTCGTTCTGGTAAAACTAGCGTTCGTAATGGAGATAGCACATTCGTCATGCTGTAACGGACTGAAAAGCACTAGACTGAAAAGAGCGAATCGTCTCTCAACAAACTTTACTAACATGAAGGGTGGCGCCATTCGAACGGAACTTCCCCTTTATAGTGCCGTCGTACGTGGTGTACGTCACTGCGCTTTTCTTGAACATTTTTTAAAATGATGGTGTGTACTAGGGTTATACCGATACTAGTATCGGTATCGGGACCGATACCGAGCATTTGTGCAAGTACTTGTACTCGCACAAATGCTCCCGATGCCTGACCCGATACTTGATCGGTGGGCGGACTCAGTGGGCGGAGAGGATGGGCGGTGTCAGAGGCGGAGAGGGCGGGCGGTGTCAGAGGCGGTGTCAGAGGTGGAGAGGGCGGGCAGTGTCAGAGGCGGCGTCAGAGGCGGAGAGGGCGGGCAGCGTCAGAGGCGGAGAGGGCGGGCGGCGTCAGTGGGCGGAGCGGGCGAAGTCAGCGGGCCGGAGAGTCCTCACCTGCACTAGAGAAATAGCTAGGTAAGCTGTCAGAGTGCAGCCGCATCAGGATCGGTGACCGGACTGTCACATTCGGTCACCGGTCAGCTTGGAAATCCCGACGCCCATCTTGGCACACCCTGCACTTGGCCACAGTAAGCCAGCAGCTGACATCTTGTTACACCCAGCCCGAACTATTTGGGCTGGGTGTAACAAGATGTCTGCTGATGCCAAGTGCAGGGTGTATCATTTAGTCATGTCATTTATTTCTGCATTTCAGTGCCATCCACCTGTCAGTACCAGACACCTGTCAGTGCCATCAGTGCCCATAACTGCCGCCTGTCAGTGCCCATAAGTGCTGCCTATCAGTGCCAGCCGCCTGTCAGTGCCCATAAGTGCTGCCTGTCAGTGCACATAAGTGCTGCCTGTCAGTGCCATCATTGCCCATAAGTGCCACCTGTCAGTGCCAGCCACCTGTCAGTGCCATCTAACAGTACCAGCCACCTGTCAGTGCCAGCCACCTGTCAGTGCCATAAGTGCCGTCTATCAGTGCCATCTATCAGTGCCCATCAGTCAAACTGTCACATGGCATTAAAAAAAAAGTATCGGTAATCGGTATCGGCGAGTACATAAAAAAAAGTATCGGTACTTGTACTCGGTCCTAAAAAAGTGGTATCGGGACAACCCTAGTGTGTACGCAAGGCAGGCTTGAGAGGAAACAAGAAAAAAAATGACGAGAAAAACGTCAGTTTTAAAAATGACATTAAAAATGATCGTGTGTATGGGGCATAAGGGATATAGTTTAGTCCCAGTGCCCAAGTTGGGAGTTGTGGTCTACAAGACTACCAGGGTATTGTAAGTGTTAAAATGTTACTTAAATGGTTATTTATTTTATATGTAAGAAGTTGTTAAATAAATAGGCCGTAAGGCCAATTTTACTCCACAACCTTGTCAGTCGTTATTTATAGGAATGGTATATGGGGTGGGGAAGGTATATAAAGGATAAGTCTGAGCGGAAGATCGGTCCTTAACATGTCATGGGGTGTGCACATGGGCGTCCGCTCCATAGGGCAAGGGGGGTCAATTGCCTCCCCCTGGAAGTCAGAGTGAAGACTCACTTGCCCCCTGTGTTGCAATGGCCGCCGCGGCCAGACCCGTACATATCATTCAGACCAGACTGCAGTCTGCACCGAGAGTGACGAGATTGGTCGGTGGATGATGTGTCTCCCCTCCCCCCGCCGTCTCACTAGCAGCATAGTGTCAGTCCACCCCGCACTAATGCTAAGTGCAGGGGGATCTGAAGAACTTCATGACATGTTAAGGACAGATTCTCTGTCATAGCCCACCTGATAGACCTAAACCTCCCCAACTCCCAATTGCCCAATAAAACAACTGACAAAGTTGTGGAGTAAAATTTGGCCTTGTGGCCTATTTATTTAACCATTTCAAAACTTAAAATAACCATTTTACATAACATCAGACAAACTTTTTTCCATATCTTGGTAGTCTTGGGGGGCAACGACACACAACTTGGTCACTGGGACAAAACGTATTTAACTTAGGCCTCAGTCGCAAGACACCGACTCAGAGACAGTACACATGTCCGCAGTGACCTACAATTTTACCCCTTCCTAGTTAAACCCACGTTAACCAGAAGGTACCCGATAACCCCATACCACAGATGGGTACCACCATTTTACTACAGATAACCCCATACCACAGATGGGTACCACCATTTTACTACCGATAACCCCATACCACAGATGGGTACCACCATTTTACTACCGATAACCCCATACCACAGATGAGTACCACCATTTTACTACAGATAACCCCATACCACAGATGGGTACCACCATTTTACTACAGATAACCCCATACCACAGATGGGTACCACCATTTTACTACAGATAACCCCATACCACAGATGGGTGCCACCATTTTACTACAGATAACCCCATACCACAGATGGGTACCACCATTTTACTACCGATAACCCCATACCACAGATGGGTACCACCATTTTACTACCGATAACCCCATACCACAGATGAGTACCACCATTTTACTACAGATAACCCCATACCACAGATGAGTACCACCATTTTACTACAGATAACCCCATACCACAGATGGGTACCACCATTTTACTACAGATAACCCCATACCACAGATGGGTACCACCATTTTACTACAGATAACCCCATACCACAGATGGGTACCACCATTTTACTACCGATAACCCCATACCACAGATGGGTACCACCATTGTACTACCGATAACCCCATACCACAGATGGGTACCACCATTTTACTACCGATAACCCCATACCACAGATGGGTACCACCATTTTACTACCGATAACCCCATACCACAGATGGGTACCACCATTTTACTAAATATTCCAGCCTTTTTCTCCTCTTCCAGAGACCCAGCACTGCCACAACCGTTCGGACCTTCCAACCTAAAACCTAGGAAGGGTGGGTGGGAAGCTTCTTCCTCTTCTCCTGAAGGACTGGCGACACCTCACTTCCTGCCCTCAGACTATTCCACCAGGGACCACCTCCAACCCCCAGGACACCCCCCTTTTCTTAAAGGGGGAACTACATGCTTTTCTTTTTTCTGTACTGTCCCACCCTGTCATGCCTTCCATACGCCTATCTGTTCCTTTCTTGCTCCGGGACTCTCTGTAAGCTCACACTGCCTGTCGCTGATTGCATGCAGGAGGGAGCCGGTGGGCAGGCCCAGACAAGGGGGAGGCAGGTCAAGAATCCAAAAGCAGGGAACGAGGATGCGCCCATATCTACTGCCAGCTTCCTTCTATGGCAGCATCACACCCTTTCTCCTGGGCACAGGCTCCTCTCAGGCTGGGAGGCTGGATCTGGGCTGTAGCAAAGCTCCTCTATAGGTGGGCGGAGCAAGCGACCCTACACAGACTGCAGACCAATCACTGCTTCCTGCCCAGCAGACATCAAGGCTCACCCCCGGGCAGACTGAAGATAACAGAGGACAGATGCCACACTGTATATTCTCCTCCCATGAGTCCCAACCTGTTTTGCCTTCCAAGCTGAATAATTATGTGCTGTAAACCTGTCCTGCATCTTGCAGTGCAGCTTTACTGAAAGAGAAAGTAAAAACCTTGGCTATGTCAGGAATATATTTGGGACTTTCCAGGCTCCACATGGATGCATTCCACACACACACACTATTATCTTATTAAAAATTATTATTTTTGATAATGTGGAATACTTCTATGTAGAACCTGAAAAGTCCCTGTATATTCCTGACTAGGGATGAGCTTCGTGTTCGAGTCGAACATACGTTCGACTCGAACATCGGCTGTTCGATCGTTCGACGAAGATCGAACGATTTGGGCCGTTCGCGCCAAATTCGAGTGACGCGAACGGCCCACAATGCACTACGCCATCGCAGTGTCATCCAGGCGCTGTGATTGGCCAAGCATGCACTGTGACCCCGCATGCTTGGCCAATCACAGCGCCGGCAGCGAGGAGAGCAATGATTGGCCACAGGCAGGATGCCTGTGGCCAATTATTGCTGAGGGTGTTTAGTACACGCCCCACACTATAAAAGGCCGCCAGCACGGCGGCCTAGTGTAGTGTGTTCCGGAGCAGGGAAAGAGCAGCATAGGCAGGGACAGTGACTTTTATTTCTTTCTTGCTTAACCTGGATTCCTTTAGTTTAGGGAAAGAGAAGGATAGGTAGGGAGAGTGTCAGTGTGTTTTGTGCTTGTGCTATAGTGTGCTTAAAAAAAACATTTTTTCTAGGGACAGAAAACTCTAGGTAGGGAGAGTGTCAGTTTCTTTCACTGTGCAAGTCCTTGTTTCCAGGGACAGGGAAGGACAGTGAGTGAATTCTCCTTGTGCTATAGTGTGCTTAAAAAAAACATTTTTTCTAGGGACAGAAAACTCTAGGTAGGGAGAGTGTCAGTTTCTTTCACTGTGCAAGTCCTTGTTTCCAGGGACAGGGAAGGACAGTGAGTGAATTCTCCTTGTGCTATAGTGTGCTTAAAAAAAACATTTTTTCTAGGGACAGAAAACTCTAGGTAGGGAGAGTGTCAGTTTCTTTCACTGTGCAAGTCCTTGTTTCCAGGGACAGGGAAGGACAGTGAGTGAATTCTCCTTGTGCTATAGTGTGCTTAAAAAAAACATTTTTTCTAGGGACAGAAAACTCTAGGTAGGGAGAGTGTCAGTTTCTTTCACTGTGCAAGTCCTTGTTTCCAGGGACAGGGAAGGACAGTGAGAGAATTCTCCTTGTGCTATAGTGTGCTTAAAAAAAACATTTTTTCTAGGGACAGAAAACTCTAGGTAGGGAGAGTGTCAGTTTCTTTCACTGTGCAAGTCATTGTTTCCAGGGACAGGGAAGGACAGTGAGTGAATTCTCCTTGTGCTATAGTGTGCTTAAAAAAAACATTTTTTCTAGGGACAGAAAACTCTAGGTAGGGAGAGTGTCAGTTTCTTTCACTGTGCAAGTCCTTGTTACCAGGGACAGGGAAGGACAGTGAGTGAATTCTCCTTGTGCTATAGTGTGCTTAAAAAAAACATTTTTTCTAGGGACAGAAAACTCTAGGTAGGGAGAGTGTCAGTTTCTTTCACTGTGCAAGTCCTTGTTTCCAGGGACAGGGAAGGACAGTGAGTGAATTCTCCTTGTGCTATAGTGTGCTTAAAAAAAACATTTTTTCTAGGGACAGAAAACTCTAGGTAGGGAGAGTGTCAGTTTCTTTCATTGTGCAAGTCCTTGTTTCCAGGGACAGGGAAGGACAGTGAGTGAATTCTCCTTGTGCTATAGTGTGCTTAAAAAAAACATTTTTTCTAGGGACAGAAAACTCTAGGTAGGGAGAGTGTCAGTTTCTTTCACTGTGCAAGTCCTTGTTTCCAGGGACAGGGAAGGACAGTGAGTGAATTCTCCTTGTGCTATAGTGTGCTTAAAAAAAACATTTTTTCTAGGGACAGAAAACTCTAGGTAGGGAGAGTGTCAGTTTCTTTCACTGTGCAAGTCCTTGTTTCCAGGGACAGGGAAGGACAGTGAGTGAATTCTCCTTGTGCTATAGTGTGCTTAAAAAAAACATTTTTTCTAGGGACAGAAAACTCTAGGTAGGGAGAGTGTCAGTTTCTTTCACTGTGCAAGTCCTTGTTTCCAGGGACAGGGAAGGACAGTGAGTGAATTCTCCTTGTGCTATAGTGTGCTTAAAAAAAACATTTTTTCTAGGGACAGAAAACTCTAGGTAGGGAGAGTGTCAGTTTCTTTCACTGTGCAAGTCCTTGTTTCCAGGGACAGGGAAGGACAGTGAGTGAATTCTCCTTGTGCTATAGTGTGCTTAAAAAAAACATTTTTTCTAGGGACAGAAAACTCTAGGTAGGGAGAGTGTCAGTTTCTTTCACTGTGCAAGTCCTTGTTTCCAGGGACAGGGAAGGACAGTGAGTGAATTCTCCTTGTGCTATAGTGTGCTTAAAAAAAACATTTTTTCTAGGGACAGAAAACTCTAGGTAGGGAGAGTGTCAGTTTCTTTCACTGTGCAAGTCCTTGTTTCCAGGGACAGGGAAGGACAGTGAGTGAATTCTCCTTGTGCTATAGTGTGCTTAAAAAAAACATTTTTTCTAGGGACAGAAAACTCTAGGTAGGGAGAGTGTCAGTTTCTTTCACTGTGCAAGTCCTTGTTTCCAGGGACAGGGAAGGACAGTGAGTGAATTCTCCTTGTGCTATAGTGTGCTTAAAAAAAACATTTTTTCTAGGGACAGAAAACTCTAGGTAGGGAGAGTGTCAGTTTCTTTCACTGTGCAAGTCCTTGTTTCCAGGGACAGGGAAGGACAGTGAGTGAATTCTCCTTGTGCTATAGTGTGCTTAAAAAAAACATTTTTTCTAGGGACAGAAAACTCTAGGTAGGGAGAGTGTCAGTTTCTTTCACTGTGCAAGTCCTTGTTTCCAGGGACAGGGAAGGACAGTGAGTGAATTCTCCTTGTGCTATAGTGTGCTTAAAAAAAACATTTTTTCTAGGGACAGAAAACTCTAGGTAGGGAGAGTGTCAGTTTCTTTCACTGTGCAAGTCCTTGTTTCCAGGGACAGGGAAGGACAGTGAGTGAATTCTCCTTGTGCTATAGTGTGCTTAAAAAAAACATTTTTTCTAGGGACAGAAAACTCTAGGTAGGGAGAGTGTCAGTTTCTTTCACTGTGCAAGTCCTTGTTTCCAGGGACAGGGAAGGACAGTGAGTGAATTCTCCTTGTGCTATAGTGTGCTTAAAAAAAACATTTTTTCTAGGGACAGAAAACTCTAGGTAGGGAGAGTGTCAGTTTCTTTCACTGTGCAAGTCCTTGTTTCCAGGGACAGGGAAGGACAGTGAGTGAATTCTCCTTGTGCTATAGTGTGCTTAAAAAAAAATTTTTTCTAGGGACAGAAAACTCTAGGTAGGGAGAGTGTCAGTTTCTTTCACTGTGCAAGTCCTTGTTTCCAGGGACAGGGAAGGACAGTGAGTGAATTCTCCTTGTGCTATAGTGTGCTTAAAAAAAACATTTTTTCTAGGGACAGAAAACTCTAGGTAGGGAGAGTGTCAGTTTCTTTCACTGTGCAAGTCCTTGTTTCCAGGGACAGGGAAGGACAGTGAGTGAATTCTCCTTGTGCTATAGTGTGCTTAAAAAAAACATTTTTTCTAGGGACAGAAAACTCTAGGTAGGGAGAGTGTCAGTTTCTTTCACTGTGCAAGTCCTTGTTTCCAGGGACAGGGAAGGACAGTGAGTGAATTCTCCTTGTGCTATAGTGTGCTTAAAAAAAACATTTTTTCTAGGGACAGAAAACTCTAGGTAGGGAGAGTGTCAGTTTCTTTCACTGTGCAAGTCCTTGTTTCCAGGGACAGGGAAGGACAGTGAGTGAATTCTCCTTGTGCTATAGTGTGCTTAAAAAAAACATTTTTTCTAGGGACAGAAAACTCTAGGTAGGGAGAGTGTCAGTTTCTTTCACTGTGCAAGTCCTTGTTTCCAGGGACAGGGAAGGACAGTGAGTGAATTCTCCTTGTGCTATAGTGTGCTTAAAAAAAACATTTTTTCTAGGGACAGAAAACTCTAGGTAGGGAGAGTGTCAGTTTCTTTCACTGTGAAAGTCCTTGTTTCCAGGGACAGGGAAGGACATTGAGTGAATTCTCCTTGTGCTATAGTGTGCATAAAAAAAACATTTTTTCTAGGGACAGAAAACTCTAGGTAGGGAGAGTGTCAGTTTCTTTCACTGTGCAAGTCCTTGTTTCCAGGGACAGGGAAGGACAGTGAGTGAATTCTCCTTGTGCTATAGTGTGCTTAAAAAAAACATTTTTTCTAGGGACAGAAAACTCTAGGTAGGGAGAGTGTCAGTTTCTTTCACTGTGCAAGTCCTTGTTTCCAGGGACAGGGAAGGACAGTGAGTGAATTCTCCTTGTGCTATAGTGTGCTTAAAAAAATCATTTTTTCTAGGGACAGAAAACTCTAGGTAGGGAGAGTGTCAGTTTCTTTCACTGTGCAAGTCCTTGTTTCCAGGGACAGGGAAGGACAGTGAGTGAATTCTCCTTGTGCTATAGTGTGCTTAAAAAAAACATTTTTTCTAGGGACAGAAAACTCTAGGTAGGGAGAGTGTCAGTTTCTTTCACTGTGCAAGTCCTTGTTTCCAGGGACAGGGAAGGACAGTGAGTGAATTCTCCTTGTGCTATAGTGTGCTTAAAAAAATCATTTTTTCTAGGGACAGAAAACTCTAGGTAGGGAGAGTGTCAGTTTCTTTCACTGTGCAAGTCCTTGTTTCCAGGGACAGGGAAGGACAGTGAGTGAATTCTCCTTGTGCTATAGTGTGCTTAAAAAAAAACATTTTTTCTAGGGACAGAAAACTCTAGGTAGGGAGAGTGTCAGTTTCTTTCACTGTGCAAGTCCTTGTTTCCAGGGACAGGGAAGGACAGTGAGTGAATTCTCCTTGTGCTATAGTGTGCTTAAAAAAAACATTTTTTCTAGGGACAGAAAACTCTAGGTAGGGAGAGTGTCAGTTTCTTTCACTGTGCAAGTCCTTGTTTCCAGGGACAGGGAAGGACATTGAGTGAATTCTCCTTGTGCTATAGTGTGCTTAAAAAAAACATTTTTTCTAGGGACAGAAAACTCTAGGTAGGGAGAGTGTCAGTTTCTTTCACTGTGCAAGTCCTTGTTTCCAGGGACAGGGAAGGACAGTGAGTGAATTCTCCTTGTGCTATAGTGTGCTTAAAAAAAACATTTTTTCTAGGGACAGAAAACTCTAGGTAGGGAGAGTGTCAGTTTCTTTCACTGTGCAAGTCCTTGTTTCCAGGGACAGGGAAGGACAGTGAGTGAATTCTCCTTGTGCTATAGTGTGCTTAAAAAAAAACATTTTTTCTAGGGACAGAAAACTCTAGGTAGGGAGAGTGTCAGTTTCTTTCACTGTGCAAGTCCTTGTTTCCAGGGACAGGGAAGGACAGTGAGTGAATTCTCCTTGTTCTATAGTGTGCTTAAAAAAAACATTTTTTCTAGGGACAGAAAACTCTAGGTAGAGAGAGTGTCAGTTTCTTTCACTGTGCAAGTCCTTGTTTCCAGGGACAGGGAAGGACAGTGAGTGAATTCTCCTTGTGCTATAGTGTGCTTAAAAAAAACATTTTTTCTAGGGACAGAAAACTCTAGGTAGGGAGAGTGTCAGTTTCTTTCACTGTGCAAGTCCTTGTTTCCAGGGACAGGGAAGGACAGTGAGTGAATTCTCCTTGTGCTATAGTGTGCTTAAAAAAAACATTTTTTCTAGGGACAGAAAACTCTAGGTAGGGAGAGTGTCAGTTTCTTTCACTGTGCAAGTCCTTGTTTCCAGGGACAGGGAAGGACAGTGAGTGAATTCTCCTTGTGCTATAGTGTGCTTAAAAAAAACATTTTTTCTAGGGACAGAAAACTCTAGGTAGGGAGAGTGTCAGTTTCTTTCACTGTGCAAGTCCTTGTTTCCAGGGACAGGGAAGGACAGTGAGTGAATTCTCCTTGTGCTATAGTGTGCTTAAAAAAAACATTTTTTCTAGGGACAGAAAACTCTAGGTAGGGAGAGTGTCAGTTTCTTTCACTGTGCAAGTCCTTGTTTCCAGGGACAGGGAAGGACAGTGAGTGAATTCTCCTTGTGCTATAGTGTGCTTAAAAAAAACATTTTTTCTAGGGACAGAAAACTCTAGGTAGGGAGAGTGTCAGTTTCTTTCACTGTGCAAGTCCTTGTTTCCAGGGACAGGGAAGGACAGTGAGTGAATTCTCCTTGTGCTATAGTGTGCTTAAAAAAAACATTTTTTCTAGGGACAGAAAACTCTAGGTAGGGAGAGTGTCAGTTTCTTTCACTGTGCAAGTCCTTGTTTCCAGGGACAGGGAAGGACAGTGAGTGAATTCTCCTTGTGCTATAGTGTGCTTAAAAAAAACATTTTTTCTAGGGACAGAAAACTCTAGGTAGGGAGAGTGTCAGTTTCTTTCACTGTGCAAGTCCTTGTTTCCAGGGACAGGGAAGGACAGTGAGTGAATTCTCCTTGTGCTATAGTGTGCTTTAAAAAAAAAATTTTCTAGGGACAGAAAACTCTAGGTAGGGAGAGTGTCAGTTTCTTTCACTGTGCAAGTCCTTGTTTCCAGGGACAGGGAAGGACAGTGAGTGAATTCTCCTTGTGCTATAGTGTGCTTAAAAAAAACATTTTTTCTAGGGACAGAAAACTCTAGGTAGGGAGAGTGTCAGTTTCTTTCACTGTGCAAGTCCTTGTTTCCAGGGACAGGGAAGGACAGTGAGTGAATTCTCCTTGTGCTATAGTGTGCTTAAAAAAAACATTTTTTCTAGGGACAGAAAACTCTAGGTAGGGAGAGTGTCAGTTTCTTTCACTGTGCAAGTCCTTGTTTCCAGGGACAGGGAAGGACAGTGAGTGAATTCTCCTTGTGCTATAGTGTGCTTAAAAAAAAACATTTTTTCTAGGGACAGAAAACTCTAGGTAGGGAGAGTGTCAGGCCTCGTACACACGGCCGAGATTCTCGTTGAGAAAAACATGTCGTTTTTTTCGACGAGATTCTTGGACAAGAAACTTGTCCCGGCCGAGTGTACACACGCTCGTTTCAAAGAACCCGCGGTTCTTTGAAAGGAGTGTACGCGGTGACGTCATCGACTACGTCGAGCATGCGCTCGTCACATTCGATGCCGTCGCCGCCATCTTGTTACACCCTACGTATGCCTAGGAAGCTACCGCGCATGCGTCAAATTCATTTTGAACATGCGCGGGCTTCCGGGCGGACAGGTAAGTGTACACACACTCACTTTTCTCGTCGAGAAACACGCCGAGGAGAATCTCGACGAGAAAATAGAGAGCAGGTTCTCTATTTTCTCGTCGAGGTTTCTTGTCGGTTTTCTCGACGAGAAACACGCTAGCAGCGTACACACGACCGATTTACTCGGCAAGACCTCTCTGCCAGCAAGTTTCTTGCTGGTTCTTGCCGAGAAAATCGGTCGTGTGTACGAGGCCTCAGTTTCTTTCACTGTGCAAGTCCTTGTTTCCAGGGACAGGGAAGGACAGTGAGTGAATTCTCCTTGTGCTATAGTGTGCTTAAAAAAAACATTTTTTCTAGGGACAGAAAACTCTAGGTAGGGAGAGTGTCAGTTTCTTTCACTGTGCAAGTCCTTGTTTCCAGGGACAGGGAAGGACAGTGAGTGAATTCTCCTTGTGCTATAGTGTGCTTAAAAAAAACATTTTTTCTAGGGACAGAAAACTCTAGGTAGGGAGAGTGTCAGTTTCTTTCACTGTGCAAGTCCTTGTTTCCAGGGACAGGGAAGGACAGTGAGTGAATTCTCCTTGTGCTATAGTGTGCTTAAAAAAAACATTTTTTCTAGGGACAGAAAACTCTAGGTAGGGAGAGTGTCAGTTTCTTTCACTGTGCAAGTCCTTGTTTCCAGGGACAGGGAAGGACAGTGAGTGAATTCTCCTTGTGCTATAGTGTGCTTAAAAAAAACATTTTTTCTAGGGACAGAAAACTCTAGGTAGGGAGAGTGTCAGTTTCTTTCACTGTGCAAGTCCTTGTTTCCAGGGACAGGGAAGGACAGTGAGTGAATTCTCCTTGTGCTATAGTGTGCTTAAAAAAAACATTTTTTCTAGGGACAGAAAACTCTAGGTAGGGAGAGTGTCAGTTTCTTTCACTGTGCAAGTCCTTGTTTCCAGGGACAGGGAAGGACAGTGAGTGAATTCTCCTTGTGCTATAGTGTGCTTAAAAAAAACATTTTTTCTAGGGACAGAAAACTCTAGGTAGGGAGAGTGTCAGTTTCTTTCACTGTGCGAGTCCTTGTTTCTAGGGACAAAGAAGGAAAGTGAGGGGAATTCTCCTTGTGCTATAGTGTGCTAAAGCATTCCTCATCAACCATCTTTGAAATCCTTGTTTTTTGGACAGTCAGGGAAATTGTCGTTGTGCTATTCTGTGCAAAAGCAATCATCCTGAACCATATTTAGAAATCCTTAAGTAAAGGGACAGAGAAGGACACCTGAAGGTAGCCCTTATTGCTTTTTTCCCATCTCCCTGCAGGCCATCTATTAGAATGTCTGGAAGGCAAACAAGGAGAGGCAGACAGTCAGGAGGCAATAAAAGAGGGCAAGCAGGCTCTGTGTCTGGGGGCAACAGTGCTGGTCGTGGACGCGGTGCATTGTCATCAGCACATGGCCATGGGACACGCTTGTCCTTCTTTTCGGCAGCTGGACATGTTGAGCCACATCATGCCGAAGACTTGGTAGAGTGGATGACCAAGCCCTCCTCCTCCTCCTCATCCTCTCTCACCCAGGCTCAGGGTACTGGCAAAGCAGCTGCCAAAGCGTCCTCTTCCCTGTTATCAATGTCAGACTCATCATCAGTCACTCCTTCCCTAGACCCACCATGTCCTCCTCCTGAGGAGTCCCCCGAACTGTTTGAGCACAGTGTTGGGTACATGCTCCAGGA
Source organism: Rana muscosa (assembly GCA_029206835.1). Taxonomy (NCBI): domain Eukaryota; kingdom Metazoa; phylum Chordata; class Amphibia; order Anura; family Ranidae; genus Rana; species Rana muscosa. The sequence goes on from CM055127.1 coordinate 481,926,108, forward strand.
GGATGCCCAGCGTTTCGAAGGGTCTGATGATGAAACCCAGCTACAGGAAGGCAGTAGGGTGAGAGCAGACAGAGGGGATGCTCAAGAAGGACACCAATCTGGCAGTCATGTTCCAGCAGCTGCAGCATACTGCCAGATTGGCTCCAGTGATGAGGAGGGAGGGGATGATGAGGTCACTGACTCCACGTGGGTGCCTAATAGGAGAGAGGAGGAGGAGGAGGATGAGGAGGAGGCACATCTCCAACGAGGCAGGATGCCCTTTGGTGGCCAGCGTAAGGGCAGTACACCGACGGAATCACACCGCAGAGCTCCGCCTGTGCAGGGCGCTGCCTCTGCCCGTCATTCAAAAAGTTCCTTGGTGTGGGCCTTTTTTGAGGCTAGTGCATCAGATCGCACAGCTGCTGTTTGCAACATATGTCTCAAGCGTATATCGCGTGGCCAAAACATCAGCCGCTTGGGTACCACATGCCTGACCAGACATATGTTGACCTGCCATGCAGCTCGTTGGCAAGCCTACCTCAAAGACCCACACCAAAGAACAAAGCGGACCTCTCCTTGCACCGCATCAGCTGGGATCTCCAACCCCACTATAACTTCAGTCCTCTCTGAAACATGCACTGAGAGGAATGAAGGTGTAGAATTAGGTGTGTCACAGCCAAGTACTTGCGGCCACTCTGCTAGCAGTACACCGACGTCCGATTCTAGCAGGCAAATTTCCCTGCCCCAGCTGCTGGACCGTCGAAAGAAGTTCACTCCCAGCCATCCACATGCCCAGCGGTTGAATGCTAGCTTGGCTAAATTGCTAGCGCTTCAACTGCTGCCTTTTCAGTTGGTAGACTCGGCCCCCTTCCGTGAGTTTGTGCAATGTGCGGTTCCTCAGTGGCAGGTTCCCAAACGCCACTTTTTCTCACGGAAGGCTATTGCGGCTCTCTACCGGCATGTGGAAGGCAATGTCTTGGCCTCGCTGGACAGGGCGGTCAGCGGTAAGGTGCATATTACCGCTGACTCATGGTCCAGCAGGCATGGACAGGGACGTTACCTTTCTTTCACGGCCCATTGGGTCACTCTTTTGGCAGCTGGGAAGGATGCAGGACAAGGTGCAGTAGTGTTGGAGGTTGTCCCACCGCCACGCCTCCAAAATGCTACTACTGGTTGTGACACACCTCTCTCCTCCACCCCCTCCTCTTCTTCTTCCTCCATGGCCTATTCCTGTGGTTTGTCCTATGAACCAGCGGTGCTCCGTAGCCGTTCACGGGGCTACGCAAGTACGCAGGCAAAAAGATGCCATGCCGTGCTTGCGCTGGTGTGTTTGGGGGACAGAAGCCACACTGGGGCAGAGGTCCTGTCTGCTCTGCAGGGCCAGGCCGAGAGGTGGTTGACGCCATGCCAGCTTAAGCCAGGAATGGTGGTTTGCGACAATGGCACCAACCTCCTCTCCGCCCTTCGACAGGGACAACTGACCCATGTGCCCTGTGTGGCTCACGTCCTTAACCTGGTGGTGCAGCGGTTCTTGGGCAGGTACCCGGGCTTACAGGATGTCCTGAGGCAGGCCAGGAAAGTCTGTGTGCATTTCCGCAGATCTTATAATGCCAGTGCTCGCCTGGCTGAGCTGCAAAAGGAGTTGAACCTGCCCAAGAACCGCCTTATATGTGACATGCCCACCAGGTGGAACTCAACGTTGGCCATGCTGCAGCGGCTGCACACGCAGCAGAGGGCCATCAATGAGTACCTGTGCGACTACGGCACCAGGACAGGGTCAGGGGAGCTTGGTTTTTTTTCTCCACGCCAGTGGGGCATGATCAGGGATGCATGCACTGTCCTGGCACCATTTGAGGAGGCCACGAGGATGGTGAGCAGTGACAGTGCATGCATCAGTGACACTGTACCTCTTGTCCACCTGTTGGAGCACACGCTGCGTGGAATAATGGACAGTAGGCTTGTGCAATTCGTTTCGTAACGAATCAAAATTCGTCCGAATTTAGCAACTTTCGGACATTCGGAAGCATTCGAATTTCCGAACAGAGCAATTACGAATAAAACCGAATCCGAAATAAATTATACCGCAAAATAGCGAATGCCCGAAGGTCTTCGGCATAATTCGTTATGAAAAAAGTTACGAATGTACGAATCCATTCGAAGCACAATAACACTCACTCTGCTCTCTGCTTCTCCCTCACCATGCTGAACTCCCTCTCAAAATGGTGTACAGGGGCGGAGGCTATAGCCACATGAAAAAACGAAAGTAAAATACGAGATTTCAAATCCATTCGAAGCACAATAACACTCACTCTGCTCTGCTCTCTGCTTCTCCCTCACCATGCTGAACCCTCTCAAAATGGTGTACAGGGGCGGAGCCTATAGCCGCATGTAAAAAACGAAAGTAAAATACGAGATTTCGAATCGTTACAAATAACCGCTATGTATTTAGAAAAGTACAAATCCATTCGAAGCACATTAGGCATAATAGGCAGCGTCGTTGTGAGAGAGACACGGAAAATTACGAATCAACGAACCCAAAAAAAGTTACGAAAGTAGGAGTTGTGTCCAGAATCAACGAAAAACAACGTACTCTACCGAAAGTACGAATTATAAAGCAACAAAAAATTCAACGAAAAACGTCGCTTGCAAAAATACGAATGAGTCCGAACACGAAAAATCCCGTCTAGCAAAATTACGAATGATTACGAATCAACAGGACCGGAAAGAAACGAACCGAAACGGAACAAATTTTTCCGTTGTGCACAAGTCTAATGGACAGGGCACTTGAGGCAGAACAGAGGCAGGAAGAGGAGGACTTCCTTGCCTCTCAAGGCCCCCTTTACCCAGACAGTGTTCCTTCTGTCCCACCCATCGCACAGGAAGAGGAAGAGGAGGAGGAGGAGGAGGAGGAGGAGGATTGTGTCAGCATGGAGGTGGAGGCTGGCACTCAGCATCTTCAGCAGCAGTCTTTTAGGGATGATTTACAGTCCCAAGAAACCAGTGGACTTGTACGTGGCTGGGAGGAGGTGACTGCGGATCATGTCGTCCTTAGTGACCCAGAGGACTCCGGAGCGAATGCCTCAGCAAACCTACGCTGCATGGCCTCCCTGATCCTGCAAAGTCTGCGGAAGGATCCTCGTATTCTTCGGATCAAGGAGAGGGACCATTACTGGCTGGCCACTCTCCTTGATCCACGGTACAAGGGTAAGGTTGCGGACCTTATGTTACCGTCGCAGAGGGAGCAGAGGATGAGACAACTCCGGGAGGCCTTGCAGAAAGGTCTGTGCAATGCGTTCCCAGAGACTGGGAGGTTACAAACTCCTGGTCCTGGACAACGAGTTGCTGAGGCTTCGGCCAGTCAAAGAAGGAGCGGTGGGGAAGGTGGCCGTCTGACCGATGCGTTCAGACAATTCTTTAGTCCGCAGCCCCAAAGTATGATCGGTTCCAGCAACCATCGCCAGCGTCTGATAAACATGGTGCAGGAATATCTAGGGGCAAGGTCAGACTTGGACACCTTCCCCACCGAAAATCCTCTGGCTTACTGGGTCTTGAGGATGGATCACTGGCCAGAGCTTGCACAGTATGCAATTGAGCTACTGGCCTGTCCTGCATCCAGCGTTCTTTCGGAACGCACATTCAGTGCTGCTGGAGGATTTGTCACGGATCACAGGGTGCGCCTGTCCACCGACTCGGTTGATCGACTGACTTTCATCAAGATGAACCAGTCTTGGATCACCACCAGCTACCACACACCTGATGCTGATATAACAGACTAATTGATTTTAACATGTCACATCCCTTCAAGACTGATGCTGATGCTGAGTGCCTGTGCTGTTATGTTGACTGGCTATCCTCCTCCTCCGAGTCCTCAATGATACGATTGATGATGATAGCTTGGAAGATCATTTTTGTTTATGGGTGCCGCCACCAGTGGCTAAGGCCCAATTTTTCAGCCCCTGTTTTACAGGGGCGTGTACTTACAATTTTTTTAGCAATAATTTGCCATAGGGCTCATTGCTGTGCTCCAAGTACAGTATCTGTGAGGGGTTGGAGTGTTGTGGCACCAGTGCCTAAGGCCCAATTTTTCAGCCCCTGTTTAACAGGGGCGTGTCATTACAATTTTTGAAGCAATACTTTGCAACAGGGCTCATTGCTGTGCTCCAAGTACAGTATCTGTGAGGGGTTGTAGTGTTGTGCCACCAGTGCCTAAGGCCCAATTTTTCAGCCCCTGTTTAACAGGGGCGTGTCATTACAATTTTTGAAGCAATACTTTGCAACAGGGCTCATTGCTGTGCTCCAAGTACAGTATCTGTGAGGGGTTGTAGTGTTGTGCCACCAGTGCCTAAGGCCCAATTTTTCAGCCCCTGTTCAACAGGGGCATGCAATTACAATTCTTGATGTAATAATTCACAGCAGGGCCCATTGCTGCACCCACCAAGAGTAAGTCTGAGGGCTTACAGTGTTGTGGCAACGCCACCACCACCACCACCACGAAAGGCCCAATTTTTCAGCCCCTGTTCAAAAGGGGCATGTAATTACAATTCTTGATCTAATAATTCACAGCAGGGCCCATTGCTGCACCCACCAAGAGTAACTGTCAGGGCTTACAGTGTTGTGGCACCAGCACCACCATCAAAGCCCCAATTTTTACTACCACTGTTCAACAATTATATGTAATTACAATTCCTGATATAATAGTTGACAGCAGGGCGTTCCAGCACCAACCAAGAGTAACTGTGAGTGCTTACAGTGTTGTGCCAACACCAACAACTAAGGGGCCTATTTCTGCAGAGTATATACGGCAGGTCCCTACTTTCAAACATCCAACTTACAAACGACTCCTACTTGCAAACGCAAGAAGACAACAGGAAGTGAGAGGGAATCTACCCCTTGGAAGGAAAATTCTCTCCTGTAAGAATTAATATGGGAGAAAGGTGTCTCCTCTGTACTGATGCTTTATCAGCAATCCTTGTTTCAAGAAAAACACCACATTTCAAAAACAGTTGTCATTGGGACGGAAAGTGAGGTGAAATGTTCTGAACAGGGGCACAGACAGCAAAACAAATGTTACAGGGGTGATAACCCTTACCTATGTTTTCCAAAAAGTTTAAAAATAGATTTTTGGGCTGGAGCTACACTTCAACAATGTACCTGTTCAAAATTACAAACACATTCTACATAAGAACAAACCTACAGTCCCTGTCTTGTATGCACCGCCTGTATACGGCTGTTCAGAGTATATAGGGCCTTTTTTATTTTATGTGCGGGGTTCCCCTTAATATCCATACAAGACCCAAAGGGGCTGGTAATGGGCTGGGGTAGGGGGGGGGGGTCATGGGGTAGCTATGCCATTTTTCTTAAAGATTTTCATCCATATTACCGGGACCAGACATTACATTAAAGCCGCAAGCAGTTTTAAATGGCTTTTTTTCCTTTAGAAGTGTCATTTTGTGCAGGGACAGTTCTAAACACGGGAAACACGTGGCACTTCACAGGCATACTTTAGACACCCCCCAGGTACGATATTTAAAGGAATATTTGACTTTTTTTTTTCACTTTATGCATCATTAAAATGACTGCTCCCGAAAAACGACCGTTTTTAAAACTTCTTTTTGCATTGATACATGTCCCCTGGTGCACAACCCGGGTTCCCAAACCCTTTTTAGGACAATAACATGCATAATAGTTGTTATAATTAGCACTTTAGAATTCGAACGTTCGCATCCATTGTATTTAATAGGGTTCTAATGTTCGTACGAACTTTCGGTCCGTTCGCGGGTTCTGGTGCGAACCGAACCCGGGGGTGTTCAGCTCATCACTATTCCTGACATTGTCATGAGCATAAACAGCAAGGGACATACAGAATACAGGTGCCAGGACACCACTGTGTACATCTTTTTGTATTGCAATACATCTGTGTTGTGGGCGGCCATATTTTGATCTTGATGAAAGCAATCTGTACATACAGTATAGGCTGTTTTCATAAAGATCAAAATATGGCCACAACAGATGTATTGCAATTAGACATGTGCAATTCGTTTAGTTTCTAATTCGTTTTCCACGAATTTAGAGAAATCCGTTAATTCCGAAATTTCTGAATTTTTCAATTCCCGGATTTTCGGATTTCCGAATTTTTCAATTTCCGAATTTGAAATATTCAGAATTTTCAGATTTTCGGATTTCCGAAATGTAAAATTTCCGAATTTCGGAAATTCGGATTTTCGAAATTACGAATTTCCGAAATTCTGAATTTCGGATTCTCGAATTTTCGAATTTCCAAATTTCCGAAATTCTGAATTTTGGAAATTCGAATTTTCAAATTTCTAAATTTACAAATTTTGGAATTTCGAAAATTCGAAATTTCGAAAATTGGAAGTTTCGAAAATTCGAGATTTGAAAATTCGAGATTGCAAAATTCGAAAATCTAAAATTCGAAAATGGAAAATTTGGAAAGTTGAATTTCCGAATTCCGAATTTTTAGAATTTCCGAAAATCGGAAATTCGTTTTTTTAGTTTTTTTGCTTTTTTCGGAAATTCGAAAAATTTGTTGTTTTCGTTTTATTCGTTTTTTTGGAAATTCTGAAATCCAAAAATTCGGAATTCGGAAATTGGTTTTTTTCGTTTTAATTTTTGTCGAATTTTTTCGAATTCCGAATTTCCTGAATTTCTGAAAAAAGCAAAAAAAACGAAAACAACCAATTTTTCGAATTTTCCAAATTTCCAAAAAAAGCAAAAAAACGAAAATGAAAAAAACAAATTTTTCGAATTTCCCGAATTTTAAAAAAAAGCCAAAAAAAACAAAAAAAAACCCATTTTTTTCGGCAGGGCACATGTCTAATTGCAATACATTGCCATATAGAAATATGTACATTCTCTAGTCTAGACTATATTTATATGGACATGGAGTGAAGCAGAATTATCCTCAAGAGCTATTTCACACTGCCAGCTGGCCGCGTTATCGGTAAAGCACCGGTAGTTTTAGCGGCGCTTTACCATCGTTTTAGTGGTGCTATTCGGCTTCTAGAGGGGGGAGTTTAAACCCCTGCTAGCGGTCGAAGACAGGGTTAAATGCGACTGTGCATCGCCGCTGCCAAAGCGCCCCCCCCCCCCCGAAAACATTTCAGGGGACGGCCATGGGTGTGCAATACTTGAGGCTGAACTATAGCGTCCGGCCAGTGTTGTGTTTTATGTTTTGTCATTGTGTGTCCTGTTTGACATTTATGTTCATGGTAATTAATTTCCATATGATACCACCTTTTTCACTTGGTTATACTAACTGCATTTTTAATTCTCCTCTACATATTCAAACTTTTGATATCGAAATAAACATGATGAATTTTGAATTATTTTGGCCTTGATCATATTATTGTTGCTAAAAGTAACCCCTTGAGCCTGCTTCACACCAGGCTACTTGTCTCCCCCTTGTTTATGCTAATTGGTTACAGCAATAACACCTTACAAGGTGAATTGATCCATTACAGGTATTCCATTTGAATGCTTGCACATTAGTGGCCATACTTGCACTTCCCCATTCCCCAACATCCCCTTATTTTTTGTATGCAGGCCAGCCGAGTTCCTCCACCCCAAACTCGCTCATCCGTGTCTTTATGGCTCTTGCTTTGTGCACTGGTCCAAACCATTTGGTGGAGGGGGATTATGGTGTGGGGGTGTTCTTCAGGGGTTGGGCTTGGCCCCTTAGTTCCAGTGAAGGGAACTCTTAAGGCGCCAGCATACCAAGACATTTTTGGCAATTTCATGATCTCAACTTTGTGGGAACAGTTTGGGGACGGCCCCTCCCTGTTCCAACATGACTGCACACCAGTGCACAAAGCAAGGTCCATAAGGACTCACACTGTAGATTGGGAGGAACTTCCATTCCTCAATTACTTTGATGATGTAAGAAACCAGAAGCAAAGGTTTGATTGGCTGCTTTTTGGAGAGGGGAGAGAGATCAGGGGTCTAATAGATCCTCTTTGTTAAGAGATCAGAGGTCTATCACTGCCCAGATATCACAAGGGGTGTTGTTAATCCCTTGCGATAGCAATAAAGTTGCATTAAAAAAAACCAAAGAACCAGTGCAAAAAATTGATTTAAATAAAATAAATACTGTATATACTCAAGTATAAGCCGAGTTTTTCAGCACATTTTTTCGTGCTGAAAATGCCCCCCTCTGCTTATACTCAAGTCACCTTTTTGTGCCTGATCTCCCGGACTTTGAGGACCCGGTACCGGCCGGCCGTAGGTCCCCTGGACCCCAAACCTGGCACACATGTGTCAAGGTCACCTGTGGCCAGGTGACAGATGCACACCGTAGGGGGACAGGAGTGCACCGCGAGGTAGTAAACCCTATGGCTGGCTTCTGCGGATAGGGAACTGGGTGGTTGTGGAAAGCGGGACCAGAGGAGCACAACCGGGATCCTAACGGAAGCTAGAGCCAAGATTCCCCAGGGCGCGGAGTCTAAGACCCAGCAGGTCTTCTCCAGGGCCTCTAGTGGTGAGGATGTTACGCTGCAGGCTGGGACCAGGTCACGACCCCTGGAGTCTCCTAGCTCACGCCCCGTAGGATAAGGGGAAAAGAGGGGAAGCAGCAGCACAAGATATGAGAGAACCGAATAGCAAGCTGAAGGTCAGGGGCCACAAGCAGACAAGGATAACGAAAGAACGAGCCGAAGGTCAAGGGTCACGAGCAGACAGGGATAGTCGGGGACAAGCCAATAACATAACAGAGAGACAGACGTAGCACACGGCAGGCAGGAACCCAAACACACAATGCCTAACAAACACGTTGATCAGCAAAGCAGGCTTGCAGTGCACAGGTTAATATAGTGTTCTGTGATAGGGCCTGGGGTGGAGTCAGGCTGGGAGGAGATTATAAAGGAAGCCAGGTGAAGGAGGTCTGGTCTCTAAGATGAACACATGAGGAGGAAAGGTAAGATGGCAGACAGACATTAATGCATATCCATGACAGTACCCTCCCTCTTACGAGGCCTCCCCCTTCCCCGCCTGGGCCCAGGTTTAGAGGGAAACTTCAGATGAAACTCCTTTAACAGACGAGGTGCAAAGACGTCAGATGCAGTGATCCAAGACCTCTCCTCAGGACCAAACCCTTTCCAATGAACGAGGTACTGAAGAACGCCTTTACAGAGTCGGGAGTCCAGAATTTGACTGATCTCGTACTCCTGATTATCCTCAGAGACAGGTGCCACGGTAGGGAGAGGACGAGAGAATTTATTAAGGACTAAAGGCTTTAGAAGAGCAACATGAAAGGAGTTAGTGATTTTAAGGCTCTTAGGAATCTTGAGTTTGAAACAAACCGGATTCAGTTTAGCAGTTACCGTGTATGGACCGATGAATCGTGGAGCAAACTTCAGAGAAGGAACTCGGAGCTTGATGTTCCTGGTAGAGAGCCAGACTTTGTCCCCTGGCTGAAGAGAAGGCGGTTTACGCCTGCGGCGGTCGGCAAAGCCTTTGAATTTTTCAGCAGCTGCCCGGAGGGAATCATGAACGTGACCCCAAACAGAATTGAGAGACTCCTGAACCGAAGCCAAAGCTGGAATGTCTGGAGAACAGATCATGGGAAGAGGAAGTTGAGGGTGTTTTCCATAAACTGTGAAAAAGGGTGTCTTCTGCGAACTGGTATTCACATGATTGTTATGGGAGAATTCCGCCCACGGGAGTAGAGAGGCCCAATCGTCATGGTGAGAAAACACAAAGGTGCGAAGAAAGACCTCTAACTCCTGATTAACCCTCTCAGTCTGTCCATTGGATTGGGGATGGTAAGAAGAAGAAAAATCCAAGACAATATTGAGGGATTTGCAAAAGGCTCTCCAAAAACGAGACGTGAATTGGACTCCCCTGTCGGAAACAATATGAGAAGGGACCCCATGTAGGCGGAGAATTTCTCGAATGAAAATGGGAACCAAGGCAGGGGCAGAAGGAAGACCAGGAAGAGGAACAAAATGAGCCATCTTGGAGAATCGATCGATTACCACCCAAATGACTGTATTATTCTCAGACAGTGGGAGATCGGTGATAAAATCCATGGCAATATGGGCCCAGGGTTCCTTAGGAATGGGCAAGGGCATGAGGAGACCAGCAGGAGCTTGTGTGGAGGATTTGGACTGAGCACAGACATGACAAGCTTTAACGTAGTCTTTGACGTCTGAGCGGAGATTAGGCCACCAGTAGTGATGACTGATGAGTAGGAAGGATCGGAGGAATCCAGAATGACCTGCCACCTTAGAATCATGTCCCCAACGAAGGATCTTAGCTCTTAGCTCAGTGGGGACAAAGGTCTTACCAGGCGGAATTTTTGACTTCAGGGTGGTAGAGTGGGCAACAATGCATGAGGTTGGAATGATCGGCTCAGGTTCAGGGGCGGACTCCTCGTCCAAAGTGTCAAATGACCTACAGAGCGCATCAGCCCGACCGTTGCAGGAACCAGGTTTGTAGGTAATCGTGAAATTAAAACGGGCAAAGAAGAGACTCCACCTGGCCTGTCTAGGATTCAGACGTTTAGCATTCTGTAGATACTGTAAATTCTTGTGATCAGTAAAGATCGTTATGGAGTGAGGGGAACCCTCCAAGAGATGACGCCACTCCTCTAACGCCAATTTAATTGCGAGAAGTTCCCGATCACCGATGGCATAATTCCTCTCTGCCTGAGAACATTTTTTGGAGAAGAACGCACATGGTTGGCGTCTCTTCTCAAAGATTTGAAGAAGCACAGCTCCCACCCCCATTGAGGAAGCGTCCACTTCAATAAAAAATGCATTCCCAGGATTTGGTCTCCTCAAGAGGGGGCCAGAAACAAAGGCCTGTTTCAGGTTGTGAAATGCAGAGACAGCTTCGGGAGGCCAGTCTCTGGCATTCACACCCTTCTTGGTCAAAGTGATAATAGGCGCGGCAATGGAAGAGTAATTCCTTATGAACTGCCTATAATAATTAGTGAAGCCAAGAAAGCGCTGTGTGGCCTTGTGGCTAGCAGGAAGAGGCCAGTTGGTGATAGCCAAGACCTTCCCAGGGTCCATACGAAGACCCAAACATGAGACGAAGCACCCCAAAAACAGGACCTCAGAACATTCAAAGGAACATTTCTCCAGCTTGGCATAGAGATTGTTCTCTCTAAGACGTTGAAGTACAGTGCGGACATGGTTTCTGTGGACGAGCAGATTTTCAGAAAAGATCAGAATGTCATCCAGATAGATGACAACAAACTGGTACAGCAGATCTCTGAAGATTTCATTGACAAAGTTTTGAAACACGGCTGGAGCATTACACAGACCAAAAGGCATCACCAGATATTCGTAATGCCCGTCTCTAGTGTTGAATGCAGTCTTCCATTCGTCACCCTCCCGTATTCGAATGAGATTGTACACGCCTCTGAGATCCAACTTGGTGAAAATGGAGGCACCCTTCAACCTATCGAATAGCTCAGATATTAAGGGTAAGGGGTATCGATTTTTAATAGTAACCGCATTTAAACCCCGATAATCGATGCAGGGTCTTAAGGTACCATCCTTTTTGGCAACAAAAAAGAACCCTGCCCCTGCAGGCGATGAGGATTTCCGGATGAAACCTCTCTCCAGATTCTCTGCGACATACTCCGACATGGCCTGGGTCTCTGGGATGGACAGAGGGTAGGTACGACCCCTGGGTAGAGTTGCTCCGGGGACAAGATCAATAGCACAGTCAAAAGACCTGTGGGGAGGAAGCACCTCAGCTGATTTCTTACAGAACACATCCCGGTAATCGCTGTATGCAGCAGGAAGATCAGAAGAAACAGAAGTGGCAGCAACCGGAAGACTCTCCTTGGGGGTCACCTTGAGAAGACACGAGGAGAAACATGAGGAACCCCAGGCCAGGATCTGCCCAGAGACCCAGTCTACATGAGGAGAGTGGAGCTGTAGCCAAGGGAGGCCCAATACAACTGGGGTAGAGGCCTTGGGTAGAATAAGAAAGGATATCCACTCCTGGTGGAGAATCCCTACCGACATCCTAATGGGTAGCGTCTGGAAGCGAATAGGGCCCCCTGGGAGAACGGTGCCATCAATTGCCGAGACTACCAATGGGGTAGTGAGAGGTGAAAGGGTAAGCTTCATAGAAGAAGCAGTTCTCCAATCCATAAAATTGCCGGCAGCCCCAGAATCCAGGTATGCAAGGGTTGACTGAGGAGAAGTGCCTACATGAAGGAACACCGGCAAGAGCAGGCGAGAAGGTGATGTTTCTGGGTCCAATACTCCACCTTCCAAATGTATTAGACCCGAGCGTTTCCCGGACGAAGCGAGCAGGAGTCACGAAAATGACCCTTGCCCCCACAATAGAGGCACAAGCCCAGAGTTCTGCGCCTAGCACGTTCTTGTGACAGATGCACACCGTAGGGGGACAGGAGTGCACCGCGAGGTAGTAAACCCTATGGCTGGCTTCTGCGGATAGGGAACTGGGTGGTTGTGGAAAGCGGGACCAGAGGAGCACAACCGGGATCCTAACGGAAGCTAGAGCCAAGATTCCCCAGGGCGCGGAGTCTAAGACCCAGCAGGTCTTCTCCAGGGCCTCTAGTGGTGAGGATGTTACGCTGCAGGCTGGGACCAGGTCGCGACCCCTGGAGTCTCCTAGCTCACGCCCCGTAGGATAAGGGGAAAAGAGGGGAAGCAGCAGCACAAGATATGAGAGAACCAAATAGCAAGCTGAAGGTCAGGGGCCACAAGCAGACAAGGATAACGAAAGAACGAGCCGAAGGTCAAGGGTCACGAGCAGACAGGGATAGTCGGGGACAAGCCAATAACGTAACAGAGAGACAGACGTAGCACACGGCAGGCAGGAACCCAAACACACAATGCCTAACAAACACGTTGATCAGCAAAGCAGGCTTGCAGTGCACAGGTTAATATAGTGTTCTGTGATAGGGCCTGGGGTGGAGTCAGGCTGGGAGGAGATTATAAAGGAAGCCAGGTGAAGGAGGTCTGGTCTCTAAGATGAACACATGAGGAGGAAAGGTAAGATGGCAGACAGACATTAATGCATATCCATGACAACATGTAGACCCACTCTTCTTCTACAAGTGTGCAAAGTTTGTTGTCCAGAGAACCTACATCCGGGGAGCACCAATTTTTCAAAGCCGGGCACCCCTTCCATAGACTCCCATGTTAAACGGTATCTTCTCCGGTGAATTTGGGGACCCGGTACTAGCAGGTCTTAGGTCCCCTGGAACCAGAACTTGGCACACATGTAGCCCCATTACTCCTCTATAAGTGTGCAAAGATTTTTGTCTGGGGGACCTACGGCCGGGTAGCACCGATTTTTCAAATCCGAGCACCCCCTCCATAGACTCCCATGTTAAACGTCAGTCTAGTCATGGACACAGTGAGGCATGGACACAGTGAGGCATGGGCACAGTGAGGCATGGGCACAGTGAGGCATGGGCACAGTGAGGCATGGATACAGTGGGGCACAGTGAGGCATGCAGATGGACACCCTAGGCTTATACTCAAGTCAATTAGTTTTCCCAGTTTTTTGTGGTAAGATTAGGTGCCTCGGCTTATATTCGGGTCGGCTTATACTCGAGTATATACGGTAAATACATCTTAACCACTTCCCGTCCATAGTACGTTTTTTTAAACATCCTCGAACGGAAAAGGGTGATGTCTCGGTCATCGCTGCAGCTGCAGCAATGATCGAGATATCCTTTTTTAGGGGCGCCTTCTGTTGCTGCATTAACCGGGCTCTCCGGTGCGATCGGGGAGCCCGGAAAGAATGCAACTGGCGGGATCCAGCTCTAGGCACACAGTGAGGGGAACGGATGTTGTCCCTCCCACTGTCTGACATCAGAAACAGGAAGCAATGAGGATTTTGTCACTTCCTGTTTGGGTCCTTGTTTACCTGGCCATCTGTTTCTGATTGGTTGCATTGGAGGCAAGAGAAGAGATTTGGGGTCTAATAGACCCCAGATCTCTGCATAAAGAGGACCTGTCATGGCTCATGCTATTACAAGGGATGTTGTTCATCCCTTGTAATAGCAATAAAGTTAATAAAAAAAAAAAAAAGTTAAATCTACAGTGTTAAAAGAAAAAATAAATAAAATAAAAAATTATATTAAAAATACAATAAAAAAAAAGTAAAGTGCCCCCCGTTTCTCCATGCTCACGCACAAATGCAAACACGCATGTAGGTCCCGCATGCAGGCCCGAGACAAGGGGTTGGCCACAGGGGTTGCTGCCCTGGGTGCAATGGTTTATTGCAGGGATGTGGGCACCTTGACCCTAACACTAAGGGAAGGGGGGGCGCAGTTTGGCATCTTTGTCCTGGGCACTGGGTGGTCTTGTCCCGGCACTGCCCACACACGTATGTAAACGGTGATCACACCACACATGTGAAGTATTGCCGCGAACGTCAGAGCGATAACAATAATTTTAGCGCCAGACCTCATGTGTAACTCTGGTAATTTGTAAAGGCTTTTAAAGCATTACCTATGGAGGTTTTTTGGTACCTTAATTTGGCACCATTTACTGGCAGGGGCGGATCCAGAGTCTTTTCTCGGAAGGGACACTGCCAAAAAATATGTTTTTTTTTGTGGGAAATGTATCGGGGAAATGGCTGGTGTCTGCGCTTCAATCATCCCGACACCAAGGTTGTTATGGTGTCAGGATGATTGAAGCGCATTATTTCTATTATTACATTGTAATATTAAATTAAATAGTTCAATGCAGAATCAGTGGGAGCCCCGAGTGTGTCACTTGCCACCGTCGCCTGCAATTAGTGGGAGCCCTGAGCGTGTCACTTGCCACACGTTGCGCATTGTCACTTGCCACATCACCTGCCACATCTTGTGGATTGTCACTTGTCACGTCACCTGCCACACCTTGCTGATTGTCACTTGCCTGCCACCAGATGCAGATTGTCATTTGCCACGTCACCTGACACAATTTGCGGATTGTCACTTGCCACGTTGCCTGCCACACCTTGCGGATTGTCACTAACTTGCCTGCTAAGGTGTAGTTTAGGTTGTCTCTTGCTGTGTCCCAGACTCCCAGAGTCAGGCAGCAGAGAGATAATGTGAGGGCAGAAGTCATTGCAGGAATGCAGGGCAGGCACTGGCGGTGAGAGATGATCTCATCTCTCTGCTCACGAACCGCGCCGCCCGCCCACAAACCGTCGGCGCAAGAGGAGCCGCCCGCTTTCTTACCCGTCTGTGGAGCCGCACGCTATCGCACCTGCCCGCAGAGCGGCCCGACGTGACTCACTGACGTCACTCGTTGCTAGACGCCAAGCGGCCCAGGCGTTGGCAACGAGTGCAGGGAAGAGCCTCCACCCACCTCCTCCCCCGCTCCTGTTATCGTGTCAGAGCGCCGCGTAACTACATGAGACGAGTCTCTCTCTCGGCGCCGCTGATCGGCTGATGTGAGAAACTGAGAGAGACTCAGAGAGGCAGCGGCAGCCGCAGCCGCAGAACAAGTATACTGTATATACTCGAGTATAAGCCGACCCGAATATAAGCCGAGGCACCTAATTTTACCCCAAAAAACTGGGAAACTTATTGACTCGAGTATAAGCCTAGGGTGTCCATCTGCATGCCTCACTGTGCCCATGCCTCACTGTGCCCATGCTTCACTGTGCCCATGACTAGACTGATGTTTAACATGGGAGTCTATGGAAGGAGTGCCCGGCTTTGAAAAATCAGTTCTCCCCGGCCGTAGGTCTCCCAGACACCAAACTTTGGACACTTGTAGAGGAGACATGGGGCTACATGTGTGCTAAGTTTGAGGTTCAGGGAACCTACGACCGGCGAGTACCGGGTCCGCAAAGTCACTGGAGAAATTACCGTTTAACATTGGAGTCTATGGAAGAGGTGCCCGGCTTTAAAAAATCAGTGCTCCCCGGCCGTAGGTCCCCCAGACACTAAACTTTGCACACTTGTAGAGGAGACATGGGGCTACATGTGTGCCACGTTTGGGGTCCAGGGGACCTATCGCCGGCCAGTACCGAGTCCCCAAAGTCCGGGAGATCAGGCGCAAAAAAACAGAGCAAGCAAGTGAGTGTGACAGATGGTCTGGGGGGGGGGCAATTGCCCTGTTGCCCCCCCCCCCCCTGGATCCGCCCCTGTTTCATGGTCGGATGCAGTTTTAAAGCATGAAATGTTTGGTATCTATTTACTCGGCGTAACATCACCTTTTATATTCTATCAAACAATTGGGTATTTTATTGTGTTTTTGTGCATTCAAATCCATTAAAGTGTATTTTTCCCCCCAAAAAAAATGCGCTTGAAAAAACGCTATGCAAATATCGTGTGACATAAAAATATGCAATAGGCTTGTGCACAACGGAAAAATTTGTTCCGTTTCGGTTTGTTTCTTTCCGGTCCTGTTGATTCGTAATCATTCGTAATTTTGCTAGACGGGATTTTTCGTGTTCGGACTAATTCGTATTTTTGCAAGCGTCATTTTTTGTTGAATTTTTTGTTGCTTTATAATTCGTACTTTCGGTAGAGTACGTTGTTTTTCGTTGATTCTGGACACAACTCCTACTTTCGTAACTTTTTTTGGGTTTGTTGATTCGTAATTTTCCGTGTCTCTCTCACAACGACGCTGCCTATTATGCCTAATGTGCTTCGAATGGATTTGTACTTTTCTAAATACATAGCGGTTATTTGTAACGATTCGAAATCTCGTATTTTACTTTCGTTTTTTACATGCGGCTATAGGCTCCGCCCCTGTACACCATTTTGAGAGGGTTCAGCACGGTGAGGGAGAAGCAGAGAGCAGAGCAGAGTGAGTGTTATTGTGCTTCGTATGGATTCGAAATCTCGTATTTTACTTTCGTTTTTTCATGCGGCTATAGCCTCCGCCCCCTGTACACCATTTTGAGAGGGAGTTCAGCACGGTGAGGGAGAAGCAGAGAGCAGAGTGAGTGTTATTGTGCTTCGAATGGATTCGTACATTCGTAACTTTTTTCATAACGAATTATGCCGAAGACCTTCGGGCATTCGCTATTTTGCGGTATAATTTATTTCGGATTCGGTTTTATTCGTAATTGCTCTGTTCGGAAATTCGAATGCTTCCGAATGTCCGAAAGTTGCTAAATTCCGACGAATTTCGATTCGTTACGAAACGAATTGCACAAGCCTAATATGCAATGCTCACCATTTTATTCTCTAGAGCCTCTGCTCAAAAAATATATATATATATATATATATATATATATATATATATATATGTTTGGGGGTTCTAAGTCGTTTTCTAGCAAAAAAAAAATATGTTTTCTTACGTGTAGGAGATGAATGCCAGAATTGTGCGGGACTGGAAGTGAAAAATTTAAAGCGCCCCAGCCGCCCTGTGCTCACACGCAAATGTGAACGCACTAGTGGGTACAGCGCGCATATGTAAATGGTGATTACACCACACATGTGAGGCGTCACCACAAACATCAGAGTGAGAGCGATAATTCTAGCACCAGACCTGTTGAATTCAAAACTGCTAACCTGTAAAGGCTTTTAACCACTTCAGCCCCGAGCCTATTTTTCAAACTTAATTAATATTTTTTTTTTTGCTAGAATATTACTTAGAACCCCAAAACAATTATATATTTTTTTCTAACACCCCAGAGAATAAAATGGCGGTCGTTGCATTACTTTTTTTTCACACCGTATTTGTGCAGCGGTCTTACAAGCCTACTTAATTTTTTTTTAAAAATACACTTTTTTTAATTAAAAAAATAAGACAACAGTAAAGTTGGCCCAATTTTTTTATATTGTGAAAGATAATGTTACGCCGAGTAAATTGATACCCAACATGTCACGCTTCAAACTTGCGCCCGCTCGTGGAATGGCGACAAACTTTTACCCTTAAAAATCTCCATGTGTGACGTTTTAAAAATTTTTACAGGTTGCATGTTTTGAGGTACAGGGGAGGTCTAGGGCTAGAATTATTGCTCTCACTCTACTGATCCCGGTGATACCTCACATGTGTTGTTTGAACACCGTTTTCATATGCGGCCACTACTGGTGTATGCGTTCGCTTCTGCGCGTAAGCTCGGCGGGACGAGGCGCGTTGACATTTTTTATTGTTTTTTTCTAATTTATTTTATCTTTTGTTTTTTATTTTTACACTGTTCTTTGAAAAAACAAAAACTGGTGTCACTTTTATTCCTATTACAAGGAATGTAAACATTCCTTGTAATAGAAAAAAAAGCATGATAGGTCCTCTTAAATATGAGATGCTGTCGGCGGCTCCGGTAAGCGGCGGAGGGCACCGTAGCGTAGCGGGAGAAGGGGCCCCTCTCCCGCTGCCGATAAAAGTGATCTCGTGGCGAATCCGCCGCAGAGACCACTTTTATCTGAAAGCGGACCAACCGCTGAAGAAGAGGATACCGAGGTTATGGTAGCTAGCTGCTTCTATAACAATGATATCCCTCTTCAAACAGCCGACGTATAACGGGTAAGTGGTTAAAGCGTTGACCTTTCGATAATTTAATGTACTGCAGTTTGTTGCCAATCCTGCTCAATTTTAAAATGGGACATATTGGGGATCTATGTATTCGGCGTAACATCCTCTTTTATATTTTATCAAACAATCGGGTATTTTATTGTGTTTGTGTGCACTAAAATTCATCACTGTATTTTTTTTTTCCTGAAAATTTGCATTTGATAAACTGCTGCACAATTATTACCGTATATACTCAAGTAAAAACCGACCCGAATATAAGCCGAGGCACCTAATTTTACCACAAAAAAATGGGAAAACTTATTGACTCGAGTATAAGCCTAGGGTGTCCATCTGCATGCCTCACTGTGCCTCACTTTGCCTCACTGTGTCCATGTGCATGGCTAACTGTGTCCATGCCTCACTGTGTCCATGCCTCACTGTGTCCATGCCTCACTGTGTCCATGACTAGACTGACGTTTAACATGGGAGTCTATGGAGGGGGTGCCCGGATTTGAAAAATCGGTGCTCCCCGGCCGTAGGTCCCCCAGACAAAAATCTTTGCACACTTATAGAGGAGTCATGGGGCTACATGTGTGCCAAGTTACAGGTCCAGAGGACCTATGACCGGCTAGTACCGGGTCCCCAAATTCACTGGAGAAATTACCATTTAACATGGGAGTCTATGGAAGGGGTGCCCGGCTTTGAAAAAATCGGTGCTCCCCGGCCGTAGGTCCCCTGGACAAAAAACTTTGCACACTTATAAAGGAAGAGTGGGGGCTACATGTGTGCCATGCTTGGGGTCCAGGGAACCTACGGCCAGCCGGTACCGGCTCCCCAAAATCCGGGAGATCAGGCGCAAAAAGGTTGATTTGAGTATTAGCCGAGGGGGGCATTTTCAGCACAAAAAATGTGCTGAAAAACTCGGCTTATACTCGAGTATATACGGTATTTGATATTAAAAAAACAAAAATTGCAAGAACCAGCATTTTATTTTCCAGGGCCTTTGTTTTTCAGAAAATATATAATGTTTGGGAGTTCCAAGTAATTTTCTAGCAAAAAATGCAGATTTTTACATGATAAAATGTGAGGAATTTCAGAATTAGCTCAGTAGGACAAGTGGTTAATATTAGGGTTGCACAGATACTGATACCGGTATCAGTGCCAATACTAAGTATTTACATTTACGAGTATTGGTACGCATGCAAATACTTAATACCTGAAACCGATACTTTCAGGCTTGGTCCTTTCAGCTGTCAGCGGGATTCCCCCCCTGGCAGTTGAAATATGTAAAAAAAAAAAAAAGCTGGCACTTTTCAGTTGTTAAGGAATGGGGCTGACACTTTTTTAGAACCGATGACTCATTCAGCTGTCAGTGGGGTTCCCCTGAAGTGTAAATTAAGTCCCGGCAATTGGAGCTGTCCAAAAAAAAAAAAAAGCAGCCGCAATGTCAACATTGCTCAGCCGCTGAAACAGAAAGATAGAAAGAAATATTGTTTCTTTTTGTATCTTTCTGTTTATTCATCTACAGATCAAAGGGATGAACTTCATCTGCAAATAAAGTCGGTTTTAAAAGCAATTTTTTTTTTTAATGTTCCTCCGTTTAACCCCTTATTAACGCTGAGGCCTCGTACACACGGCCGAGATTCTCGTCGAAAAAAACATGTCGTTTTTTTCGACGAGATTCTTGGACAAGAAAATTGTCCCGGCCGAGTTTACACACGCTCGATTCAAAGAACTCGCGGTTCTTTGAATGGAGCGTACGCGGTGACGTCATCGACTACGACGAGCATGCGCTCGTCACATTCGATGCCGTCGCCGCCATCTTGGTATACCCTATCTATGCCTAGGAAGCTACCGCGCATGCGTCAAAGTCATTTCGAGCATGCGCGGGCTTCCCGGCGAAAAGGTAAGTGTACACACACACAATTTTCTCGTCGAGAAACAGGCTGACGAGAATCTCGACGAGAAAATAGAGAGCAGGATCTCTATTTTCTCGTCGAGATTCTTGTCGCTTTTCTTGACGAGAAACCATACACACGAACGAGTTTCTCGGCAAGAAATCTCTGTCAGCAAGTTTCTTGCTGGTTTTTGCAGAGAAACTCGTTTGTGTGTACGAGGCTTTACTCTAATCACCCTTAATTTACTCCTTATTCTCCTTCTCCATTATTTTCCTGCTGATTTTTTTTTTTTGTTTACTTCTTTTTTATAAACTATTAATAATTAAATTATATAAAATACTAAAGCGCAAAAATGGTGCAAACAATGGTGCTTAAATAGTGGTAAAACAATCAACGAAGGATACCTAAATGATTTTAGCTGCACTCAATCAAAATGATCTGAAACTCAAACATATGTGTAAATTAATAACAATATTGGTGCGCTGTGAATCAACCCTTAGTGAATACAGTATAACTGGATGACTATCCAAAAGATACACAAATAAAACAAATGTGACTAATAAAACATAAGTGATATCCACAGTGCAAAAAAGCAATACTCAAACTTGAAATACTGTGTCCATAAGACTCCCAATACCAGTGCTGAGCAGCCTCTAAACCTGGATGGCTATCTAAAAACAGCCAGGAGAATCCCACACCTGCACTTCTCAGACCTAACAGCAACCAGCTGGAGAATCCCTCAATATGTCTCTCCTTCTCAGCTGTACATAGGTCCAAAACAGCTATCAGGTTAATTGCTTGAGCAGTACGATGGGTAGTTTAGACAGAACAAACGAATCTTGGAATGAAGAAAAAAGAAACATTCATTGCGCAGCGCTACAGATACTACAAGCAATGATATTCCACCCATGACTAAGTCACGTAACGAGTGACGTAACGCGTAGGGGGAGGAGCCTAATCACGCTAGTGGTGTTCGGAGGGACTGAAGCGGCAGCAAGTGAAGGAAATCGCTCCAACTGAGCTGGATAGTGGCTACTGTGCGCATACTTTGTCTATGGTCACGTGAGTGAGATGAGTAATTGGAATATCATTGCTTGTAGTATCTGCAGCGCTGCGCAATGAATGTTTCTTTTTTCTTCATTCCAAGATTCGTTTGTTCTGTCTAAACTACCCATCGTACTGCTCAAGCAATTAACCTGATAGCTGTTTTGGACCTATGTACAGCTGAGAAGGAGAGACATATTGAGGGATTCTCCAGCTGGTTGCTGTTAGGTCTGAGAAGTGCAGGTGTGGGATTCTCCTGGCTGTTTTTAGATAGCCATCCAGGTTTAGAGGCTGCTCAGCACTGGTATTGGGAGTCTTATGGACACAGTATTTCAAGTTTGAGTATTGCTTTTTTGCACTGTGGATATCACTTATGTTTTATTAGTCACATTTGTTTTATTTGTGTATCTTTTGGATAGTCATCCAGTTATACTGTATTCACTAAGGGTTGATTCACAGCGCACCAATATTGTTATTAATTTATTAATAATTAAAACTTTTTTTTCTTAGCTTTGTTTGTTAATATTTTTACACCTTTAACATATATTTACATGTTTCACATTTAAAAAAAGCTCAAAATTAAAAAAATAATTGTACCATTGCTGGCAGCTGAAGTGTAAACAAAACAAGTTGCGGTGGATATCGGCAATTGGTGTCGGTGAGTACTAAAAAAAAAAGTACTCATTGTAATAAAAATGGTATCGGTGCATACAGGGCTTTTTTTTCTCAGACAATAAGTTCAGGACCTCCCCTTTTCCGAGTCACTTGTTTTCTCCGCCCCCTACCCACCTCCGAGCAAAGTCCCTTGGTTCCATCCCCTACCCACCTCCCAGTACCGCCCCTTTTAGACAATACAGAACCAAGTATCATTTTGTTGTGCTAAGTAATTTGTATGGAATTTGGTTTCCCCTTCAGCCAGCAACAATAGATCCCCCTAACAATGTACGACCCACAACTAAATTCCCCCCCAGCAACCATAGACTCCCGGCAGCATCAACAGATCTCCGCACAGCCAGCATTATTAGACTCTCTGGCAGCCATCAACAATAGACCCCTCCCCCAACAGTAGATCTCCTTCAGCAACAATAGACCCCCCTTCAAAAATAGATCCCCTCCAGCTAGAATAGATCCGCCAGCAGTGAGCATCAATACCCTGCAGCACACCCCAGCACCCCTTCACATTACATACAGTCAGTCCAGGAGATGCCGGAACTGCGTTCCCCCACGTTCCCGCTGAAAAAAAGCCCTGGGTGCATCCCTAGTTTTACTAACCACCCAGGGCTGGTGCAAGAATTTTTGACACCCTAGGCCGAAACCTCATTTTGCCACCCCCCATTGGCTCCGCCCATGACCCCACCCCCTTTGCAATATGTGACCTACCTGACCATCACACACACACACTTACCTACCTACCTGACCCACCCACCTGACACACACACTGACCCACCTACCTGAAACACACACTGACCTACCTACCTGACACACACACTGACCTACCTGACCATTACACACACACTGACCCAACTACCTGACACACACACTGACCCACCTACCTGACACACACACTGACCCACCTACCTGACACACACACTGACCCACCTACCTGACACACACACACTGACCCACCTACCTGACACACACACACTGACCCACCTTCCTGACACATACACTGACCTACCTACCTGACACACACATTGACCTACCTACCTGACACACACACTGACCTACCTACCTGACACACACACTGACCCCCTACCTGACACACACACTGACACATACACTGACCCACCTACCTGACACACACACTGACCTACCTACCTGACACATACACTGACCCACCTGACCATTACACACACACTGACCTACCTGACTCCTATTTCCTGCACTACTCACCCCCTCATCCCCCATCCCCCACACACAGCTCGATGTAGATCGGGAGGATCCATCCTCCTCCTTACCTCTGCGCTTCATCGACCATCACATCAGGGCTCTCCTCAGCGCTGGGCGGGCAGTCTTGCTATGGTGTCCCCACCAGCGCCACCCTCCAGCCGCTCCATGGTGTCCCCACCGGCCGGGAGGTCAGCTAACAGACGCTGCACCTCTCAATGCTCTCATCTTTACCGAGCCCCGCCCCTCCGCTGCACACACACTGCGCCGCACCAGAGGGACAGGCCGGAGCAAAGGAGATTTTACTCTGTGAAGAGAGAGAACAGCGGGGCGCTCAGCTGGACACATTGGGGGATTGGAGGCATGCAGCAGATGTGTTCCCGGGACAGGGGAGAGCTCACACTTGCCTTGAGATTCACCGGGACAGAGGCCGTGGTTGCGCCCTAGGGGGTAGTGCGCCCTAGGCGGCTGCCTACTCCGCCTAGTGGTAGCACCGGCCCTGTTAAACCACCTAAATTAACACATAAATAAAAAATAAAAATAAAAAAGCCTCTTTTTTTTTTTAATTAGTATTAATAATATGTATTTACATTTCTGTGGTCCTTTACACCTGTGTCAGGGAATGGGGCTGATCCGGAATTTATACCCGTATACAGAAATGTTTTGTGATTAATTTTAATGAATGGGAGGAAATTAATTTCTAATCTAACGAACAGATAAAATTGATGTCCGCACGTCAGGATTAAATCCTTACATAAAAACAACGCTCAGTGACTGTGACATTCAGGTTCCTCCATCAAAGTGAAAAAAGTGTTCGCCTCCAACTGAGCACAATAATTGGATTACCATCTACTTTAAATCTTTAATCCTGGCTGATTTAGTGAGATAAATCTCCCGTAAATACTCTTAATACCCGACTTAACCTTAAAAACAATCAGCGAGATTAAATTAAAGAGCCAGGCGTACGTGAGGAAGCGGAGTTGGCGCTTTTCCCATTTGTGTGCTGGAGAAGGTTTCAGGTGGTGACGGGGTACTATGGTGGCTACAGGTCACAGACACCTTGGAAAGGGACACTTTTTAGTTTTTTTAACCACTTGTCTACCAAGGCAATTTTTACATTTTCGCTCACACATGTTAAAATCTGCTTTTACATTTGGTTCACATCTATGCAGTTGATGCGTTTTTCATGCGCCTTTTTTTAAGCTACACTTTTTTTTTTCCTTTAACTTTATTGCAATCCTAAGACCCCCATGTGATAGAATTGTGCAGGTCACAGGTCCGCCTAATGGAGACATTTGTGGTCTATTGGACCTACAATATCTCCCCTGCTCTCCGCTGAAGCTAATCAAACATAGACTGTGCTTGATTAGCTGCATCCTCAGTTACAGTAGCTGGAAAATGATAGCTCTGTACCCAGAAGTGATTGAAGCAGGGGGAGGAGCAGGCTGTATGCTCTGGTGCCTACTCTTCTCCTTCAAATCCCCACCTCTCCAGGGTTGTGTGGCAAAGCAGCTAGGATGCTGCACAGTGTGGGCTGTATGTGTCTTCTCGACCCCCACCTTGCTGGCAGCAGCGGTGATACACAGCTTTACAAGAAGATCCTCTGCTTCCCCTCTCTTTACAAGCAGTGGACCAATCAGGGGAGGCTGGAGGAGGATCATGGGACATGTAGTCCCCTTTAGAGAGCTGTACAATACAAAGTAATGGGGACTTGGACTACAACAACCACCACAATGCCCAGCCAAGTGGAGAAGGAGAACTCAGGATTTTCTTGGGCACGTATACTACTGAGAGGGCAGAACTGTGTGGGGCAAGAGAGCGAAAGGACCTGCTGCACCACATCCAGGGAGAACAAAGCAGGACCTGTGTGCTAAGGGACCAAGCCATAGCCAGGTTACAGTCCACACTGTGCTGAGACCCCGAGTTACCCCAGACAAACCAGTTACAGTATCCTTATCCACATTGTAGTTCAAGTGGTTGTAAAGGCAGAAGTTTTTTTTATCTTTATGCATCAAGATAAAAAACCTTCTGTGTGCAGCAGCCCCCTAACACTTACCTGAGCCCCATCTAGATCCAGCAATGTTGCAGCAGTGTCTGGGCTTCCCGGGACTCCCCTCCTCATTGGCTGAAACAGCAGTACGGCGCCATTGGCTCCCGTTGCTGTCAATCAAAGTCAGTCAGCCAATGAGAAGAGAAAGGGGCGTGACCGGGTCACAGCTCTGTGTTTGAATGGACACACGGAGCTGTGACTCGGCTCAGGTGCCCCCATAGCAAGCTGCTTGCTGTGGGGGCACTCGTCAGGAGGGAGGGGCCAGGAGCACCAAAGAGGGACCCGAGAAGAGGAGGATCGGGGCTTCTCTGTGCAAAACCACTACACAGAGGAGGTAAGTATAACATGTTTGTTATTTGTAACTAAAAGACAAGGCTTTACAATGACTTTAACCACTTCTGGGCCTCTCACTGTAGGTCTATGGCTACAGGGCAGCCCCGCTGCGCCAGATCACGTACATGTACATGAATCAGCATCTCTGAGTAGGTGTCCGCCGGCCTGGCTCTGCTGTCATTTGCTACAGCACAAGCTGATCAGTGATTTATGGCCGGGACCCGCTGATCGGCTGAGTGAATTAGGCCCCTTTCACATGATCGGACCGATCTGATCCACCTGTCCTGTTTTTCAGGCAGATCCGATCGGGCCCACCCATTGACTTCTTCGGGGAGGCGGATATGTGTCCGCTGACACCCGCCTGCCATCCGATCCGACAAGATCCGCTCAAATCAGATCAAGACGTATGGTGTCCAGCAGATCGGATGGGATCGGATGAAAACGGACAGGTGGACTGTTTTTATCCGATCTCACCATAGAGGAGAACAGGGCTCTGACAGGTTCGTCTCAGCACAGAGACGGACCTGTCATTTGTTTTCTCAGCGGGGATCAACAGAGCAATCCCCGCTGAGCTAGCGGAGTCCGTCAAAATGGATCCACCCTGTGTGAAAGGGGCCCAACAGAAGAGAGATCTGTGTTGGTAAACAACACAGAGCTCTCTACATACAGCAGCGAACTGCCTTTTTTTCTTCTTCCTGCAAAGCAAGGAATAAAAACCGGCACATTGCTTAATAAAAAAATTATAAAAATTCCAGTGAATATCCAATTTTTTGTAGTAGAATACATTTTGGCTTAAATGTATGGAGATTTTTTTTTTTTTAATTAGATATGGTTTGTAGTAGAAAGTAAAAATATATATATTATTTTTTTCAAAATGTTTGGTCTTTATATAGTAAAAAAAAACCAAAAAAAAAACCACAGAGGTGATCAAATACTAGACATGTGCAATTCGTTTAGTTCCGAATTCAATTTTTAACAAATTCATTAATTCGTAAATATCCGAATGAACAAAAACCTGTTTAATGAATGTTTCCGAATATTCGTAAATTCTAAAATTCGGAAATTAGAAAATTTGTAAATTCAAAAATTCAGACATTCGAAAATCTGAAAACCCGAAAAAATTCAAAAATCTGAAATAACTAACTAATAATAACCTAAAGCGGAGTTCCACCCACTTTTGAGAGGTGGTCTTAAACGAAAGACCACCCCTCCACCCCTCGTTTTTGGATAGTAAATTATTTTGTTTGTTTCCTTCCTTCCTACCTTTTAATGAACGTCATAACCCTTTTAAGGACGTGATATCCCTTCCCGGCTGTCTTCTGGGACGTGTGTGTCCCAAAAGACAAGCTGGCCATTCACAAAGCGCCGCGCGACTCGCACATGCACAGTAGGAAACAGGCAGTGAAGCCGCAAGGCTCCACTGCCTGTTTCCCTTAGTTAGAATGGTGAGCCTGCACCCGATCCGATGGACGGATCGGCCTCGGGGGACTGACTTTGTGGTGATTAACCACTTCAGACCCGAACCATTTGTCAGGTTAAAGACCGGAGGTCTTTTTACAATTTGGCACTGCATCATTTTAACTGACAATTGTGCGGTCGTGCGACGTGGCTCCCGAGCAAAATTGACGTCCTTTTTTCCCCACAAATAGAGCTTTCTTTTGGTGGTATTTGATCACCTCTGCGGTTTTTATTTTTTGCGCTCTGAACAAAAATAGAGCGACAATTTTGAAAAAATGCAATATTTTTTTTCTCCTTTCTATAATAAATATCCCCAAAAAATATATAAAAAAACATTTTTTTTCCTCAGTTTAGGCCGATACGTATTCTTCTACATCTTTTTGGTAAAAAAATAGCAATAAGCGTTTATTGATTGGTTTGCGCAAAAGTTATAGCGTCTACAAAATAGGGGATAGTTTTATGGCATTTTTATTAATATTTTTTTTTTACTAGTAATGGCGGCGATCAGCGATTTTTATCGTGACTGCGACATTTTGGTGGACACATTTTGACACATTTTTTGGACCATTGTCATTTTCACAGCGATCGGTGCTATAAAAATGCACTGATTACTGTGAAAATGACACTGGCAGTGAAGGGGTTAACCACTAGGTGGCGCTGTAGGGGTTAAGTGTGTCCTAGGGAGTGATTCTTACTGTAAGGGGGATGGGTTACATGTGACAAGACTGTCATCACCACTTCCGATTACAGGAAGCGGAGATCAGTGTCATTGTCACTAGGCAGAGCGGGGAGATGCTTGTTTACATCAGCATCTCCCCGTTCTTCCTCACCGTGAGACGATCGCGGGTTCCCCCACGGCGATCGAGTCCGCGGGACCCGCGGTCGGGTTCACGGAGCTTGCGGCAGGCGCGCGTGCACAATGGCACTTCCTTAACCACTTCTCTACTGGGCACTTAAACCCCCTTCCTGCCCAGGCCATTTTTCAGCTTTCAGCGCTGTCACACTTTGAATGACAATTGCGCGGTCGTGCGACGCTGTACCCAAACGAAATTTGCGTCCTTTTTTTCCCACAAATTGAGCTTTTTTTGTGGTATTTGATCACCTCTGCAGTTTTTTTTTTTTGCGCTATAAACAAAAGAAGAGGGACAAGTTTGAAAAAAAAACACAATATCTTTTACTTTTTGCTATAATAAATATCAATTTTTTAAATTTTTTTAAATTTTTCCTCAGTTTAGGCCGATACGTATTCTTCTACATATTTTTGGTAAAAAAAAATCGCAATAAGCGTATATTGATTGGTTTGCGCAAAAGTTATAGCGTCTACAAAATAGGGGATAGATTTATAGCATTTTTATTATTTTTATTTTTTTACTAGTAATGGCGGCGATCAGCGATTTTTATCGTGACTACGACATTATGGCGGACACATCGGACACTTTTGACACATTTTTGGGACCATTCACATTTATACAGTGATCTGTGCTATAAAAATGCACTGATTACTGTATAAACATGACTGGCAGGGAAGGGGTTAACACTAGGGGGCGAGGAAGGGGTTAAATGTGTTCCCCATTAGTGATTCTTACTGTGGGGGGAGGGGACTGACTGGGGGAGGAAACCGATCTGTGTCCCTATGTACAAGGGACACACATCGGTCTCCTCTCCCTGACAGGACGTGGATCTGTGTGTTTACACACACAGATCCACAGTCCTGCTCGGTTACTGGGCAATCGCGGGTGCCCGGCGGCCATCGCGGCCGCCGGGCACGTGCATCGGGTGCCCAGTGATGCGGCGGGCTTGCGCGCACGCCCCCTAGTGGATTTTAAAGGCGCAACGTCATATGACGTCCGCCCAGAATAACAGTGTCTTCCTGCCGCCGGCGGCCGGTTGACAACTGGTTAAAGGGGACGTATATATACGTCCTTTTGCCCAGGAGTGCCATTGTGTCAACGTATATAGTCGTGCGGCGGTCTGGAAGCGGTTAAAAGTCAGCAGCTACAGTGTTTGTAGCTTGAGACTTTCCTTTTTTTTTTTTTTTTTTGCGCCTGGAACTCCGCTTTAACTATTGTTAACTATTAAATTATAGGCATTGGAATTTCCTTTAAAATTTTGGCTGTTAGTGAACGTAACGAATACAAATTTATCCGAAATAACGAATGCCGTATCCAAACGAATTGAATGTAACAAATTAATAATAATAAATAACAATAATAATAATAATAATAATAACAATTTTTTATTATTATTATTTATTATTAATTAGTTCCGTTCCATTTGTTTAGATGCGGCATTCGTTATTTCGGATCATTCGTAACTTCGGATAAATTTGTATCCTTTACGTTCACTAAAAACCAACTTTGAAAGGAAATTCCAATACCTGTAATTTAATAGTTAGTTATTGTTAGTTAGTTAGTTATTCTTTAGAATTTGGGGATTTTCTTTCTTAATTTCAGGTTTTCGAATTTACGAATTGCGATCATAACGAATGAAACGAAAACAGACAAATTTTTCGGCAGTGCACTTATCTATCAAATACCACCACAGGAAAGCTCTATTTGAGTGAGAAAAATTATATATATATATTTAATTTGGGTACAGTGTTGCATGACCGCGCAATTAGCAGACTAGGTTCTGCTGGGGGAATAAAGTACTATAGCTTTTTTCTTCCCTCAGTTTTTTTTTTTTTTTTTTATTTTACTTAACATTTTGCCATTTTACAGTTCACTTTTTATTTTATTTTCTGTTCAAAACGCTTTGTTGAAGGCTGAGAAAGATCACGGGGCATATCAGCTGTTGCAGCAGCTTTCATAGCACAATATAATTTGGAACAAGTGTAGGCTCCTAATGATATAATCATATAAGTCCAAGCAAAAGTGCTTAGATGCAATCAAATAGATTGAAACTAAGAATCGTATTAATGATGGACCAGTGGGAGACTGCCGTAGATCCACAGGAGTTGGCGTTAAAGGTGAAAGAATGGAGACGGAAAGGGCAGAGGAGGGAGTGGGACATCCAGGGGTACTGGCGTTTGAAGTGTGTGTGTGTGGGGGGGGGGGGGGGCAATACAATGGCGCTAATGTTCAAGCAGCGTTGAGTCAAACTCAACTGGCAAAAAGTGCTGTATCCAGAGTTGCCAGATTTTTATTTGTTTGGTGATGTGGTCGTGAAAGGGTTGTTTCTATATCTGCCATGAATCATGGTACTGGTAACACAGTTTGTGACCTTGTGCATATCGAGGGACTTTTAGGCCTCATGCCCACGGACGTTTTTACAGCCGCGTTTTTGAGCGTTTTTTACAGCTTAAAAACGCCTGTCCATGTTAGTCTATAGCAGTGGTTCTCAACTCCTGTCCTCAGGACCCACTAACAGGCCAGGTTTGCAAGATAACTGAAATACATCACAGGTGACATCATTTGCTGCTCAGGGATTGCAGTATTCTAGTCTGCATCTCCTCAAGGTAATACTTAAAATCTGGCCTGTTAGTGGGTCCTGAGGACAGGAGTTGAGAACCACTGG
Source organism: Rana muscosa (assembly GCA_029206835.1). Lineage (NCBI taxonomy): Eukaryota > Metazoa > Chordata > Amphibia > Anura > Ranidae > Rana > Rana muscosa. Next base: position 481,956,689 of record CM055127.1, read on the forward strand.
TCTATAGCTTCATGCCCACCTAGACGTTTTTGAACTGCAAATAGCATAGGCGTTTTTAAGCTGTAAAAAAACCCAGGACCAGTGCGTTCCTCAACGTCGGCGTTAGGCATAAAAAAACGTGAAGCGTCAAAAACACGCAAAAACGCCGCAACCGCGTTTAAAAAAATTAAAAATATATACAATAACATGGACAGGCGTTTTTAAGCTGTAAAAAACGCAGCTGTAAAAACGTCCGTAGGCATGAGGCCTTATGCCAATGCTATCATTTGTTTAGCTGAGGTTGTAATTTGTAGAAGAAGTTTAACCGGTTCCCGACCAACTCACGTCTATTTAATGCGGCTGAACGGCATCGCTGGGCGAAAACCCCGTATGGGTACGTCGTACCCTTTAGAAGCCGCTAGGGGGGGGGGGCGTGCGCGTGCCCGCTGCAAGGTGGGGGTCCCGATGCATGGGCCGGCGGGCGCGATCGCTGCCGGCTATCCGCGATCGCGAGCACGAGCGCCAGCAGGGGGATTTGTGTGTGTAAACACACAAATCCCTGTTCTGTCAGGGGAGAGGAGACATATCGTTTGTTACGTAGGAACAACGATATGTCTCCTCCCCCAGTCAGTCCTATCCCCCCCCCCCCCACAGTTAGAAACACTAATGAGGGAACATATTTACCCCCTTGATCGCCCCCTAGTGTTAACCGCTTCCCTGCCAGTGACATTTACACAGTAATCAGTGCATTTTTATAGCACTGATCGCTGTATAAATGACAATTGTCCCAAAATAGTGACAAAAGTGTCCGATCTGTCCGCCGCAATGTCGCAGTCCCAACAAAAATCGCAGATTGCCGCCATTACTAGTAAAAAAAAAAAAAAATTGCCATAAATCTATCCCCTATTTTGTAGATGCTATAACTTTTGCGCAAACTAATTAATATACGCTTATTGCGATTTTTTTTAAATATGTAGAAGAATATATATTGGCCTAAACTGATGAATAAATATGTTGTTTTTTTTTAAAAATTGGGGATATTTATTATAGCAAAAAGTAAAAAATATTGTTTTTTTTTTCAAAATTTGCCGCTCTTCTTTTCTTTATAGCGCTAAAATAAAAACCGCAGAGATGATCAAATACCATCAAAAGAAAGCTCTATTTGTGTGAAAAAAAGGACGCAAATTTTGTTTGGGTACAGCGGCACAGGACCGCGCAATTGCCAGTTAAATCGACGCAGTGCCAAATTGTAAAAAGTGCTCTGGTCAGAAAGGGGGTAAAATCTTCCGGGGCTGAAGCCGTTAAAGTGGTTTTAAAGGCTGAAGTTTTTTTTTTTTTTTTACCTTAATGCATTCTATACATAAAGGTAAAGGACCTTCTGTGTGCCTCTCCCCCCCACAGCCCCTCAAATACTCACCTGAGCCCCCTTTCGATCCAGCAATGCGCATGGGAGCCTCGGCTGTCCCGGGTCTCTCTCTCCTTATTGACTGTGACGTCATGAGAAGCCTATATAAATCGCTGCGGACCGATAAAGCCAGCATTACAGCGGGAGGAAGCGACGAGTCAACATCGAGGAGGAGAAGAGAGAAGAAGACGCCGACGGGACTGACACAGCAGCGGGAGCCAATGGCTCCCACTGATGTCACTCACAGCCAGTGAGCCAATGAGGAGAGAGTGGGGGCGGAGCCAAGCCATGTCTCTGTGTCTAATGTATGCATACAGCTGGGCTCGGGAGGGAGCACGCACCAGTGCCCTCATAGCAAGCAGCTTGCTATTGGGGGCACTGGTCAAGGGGTGAGGAACAAGGAGCGCTGGAGGGGGACCCAAGAAGAAGAGGATCGGGGGTAATTTGTGCAAAACCACATGTTTCTTAATAAAAAATAAATAAATAACCTTTAATATCACTTTGATATCAGCCGGGAGGTCAGGAGGCCTTTGATTTAGAAGATTGACTGAGGGGTCAGGAATGATAGGCTTGTCCAAGGCCAATGGGGATACAGAAAAGGCTTAAAAAGCCTAAAATGTCTGTACTATAGGGCACTCCCACCATATGTGGAGCTCCCTGTTTCACAGCCTCTAAAGCCGTCGGGAGCATCACTATTTTTTATTTTATAGATCACAAAAAAATTCACATTTTAAGTAGGGGGGGGGGGTGCATCTTGAATAAGCGGCCCCCGTCATGCAAGGTCCATCTTAATTATTCTTCAAGACAGGTTTACCTCTACAGCTATATTTACGTCTGTCATCCAATTATCTCCCAAGTGTCTTAATTCATAAATTGCTGTGAATTATCTTCAGGTGTTTCCAGCTATTATACCAAATTAGCCAATTTATTACGTCTCAACAGGGGCCGTCAGGTTCTAATTGATATTATAAAGGATCCGTCACCATGCTGGGAGTAGATTCTTATTGATTTGGAAGCTTGAGTCATTTTTTTATCAATAGATGAATAAACGAATAAGATCGTTACTGGAGCTTTCATAAAGAACAGAGTTATGTGAACGGGCAGCCGAAAGCACTGTAGGTAAAAGTTTCAATGGAAGGTTTACCTTTTCTTTGCTAAATTTACAATAGAACTGGGATTTTTAAGCCGTTAACAGATAAACATATAATTCCATATACTGTTAAAATGATTCAAAAAGTTTATTGAATTATACAATTAAAATATTCCATAATAACAGTGGTGCATAAGATAACAGTCCCAACATGTTTCGCCCAGAGGGTCTTCTTCAGGGCAAGACAACCGCTTGATACTTTAAGACTGTATTGAGGAAACAGAACATAATAAACAACTTGGCAATAACATGATGATATTAACCAGTTGTCAACCAGCCGCCGTCAATTGACGGCGGCAGGAAGACACTGATATCCTGGGCGGACGTCATATGACGTCGCGCCTTTAAAGTCCACTAGGGGGCGCACGCGCCCGCCGCGTCGCTGGGCACCCGCGATTGCCCAGTAACCGAGCAGGACCGTGGATCTGTGTGTGTAAACACAGAGATCCACGTCCTGTCAGGGAGAGGGGACCGATGGTGTGTCCCTTGTACATAGGGACAACCATCGGTCACCTCCCCCAGTCAGTCCCCTCCCCCCCCACAGTTAGAACACATCTAGGAAACACAATTAACCCCTTGATCGCCCCCTAGTGTTAACCCCTTCCCTGACAGTCACATTTATACAGTAATCAATGCATTTTTATAGCACGGAACGATGTATAAATGTGAATGGTCCCAAAAATGTGTCAAAAGTGTCCGATGTGTCCGCCGCAATATCGCAGTCACGATAAAAATTGCAGATCGCCGCCATTACTAAAAAAAAAAAAAATGCTATAAATCTATCCCCTATTTTGTATCTGCTATAACTTTTGCGCAAACCAATCAATATACGCGTATTGCGTTTTTTTTTTACCAAAAATATGTAGAAGAATACGTATCGGCCTAAACTGAGGAAAATTTAAATAAAAAAATATATATATATTTATTATAGCAAAAATTAAAAAATATTGTGTTTTTTTTCAAACTTGTCACTCTTCTTTTGTTTATAGCGCAAAAAATAAAAACCGCAGAGGTGATCAAATACCATCAAAAGAAAGCTCTATTTGTGGGAAAAAAAGGACGCAAATTTTGTTTGGGAGCCACGTCGTACGACCGCGCAATTGTCATTCAAAATGTGACAGTGCTGAAAGCTGAAAAATGGCCTGGGCAGGAAGGGGGTTTTCGTGCCCGGTAGGCAGGTGGTTAAACAAATTATAATATAATTATATTATTGAATTGTATAAATAAAATATTTCATTAAAAAAAACAGCATTGTGTAAACATGGTCTTGTTGTCCCCATTTTATTACAGCGGTGCATAAGATAAGAGTCCCAACATGTTTCGCCCAGAGGTTCTTCTTCAGGGAAAGACAACTGCTTGATACTTTAGGACTGTATTGAGGAAACAGAACATAATAAACAACTTGGTAAAAACAAGATATTAAACAAATAATATAATTATATTATTGAATTGTATAAATAAAATATTTCATTAAAAAAAAACAGCATTGTGTAAACATGGTCTTGTTGTCTCCATTTTATTACAGTGGTGCATAAGATAACAGTCCCAACATGTTTCGCCCAGAGGGTCTTCTTCAGGGTAAAACAACCGCTTGATACTTTTATGCCTTGTATGCACGATCGGATTTTCCGATGAAAAAAGTCAGATGGACTTGTTTCATCGGAAATTCTGATCGTGTGTGGGCCCCATCAGACTTTTTTCCATCGGAGTAAAAAAAAAATAGAACATGTTTTAAATTTTTCTGATGGAAAAAAATAAGATGGAAAATTCCAATCGCCTGTGTGGAATTCCATCTGCGGAAAAACTACGCATGCTCAGAATCAAGTCGACGCATGCTCGGAAGCATTGAATTTAATTTTCCTCGGCTCGTCGTAGTGTTTTACGTCACCGCGTTTTGGACGGTCGGAATTTAGTCTGACAGTGTGTAGGCAAGACTGATGGAAGTCAGCTTCATCGGAATTCCGACGGAAAATTCCATTGGTTTTTATTCCATCGGAAATCCGATCGCGTGTACAAGGCATAAGACTGTATTGAGAAAACAGAACATAATAAACAACTTGGCAATTACATGATGATATTAAACAAATTATTACACAGTGTGTAAAAATGACAATATTAATGGCTGCGGTGTTAACAAAACCGGTTGTCGGAAGTCGCTGCGATTGTGTTTCCCTGAAGAAGCCCCTCTGGGCGAAACATGTTGGGACTGCTATCTTATGCACCGCTGTAATAAATTTGGGACAACAAGACCATATTTACACAATGCTGTTTTTTTTTTTCATGAAATATTTTATTTATACAATTCAATAAAATAATTATATTCAATAAACTTTTTGAATAATTTTAACAGTATATGGAATTATAAGTTTACCCGTTAGCACCTTAAAAATCCCATACCCATTTTTTGGGAGAAAGCTTCTGATATTGGGGATGTGGACTTCATGAAGTCAATTACCCAAACTACCAATGCAATTCCATAGTTTTAATACCTGTTGACCCTACCAGTGGATTCTTTTTTTTTTTCATTTCCTTAAGGCCCCTTTCACACTGGGGCGGTTTGCAGGCGCTATTTTGCTAAAAATAGCGCCTGCAAACTGAGCCTAAACAGCGGCTCCTTTCTCTCCAATGTGAAAGCCCTGAGGGCTTTCACACTGGAGCGGTGCGCTAGCAGGACGGCAAAAAAAAGTCCTGCTAGCCGCATCTTTGGAGCGGTGAGAGGAGCGGTGTGTTTACCGCTCCTCCACCGCTCCTTCTCATTGAAATGCATGGGATACCACGGTAATACCGCCCGCAAACCGCGGCTGTAGCCGCGGTTTGCGGGTGGTATTAACCCTTTATTGGCCGCTAGCGGGGGTTAAAACCGCACCGCTAGCGGCCGAATAGCTCAACAATCCCGATGGTATAGCGCCGCTAAAAATAGCGGCGCTATACCGCCACCACACCCACCGCCCCAGTGTGAAACCAGCCTTAACCAGGTGACATTTTTTTCCCTTGTACACCATGTAGCCATGAAATGGGCATTAACATCAAATTACAAATAATTTAACAAACACCCAAACTTGAATCTGCTCATATTATGCCTTACCTTTTTTCCTCCTCCATCAACATGTGAATTAAATTCTTAAACAAAATCTTTCTATTTTCAATACGTACCATATTTTAGATCCAGTAGTATCATGGCTGGGTTTCTGTACTTCTCTGATGAGCCTCTGTCATAAACGGTCAAGTCATAAACAGTCTATAGAATAGTTGGAGGAATACACATCTGTCAAATTGGTAGTAGTGATCTATATTGACCCAGAGCTGAACCTTCATACATCTCAAACTCTAGACACTGTGGCACACTGTTGGAGGTTGTGGGTACTATGAGGAGCAGGAAAATCTGCAGCAAGCTAATGGGTATTGCAGGGAGCTGGTTGGCACTGTGGGAGGTTGGAGGGCATTGTGTGGGCTGAGAGGGCACTGTGAGGTTGAGGGGAGCTGCAGTCCACCATAGGTGGTTGGCTGACACTGTAGGAAGTTAGGGGATCTGAAGCTAGCTGGAGGCCTAGGAGGAGTGAGGCTCTGGCCCAGGAGCAAGCCCTAGCCCCTTGGGTAAGAACCACTGCCCTAGACAGTAGTATCTCCCTTTTCATGGTAATTGGATCAGGGTGTTGGTGCTACCTGTTTGGATATAAATGCTGGGGCAAGTTCCTGACACTCATTAGAACTGAAGAAGTGGCTTGGACAAGCTACGAAACATCTTCAGTATTTTGGAACAAGTCCAATTGAATGCAACTAACTGCTACTAGATATACTATGACCTAGATAAGTGGGAACCCTTCATAGAGATATGGTTTCCATTTTCCTTCCAACCTCCTACCGGCACAACACTTTACATCTGTCCAGCTTCTAACTGGGGATCCCGTCACAGAGATATGGTCTCCATTGCCCAGAGAGATGACCACAGTGTCCTGCAAACCTGTGGCCATTTGCTACAGCTTGTATAGACTTTTAACAACCTCCTACCAGCACAGCACTTTACATCTGTCCAGCTTCTACCTGGGGATCCTTTCACAGGGTTATGGTCTCCATTGCCCAGAGAGATCACCACAGTGTCCTAAAAACCAGTAGCTATTTGCTACAGTTTTCAGTGGAACCTCGGATTGTGAGTAACGCGGTTAACGAGCAGGATTCAAGCCAAAGCGGTGTGCAATACCGCCTCTGGCCTGAGGTGGGGGGGGGGGGCGCCGGAGCCGAGCAGAGCCAAACGGCACCGTTCTGAGCCGTTCAGAAATGCTCGGAAAATCTCGGAAATACTCCGTTCCCGAGCCTTTCTGAGGTTTTCTAAGTTCAGCCGAGGTGACCTCGGCCCTTTCCGAGTGTTTACGAGGCTCTCCGGCGCCCCCCTGCCTCTGGCCGCATGCGGTACTGCATGCCATTGAAGTCAATGCGGAACAAATTATTTTAGTTTCCATTGACTTCAATGGGGAAACTTACTTTGATATGCGAGTACTTTGGATTACAAGCATTCTCCTGGAACGGATTATGCTCGTAATCCGAGGTTACACTGTATATAGACTTTTAGCGACCTCCTACCGGCACAGCACTTTACATCTGTCCAGCTTCTACCTTAGGGATCCCTTCACAGAGATATGGTCTCCATTGCCCAGAGAGATGACCACAGTGTCCTGCAAACCTGTGGCTATTTGCTATAGCTTGTATAGACTTTTAACGACCTCCTACCGGCACAGAACTTTACATCTGTCCAGCTTCTACCTGGGGATCCCATCACAGGGATATGGTCTCCATTTCCCCCCGGGAGATGACCACTGTGTCCTGCAAACCTGTGGCTATTTGCTATAGCTTGAATGGACTTTTAGCGACCTCCTACCACCAGTGTTGGTCATCTTACTTTAAAAAAGTAATTAGTTACAGTTAAAAATGACTTCTCCCAAAAAGTAATTGTGTTAGTAACTCAGTTACTACATTGAAAAAGTAATTAGTTACTCAACAAAGTAACTGACTTTTTTTTGAGGGCACATAACACATCAGGGCATGGGGCACATAACACATCAGGGCACATAGCACATCAGGGCATGGGGCACATAGCACATCAGGGCATGGGGCACATAGCACATCAGGGCATGGGGCACATAGCACATCAGGGCATGGGGCACATAGCACATCAGGGCACATAGCACATCAGGGCGCACAGCACATCAGGGCGCACAGCACATCAGGGCACATAGCACATCAGGGCACATAGCACATCAGGGCATGGGGCACATAGCACATCAGGGCACATAGCACATCAGGGCATGGGACACATAGCACATCAGGGCGCACAGCACATCAGGGCACATGGCACATCAGGGCATGGGGCACATCAGGGCATGGGGCACATCAGGGCATGGGGCACATAGCACATCAGGGCGCACAGCACATCAGGGCACACAGCACATCAGGGCACATAATAGCACATAGCACATCAGGGCATTGGGCACATAGCACATCAGGGCATGGGGCACATAGCACATAGCACATGAGGGCACATCAGGACATGTGGCACATAGCACATCAGGGCGGGGCACATAGCACATCAGGGCAGGGCACATAGCACATTGTTTACCAGCCCTGCAGAGTAGCGCAGGAAGCGTGTGTAATAAGTTCTCTCTCGTGTCATGGCACTGACGGCAGTCATGCTTCTCCCCGGTGGCCCCTCCTCTCTTCTCATCCATCCCAGATGATGTCACAAGCAAATGGGGATGGACGAGAAGAGAGGAGGGGCCGCGGGGAGCAGCGTGACTGCTGTCAGTGCCGTGACATGAGAGTGACCCGGTCATAGAGGAGAGGAGGAATTACACTACTGCCATCTAGTGGCGGTAGATGTAATTGGGGTAACGCCGCCCAAGTAATGGTAACTGCGTTACCATGGAGGGGAAGAGTAATGAGTTTGATTACTCGTTACCCTCTAAAGTAACTGCGTTACGTAACTCCGTTTATTCTAACTCAGTTACTTACATCACTGCCTACCAGCACAACACTTTACATCTATCCAGCTTCTACCTTAGGGATCCCTTCACAGAGATATGGTCTCCATTGCCCAGAGAGATGACCACAGTGTCCTGCAAACCTGTGGCTATTTTCTATAGCTTGTATAGACTTTTAGCGACCTCCTACCGGCACAGCACTTTACACCTATCCAGCTTCTACATGGGGATCATTCTGGTGTCATCTAGCAGCTTTGTGACCCTGTATCTCCTGGTAGCCTAAACATCTCTCCCTGGTGGCATGGAGGATCTACTTACATCATGACATGTTTCAAATGATAGATTTTGTTACATGTTCCTCGGATTTATAATCATTAGAAAGACCCTGGCACAGCACATTGCTGATGCTGGAGCAAAATCAAGGAGGAGGTTCTGAACACATTCATTTTTTCTAGATGAAAGCCTTCATATTAATTATCAGATAAATAAAGGTACAAACATATTTTGTGCTGCTTTTATATGATGTACCTTATCCATTAATAACAAACTCCTACCTTTTCATAGTTGAAAAACATTACCCTACACAATTTGCTGGTGCTTAATTATATTCATTAGACCATTTGTGCAGCCTTTGCTGTTTTTTATGCTTTTTAAGCTTTTTATGCACTCAGCCTTAAATAGATGAATTAAAATCACAGCTAAAAAAAAAAAAAAAGGTATTTTTTTGTGCTAGGTGTTTTCTAGCATGAAAAGTAAAACTAAAAGTCCAACGATGAAAGCCTTGAGCAGCGCAGTGCGAAGGTTTTATCTAAGCATACTCCTGGACTGAGGGCTGTGTTTAAAAATCATCTTTGTAGTAAAATCGAAATATCTTTTTTTAAAGGCAATATGACTTTTGACCCTTTTTTTTTTTTTTATAATCCCCCTTTTGACACTTTACCAAATCACTTTAAGATAGCGGTCTGAAGGATCCTGTGAGTTTGAGTGTGTGCCCGAGGAAGATGGCAGAATGTTTGTTCATACAAATGATGTTTTGTAGACAGTGTTAAAAGAATTGATCTGTAAATCACCTGGAGTTTTTCCATCTGTTTTTGGTGGACAGTCGCTGTGAGGTGAAATCGAGAGTTTTTGCTTAATCTAAACCAGGGGTCTCCAAACTTTTCAAACAAAAGGGCCACTTTATTGTCCTTCAGACTTTAGGAGGGCCGGATTGTGGCCAGCGGGGCAGAAAATGTCCCGGACCCAGCTCCAGTGAGAATAAATGTGGCCTCAGGGTTGGTGGACAGTAGGAGGAGGAGTAGGGCCCCTATCAGTAGGAGGATTAGTATCCCATCATTGATATTAGTAGAAGAAATAGTGCCCCTTTGTTGGTGTCAGTGGAAGGAATAGTGCCTCATATCAGTTGAGGAATAGTGCCCCAAGGGCCACATAAAGGCTAGCAAAGGGCCACATCTGGCCCTCAGGCCGCAGTTTGGAGACCCCCTGATCTAAACCATTGAAAAAAAGGCAATATAGAGTATTTTGGCAAAATTTTGACATTTGACAAATGCATTTTAACCGCTTCAGCCCCGGAAGATTTTACCCCCTTCCTGACCAGAGCACTTTTTTACAATTTGGCACTGCGTCGATTTAACTGACAATTGCGCAGTCATGCGAAGGTGTTCCCAAACAAAATTTGCATACTTTTTTTTCCCCACAAATAGAGCTTTCTTTTTGTGGTATTTGATCACCTCTGCGGTTTTTATTTTTTGCGCTATAAACAAAAGAACAGCGACAATTTTGAAAAAAAACACAATATCTTTAACTTTTTGCTATAATAAATATCCCATTTTTTTAATTATGGCGGACACATCGGACACTTTTGACACATTTTTGGGACCATTGTCATTTTTACAGCGATCAGTGCTATAAAAATGCAATGATTACTGTAAAAATGACACTGGCAGTGAAGGGGTTAACCACTAGGGGCGATGAAGGGGTTAAGTGTGCCTAAGGTAGTGATTACTACTGTTAGGGGGCGTGGCTACGAGTGACACGTCACTGATCTCCGCTCTGATTACACAGAGTGGAGATCGGTGACAGTGTCAGTAGGGGAGCGGGGAGATGTTGTGTTTACACTAACATCTCCCCGCTCCATCCCTCCGTGAGACGATCGCGGGGATACCTGCGGCGATTGAGTCCGCGGGACCCGCGGTCCTACTCACGGGGATGGCGGCAGGGTGACGAGCGCGCCGGCGGCGGTGCGCCGGTGGCGGCGCGCGCGAACACACAGCTGGCAGGTAAAGGGGACGTACAGGTACCTGATTGTGCCTGTACGTGCCATTCTGCCGACGTATATATATATGCCGTGGCCGGTCGTTAAGTGGTTAACCGCTTCAGCCCCGGAAGATTTTACCCCCTTCCTGACCAGAGCACTTTTTACAATTTGGCACTGCGTCGCTTTAACTGACAATTGCGCGTGCCGCTGTACCCAAACAAAATTTGCGTCCTTTTTTTCACACAAATAGGGCTTTCTTTCTGTGGTATTTGATTACCTCTGCGGTTTTTATTTTTTGCGCTATAAACGAAAATAGAGCGAAAATTTTGAAAAAAAAAAACAATATTTTTTTACTTTTTGCTATAATAAATATCCCCAATTTTGAAAAAAACTAAAAAAATTATTAATCAGTTTAGGCCGATAAGTATTCTTCTACATATTTTTGGTAAAAAAAAAAATCGCAATAAGCGTATATTGATTGGTTTGCGCAAAAGTTATAGCGTCTACAAAATAGGGGATAGAATTATGGCATTTTTATTATTATTATTTTTTTTACTAGTGTAGCGGGGTCCCCATATTTGGGGCCGCTATATTTGAAATTTAGGGGCTAGCCTGAGCATTAGTTTGGCTCAGGCTGTTTGTTTTCTTTAGAATTGGACTCTGTTCTGCTGCAATGTTGTCTGGTCGTGCAGTTCCCTTTGGCCTGCAGGTGGCGATGTTGCCCAGGTTCTAGGTTGAACCACAGGAAATATTGCAGCATGATTGGGTGTCCTCTCTCGGCAGCCGTGCAGTGGACGTGGTCGGCCTGCTGTGCATGCTGGGAGAGGGCACTTAAGGGGCAGACGCCATTGGGTCTGGGTCTTCGTCCTCGGCACGTACCCCACCTTCGGTGGCCATCATGGCCAGGGGTGCGTGTGACTGTGCTGGGTCCCGGCACCTTTAGCCCGAGGCCCCATCGTTCCAGGTAGGCCCAGTACCTTTAACTGAGGCCTACAACCAAGCAACGGAATCCCAGGGTGCCCGTGGGAGGGTGACTCGCTCTGAAGGAGAGGCAACCAGGGGAGGACCTTTCTAAAGGGATTGGTGAAGGATGTTACCGTCTCGGGAGAGGCCTGGTTACCTGTCAGAGGGAAGGATTCTGTGATACACCATAAGCTCTTGTAACGTGCCCCATTGGCACCTATGGTCTCTAGTTACAAGTGCTGGAAAGTTCGGGACTTAGGAGCTAAAAGGTTCTGTGGCAGAGGATCTTCCTAAAACGTCCCTAGGAGAAACCAAGCTAAAGTAATTGTTTGTGCTCCACTCCGGCTGCTCGGACTGTGAGAGGGAACTATCCGGGTGAGCAAAAAACACTCAGGCTTGAGTGGCGATGAGGGTAAATAAGTGCCGCGTGCCTGAACCGGCCTCCCTCTCCAACTCTATCTCTATCTTCAACTTTCCTTCTAAGTTACTAGCAAAGAGAAAATAAACTCGTCTGTTGGAGTTTAACACTGTCTGGACATTGGCCTTCTTATTAGAGAAAATAGACTTTTCCCTACACTCTAGGGACGAGAACCAGCGGAAAGAGGTACAGTAGATGCCGTCGACATTGTATATCCATCGCGATCCCATCGCGAAGATTCTCGGCGACAGGGTGCCGAAATCTCGGCGACAGGGTGCCGACATCTCGACGCGACACTGTATTGAATGGGTTTCGACGTGGATTCCTGCCAATACCAGGCACTGTGTTTGCTATGAATCCTGAGCGGGAACTCCACAACAAATTGTAAATAAAAAAAAAACGGCATGGGTTCCCCCTCCAGGAGCATACCAGGCCCTTCGGTCTGGTATGGATTTTAAGGGGAATCCCCTAAGCCGAAAAAACGGCGTGGGGGTCCCCCTCAAAATCCAAACCAGACCCTTATCCGAGCACGCAACCTGGCAGGCCACAGGAAAAGAGGGGGGATGAGAGAGCGGCCCCCCTCCCTCCTGAACCGTACCAGGCCGCATGCCCTCAACATGGGGGGTTTGGTGCTTTGGGGCAGGGGGCGACCTGCGGCCCCCCCACCCCAAAGCACCCTGCCCCCATGTTGATGGGGCCGTTGGTTGTCGGGGTCTGCGGGCGGGGGCTTATCAGAATCCGGGAGCCCCCTTTAATAAGGGGGCCCCCAGATACCGGCCCCCCACCCTATGTGAATGAGTATGGGGTACATCGTAGCCCTACCCATTCACCTAGTGGAAAAAAATGTCAATAAAAAAAACACACACAGGTTTTTAAAGTAATTTATTAGGCAGCTCCGGGGGTCTACTTCCGACTCCGGGGGTCTTCCGACTTCGGAGGTCTCTTCTTCCGACTTCGGGGGTCTTCTTCTGCTCTCTGGTGCCTTTTTCCTTCTGTCAGGCTTTTCCTTTCCCGATGACGAGACAGCTCGGCGCTGGCTCACACGGCGGGGCTCGTAGGGTGTCAATCTCGCCGCTAGAGGCAAAATTGACACAAAATCGGCGGCATCTACTGTAACTCGCTGCAGGACCCAAAACTGTTAACACCGTTCACCCTCTTCGTAACGGAGGAAACTGGGCATGTGGCATAGTGTGTCCTGTCCTGCAAGTGGAGGTAAGCAGGACAGGGATCTGTGTGCTACACTAGTATTGGCGGTGATCTGCTATTTTTATTGGGACTGCGATATTATGGCGGACACATTGGACACTTTTGACATATTTTTGGGGCCATTGTCATTTTTGCAGCGATCAGTGCTATAAAAATGCACTGATTACTGTAAAAATGTCACTGGCAGTGAAGGGGTTAACACTAGGGGGCGATCAAGGGGTTAATTGTGTTCCCCAAAATGTGTGTTCTAACTGAAGGGGGGATGGGACTGACTAGGGGAAATGACAGATCGCTGTTCATACTTTGTAAGGACAGACGATCAGTCATTTGTCCCCTCAAAGAACCGGGAGCTGTGTGTTTACACACACAGCTCCCAGTTCTCGCTCTGTCACAAGTGATCGCGGGTGCCCGGTCATATCGCCTGCCGGGCGCTCGCAGCTCCGGGGGCGAGCAGCGGGCGCACACGCATGGCTCCGGTGGTGCGCGCGTGCCCCTAGTGGCCACAGGGCCAAGCGACGTAACATAACGTTGCTTCGCTCAATCAAGCTATGTTGCTGCAGTAAAACTGCAGCGACTGGTCGGGGAAGTGGTTAATTAATGGAGAAGAAAAAAGAAAAGAACACTAACTTCCTTCCCTTCCCCTATCTAATAAAAAAAAAAAAATATTCATACCTTTTTCCCCCTCACATTTTTATAGTGTTTAGGCCAGTATGATGACATCAAGTCTTTCTCCACAGTGGTGGTGGACAGTCCTTTCTGATGTTCCTTACATGTCAGTCCAGGAGGACTTAAAACACCAGCTGCCTAATGATACCCTCCTGGGGAGTGTGTGGGCCCACAGGTAGTTAGTTGGATGATGCTGGTCATTCAGCCCAGAAGAGGAGCATAACTGTATGGCTGGAAGTATGTGTGTAATTGAGAATCTTAACTGTTGACATGAGGTTGCACCTCATATGTCAGGGGTAGACAACCACAGCTCTCCAGCTGTTTTGAAACTACAAGTCCCATGAGACATTGCAAGACCCTGACATTCACAGGCATGACTCCTAGAGGCAGAGGCATGATGGGATTTGTAGTTTCAACAAAGCTGGAGGGCCGAGGTTGCCTACCCCTGTCATATGTTATCTATATGTAATCTATCTAAATTTGAACACAGATATTATGTTAGTTCTGATTAGGGATGAGCTCGGTATTCGAGTCGAACATACATTCGACTCGAACATCGGCTGTTCGATCGTTCGACGAAGATCAAACGATTTGGGCCGTTCGCGCCTAATTCGAGTGACGCGAACGGCCCACAATGCACTACGCCATCGCAGTGTCATCCAGGCGCTGTGATTGGCCAAGCATGCACTGTGACCCCGCATGCTTGGCCAATCACAGCGCCGGCAGCGAGGAGAGCAATGATTGGCCACAGGCAGGATGCCTGTGGCCAATTATTGCTGAGGGTGTTTAGTACACGCCCCACACTATAAAAGGCCGCCAGCACGGCGGCCTAGTGTAGTGTGTTCCGGAGCAGGGAAAGAGAAGCATAGGCAGGGACAGTGACTTTTATTTTTTCTTGCTTAACCTGGATTCCTTTAGTTTAGGGAAAGAGAAGGATAGGTAGGGAGAGTGTCAGTGTGTTTTACTGTGCGAATCCTTGTTTCTAGGGACAGGGAAGGACAGTGAGGGAAATTCTCCTTGTGCTATACTGTGCTAAAGCATTGATCATCAACCGTCTTTAAAAAAACATTTTTTCTAGGGACAGAAAACTATAGGTAGGAAGAGTGTCAGTTTCTTTCACTGTGATAATCCTTGTTTCTAGGGACAGGGAAGGACAGTGAGGGAAATTCTCCTTGTGCTATAGTGTGCTAAAGCATTGATCATCAACCATCTTTAAAAAAACATTTTTTCTAGGGACAGAAAACTATAGGTAGGGAGAGTGTCAGTTTCTTTCACTGTGCAAGTCCTTGTTTCTAGGGACAGGGAAGGACAGTGAGGGAAATTCCCCTTGTGCTATAGTGTGCTAAAGCATTGATCATCAACCGTCTTTAAAAAAACATTTTTTCTAGGGACAGAAAACTATAGGTAGGAAGAGTGTCAGTTTCTTTCACTGTGATAATCCTTGTTTCTAGGGACAGGGAAGGACAGTGAGGGAAATTCTCCTTGTGCTATAGTGTGCTAAAGCATTGATCATCAACCATCTTTAAAAAAACATTTTTTCTAGGGACAGAAAACTATAGGTAGGGAGAGTGTCAGTTTCTTTCACTGTGCAAGTCCTTGTTTCTAGGGACAGGGAAGGACAGTGAGGGAAATTCCCCTTGTGCTATAGTGTGCTAAAGCATTGATCATCAACCGTCTTTAAAAAAACATTTTTTCTAGGGACAGAAAACTATAGGTAGGAAGAGTGTCAGTTTCTTTCACTGTGATAATCCTTGTTTCTAGGGACAGGGAAGGACAGTGAGGGAAAATCTCCTTGTGCTATAGTGTGCTAAAGCATTGATCATCAACCATCTTTGAAATCCTTGTTTTTTGGACAGTCAGGGAAATTGTCGTTGTGCTATTCTGTGCGAAAGCAATCATCCTCAACCATATTTAGAAATCCTTAAAGCGGAGGTTCCGCGGCAAATAATTTTTTTGTTTTTGGTTGCATTCAATGTATTTTTATATCACCAATTAGTACTCACGTGTTTGGTGACTTCAAACCTCTCCTGTCTGTTTTCGGGCAAAAGATGAACTTTTAAAATCAGCTATAGAAATTTTCCATTTTGCTTGTGGGCATTGTGAAGCCCACAAGCACTGACTTCCTGGTGGTGGACGGTGTTCTGCAGAAAAAGTTCCCCGGCGGATAAGGTTCCCTCCCCTGTACTGCGCATGCGCGGCACGAACCTCAACGGAGTTTCCGAAAGTAGCCGAACATGTAGAGCTGCGAGTTAGCTCTACACGGCGCCTGCGCAATGCCTAAGAGCCGTGTAGAGCTGACTGCGCAGGCGCCGTGTAGAGCCGACTCACAGCTCTACATGTTCGGCTACTTTCGGAAACTCCGTTGAGGTTCGTGCCGCGCATGCGCAGTACAGGGGGGGGGGGGGCCTTATCCGCCGGGGAACTTTTTCTGCAGGACATGCGAACTCCCAGATTACATTGCGGGAGGATAGAAACGCCTACTCCCGCGGGAGTGAGTACCCGGAAGCCGAAATTGACATAGCCATAATACGGTATGTACAAAAGAAAAAAAAAAAAGATGTGGCTACTGGACATGTTAGTAGTGTAAGGAGTGTGCGCGTATATAGATGTTATTTTGGGTGACACTCCGCTTTAAGTAAAGGGACAGAGAAGGACACCTGAAGGTAGCCCTTATTGCTTTTTTCCCATCTCCCTGCAGGCCATCTATTAGAATGTCTGGAAGGCAAACAAGGAGAGGCAGACAGTCAGGAGGCAATAAAAGAGGGCAAGCAGGCTCTGTGTCTGGGGGCAACAGTGCTGGTCGTGGACGCGGTGCATTGTCATCAGCACATGGCCATGGGACACGCTTGTCCTTCTTTTCGGCAGCTGGACATGTTGAGCCACATCATGCCGAAGACTTGGTAGAGTGGATGACCAAGCCCTCCTCCTCCTCCTCATCCTCTCTCACCCAGGCTCAGGGTACTGGCAAAGCAGCTGCCAAAGCGTCCTCTTCCCTGGTATCAATGTCAGACTCATCATCAGTCACTCCTTCTCTAGACCCACCATGTCCTCCTCCTGAGGAGTCCCCCGAACTGTTTGAGCACAGTGTTGGGTACATGCTCCAGGAGGATGCCCAGCGTTTCGAAGGGTCTGATGATGAAACCCAGCTACAGGAAGGCAGTAGCGTGAGAGCAGACAGAGGGGATGCTCAAGAAGGACACCAATCTGGCAGTCATGTTCCAGCAGCTGCAGCATACTGCCAGATTGGCTCCAGTGATGAGGAGGGAGGGGATGATGAGGTCACTGACTCCACGTGGGTGCCTAATAGGAGAGAGGAGGAGGAGGAGGATGAGGAGGAGGCACATCTCCAACGAGGCAGGATGCCCTTTGGTGGCCAGCGTAAGGGCAGTACACCGACGGAATCACACCGCAGAGCTCCGCCTGTGCAGGGCGCTGCCTCTGCCCGTCATTCCAAAAGTTCTTTGGTGTGGGCCTTTTTTGAGGCTAGTGCATCAGATCGCACAGCTGCTGTTTGCAACATATGTCTCAAGCGTATATCGCGTGGCCAAAACATCAGCCGCTTGGGTACCACATGCCTGACCAGACATATGTTGACCTGCCATGCAGCTCGTTGGCAAGCCTACCTCAAAGACCCACACCAAAGAACAAAGCGGACCTCTCCTTGCACCGCATCAGCTGGGATCTCCAACCCCACTATAACTTCAGTCCTCTCTGAAACATGCACTGAGAGGAATGAAGGTGTAGAATTAGGTGTGTCACAGCCAAGTACTTGCGGCCACTCTGCTAGCAGTACACCGACGTCCGATTCTAGCAGGCAAATTTCCCTGCCCCAGCTGCTGGACCGTCGAAAGAAGTTCACTCCCAGCCATCCACATGCCCAGCGGTTGAATGCTAGCTTGGCTAAATTGCTAGCGCTTCAACTGCTGCCTTTTCAGTTGGTAGACTCGGCCCCCTTCCGTGAGTTTGTGCAATGTGCGGTTCCTCAGTGGCAGGTTCCCAAACGCCACTTTTTCTCACGGAAGGCTATTCCGGCTCTCTACCGGCATGTGGAAGGCAATGTCTTGGCCTCGCTGGACAGGGCGGTCAGCGGTAAGGTGCATATTACCGCTGACTCATGGTCCAGCAGGCATGGACAGGGACGTTACCTTTCTTTCACGGCCCATTGGGTCACTCTTTTGGCAGCTGGGAAGGATGCAGGACAAGGTGCAGTAGTGTTGGAGGTTGTTCCACCGCCACGCCTCCAAAATGCTACTACTGGTTGTGACACCTCTCTCCTCCACCCCCTCCTCTTCTTCTTCCTCCATGGCCTCTTCCTGTGCTTTGTCCTCTGAACCAGCGGTGCTCCGTAGCCGTTCAAGGGGCTACGCAAGTACGCAGGCAAAAAGATGCCATGCCGTGCTTGCGCTGGTGTGTTTAGGGGACAGAAGCCACACTGGGGCAGAGGTCCTGTCTGCTCTGCAGGGCCAGGCCGAGAGGTGGTTGACGCCACGCCAGCTTAAGCCAGGAATGGTGGTTTGCGACAATGGCACCAACCTCCTCTCCGCCCTCCGACAGGGACAACTGACCCATGTGCCCTGTGTGGCTCACGTCCTTAACCTGGTGGTGCACCGGTTCTTGGGCAGGTACCCGGGCTTACAGGATGTCCTGAGGCAGGCCAGGAAAGTCTGTGTGCATTTCCGCAGATCTTATAATGCCAGTGCTCGCCTGGCTGAGCTGCAAAAGGAGTTGAACCTGCCCAAGAACCGCCTTATATGTGACATGCCCACCAGGTGGAACTCAACGTTGGCCATGCTGCAGCGGCTGCACACGCAGCAGAGGGCCATCAATGAGTACCTGTGCGACTACGGCACCAGGACAGGGTCAGGGTCAGGGGAGCTTGGTTTTTTTTCTCCACGCCAGTGGGGCATGATCAGGGATGCATGCACTGTCCTGGCACCATTTGAGGAGGCCACGAGGATGGTGAGCAGTGACAGTGCATGCATCAGTGACACTGTACCTCTTGTCCACCTGTTGGAGCACACGCTGCGTGGAATAATGGACAGGGCACTTGAGGCAGAACAGAGGCAGGAAGAGGAGGACTTCCTTGCCTCTCAAGGCCCCCTTTACGCAGACAGTGTTCCTTCTGTCCCACCCATTGCACAGGAAGAGGAGGAGGAGGAGGATTGTGTCAGCATGGAGGTGGAGGCTGGCACTCAGCATCATCAGCAGCAGTCTTTTAGGGATGATTTACAGTCCCAAGAAACCAGTGGACTTGTACGTGGCTGGGAGGAGGTGGCTGCGGATCATGTCGTCCTTAGTGACCCAGAGGACTCCGGACCGAATGCCTCAGCAAACCTACGCTGCATGGCCTCCCTGATCCTGCAAAGTCTGCGGAAGGATCCTCGTATTCTTCGGATCAAGGAGAGGGACCATTACTGGCTGGCCACTCTCCTTGATCCACGGTACAAGGGTAAGGTTGCGGACCTTATGTTACCGTCGCAGAGGGAGCAGAGGATGAGACAACTCCGGGAGGCCTTGCAGAAAGGTCTGTGCAACGCGTTCCCAGAGACTGGGAGGTTACAAACTCCTGGTCCTGGACAACGAGTTGCTGAGGCTTCGGCCAGTCAAAGAAGGAGCGGTGGGGAAGGTGGCCGTCTGACCGATGCGTTCAGACAATTCTTTAGTCCGCAGCCCCAAAGTATGATCGGTTCCAGCAACCATCGCCAGCGTCTGATAAACATGGTGCAGGAATATCTAGGGGCAAGGTCAGACTTGGACACCTTCCCCACCGAAAATCCTCTGGCTTACTGGGTCTTGAGGATGGATCACTGGCCAGAGCTTGCACAGTATGCAATTGAGCTACTGGCCTGTCCTGCATCCAGCGTTCTTTCGGAACGCACATTCAGTGCTGCTGGAGGATTTGTCACGGATCACAGGGTGCGCCTGTCCACCGACTCGGTTGATCGACTGACTTTCATCAAGATGAACCAGTCTTGGATCACCACCAGCTACCACACACCTGATGCTGATATAACAGACTAATTGATTTTAACATGTCACATCCCTTCAAGACTGATGCTGATGCTGAGTGCCTGTGCTGTTATGTTGACTGGCTATCCTACTCCTCCGAGTCCTCAATGATACGATTGATGATGATAGCTTGGAAGATCATTTTTGTTTATGGGTGCCGCCACCAGTGGCTAAGGCCCAATTTTTCAGCCCCTGTTTAACAGGGGCGTGTAATTACAGTAATTACAATTTTTTTAGCAATAATTTGCCATAGGGCTCATTGCTGTGCTCCAAGTACAGTATCTGTGAGGGGTTGGAGTGTTGTGCCACCAGTGCCTAAGGCCCAATTTTTCAGCCCCTGTTTAACAGGGGCGTGGCATTACAATTTTTGAAGCAATACTTTGCAACAGGGCTCATTGCTGTGCTCCAAGTACAGTATCTGTGAGGGGTTGTAGTGTTGTGCCACCATTGCCTAAGGCCCAATTTTTCAGCCCCTGTTCAACAGGGGCATGTAATTACAATTCTTGATCTAATAATTCACAGCAGGGCCCATTGCTGCACCCACCAAGAGTAACTCTGAGGGCTTACAGTGTTGTGGCAACGCCATCACCACCACCACCACGAAAGGCCCAATTTTTCAGCCCCTGTTCAAAAGGGGCATGTAATTACAATTCTTGATCTAATAATTCACAGCAGGGCCCATTCCTGCACCCACCAAGAGTAACTCTGAGGGCTTACAGTGTTGTGGCAACACCACCACCACCACGAAAGGCCCAATTTTTCAGCCCCTGTTCAAAAGGGGCATGCAATTACAATTCTTGATCTAATAATTCACAGCAGGGCCCATTGCTGCACCCACCAAGAGTAACTGTCAGGGCTTACATTGTTGTGGCACCAGCACCACCATCAAAGGCCCAATTTTTACTACCACTGTTCAACAATTATATGTAATTAAAATTCCTGATATAATAGTTGACAGCAGGGCGTTCCAGCACCAACCAAGAGTAACTGTGAGTGCTTACAGTGTTGTGCCAACACCAACAACTAAGGGGCCTATTTCTGCAGAGTATATACGGCAGGTCCCTACTTTCAAACATCCAACTTACAAACGACTCCTACTTGCAAACGCAAGAAGACAACAGGAAGTGAGAGGAAATCTACCCCTTGGAAGGAAAATTCTCTCCTGTAAGAATTAATATGGGAGAAAGGTGTCTCCTCTGTACTGATGCTTTATCACCAATCCTTGTTTCAAGAAAAACACCACATTTCAAAAACAGTTGTCATTGGGACGCAAAGTGAGGTGAAATGTTCTGAACAGGGGCACAGACAGCAAAACAAATGTTACAGGGGTGATAACCCTTACCTATGTTTTCCAAAAAGTTTAAAAATAGATTTTTGGGCTGGAGCTACACTTAAACAATGTACCTGTTCAAAATTACAAACAGATTCTACATAAGAACAAACCTACAGTCCCTGTCTTGTATGCACCGCCTGTATACGGCTGTTCAGAGTATATAGGGCCTTTTTTATTTTATGTGCGGGGTTCCCCTTAATATCCATACAAGACCCAAAGGGGCTGGTAATGGGCTGGGGTAGGGGGGGGGGGGGTCATGGGGTAGCTATGCCATTTTTCTTAAAGATTTTCATCCATATTACCGGGACCAGACATTACATTAAAGCCGCAAGCAGTTTTAAATGGCTTTTTTTCCTTTAGAAGTGTCATTTTGTGCAGGGACAGTTCTAAACACGGGAAACACGTGGCACTTCACAGGCATACTTTAGACACCCCCCAGGTACGATATTTAAAGGAATATTTGACTTTTTTTTTTCACTTTATGCATCATTAAAATGACTGCTCCCGAAAAACGACCGTTTTTAAAACTTCTTTTTGCATTGATACATGTCCCCTGGTGCAGAACCCGGGTTCCCAAACCCTTTTTAGGACAATAACATGCATAATAGTCGTTATAATTAGCACTTTAGAATTCGAACGTTCGCATCCATTGTATTTAATAGGGTTCTAATGTTCGTACGAACTTTTGGTCCGTTCGCGGGTTCTGGTGCGAACCGAACCCGGGGGTGTTCGGCTCATCACTAGTTCTGATGCATAGTGCAGGTCAGCGACCAGACCTGGGTATGTAGCACTCCTCTGATGAGGTGGCTCCCACGCAGCAAGGCTTCCCTCTATGGGCACCCTACAATTACTCAAACCATAGAAATACAGAAAGCAGCCATAGACCAAAACCAGATAAGAATCCAAGATAAATGTAATTGTGTGAACAAAAGTCACATCCAATGCATTTTGAGGGCAACATCGTTCCCCCTTCAACAGGGCTATAAGAATAAGCAAAAAAAAAAAAAAAAATGCCATAATAATGAAAGATGGCTGGTTTTCTCATCAAGAAACTACAAGAAAACTGCCGGCAGAGCTTTCTTGCCGAGAAAACTGGCTGTGTGTACGAGGCTTTCAGGTTTCTCGTCAAGAAAACTGTCCAGAATCTCACCGAGAAAAATAGAGAACCTGCTATCTATTTTCTCGTTGAGATTCTCGTCGGCCTGTTTCCCGACGAGAAACCCGAGTGTGTGTACACTTACCTGTCGCCGTGGAATCCCGCGCATGCTTGAAATGACATTGACGCATGCGCGGTAGCATCCTAGGCATAGGTAGGGTGTAGCTAGATGGCGGCGGTGGCATCGAATGTGACGAGCGCACGCTCATCGTAGTCGATGACGTCACTGCGTTTGTTCCATTCAAAAGAACGGCGGTTCTTTTGAATCGTACGTGTGTACACTCGGCCAGGACAAGATTCTTGTCAAGAATCTCGTCAGGAAAAACAACGTGTTTTTTCCTGACGAGATTCTCGGCCGTGTGTACTAGGCTTTACAGCTATGTTTTTTGCTTATTGTTGTAGCCCTGATAAAGAAGGGGGGGGGGGGGGTATTTTATTCAATAACCGGAGAGTAGGGATGAGCTTTATGTTCGAGTCGAACATAAGTTTGACTCGAACATTGGCTGTTCACCTGTTCGGAGAATAGCGAACAATTTGGGGTGTTCGCGGCAAATTTGAAAAGCCGCGGAACACCCTTTAAAAGTCTATGGGAGAAATCTAAAGTGCTAATTTTAAAGGTCAATATGCAAGTTATTGTCAAAAAAAAGTGCCCTCAAACCGAGGTCGGAAACCCCAGTGACGTGTTAGAGGAGGCGGGGTTACCCGTCCCGCCCCCTCTGACGCGTCACAGGAAACCCCGTCACGTCACGGGTGGCTCCGACCTCGGTTATAAAAGAACTGTCAACACTGCTTGCGTGTCATTAGCTGGGAGGCTCCGGTGCAGGGAAGATGTGCGTCGTTCATCGCTGGAGACTCGCCGCATCGCTGAAGATTCATGGATCGTCGCTGGACAGACTGCATTACAACGCTGGAATGGCTTTTTTTTTTTTTTTTTTTAATAAAGGATTTTTAACAACGGTGTCTGGGCGGAATCTGGGGTTCCCCTTTGTTAAAGGGGGCTTCCAGATTCCGATAAGCCCCCTGCACAACCGGGCAAGGGTTGTGGAGATGAGGCCCTTGTCCCCATCAACATGGGGATATTCCCCCATGTTGAGGGCATGTGGCCTGGTACGGTTCAGGAGGGAGGGGGGGGCGCTCTCTCGTCCCCCCCTCTTTTCCTGCGGCCTGCCAGGTTGCCTGCTCTGATAAGGGTCTGGTATGGATATTTGGGGGGAACCCTACGCCATTTTTTTTTTAATTCTGGTGCAGGGCTCTCCTTAAAATCCATACCAGACCTGAAGGGTCTGGTGTGGATTTTTGGGGGAACCCCACGCCATTTTTTTTTTTATTTGGCGCGGAGTTCCCCTTAATATCCATACTAGACCTGAAGGGACAGTTCTAAGCACAGGAAACCTGCGCTACTTTACAGGCATACTATACACACACACACCCCCCCCCCCCCCCGGTACGAAACTTAAAGGAATATTTCACTTTTATTGTTTCACTTTAAGCATTATTAAAATCACTGCTCCAAAAAAAACTGCAGTTTTTAAAACTTTTTTTTGCATTGATACATGTCCCCTGGGGCAGGACCCGGGTCCCCAAACACTTTTTATGATAATAACTTGCATATTAACCTTTAAAATCAGCACTTTTGATTTTTCATGTTCGTGTCCCATGTCTCGTGTTCGCACGTTTGAACACATTTTTTGCCTGGTCGCATGTTCTGGTGCGAACAGAACCGGGGGGTGTTTGGCTCACCCCTACCGGAGAGTATTTACAATACTATTCCATGCTTGCTATGTAATTTGTCATGTTGTTTGTCTTTTGATAAGACATGTTTTTAAACGATCATTACATCTTTTGGATGGTCAAATTTTATGTATAATTAATAAACATAATGTCTACTTTACCTTTGTGTGATTGTTTGCCTAAAAAGTCCCAAGCAAGGGGGATTCTCTTTTTACCTCCTCCACTTATAGAAACTCTATAGCATTTATGAATGAAATGTGATCTAGGAATGGAGAAGGTGGACCTTTCATTCATCCTTGTGGGGGATGAGGTTTCTGGAGATCACTGGGGGCAACTGTGGAGGATGGGATCTCTGTAGTGGGCTGAAAGGATCTCTCCAGGAGGCTGTGGGTTTTGCAAGTGCATTATGAAAGATTGAGGACACTGCAGGAGGTTGGGGAGCACTGTAGGATACTGTTGGAGGTTTGGGGCACTATGGCGGGGCTGGAGACTCTGCAGCAAGATACTGGGCACTGCATGGGGGCTTAGTGGCACTGCAGGAGGTTGAGGGGCACTGTGGGACACTGTTGGAAGTTGGGGGCACTATGGAGAGGCTGGAGACTTTGCAGCAAGCTAGTGGGCACTGCTGGGGGGCACTTTGGGAGGTTTGGGGCCGGAGAACACTGTGGAAGGTTGAGGGGCATTGCAGGCCATTATGGGAGGTTGGGTGGTGCTGGGGTCTAGAAGGTCTGCCCGAACATGTGGCCAATGTGATTGGCTGTCACAGAGGGCAAAAAAGGGGTAATCATTAATCGCTGTTGTAACACTGATCCTCCTCCTGGCCAATCAGGAAGCGGGTTTTGACACCGGTCACCCAATTGGCTGAAAGGACAGGCAATACTATTGGATGCCTAGGAGGAGGAGAGGAGGAGCTGGAAGTCGCCATGGAGGAGAGGACTTGAAGTCGAACTGCTGCACCGTGCTGCCTGCCACCCGCCACGATGGGGTAAGGGCAGGACCGACCGGAAAACAGCAGCCTCCACTGCTAGTATCCATTGTTTGTCTTCTCCCTCAGTTTCTCTCCCTCACTTGGCTAATCGGCACTGATCAAGAGGGGCAGGGGTGGGGCAAACAAGGATGCTGTGCAGGCACCCAGCTTCCTCCTTATCAATTGACATCTAGAAGGTCGTAGAAGTTTGTAATGGTGCACACTGAAAACCTGTGGCTTTGTATAAATGAAAGGCCGGCTTGATCAACCCACTTGGCTTGTGTACAATTTTTAGGCATTTTGCCAAGGCACCCCTGACTAAACCTCAAGGCGACCCAAAGGTTCATGGGCACCGTGGTTGAAAAACATATGTATTCCATGCGTGGCAACAGGTTAAAATAAATGGGCACTCTCAATGCAATATGCATAAATGCACAAGAAATTCTTGTACAAGTGTAAATGTATATAGCCAAATTCTTTGATAGATTAGACAAACTTCTCTCAAACATCGCCATTATGGAGCGTTGTATTAGCAGCGGAAGCTGTATTTGATGATATTAATATGATAATGTAGTAGGAACAGATGTGCAGGGTAAAACTAATAAAATAAAAGAGTAAATCACGCAAGGCCGTTAATGCGCGCAGTCTGTTATCCTTCAGCTCTCATCCTATCCATTGTCCATTTCATTAACATTCAGCATGGTTGCGGCGATAATAGGTGAACGGGGGAAAGGTGCGTTGTGCACAAGTTTTATTTCATATTTTATGTGTATTAAATAGTGTTTGTGAAGTGGTCCTTGGAGAGCCAGAAAGCTCGACTTCAACAGCTGCTGAAAAACATTGATCATATTCAGATGTCCTTCTCCGCCAAGAAGGCCACTACCCCCGGGACCGTGAGTGGCTTTACCGGCCAATAAAACAACATATTTCTCTGTCTTTAACACTTGTTGGTTTTAATACGTCCTGCTAAATGTCTCAAGTTTTAGCCATTATATTTCTAAGACCAACCTAAAGCTGCACTCCGACCAGGGGACGCCCACTCCACCTCCACCACCACCACACTAAATTTTACTGAACCCCCCGTTGAAGAGATGATTTATTTTGCTGTTATATTGACTTTTTCTTTAGCAATCCCTGAGCTCCCCTTCAAGGGCTCATTTGCACTTGCGTTGATTTTAAAACATATAAACCACTTCAATACTGGGGGGCACTTACGCACCTTCCTGCCCAAGCCAATTTTCAGCTTTCAGCGCTGTCGTAACTTGAATGACAATTGTGCGGTCATGTAACACTGTACCCAAACACATTTTTCATCAATTTGTTCCCACAAATAGAGCTTTCTTTTGGTGGTATTTGATCAAATCTGCGATTTTTATTTTTTGCGCAACGAATAAAAAAAACAAAAATTTTGAGAAAAAAAAATGTTTTTATTTGTTTCTGTTAATTTTTTTTTGTAAATAAATACGTTTTCTTCTACAATGACGGGCACTGATATGGCTGCACTGACGGGCACTGATAAGGTGGCACCGATGAGGTGGCACTGATGAGGTGGCACTGATGGGCACTGATAGGCAGCACTGATAGGCGGCACTGGTATGCGGCACTGATGGACCTTCATAGGCGGTACTGATGGGCACTCATAGGCGGCACTAATGGGTACATATGGGTGGCACTGATGGGTACATATAGGTGGCACTGATAGGTGACACAGATGGGCACTGATGGGCACTGATGGGTGGCACTGAGGGACACTGATGAGTGGCACTGATTACTCTGGTGGGTGGCATTGCTGGGCATCACTGTTTTTATATGTACTATTATGGTGCCAGTCAGTGCACTGATTGGCATATGTTGGCCATGTTTTGGAACATGTGGATGGCCACTGGGGATGTACCTGGCCATCCACATGTTGAAGGCTTGCCTGGTGGTCCAGTGTGGGCATCCAGGGGGGGGGCTGCGCTGAACAATCAGCGCAAACCCCCCCTGTCAGGAAAGCCACCGATCGGCTCTCCTCTACTTCCGTCTGTCAACGGCTCTTCCTGTTTACATCACGATCAGCCGTGATTGGACACGGCTGATCACATGGTAAAGAGCTCTTTACCGAGATCGGTGGTGCAGTGTGTCAGACTGACACACCGCACCATCGATCGTCGCGATGCGCACCCCCATGGGCACGCGGCAGCTGTTATCCTGCAGGACATCAATAGACGTCCAGTCAGGATTAACAGAACCACTTCCCGGATGTCAATCTGCTATTGACTGGGCGGGAAGTGGTTAAAGAGCCTACCGCTTCAACATGCATTTTTTATGTGTTTTTGATGCGTCTGTGATGTTTTTTTGAAGCTTTAATAAAGCTTTGCAAATGCCCTGTGTGTGTGTGTTGAGTTTCTATTTGTTTTAACCACTTGCCGAGCAGCCATCGTCATTATACGGCGGCAGGTTGGCTCGTTCCTGCGAATCGCCGTAGCTGTACAGCGGTCCCTTTAAAAGCTACAGCGAGCACGCGCACGGCGGGGGAGCCGATGCGCGTGTCCGGCGGCCCCGATGTCCGCCGGCCACCCGCTAAAGCTCCACAGAGAGGCAGAACGGGGATCTGTCAATGTAAACAAACAGATCCCCGTTCTGACAGGGGAGTACAGAGTGATTATCTGTTCCTAGTGATCAGGAATAGCGATCACTCTCCTCCTCCAGTCAGTACCCTCCCCCCACAGTTATAAACATCTCCCAGAGAACACATTTAACCCCTAGTGCTAACCCCTGCCAGTGCCATTTATACAGTAACCAGTGCATTTTTATAGCACTGATCGCTGTATAAATGTCACTGGTCAAAAAAAAGGGTCAAAAGTGTCCGATCTGTCTGCCGGAATGTCGCAGTCCCGCTAAAAATCGCTGATCGCCGCCATTACTAGTAAAAAAATAATAATAATAAAAATGCCATAAATCTATCCCCTATTTTGTAGACGCTATAACTTTTGCGCAAACCAATCAATATACGCTTGTTGCGTTTTTTTTTTACCAAAAATATGTAGAAGAATATATATTGGCCTAAACTGAGGAAGAATTTTTTTTATTTTTTGGGGGGAAAATTTATTAAAGCAAAAAGTAAAACATTTTGTCCTTTTTTTTCAAAATTGTTGGTCTTTTTTTGTTTATAGCGCAAAAAAAACAAAAACGCAGAGGTGATCAAATACCACAAAAAAAAAAGCTCTATTTGTGACAAAAAAAGGACGTCAATTTTTGTTTGGGAACAGCGTCGCACGACCGCGCAATTGTCAGTTAAAACTACGCTGTGCTGTATCGCAAAAAATTGCCTGGTCATTAAGGGGACAAATCTTCCGGTCCTTAAGTGGTTAAAAAAGCGCAGTAGTACCCCAAACTCAATAATACCTCCTGCACATTTGTAACCCCCTTCAGCAGATCCCCAGATCATTAGTACCCCCGCTCAGCAGATCCCCAGCTCAATAGTACCCCTTGTTCAGAAGATCCCTGGCTCAGTATTAATCCCAGGTCTTCTGGTCCCCCACTCAGTAGTAACCCCTAGCTCTGCTGATCCTCTGGTTTGTTGATTCTCCGCTCTCTCCAGTTCCTCCTCACCTCCTGCTATATTGCTGCCACACTGCTTACTAGGGATGAGCTTCGTGTTCGAGTCGAACATACGTTCGACTCGAACATCGGCTGTTCGATCGTTCGACGAAGATCGAACGATTTGGGCCGTTCGTGCCAAATTCGAGTGACGCGAACGGCCCACAATGCACTACGCCATCGCAGTGTCATCCAGGCGCTGTGATTGGCCAAGCATGCACTGTGACCCCGCATGCTTGGCCAATCACAGCGCCGGCAGCGAGGAGAGCAATGATTGGCCACAGGCAGGATGCCTGTGGCCAATTATTGCTGAGGGTGTTTAGTACACGCCCCACACTATAAAAGGCCGCCAGCACGGCGGCCTAGTGTAGTGTGTTCCGGAGCAGGGATAGAGCAGCATAGGCAGGGACAGTGACTTTTATTTCTTTCTTGCTTAACCTGGATTCCTTTAGTTTAGGGAAAGAGAAGGATAGGTAGGGAGAGTGTCAGTGTGTTTTGTGCTTGTGCTATATTGTGCTTAAAAAAAACATTTTTTCTAGGGACAGAAAACTGTAGGTAGGGAGAGTGTGTCAGTTTCTTTCACTGTCAAAGTCCTTGTTTCCAGGGACCTGGAAGGACAGTGAGGTAATTCTCCTTGTGCTATATTGTGCTTAAAAAAAACATTTTTTCTAGGGACAGAAAACTGTAGGTAGGGAGAGTGTGTCAGTTTCTTTCACTGTCAAAGTCCTTGTTTCCAGGGACCTGGAAGGACAGTGAGTGAATTCTCCTTGTGCTAAATTGTGCTTAAAAAAACATTTTTTCTAGGGACAGAAAACTGTAGGTAGGGAGAGTGTGTCAGTTTCTTTCACTGTCAAAGTCCTTGTTTCCAGGGACCTGGAAGGACAGTGAGTGAATTCTCCTTGTGCTAAATTGTGCTTAAAAAAAACATTTTTTCTAGGGACAGAAAACTGTAGGTAGGGAGAGTGTGTCAGTTTCTTTCACTGTCAAAGTCCTTGTTTCCAGGGACCTGGAAGGACAGTGAGTGAATTCTCCTTGTGCTAAATTGTGCTTAAAAAAAACATTTTTTCTAGGGACAGAAAACTGTAGGTAGGGAGAGTGTGTCAGTTTCTTTCACTGTCAAAGTCCTTGTTTCCAGGGACCTGGAAGGACAGTGAGTGAATTCTCCTTGTGCTAAATTGTGCTTAAAAAAAACATTTTTTCTAGGGACAGAAAACTGTAGGTAGGGAGAGTGTGTCAGTTTCTTTCACTGTCAAAGTCCTTGTTTCCAGGGACCTGGAAGGACAGTGAGTGAATTCTCCTTGTGCTAAATTGTGCTTAAAAAAAACATTTTTTCTAGGGACAGAAAACTGTAGGTAGGGAGAGTGTGTCAGTTTCTTTCACTGTCAAAGTCCTTGTTTCCAGGGACCTGGAAGGACAGTGAGTGAATTCTCCTTGTGCTAAATTGTGCTTAAAAAAAACATTTTTTCTAGGGACAGAAAACTGTAGGTAGGGAGAGTGTGTCAGTTTCTTTCACTGTCAAAGTCCTTGTTTCCAGGGACCTGGAAGGACAGTGAGTGAATTCTCCTTGTGCTAAATTGTGCTTAAAAAAAACATTTTTTCTAGGGACAGAAAACTGTAGGTAGGGAGAGTGTGTCAGTTTCTTTCACTGTCAAAGTCCTTGTTTCCAGGGACCTGGAAGGACAGTGAGTGAATTCTCCTTGTGCTAAATTGTGCTTAAAAAAAACATTTTTTCTAGGGACAGAAAACTGTAGGTAGGGAGAGTGTGTCAGTTTCTTTCACTGTCAAAGTCCTTGTTTCCAGGGACCTGTAAGGACAGTGAGTGAATTCTCCTTGTGCTAAATTGTGCTTAAAAAAAACATTTTTTCTAGGGACAGAAAACTGTAGGTAGGGAGAGTGTGTCAGTTTCTTTCACTGTCAAAGTCCTTGTTTCCAGGGACCTGGAAGGACAGTGAGTGAATTCTCCTTGTGCTAAATTGTGCTTAAAAAAAACATTTTTTCTAGGGACAGAAAACTGTAGGTAGGGAGAGTGTGTCAGTTTCTTTCACTGTCAAAGTCCTTGTTTCCAGGGACCTGGAAGGACAGTGAGTGAATTCTCCTTGTGCTAAATTGTGCTTAAAAAAAAACATTTTTTCTAGGGACAGAAAACTGTAGGTAGGGAGAGTGTGTCAGTTTCTTTCACTGTCAAAGTCCTTGTTTCCAGGGACCTGGAAGGACAGTGAGTGAATTCTCCTTGTGCTAAATTGTGCTTAAAAAAAACATTTTTTCTAGGGACAGAAAACTGTAGGTAGGGAGAGTGTGTCAGTTTCTTTCACTGTCAAAGTCCTTGTTTCCAGGGACCTGGAAGGACAGTGAGTGAATTCTCCTTGTGCTAAATTGTGCTTAAAAAAAACATTTTTTCTAGGGACAGAAAACTGTAGGTAGGGAGAGTGTGTCAGTTTCTTTCACTGTCAAAGTCCTTGTTTCCAGGGACCTGGAAGGACAGTGAGTGAATTCTCCTTGTGCTAAATTGTGCTTAAAAAAAACATTTTTTCTAGGGACAGAAAACTGTAGGTAGGGAGAGTGTGTCAGTTTCTTTCACTGTCAAAGTCCTTGTTTCCAGGGACCTGGAAGGACAGTGAGTGAATTCTCCTTGTGCTAAATTGTGCTTAAAAAAACATTTTTTCTAGGGACAGAAAACTGTAGGTAGGGAGAGTGTGTCAGTTTCTTTCACTGTCAAAGTCCTTGTTTCCAGGGACCTGGAAGGACAGTGAGTGAATTCTCCTTGTGCCAAATTGTGCTTAAAAAAAACATTTTTTCTAGGGACAGAAAACTGTAGGTAGGGAGAGTGTGTCAGTTTCTTTCACTGTCAAAGTCCTTGTTTCCAGGGACCTGGAAGGACAGTGAGTGAATTCTCCTTGTGCTAAATTGTGCTTAAAAAAAACATTTTTTCTAGGGACAGAAAACTGTAGGTAGGGAGAGTGTGTCAATTTCTTTCACTGTCAAAGTCCTTGTTTCCAGGGACCTGGAAGGACAGTGAGTGAATTCTCCTTGTGCTAAATTGTGCTTAAAAAAAACATTTTTTCTAGGGACAGAAAACTGTAGGTAGGGAGAGTGTGTCAGTTTCTTTCACTGTCAAAGTCCTTGTTTCCAGGGACCTGGAAGGACAGTGAGTGAATTCTCCTTGTGCTAAATTGTGCTTAAAAAAAACATTTTTTCTAGGGACAGAAAACTGTAGGTAGGGAGAGTGTGTCAGTTTCTTTCACTGTCAAAGTCCTTGTTTCCAGGGACCTGGAAGGACAGTGAGTGAATTCTCCTTGTGCTAAATTGTGCTTAAAAAAAACATTTTTTCTAGGGACAGAAAACTGTAGGTAGGGAGAGTGTGTCAGTTTCTTTCACTGTCAAAGTCCTTGTTTCCAGGGACCTGGAAGGACAGTGAGTGAATTCTCCTTGTGCTAAATTGTGCTTAAAAAAAACATTTTTTCTAGGGACAGAAAACTGTAGGTAGGGAGAGTGTGTCAGTTTCTTTCACTGTCAAAGTCCTTGTTTCCAGGGACCTGGAAGGACAGTGAGTGAATTCTCCTTGTGCTAAATTGTGCTTAAAAAAAACATTTTTTCTAGGGACAGAAAACTGTAGGTAGGGAGAGTGTGTCAGTTTCTTTCACTGTCAAAGTCCTTGTTTCCAGGGACCTGGAAGGACAGTGAGTGAATTCTCCTTGTGCTAAATTGTGCTTAAGAAAAACATTTTTTCTAGGGACAGAAAACTGTAGGTAGGGAGAGTGTGTCAGTTTCTTTCACTGTCAAAGTCCTTGTTTCCAGGGACCTGGAAGGACAGTGAGTGAATTCTCCTTGTGCTAAATTGTGCTTAAAAAAAACATTTTTTCTAGGGACAGAAAACTGTAGGTAGGGAGAGTGTGTCAGTTTCTTTCACTGTCAAAGTCCTTGTTTCCAGGGACCTGGAAGGACAGTGAGTGAATTCTCCTTGTGCTAAATTGTGCTTAAAAAAAACATTTTTTCTAGGGACAGAAAACTGTAGGTAGGGAGAGTGTGTCAGTTTCTTTCACTGTCAAAGTCCTTGTTTCCAGGGACCTGGAAGGACAGTGAGTGAATTCTCCTTGTGCTAAATTGTGCTTAAAAAAAACATTTTTTCTAGGGACAGAAAACTGTAGGTAGGGAGAGTGTGTCAGTTTCTTTCACTGTCAAAGTCCTTGTTTCCAGGGACCTGGAAGGACAGTGAGTGAATTCTCCTTGTGCTAAATTGTGCTTAAAAAAAACATTTTTTCTAGGGACAGAAAACTGTAGGTAGGGAGAGTGTGTCAGTTTCTTTCACTGTCAAAGTCCTTGTTTCAAGGGACAGAGAAGGACACCTGAAGGTAGCCCTTATTGCTTTTTTCCCATCTCCCTGCAGGCCATCTATTAGAATGTCTGGAAGGCAAACAAGGAGAGGCAGACAGTCAGGAGGCAATAAAAGAGGGCAAGCAGGCTCTGTGTCTGGGGGCAACAGTGCTGGTCGTGGACGCGGTGCATTGTCATCAGCACATGGCCATGGGACACGCTTGTCCTTCTTTTCGGCAGCTGGACATGTTGAGCCACATCATGCCGAAGACTTGGTAGAGTGGATGACCAAGCCCTCCTCCTCCTCCTCATCCTCTCTCACCCAGGCTCAGGGTACTGGAAAAGCAGCTGCCAAAGCGTCCTCTTCCCTGGTATCAATGTCAGACTCATCATCAGTCACTCCTTCCCTAGACCCACCATGTCCTCCTCCTGAGGAGTCCCCCGAACTGTTTCAGCACAGTGTTGGGTACATGCTCCAGGAGGATGCCCAGCGTTTCGAAGGGTCTGATGATGAAACCCAGCTAGAGGAAGGCAGTAGCGTGAGAGCAGACAGAGGGGATGCTCAAGAAGGACACCAATCTGGCAGTCATGTTCCAGCAGCTGCAGCATACTGCCAGATTGGCTCCAGTGATGAGGAGGGAGGTGATGATGAGGTCACTGACTCCACGTGGGTGCCTAATAGGAGAGAGGAGGAGGAGGAGGATGAGGAGGAGGCACATCTCCAACGAGGCAGGATGCCCTTTGGTGGCCAGCGTAAGGGCAGTACACCGACGGAATCACACCGCAGAGCTCCGCCTGTGCAGGGCGCTGCCTCTGCCCGTCATTCAAAAAGTTCTTTGGTGTGGGCCTTTTTTGAGGCTAGTGCATCAGATCGCACAGCTGCTGTTTGCAACATATGTCTCAAGCGTATATCGCGTGGCCAAAACATCAGCCGCTTGGGTACCACATGCCTGACCAGACATATGTTGACCTGCCATGCAGCTCGTTGGCAAGCCTACCTGAAAGACCCACACCAAAGAACAAAGCGGACCTCTCCTTGCACCGCATCAGCTGGGATCTCCAACCCCACTATAACTTCAGTCCTCTCTGAAACATGCACTGAGAGGAATGAAGGTGTAGAATTAGGTGTGTCACAGCCAAGTACTTGCGGCCACTCTGCTAGCAGTACACCGACGTCCGATTCTAGCAGGCAAATTTCCCTGCCCCAGCTGCTGGACCGTCGAAAGAAGTTCACTCCCAGCCATCCACATGCCCAACGGTTGAATGCTAGCTTGGCTAAATTGCTAGCGCTTCAACTGCTGCCTTTTCAGTTGGTAGACTCGGCCCCCTTCCGTGAGTTTGTGCAATGTGCGGTTCCTCAGTGGCAGGTTCCCAAACGCCACTTTTTCTCACGGAAGGCTATTCCGGCTCTCTACCGGCATGTGGAAGGCAATGTCTTGGCCTCGCTGGACAGGGCGGTCAGCGGTAAGGTGCATATTACCGCTGACTCATGGTCCAGCAGGCATGGACAGGGACGTTACCTTTCTTTCACGGCCCATTGGGTCACTCTTTTGGCAGCTGGGAAGGATGCAGGACAAGGTGCAGTAGTGTTGGAGGTTGTCCCACCGCCACGCCTCCAAAATGCTACTACTGGTTGTGACACACCTCTCTCCTCCACCCCCTCCTCTTCTTCTTCCTCCATGGCCTCTTCCTGTGGTTTGTCCTATGAACCAGCGGTGCTCCGTAGCCGATCACGGGGCTACGCAAGTACGCAGGCAAAAAGATGCCATGCCGTGCTTGCGCTGGTGTGTTTGGGGGACAGAAGCCACACTGGGGCAGAGGTCCTGTCTGCTCTGCAGGGCCAGGCCGAGAGGTGGTTGACGCCACGCCAGCTTAAGCCAGGAATGGTGGTTTGCGACAATGGCACCAACCTCCTCTCCGCCCTCCGACAGGGACAACTGACCCATGTGCCCTGTGTGGCTCACGTCCTTAACCTGGTGGTGCAGCGGTTCTTGGGCAGGTACCCGGGCTTACAGGATGTCCTGAGGCAGGCCAGGAAAGTCTGTGTGCATTTCCGCAGATCTTATAATGCCAGTGCTCGCCTGGCTGAGCTGCAAAAGGAGTTGAACCTGCCCAAGAACCGCCTTATATGTGACATGCCCACCAGGTGGAACTCAACGTTGGCCATGCTGCAGCGGCTGCACACGCAGCAGAGGGCCATCAATGAGTACCTGTGCGACTACGGCACCAGGACAGGGTCAGGGGAGCTTGGTTTTTTTTCTCCACGCCAGTGGGGCATGATCAGGGATGCATGCACTGTCCTGGCACCATTTGAGGAGGCCACGAGGATGGTGAGCAGTGACAGTGCATGCATCAGTGACACTGTACCTCTTGTCCACCTGTTGGAGCACACGCTGCGTGGAATAATGGACAGGGCACTTGAGGCAGAACAGAGGCAGGAAGATGTGGACTTTCTTGCCTCTCAAGGCCCCCTTTACCCAGACAGTGTTCCTTCTGTCCCACCCATCGCACAGGAAGAGGAGGAGGAGGAGGAGGAGGAGGAGGAGGAGGAGGATTGTGTCAGCATGGAGGTGGAGGCTGGCACTCAGCATCATCAGCAGCAGTCTTTTAGGGATGATTTACAGTCCCAAGAAACCAGTGGACTTGTACGTGGCTGGGAGGAGGTGGCTGCGGATCATGTCGTCCTTAGTGACCCAGAGGACTCCGGAGCGAATGCCTCAGCAAACCTACGCTGCATGGCCTCCCTGATCCTGCAAAGTCTGCGGAAGGATCCTCGTATTCTTCGGATCAAGGAGAGGGACCATTACTGGCTGGCCACTCTCCTTGATCCACGGTACAAGGGTAAGGTTGCGGACCTTATGTTACCGTCGCAGAGGGAGCAGAGGATGAGACAACTCCGGGAGGCCTTGCAGAAAGGTCTGTGCAACGCGTTCCCAGAGACTGGGAGGTTACAAACTCCTGGTCCTGGACAACGAGTTGCTGAGGCTTCGGCCAGTCAAAGAAGGAGCGGTGGGGAAGGTGGCCGTCTGACCGATGCGTTCAGACAATTCTTTAGTCCGCAGCCCCAAAGTATGATCGGTTCCAGCAACCATCGCCAGCGTCTGATAAACATGGTGCAGGAATATCTAGGGGCAAGGTCAGACTTGGACACCTTCCCCACCGAAAATCCTCTGGCTTACTGGGTCTTGAGGATGGATCACTGGCCAGAGCTTGCACAGTATGCAATTGAGCTACTGGCCTGTCCTGCATCCAGCGTTCTTTCGGAACGCACATTCAGTGCTGCTGGAGGATTTGTCACGGATCACAGGGTGCGCCTGTCCACCGACTCGGTTGATCGACTGACTTTCATCAAGATGAACCAGTCTTGGATCACCACCAGCTACCACACACCTGATGCTGATATAACAGACTAATTGATTTTAACATGTCACATCCCTTCAAGACTGATGCTGATGCTGAGTGCCTGTGCTGTTATGTTGACTGGCTATCCTCCTCCTCCGAGTCCTCAATGATACGATTGATGATGATAGCTTGGAAGATCATTTTTGTTTATGGGTGCCGCCACCAGTGGCTAAGGCCCAATTTTTCAGCCCCTGTTTTACAGGGGCGTGTAATTACAATTTTTTTAGCAATAATTTGCCATAGGGCTCATTGCTGTGCTCCAAGTACAGTATCTGTGAGGGGTTGGAGTGTTGTGGCACCAGTGCCTAAGGCCCAATTTTTCAGCCCCTGTTTAACAGGGGCGTGTCATTACAATTTTTGAAGCAATACTTTGCAACAGGGCTCATTGCTGTGCTCCAAGTACAGTATCTGTGAGGGGTTGTAGTGTTGTGCCACCAGTGCCTAAGGCCCAATTTTTCAGCCCCTGTTCAACAGGGGCATGCAATTACAATTCTTGATCTAATAATTCACAGCAGGGTCCATTGCTGCACCCACCAAGAGTAACTCTGAGGGCTTACAGTCTTGTGGCAACGCCACCACCACCACCACCACGAAAGGCCCAATTTTTCAGCCCCTGTTCAAAAGGGGCATGTAATTACAATTCTTGATCTAATAATTCACAGCAGGGCCCATTGCTGCACCCACCAAGAGTAACTGTCAGGGCTTACAGTGTTGTGGCACCAGCACCACCATCAAAGCCCCAATTTTTACTACCACTGTTCAACAATTATATGTAATTAAAATTCCTGATATAATAGTTGACAGCAGGGCGTTCCAGCACCAACCAAGAGTAACTGAGTGCTTACAGTGTTGTGCCAACACCAACAACTAAGGGGCCTATTTCTGCAGAGTATATACGGCAGGTCCCTACTTTCAAACATCCAACTTACAAACGACTCCTACTTGCAAACGAAAGAAGACAACAGGAAGTGAGAGGAAATCTACCCCTAGAAAGGAAAATTCTCTCCTGTAAGAATAAATATGGGAGAAAGGGGTCTCATCTGTACTGATGCTTTATCACCAATCCTTGTTTCAAGAAAAACACCACATTTCAAAAACAGTTGTCATTGGGACGGAAAGTGAGGTGAAATGTTCTGAACAGGGGCACAGACAGCAAAACAAATGTTACAGGGGTGATAACCCTTACCTATGTTTCCCAAAAAGTTTAAAAATAGATTTTTGGGCTGGAGCTACACTTAAACAATGTACCTGTTCAAAATTACAAACACATTCTACATAAGAACAAACCTACAGTCCCTGTCTTGTATGCACCGCCTGTATACGGCTGTTCAGAGTATATAGGGCCTTTTTTACTTTATGTGCGGGGTTCCCCTTAATATCCATACAAGACCCAAAGGGGCTGGTAATGGGCTGGGGTAGGGGGGGGGGTCATGGGGTAGCTATGCCATTTTTCTTAAAGAATGTCATCCATATTACCGGGACCAGACATTACATTAAAGCCGCAAGCAGTTTTAAATGGCTTTTTTTTCCTTTAGAAGTGTCATTTTGTGCAGGGACAGTTCTAAACACGGGAAACACGTGGCACTTCACAGGCATACTTTAGACACCCCCCAGGTACGATATTTAAAGGAATATTTGACTTTTTTTTTTCACTTTATGCATCATTAAAATGACTGCTCCCGAAAAACGACCGTTTTTAAAACTTCTTTTTGCATTGATACATGTCCCCTGGTGCACAACCCGGGTTCCCAAACCCTATTTATGACAATAACATGCATAATAGTTGTTATAATTAGCACTTTAGAATTCGAACGTTCGCATCCATTGTATTTAATAGGGTTCTAATGTTCGTTCGAACTTTCGGTCCGTTCGCAGGGTTCTGGTGCGAACCGAACCCGGGGGTGTTCGGCTCATCACTACTGCTTACCACACGTGACATCTGCTAGCTTCTCCTGCTCCAGTACCCCAGCTTTGCTGATTCTCTGCCGCTTAGACTTCTCTCTCCGATCCCCGCTTACCGTTCCCATGTTGCTCACCACATGTGCCGTTTGCTAGTTGCTCCGCCCCAGTTTGGACCCCACTCACCTTCCTGCTACTCCACGCTGCACACCAGATGTGACATCTGCACCAGACACTCCCAGAATAAATACATATGAACCGAAAGGGACTACTGAGGGAACAATCTCTCTGCAAAGCAGAGATAAGAAACAAAGAGATCTGTGGTAAAAAGCAGCACGCATTTAACCCCTTGATCGCCCTAGATGTTAAAACCCTTCCCAGCCATTGTCATTAGTACAGTGACAGTATACGGTATTATCACTGATCACTGTATTAGTGTCACTGGTGATGTCAGTGGCAGTCAGTGGCAGTTAGTCAGTTCCCCCCCAGCGTCCCTTATTGGGATTTTTTTTTAAATCAAAGACATGTAGTAAAATACATTTTGGCCAAAATTAATGAAGAATTCTTTTTTTTTTTATCGGATATGTTTTGTAGCAGAAAGTAAAATATATTTTTTTTTTTCAAAATTTTCGGGCTTTCATTTACAGTGCCTTGCAAAATTATTCACCCCCCTTGGTATTTTTCGTGTTTTGTTGCCTTACAACCTGGAATTAACATGGATTGTTTGAGGATTTGCATCATTTAATTTACAAAACATGCCCACAACTTTGAAGATGTTTTTTTTTTTTAATTGTGAAGCAAACAACAAATACGACAAAATTACAGAAAAAGTCAATGTGCATAACTATTCACACCCCTAAAGTCAACACTTTGTAGAGCCACCTTTTGCGGCTATCACAGCTCCAAGTGGCTTTGGATAAGTCTCTATGAGCTCGCCACATCTTACCACTGGGATTTCTGCCCATTCCTCCTCCTTGCAAAATTGCTCCAGCTCCTTCGAGTTGGATGGTTTGCGCTTGTGAACAGCAATCTTTAAGGCCCCTTTCACACTGAGGTGTTTTTACCGCGTTTTCGCGGTAAAAATAGCGCTGTAAAAATGCCTGAAATAATCCTGCCCCAGCATTCTCAATGTGAAAGCCCTGAGGGCTTTCACATTGAGGCGTTGTGCTGGCTGTGCGATGGAAAAAATCATGCAAACAGCTTTTTTGGAGCATCTTTGGGGCGCATAAAATGGCGCTGTGAAAACGCCTATCCCCATTGAAATGAATGAGAACCGCGGTAAAAACGCTGTAAAAACTCGGTATAAATGCATAGGCGTTAGCGCTATTTTTAAAAATAGCGCTAACGCCTATGCATTTTTACTGAGTTTTGACCGCGTTAGCGCTAAAAATAGCACTGACGCGGTAAAATCGCGGTAAAAACGCATAGGCGTTAGCGCTATTTTTAACGCTATTGTGGTAAAAACGCGGTAAAATCGCAACGCCTCAGTGTGAAAGGGGCCTAAATGCCCCATACACACGATCGTTTTTCATGCCGTTAAAAATGCCATTAAAAAAAAATGGCCATTAAAAATGATCGTGTGTAGGCTCCAGAGCATTTTTAACGACGTGAAAAACGGGCATTAAAAATTTCGAACATGCTCTCTTTTTTCACGTCGTTTTTCATGTCGTTTTTTTTAACGACGTGAAAAACGATAGTGTGTATGCTTTAACGACGTGAAAAAAAACGCGCATGCTCAGAATCAAGTATGAGACAGGAGCGCTCGTTCTGGTAAAACTAGCGTTCGTAATGGAGATAGCACATTCGTCACGCAGTCACGGACTGAAAAGCACGAGACTGAAAAGAGCGAATCGTCGCTCAACAAACTTTACTAACATGAAGGGTGGCGCCATTTGAATGGAACTTCCCCTTTATAGTGCCGTCGTACGTGTTGTACGTCACTGCGCTTTGCTTGATCGTTTTTTTAAATGATCGTGTGTACGCAAGACAGGCTTGAGAGGAAACATGAAAAAAAATGGCAAGAAAAACGATCGTGTGTATGGGGCATAAGTCTGACCACAGATTTTCTATTGGATTGAGGTCTGGGCTTTGACTAGGCCATTCCAACACATTCCATGTTTCCCCTTAAACCACTCAAGTGTTGCTTTAGCAGTGTGTTTGGGGTCATTGTCCTGCTGGAAGGTGAACCTCAGTCCTAGCCTCAAATCACACACAGAGTGGTTCAGGTTTTTCTCAAGAATATCCCTGTATTTCGCACCATCCATCTTTCCCTCAACCCTGACCAGTTTCCCAGTCCTGACGGCTGAAAAACATCCCCACAGCATGATGCTGCCACCACCATGTTTCACGGTGGGGATGGTGTTCTTTGGTGATGTGATGTGTTGGGTTTGTGCCAGACATAGCGTTTTCTTTGATGGCCAAAAAGTTACATTTTAGTCTCATCAGACCAGAGCGCCTTCCTCCATACATTTTGGGAGTCTCCCATGTGCCTTTTCGCAAACTCAAAACGTGCCATTTTATTTTTTGCTGAAAGTAATGGCTTTCTTCTGGCCACTCTGCCATAAAGCCCAACTCTATGGAGCGTACGGCTTATTGTCGTCCTATGTACAGATACTCCAGTCTCTGCTGTGGAACTCTGCAGCTCCTCCAGGGTTACCTTAGGTCTCTGTGCTGCCTCTCTGATTAATGCCCTCCTTGCCCGGTCCGTGAGTTTTGGTGTGCGGCCGTCTCTTGGCAGGTTTGCTGTTGTGCCGTGTTCTTTCCATTTGGTTATGATAGATTTGATGGGGCTCCTAGGGATCATCAAAGATTTGGATATTTTTTTATAATCTAACCCTGACTTGTACTTCTCAACAACATTGTCCCTTACTTGTCTGGAGAGTTCCTTGGTCTTCATGACAGTGTTTGGTTAGTGGTGCCTCTTGCTTAGGTGTTGCAGCCTCTGGGGCCTTTCAAAAAGGTGTGTATATGTAATGACAGGTCATGTGACACTTAGATTGCACACAGGTGGACATCATTTCACTATCTATGTGACTTCTGAAGGTAATTGGTGGCACCAGAGCTTTTTATGGACTTTATAACAAAGGGGGTGAAAACATACGCACATGCCAATTATCAGTTTTTTGTTTCTGAAAAATGGTTTTATGTATATATTTTTCTACCTTTACTTCACCAACTTAAGCCGGTCGGACTTTTGCCCAACAAACTTAGTTTTGAGCAAGTTGGACCAACAATCCGTCCGTGTGTACGCTCCATCGGACAAACTTTTTATCATTTGGTTTTGTTTTCATCGGACAAAAGTTGGGTCTGCAAACGGACAAACTTTTGCCCAACAAAAGTCCGATGGAGCAAAGTCCGACCGTGTGTACAGAAAACCATCGGACTTTTGTCCGATGGACAAAACAACTCATGTTAAAATAAACCAACAATAGCAGAAGTTGACCAAAGGGTGGCGGTAAAGAGCAGAAAAGAGCAGAAAAACCACGCGATGTTGCAAGAGGTTTTAGGAAAGTTTGCTGAAAAGTCCGAGCGTGTGTATGCTATGGGTGTGCCCGGCCAACTCCGTTCGGACAAAAATCCACGGAAAAGTCCGATGGAAGTCCGACCGTGTGTACGGGGCTTAAGTCTATTGTGTTCTGATCCATCACATATGTAAAAAAAATTGAACTAAAGGCTTTAATGTAACAACATTAGGTAAAAAAAATGGGTAAAAAGTCAAGGAGGGTGAATACTTTTGCAAGGCACTGTATATTGAAAAAAATAAAAAATCCAGTGATGATCAAATACTACCAAAATAAATCTCTATTTGTGTGAAAAAAATGATATCAACGTTGTTTTGTTACAAGTACGTTACATGACCGTGCAATTGACAGTTTAAGTAGTGCAGTGCCGAATAGCAAAAAATGGCCTGGTCATGAAGAGGGTAACACTAGACATGTGTGGTTCATTTCGTTCCGAAATAACATCAGAATTTCTGAATTAGAATAGTACCGAATTTAAACGAATCCGAAATAACAAAACAATTTGAATTCAAATCGTTTTCAAATACTTGTCGAATTTGAATAGTTTTCCAATTTCCAAAGAGAATAAAATAGAATAGAAAATAAATGAATAGAATATAATTTTTTTCTATTCTATTCCTTTATTTTCTATTTTATTCTCTTTGGAAATTGGTGAACTATTCAAATTCAAAAACTATTCAAATTCAAAAACTATTCAAATTCAAAAACTATTCAAATTCAAAAACTTTTCAAATTCAATTTTTTTTTTACATTTGAAAACTATTCAAATTCAAAAACTTTTCAAATCGATCTGAATTCGAATTAAAAAAATCGGTATCAATTCGAAAACGAATAAACAAAACAAATTCTGAAAACAAATTAAATGAATGAAACTAATTTATCTAAACTAATTTATGTAAACAAAACATTTTTTTTAGTTCTGCACATGTCTAGGTAACACCTTCTGGAGGTCAGGTGGTTGAAGAGATTTCCCACCACATTCTGTCCTGGCAGCAGTGGCGGCCTGTCCATTAGGGGCGCACAGGCTCTGCCTCCCCTATCCATGCGTCCGGGCCCCCTAATCTACATGTAGGGCATGAAACGCATAGATTGCAATGGGGGGGGGTGTTTTTTTTAAGCACGTGATTAGAGCCTGAGGCTCTAATAGGCTTCAATAAATGGTGGGCTCGGGGCGCAGAGCACTGCGCTCCGACTCCACCCAGTTGTGACAATAGCAAATGAATATTTGCTGCTATTTTCACACTGATCCTCCTCCCGGTCAATCAGGAAGCGGGTCCTGAGACCAGTCACCCGATTGGCTGAAAGGAGAGATGATCCTATCGGACGCCTAGGAGGAGGGAGGAGACGCACAGTGGAAGCCGCCATGATGCAGAGGAGTAGGAGACGTGATAGAATCCGGCGCGCATCACCCGTAGGAGTGCTGCCCGCCTGAAACCTAGATGGGTCAAGTGCGGGGCTGGATGACTGACTGACCGCGAGATCCCCGAGGGAGGGTGCGTGTGACCCGACCGACAGCAGGTTGGTTGTTTGCTGCCCCCCCCAAAGAAAACACCAGCCGCCACTGCTTGGCAGGTAGTAGGAGGAAATGCCTCGTACACACGAGCGGATTATCCGTCGGAAAAACCATGGATTGTTTTTCCGACGGAATTCCGCTCAAGCTTGGCTTGCATACACACGGTCACACAAAAGTTCTCTGAACTTTCGACCGTCAAGAAAGCGGAGATGTACAACACTACGACGAGACGAGAAAATTAAGTTCAATGCTTCCGAGCATGTGACAAATTGTTTCCAAGCATGCGTCGGAATTGCTACAGACGATCGGAATTTCCGATCAGAATTTTTTCCGTCGGAAAAATTGAGAACCTGCTCTCAATCTTTTGCTGACGGAAATTATGACAGCATAAGCCCGATGGAGCATGCACACGGTCGGAATTTCCGACCAAAAGCTCACATCGGACTTTTGCTGGCGGAAATTCCAACCGTGTGTATGCGGCATAAGAGGAGCACAGACTGCAATAAAAACCCAACAGTTATTCAAAATATACTCACAAAGCATACACCACATAACCATAAAATAAAATAAAATTTCCATCATCTTTATACTGATTGATACATCTTCTTTCTGCTAAAAAATTGTGAATCAGTACTGCTTGGACCTTGAAGAAGGGGACATACCCCGAAAGCTTGTCCTGAAAAATTCTA
The DNA here is from genome assembly GCA_029206835.1 of Rana muscosa. NCBI lineage: Eukaryota > Metazoa > Chordata > Amphibia > Anura > Ranidae > Rana > Rana muscosa. Next base: position 482,000,818 of record CM055127.1, read on the forward strand.
TGTTAGTGCAAATAAAAAAAGTATCACGGACAGTACTTAATTTTCTCTGTCACAATTGCACTAATACGGCTACAATTACGTCAAGTACTGATTGATGAGAAAGGTGGTGACACTTGGTTTGCAGAGGACAGAGGTAAATGTGGGTTGGCTGCCTCACCCCGATGAAGGTGACCTCTAGGCTATTTGACTAATTTCTTGCAAAAGCAGAAATGGAAGCTGGGAATCAGATACATATCACGGTGGCTGTCCCAGTTGGGACTGAACTACGAATGCTCCCAAAATCACATTTGCACTTTACGTCAGACTGTCCCAGTTGCAGCATTGATATATCCTCATATCAAACATCGCGACCCCAATAGTGAAATACATTTTCACCCTGGTGTAGAACAGTGGTTCTCAACCTGGCGGTCGGGACCCCCTCGGGGGTCGAATTACAATTTGCCAGGGGTCACCAAATCCTGGGCTGTTCCTGAAGCCTGCACCGCTTTCCCAGCCTTTTCGCAGCTGTCCAGCAGGGCTGTCCCTGGAGCTTGTGGCCGCCCAGCTGGGCTGTCCCTGGAGCTTGTGGCCGCCCAGCTGGGCTGTTCCTGGAGCCCGCGACTGCCCACATAGCCTCTTCGCATTCAGTTCACGGCATGGGTGGGGGGCAGAGACTAGAGGTCAGCTGACTGGTGAGGAATGTGAAGTGGGAGGGGCTGGAGGAGACCCCATCTCCTGATTTCGGCATAGGAGTCACTGCTGCGAGACACCACAGAGCTGGAGACACACAGTGAGTAACACTACCTGTGATTAGAGTTGCCATTAACAGTCCCCACTACAGTTCTCAGATCAGCAGATGACCTTCATCAAGAGCACCTAAGTTGGCTGATCAGAACTCCCCCCAGCATTGCCAATCATCCCAACCCCCCCCCCCCCCCCACCAAGGAGTAAGAGAAGGAATAAAAATAGAGAATACATGGAAGGGAGAGGAAAAGAGGGGGAGGAACAAAGAAAAAGGGAGAGAAAGAATAAGGCCGCGTACACACGACCGGCTGTGTGTACGCGGGTTTCAGTTCTCTCGTCAAGAAAACTGCCCAGATTCCCCGACGAGAAAAAAGACGACCTGCTGTCTTTTTTCTCGTCGTAGTCGATGACGTCAACGCGTTCGTGCCATTCAAAAGAACGGCGGTTCTTTTGAATCGTACGTGTGTACACTCGGCCGGGACAAGTTTCTTGTCAAGATTCTCGTCAGGAAAAACAACGTTTTTTTCCTGACGAGAATCTCGGCCGTGTGTACAGGGCTTCAGAGAAAGAACAAGAAAGATGGCTAGAGAGAGGGATGGGGAAAAAAAATTAATAAAAAATTAGGATAGAGAGAGGTAAAAGGGAAAGAAAAGAGAACAAAGAGGGAGTGGTACATCCTAAAATGTACCATAAGGGGTTTTAATATTGTACGAGTGGAAGGCACTCAGGGAGCGCTAAATGTCCATGGGTTAGGGGCGCAAATTACTTGTCTTGGGTGCTGACAACCTAAGGCAAGGTAATTTTACTGTTAGGGGTCCCCACAACAACTTGGGACATTTTATCAAGGGGCCACGGCACTAGGAAGGTTGAGTACCACTGGTGTAGAAGAACCTTTTGACAAGGTCTCAATAGGACAAAACAGATGAATTGAAAGCTTTTAAATACCAAACATTAACAAAGCTGTGTAGGGAAGACAAATAACAAGATCTGTGAAAGTTCTCATTTATCCAGGTCATGGTACAGCTAGTCAAGCTAGTTAAATTCAACTGAACTTGTTCTGTAATGTTTCGTACCTTCACCAAGTCACTTCTTCAGCTATAATGAGTGTCAGGAAGTTACACTATATTGTCAAAAGTATTGGGGCGCCTGCCTTTACACGCACATGAACTTTAACCTCCCTAGCGGTAATCCCGAGCGTGACTCGGGGTTGTTTTTTTATGCTAGGATCGGTAACCCCGAGTCACGCTCGGGGTAGACATTGCAGAGCCCGCAGCGGAGTTTCCTTACCTTCTCCTGGCGATCCAGCGATGATGTCCTCTGCTGTGATCGCCATCGAGATCTCCGGCGAGTGTCGGCACTTTCGACCCCATCTGACTTCCTAGTTCCGTTCCCTGCGAGCCGCAGCGGCGCAAGGAAGCGGAACTGGGCGGCAAATTCAAAAAGGTAAACACATAGTATACATACAGTATACTGTAATCTTACTGATTACAGTACTGTATGTAATAATTACACATCCCCTTTGTCCCTAGTGGTCTGTCCAGTGTCCTGCATGCACTTTTATATAATAAAAACTGTTCTTTCTGCCTGGAAACTGGAGATTGTCCATAGCAACCAAAAAGTATCCCTTTATGTCAAAAGTGGTTTTAGACCAGCTAGAAAACACCGATAATAAATTAGAATCACTCGCAGAATTGAGCGATAGCGATTTGTGGGGAAATTCGTCATCAAACACTAAATCTAATGACAGCGACAATTTTGCAACTGAGCAAATTTCTGTGTTTTTGATTTGATTACATTATTGAATAATTTTTATTATAATTAGATTACTATTTTTTATAATTATTTATAGTTATTTATTATATTATAATTTATAATTTTGTGTTTCAAACTTTATCATACCCGGGATGTTTACTAGACTCTGGTTTGCTCAGGTTTAAGTAAGTAATTACTAAGAATCGCAGGCCTATAATACATAACACCAAATTTCCATGCAAAATAATTGTACCGCTTTTGGTACATAATTCCAGAAAGAATCATACCGCCAGGGAGGTTAATGGCATCCTAGTCTTAAGCCTTGCACACACGGGCGAGAATCCCGTCGAAAAAAAAAAGACATTGGTTTTCTCGACGGGATTCCTGGCAAGCTTGTCTTGCCAAGCCCTGTGTACACACGCACATTCAAAAGAACCGGCGTTCTTTTGAATGGCAAGAACGCAGTGACGTCATCGACTATGACGAGCCAGCGCTCGTCACATTCAATGCCGTCGCTGCCATCTTGCTACACCCTACACTACCCATGTATGCTACCGCGCATGCGTCAAAGTCTTTTCGAGCATGCGCGGGTTTACCTGGAGACAGGTAAGCATACACACGCACGGTTTTCTCGTCTGGAAACAGGCCGACGAGAATCCCGACGAGAAAATAGAGAGCAGGTTCTCTATTTTTCTCTTCCAGATTCTCTGCAGTTTTTCCTGATGAGAAACCATACACGCGACCGGTTTTCTCTGCAAAAAGCTCTCCCAGCAGTTTTCTTGCCGAGAAAACCGGCCGTGTGTACGAGGCTTGAGTCCGTAGGGTTTAATATTAAGTTGGCCTACCCTTTGCAGCTATAACAGCTTCAACTCTTCTGGGAAGGCTGTCCACAAGGTTTAGGAGTGTGTCTATGGGAATGTTTGACCGTTCTTCCAGAAATGCATTTGTGAGGTCAGACACCTGATGTTGGTCGAGAAGGCCTGGCTCACAGTCTTCGCTCTAATTTATTAAAAAGGTGTTCTATCGGATTGAGGTCCTCCACCCCAAACTCGCTCATCCATGTCTTTATGGACCTTGCTTTGTGCACTGCTGTGAAGTCAGGTTGGAACAGGAAGGGGCCGTCCCCAAACTGTTACCACAAATTGTCCAAAATGTCTTGGTATGCTGACGCCTTCCCTTCACTGGAACTAAGGGGCCAAGCCCAACCCCTGAAAAACGACCCCACACCATAATCCCCCCTCCACAAAATGAGTGCACAAAGCAAGGTCCATAAAGACATGTCTAGCGCACCCACCTATCCCCCTCCTGCATTTCTACTCGGCTCCTCGCAGGAGGAGAGAGGCACACCACGCTAGCTGCCTGTACCCTCTTGTGCAAAAGGCTGAGTGGTGTTATTGTTGGGTCTTGTCTGCAGCCAGGGCCGGAATCCTCCCGAGAATGATTCTCGCCTCTACTGTAAGTAGAGGTAAGTCCTTAACTTCCCCAGGAACATGAATGTCCACACCAGCTGAAGCTCCAACTTAAGATTTATTCTCGCTTTACAATACACAGTCTCTCGGATAGGAAGAAGAGGTTGGAGCAAAGGAAACAGAACAGCTCAAGGTGTGGAGGAGGTCCAGGCAGGGCCGTTTGAAGGAATTTGGGGGCCCCAAGCAAAATGGACTTGGAGGCCCCCCCCCCCCCCACAAAGCCTACAGGAACCACAGCATAGAGATACAGTTTATCCTGGCAGGAGACACACAAACACATCCTAGCAGGGCAGGGAGGGTTCATGCTGGGACTGGAAATCATGTGACCCCCCCCCCCAAAAGTGAGGAACTACAGGTCCCAGCATGAACCCCTCAGAGCTGACTACTGCTCCAGTCCTGCCCAGTGCCCACATAAGGGTGGTCACTGGGCAGGACTGGAGCAGGAGTCAGCTCTGAGGGGTTCATGCTGGGACCTGTAGTTCTTCATTTTTGGGGGGTCACATGATTTTAAGTCCCAGCATGAACCCTCCCTGCTCTGCTAGGATGTGTTTGTGTGTCCTGAGGGGTTCAGCTGGGACCTGTAGTTCTTCACTTTTGGGGGGGGGGTCACATGATTTCAAGTCCCACAATGAACCCTCCCTGCCCTGCTAGGATGTGTTTGTGTGTCCTATCCTGGCAGGGCAGGGAGGGTTCATGCTGGGACTGGAAATCATGTGACCCCCCCCCCAAAAGTGAAGAACTACAGGTCCCAGCATGAACCCCTCAGAGCTGACTACTGCTCCAGTCCTGCCCAGTGCAGTGCCCACCCCTTATGATGTGTTGGTCAGTGGTGTGCTGACAATGGTGAGTGAGCAATGCTTACTTGCCTGCTTTCTACAGCTGGCTGAAATCTGTCTCACTCTGTCACGTCTTTCTGTGTTCTTCAGACTTCAGCACAGCAGCATGCCGCTGCCTGAGTGGCTGGACAGTGTGCCTCGAGGACAGAGCGGGAGGAGGAGGAGGAGGAGGGTGGACTCGGAGGCGGAGCTAGCTAGAAGATCTTTCCTCTGCTGCCTGTGATAGGCACAACTCTGCCTCTCTCCTGCTCTGCTAGTGACGTCACTGGTTGCTACAAGCCAAGCGGGCGTCACGTAGCAACCAGCAGAGACAGTGCCAGCTAGCTAGGCTAGGGGGGTCCACAGCCACTGTCAGATCGATCGTGCATTTGATTTAGATCGACCCAGGGCGGCATTAGAAATCCAGGACAGTGACAGGCAGCAGGCAGGCATCCTAGGCTGGGGCCCCAGGCCAGCTGGGGCCCCAGGCAATTGCTTGTTTTGCCTGTCCTGTTCCGACGGCCCTGGGTCCAGGCACAAACATAGCTCTTTACTGTACTACTCAGATTCTCAAGCAGTATAATAAGCGCACAGTCTCTGCCACAGACTGTGAATTTGGTCTCTGCCACAGATCCCGTGAATAAGGCCACTGCCACTGACCTGATGAATAAGGCCACTGCACTGACCTGGTGATTGTGCACTTCCTTCTTAGAACATGGCCCCTTTCAAGGAAAAGATGTCCCCCCAGAGAGTCAACAGACCCTTCCTTCACTGTGACTTCCGCATCGGTCCTTCGGAATGATCCTCCCTTCTCTGAGAGTGCGGGTCCCCTCGCAAGGCGGCACTCTGATCTCCTCAATCCTTAGCGGACACCAGCCGAAAGTGCTGGGCCCCGGGCCTTCTCCGCATCCCCTGGGTCTTCATACCCAGGCGATCATGGCGACAGGAAGGTAGTACCTCATCCCAGGCTAAAGGTGCCTGAGATGGAACAGGAACACTGCCTCCGGGCCTAGGGCACCCGGAGATCAACCGCACTCACTCCCAGGCTGAAGGTGCCTGGGGGTGGACCCCGATCAGGAGATGTCTGCCCCTTTTATATCCTCTCCCGGCATGCACAGCAGGTTCCCCGCCCCACTGTACGGCTGCCGAGAAGGGACACAAAAGGCACAGCACTACGCTCGTTGTTCAACCCTGGCCCAGAATGGCAGCGCCACCCACAGGCCACAGGGAACTCATCACCACCATTATCCCCTGAGGACAAAAATGGTCCATAGCCACTAACAATCAAGGTGTCTGAGCCTAATTACCACTCAGAGACTTCCCTTAAATTGAACACCCCGCTACACATGGATGAGCGAGTTTGGGGTGGAGGAACTTGACTGGCCTGTACAGAGTCCTGACCTCAACCCAATAGAACACCTTTGGGATGAATTAGAGTGGAGACTGCGAGCCAGACTTTCTAGTTCACATCAGTGCCTGACCTCACAAATGCGCTTCTGGGAAATGCGGAAGAAATACACCAGACACACCAAGATTCAAGAAGAATACACATGATGAATGGGTTTAGACAATATTTTTTTTTCTGGAGTTCACATCTAGGACCCCGCCATACCAGGTGTGGTAGGAATGCATTGGGCAGCTATTCCAGCAATGCCACCCCAAGACAAGACCAAATGCCTCGTCCCCTACCTGCTTAGTTCACATCACTACAATGCACTGAAAAAAGGTATGGTTACATATCTTGAATAAGCTGTCCTTATGGATGAGCGTTTTGGGGTCTAATGGGATCCTCCCAACCCCATGGCCAGAGGTGACCTCCTTGAGAGTTTGCCATCCATGTCTTCCAGCTTCTTTCCTTTTTTTTTTGTTGATATTGCAACTCAATGTATCATTGTTTTCACTGATATGTTGCTCTGAACTGCTGAAGAATATATTTAAAACCTTTGCTAGCCTTCTCTCTGTTGAGCCATGTGTTGCTCATTCCTGAAATCTAGTAAAAATTTTAGGGCTGTGGAAATTAACTATTAATTCCTCGATTAATCGATTCATTTTTTCGATCTATCAAAATTATTTTGATCGGTACTCACCTCTCCGCCGGCTTCTGGGTCTTCAGGGAGTTCCGTCGGAGATCCGGTGACGTTACGGACACCGGCGGGGCTTGCCGTGTCCATCTGAAGGGCTCCTTTGCTGTGTCTTCATATCTGCATGCCGGCGGGACCTTCCTATCTGCCACACGCAAGGGCTGTTACACTTCCCTCTATCACTTCCCTCTATCAACCTGGGATTCTACAGCCATCCACTGGGAGTTGTGATAGTTCCCTTCACGGGACATCTACATGCCGACGGACTGATGTTAACCCCTCCTCATCTGGATTCAGCAGTGGTATCGTTGTACACATTTTTATACCAGTATCATACTTAGCTACATGTTTTTATGACTGCTTTTGCTACCCTTTGGTATTACTCGCACCATTTTTACAGTTTATGTAAAATTTTATCTCCAGTGCAATATTTATTTTGTTTCCTACTTGAAGACCATAAAAGTTTTAATGCTATTCCCATCGAGCGCTGCCTTTGTGTGTTTTTTTGTATCCTGCTCTCCATTTTTCCAGTGGTTGGTAGCTGCACTGGGAATCAGCCTGCAAGGAGATCAGCTAAAAGTAGTTGGATCTGTATGTGTGTTATAATTAATCGAAATTAGTTGATTGATCGATTTAAGAAAAAAAAATTAATTACCGTATATACTCGAGTATAAGCCGACCGAATATAAGCCGAGGCACCTAATTTTACCACAAAAAATGGGAAAACGTATTGACTCGAGTATAAGCCTAGGGTGTCCATCTGCATGCCTCACTGTGCCTCAATTTGCCTCACTGTGCCCATGCCTCACTGTGCCCATGACTAGACTGACGTTTAACATGGGAGTCTATGGAAGGGGTGCCCGGCTTTGAAAAATCGGTGCTCCCCTGCCGTAGGTCCCCCAGACAACAAACTTTGCACACTTGTAGAGGGAGGAGAAATTAGACTACATGTGTGCCAAGTTTCGGGTCCCAGGGACCTAAGACCGGCTGGTATTGGGTCCCCAAAGTCATTGGAGGAATGACCGTTTAACATAGGAGTCTATGGAAGAGGTGCCCGGCTTTCAAAAATCGGTGCTCCCCGGCCGTAGGTCCTCCGAACAACAAACTTTGCACACTTGTAGAGGAAGAGTGGGGCTACATGTGTGCCAAGTTTGGCCAGTACCGGGTCCCCCAAGTCCGGGAGATCAGGCGCAAAATGGTGACTCAAGTATAAGCCGAGGGGGGCATTTTCAGCACAAAAAAAGTGCTGAAAAACTCGGCTTATACTCGAGTATATACGGTAATCGAACACGAAAATTTTAATCAGTAACAGCCCTAAAAAATTTACAAAAAAACAAACAAAAAGTATGGCGTGCAAACAGTTTTTCAGCGACGCACAGTGCAACCCAATTCACCGCCTTGCATCAGGATGTCGCCAATAAAACGTAATAACCTGTCACCCCGTGACATTTCAATAAAAAAAAAAAAGCCTGGTCGGTGCATCGCCACTGTTTTCTATACTACATTAGAATGCTGTGAACTGGCCCTAATAGACGCAAACATGTTAAAAATGACTGAATATCATTCTAGATTCCGTATTTATTCAGTGAATATTGTTAAAACTCATTGAAAGAGCTGGATTAATAATTTATGCTTTGTGGCCCTTTAAATGCATTCTTCATACGTTAAAGTTTTCATTAAAATTCATTATTTGGCCCCTCTGGAAGGCCAGCTGTTATCTTCAAAGACAAGCAGACCTCCACCACGGAATAAAAAACGCGTTTTATGAGTACGTTTCATTGCAAATTCTTAGTCCTGGCGGTCCCGCTAACCATCCCACAATGGCTCCCCGCAATATTTCGCTCAGCGGCGGCTGATAAATACAATCTCATTTGCTTTCAAATAATTCTATGAAAAGGAAAAGGAATAAAATATGCGGTAATATGACAAACCAGTCTCTGTATATGACTGTATTTAAATGTGTAACTTAGTTATGCCCGACATTTCTTTTTATTATGTATAGTTATGGGTCACGGTTTTCCCTCTATGTGTAAAGGAAATAAATTGGCATGGTGCAGAGGAGAGAAGGGGGAAAAAAAATAATCTGTGTGCTAATACACAGCCTGGGCTATTGTCACCAATAACAGGGAATTATGGGATAAGATGCAGGTGTAGCAGTTAACTATTAAACTAATATTAAATAAATAATAATAAAATGAATCATGCGGGAAATTTTAATTATAAATAGGAGGGATGTACTGAAAGTAATGCAAAGGTGGGTATACGTTCTTTATTAACTTACATAGATTGTTCAAATTTCATATGTTGTTAAAGGAACTCTTCCTCTAAAACAAGTAAATATAATATACACTTAACCACTTAAGCCCCGGACTATTTGGTAGCTAGAGGACCAGAGGTGAATTCAGAATTTTGCACTGCGCTGCTTTAACTGTAAATTGTGCGGACATGCAATGTTGTACCCAAACGAAATTTGCGTCCTTTTCTTCCCACAAATAGAGCTTTCTTTTAATGGTATTTGATTGCCTCTGCGATTTTTATTTTTTGCGATATAAACGGAAAAAGACCGAACATTTTGAAAAAAAATGATATTTTCTACTTTTTGTTATAAGAAAAATCGAATAAACTCAATTGTAGTCATACATTTAGGCCAAAATGTATTCAGCCACATGTCTTTAGTAAAAAAAATGTCAATAAGCGTATATTTATCGGTTTGCGCAAAAGTTATAGAGTTTACAAACTAGGGTACATTTTCTGAAATTTACACAGCTTTAAATTTATGACTGCCTATCTCATTTCTTGAGGCGCTAAAATGACAGGGCAGTACAAACCCCCCCCCCCCCCCCAAATGACCCCATTTTGGAAAGTAGACACCCCAAGAAAATTGCTGAGAGGCATGTTGAGCCCATTGAATTTTTTATTTTTTTGTCCCAAGTGATTGAATAATGACTAAAAAAAAAAAAAAATTACAAAAAGTTGTCACTAAATGATATATTGCTCACACATGCCATGGTTATATGTGGAATTTCACCCCAAAATACATTTTGATGCTTCTCCTGAGTACGGGGATACCACATGTGTGGGACTTTTTGGGAGCCTAGCCGCGTACGGGACCCCGGAAACCAAGCACCGCCTTCAGGATTTCTAAGGGCGCAAATTTTTGATTTCACTCCTCACTACCTATCACAGTTTCGAAGGCCATAAAATGCCAAAATAGCACAAAACCCCCCAAATGACCCCATTTTAGAAAGTAGACACCCCAAGGAAATTGCTGAGAGGCCTGTTGAGCCCATTGAATATATATTTTTTTTGTCCCAAGTGATTAAATGATGACAAAAAAAAAAAACAAAAAAAAAAAATTACAAAAAGTTGTCACTAAATGATATATTGCTCACACATGCCATGGTTATATGTGGAATTACACCCCAAAATACATTTTTCTGCTTCTCCTGAGTACGGGGATACCACATGTGTGGGACTTTTTAGGAGCCTAGCCGCGTACAGGACCCCGAAAACCAAGCACCGCCTTCAGGATTTCTAGGCACAAATTTTTGATTTCACTCCTCACTACCTATCACAGTTTCGAAGGCCATAAAATGCCAAAATCGCACAAAACCCCCCCAAATGACCCCATTTTGGAATATAGACACCCCAAGCTATTTGCTGAGAGGAATGGCGAGTATTTTACAGCTCTCATTTGTTTTTGAAAATGAAGAAAGAAAATATATATATATATTTTTTTTTTTTTCAATTTTCAAAACTTTGTGACAAAAAGTGAGATCTGCAAAATACTCACAATACCTCTCAGCAAATAGCTTTGGGTGTCTACTTTCCAAAATGGGGTCATTTGGGGGGGTTTTGTGCTATCTGGGCATTCCATGGCCTCCGAAACTGTGATAGGCAGTGAGAAGTGAAATCAAAAATTTACACCCTTAGAAAGCCTGAAGGCGGTGCTTGGTTTTTGGGGTCCCATACGTGGCTAGGCTCCCAAAAAGTCTCACACATGTGGTATCCCCGTACTCAGGAGAAGCAACAGAATGTATTTTGGGGTGTAATTCCACATATGCCCATGGCATGTTTGAGCAATATATCATTTAGTGACAACTTTGTGCAAAAAAAATCAAAATAAAAAAATAATTGTCGTTTTTCCGCAACTTGTGTCAACATATAAAATATTCCATGGACTCGACATGCCTCTCAGTATATAGCTTGGGGTGTCTACTTTCCACAATGGGGTAATTTGGGGGGGTTTTGAACTGTTCTGGCATTTTATACACAACATTAGGAAGCTTACATCCACTCTTCTAACCACTTGAAGACAAAGCCCTTTTTGACACTTTTTGTTTACATGAAAACATTTTTTTTTTGCAAGAAAATTATGTTGAACCCCCAAACATTATATATATTTTTAAAGCAAAGGCCCTACAGATTAAAATGGTGGGTGTTGCATTTTTTTTTCTACACAGTATTTGCGCAGCGATTTTTCAAGCGCATTTTTTGGGTTAAAAAATACACTTTTTTTAATTTTAATGCACTAAAACACACTATATTGCCCAAATGTTTGATGAAATAAAAAAGGTGATCTTAGGCCGAGTACATAGATACCAAACACGACATGCTTTAAAATTTCGCACAAACGCGCATTGGCGACAAACTACATACATTTTTAAAAGCCTTTAAAAGCCTTTACAGGTTACCCCAGTAGATTTACAGAGGAGGTCTACTGCTAAAATGATTGCCCTCGATCTGACCTTCGCGGTGATACCTCACATGCATGGTGCAATTGCTGTTTACATATGACGCCAGACCGACGCTTGCGTTCGCCATTGGGCAAGAGCAGGGCAGGACAGGGGTGCTTTTTTTTTTTTTCTTTTTTTTTTTATTATTAATTTTGCTTTTTTATTTTATTTTTAAATTGTTCCTTCCAAGTATTTTTTTTTTTTATCATTTTTATTGTTATCTCAGGGAATGTAAATATCCCCTATGATAGCAATAGGTAGTGACAGGTACTCTTTTTTTGAAAAAACTGGGGTCTTCTAGACCCTAGATTTTTCCTCTGCCCTCAAAGCATCTGACCACACCAAGATCAGTATGATAAAATGCTTTCCCAATTTCCCAAAGGCACTTTTTATATCCGGGGGGGGGGCATTCCCTCCCACTGCTTGTAAAAGCAGTCCAGAGGCTAATTAGCCACTAGGATTGCTTTTACATGAAAGCCGGCCGCAGGCTGAAAATAATAATACCAAGATGATACCTAAACCCGCAGGCATCATTCTGGTATAAACATTCAAAGTCCAGCAACATACCAGTACGTTGCTGGTCCTTGTTGGACATGTATTGTAATCTTTTTATTTCATGCAGCCAGTTGGCTGAACGAAAAAAGAGATTGATCGGTGGGTATGCCCACCATTAGAATACCGCCCTTCATCCACCCACTTCCAATGATGGGCATACACGCACCATTTATATATGCCGAAGCATGGGGGCATCCTCCCGCAAAAAAGTTATGCCGCACACACATGGTCGGACTTTTCCACGGGCAAGCCTCCGTCGGAATTTCGACCGTATGTACGCGGCATTAGGAGCAAAATCGCTCCTCCGCCCCTGCTGCCCCAATGCTTCGGCATATTTGCTTTTTTTTTTAACTGTGGTGGTGAAATCACCTCCTACAGCACTGGAGTCGCAGGGATCAGGCCTGTCTCTGCGAACGCTGCAGTTATGTGTGTTGTGTTTTGTAAGTGACAGTGATCGATCGATACTGCACTTGGGTGGCCTGGGCTGGACGGAGGGGCAAAACGCAGGTGCCAGCAGGTATCTGGGCTGATCCCGCTAACACTGCGTTTTTGGGAACCCTAAACTGCTGGGGACGCTAGTATAGATCTGATCAGATCAGATATTGATCTGTTCAGATACTATACCACTAAGGGGGGTGTATGCTTCACGCGTGGGTGTTAGCGTTACTGGCACTAACCTGACGCTGCCTGGGGTGTGACGCAGACCCTCTCTGACGCTAAAACCTAATTGATATCACCCGCCGGGCGATCAGGGGGTTAAACCTTTATTGGGTTATATATACGGCGGGTGCCCTGACACTATAAAAAGCAAACTAACTAACCAGCGTCACCCGTAACACTTATATGGTGATCACTGGTGAAAGGGTTAACTAGGGGCAATCGGGGGGTTAAAACCTTTATTAGATAATATATGGGGGTACCTGACGCTATAAAAACCTGCGGCGAACCTAAAAAAAATTACCAGCTACCGATCTGCATCACCGACACTAAGACAGCGTTTAGAAAAACGATCGCTTAGCGACAGTGGTGATGGGGGTGAAAGGGTTACCTGGGGGGCGATCAAGGGGGTTAAACCTTTATTAGATAATATATTGGGGTACCTGACGCTATAAAAACATGCGGCGAACCTAAAAAAAATTACTGGCTACGATCTGCATCACCGACACTAAGACAGCGTTTAGAAAAACAATTGCTTAGCGACAGTGGTGATAGGGGGTGAAAGGGTTACCTGGGGGGCGATCAAGGGGGTTAAACCTTTATTAGATTATATATTGGGGTACCTGACGCTATAAAAACCTGCGGTGAACCTAAAAAAAATTACTGGCTGCCGATCGGCATCACTGACGCTAAGACATCGATCAGAAAAATGATCGCTTAGTGACAGTGGTGATAGGCGGTGAAAGGGTTATCTGGGGGTGATCAGGGGGTTAAACCTTTATTAGGGGGGGTTAGGGGGCTACACTGGACCTAAGACTAAACTTTGGTGACACTTTTACAGTCACAAATGTCACTGATTGCAGTGATCACTAAATAAATGGTCACTGCAATCAGTGACACTGTGACTGGGGGCTGGGGGGGGTGATCTGGGGGGTGATCTGGTGTGTCTGGGGGGGCCTGGGGGGGCGATTTATGTCCCTATGTGTCCTGGTGTCAGTGTAGTGTTGTGTGCACTGACCTGATATCTTCTCTTGTACGGCGCTCGGTATATGTGAGCGCCGCACCAGAGATGACATCACTTCCTCCTGCTCCCTCTGTCTGACACAGACAGAGGGGGCATTTCCATTCGCCGGGAGCGATCGCGAGGGGGTGGCCAGAAACGAATGGCTGCCCCCTCATCCCGGAACGCTCCCGGACACTTAGCCACCGCTCACTGTATAGGAGGGGGGTCCGATTGGACCCCCCAACTGTACAAAGGCAATCACGTATGCTCTACGTGATTGTGCCTGTCGGTGCCATTCTGCCGACGTATATATACAGTGAGCGGTCGTTAAGTGGTTAAAGACCGGAGGTCTTTTTACGATTCGGCACTGCGTCGCTTTAACTGACAATTGCGCGGTCGTGCAACGTGGCTCCCAAACAAAATTGACGTCCTTTTTTTCCCATAAATAGAGCTTTCTTTTAGTGGTATTTGATCACCTCTGCGGCTTTTATTTTTTGCGCTATAAACAAAAATAGAGCGACAATTTTGAAAAAAATTCAATATTTTTTACTTTTTGCTATAATAAATATCCCCAAAAAATATATAAAAATTTTTTTTTTCCCTCAGTTTAGGCCGATACGTATTCTTCTACATCTTTTTGGTAAAAAAAAATTGCAATAAGCGTTTATTGATTGGTTTGCGCAAAAGTTATAGCGTCTACAAAATAGGGGATAGTTTTATGGCTTTTTTATTAATATTTTTTTTTTACTAGTAATGGCGGCGATCAGCGATTTTTATCGTGACCGTGACATTATGGCGGACACATCCGACACTTTTGACACATTTTTAGGACCATTGTTATTTTTACAGCGATCAGTGCTATAAAAATGCACTGATTACTGTGAAAATTACACTGGCAGTGAAGGGGTTAACCACTAGGTGGCGCTGTAGGGGTTAAGTGTGCCCTGATGAGTGTTTCTTACTGTAGGGGGGATGGGCTACATGCGACAAGACAGTCATCACCGCTTCCGATTACAGGAAGGGGCCGTCCCCAAACTGTTCCCACAAAGTTGGGAGCATGAAATTGTCCAAAATGTCTTGGTATGCTGATGCCTTAAGAGTTCCCTTCACTGGAACTAAGGGGCCAAGCCCAACCCCTGAAAAACAACCCCACACCATAATTCCCCCTCCACCAAATGATTTGGACCAGTGCACAAAGCAAGGTCCATAAAGACATGGGTGAGCGCGTTTGGGGTGGAGGAACTTGACTGGCCTGTACAGAGTCCTGACCTCAACCGGATAGAACACCTTTGGGATGAATTAGAGCGGAGACTGTGAGCCAGGCAGTGGCGGCAGTTGGAAAAATTTTTTGGGGGGGGCGGCAAATAGTATAACACCCCTCTCGGTCGGTTGGTTGCACTTACCCCATTACCTCATCACCGGCCGTCTTCCCCCTACCTCCTGTTCTGCTCTCCATCATCGGCGGCTTCCTGTTCACCTGCTCTCCACAGCGGCAGCTTCCGTTTCCTCCCTCCTCCTCGGCGGCCAATCTAGAGTCTTCTCGTTTCTGCCAATCGGAAAACAGGTCTCACACCCGCTTCTGATTGGCAGGATTGAGGATCAGTGTTTCAACAGCGAATACTAATTTGCTGTTGTAACACACCTGGGTGGGCTCCGGTTGCATGCTCTGCGACCCAAGCCCACCCTATTTTAAAGCCTGTTAGAGCCTCTGGCTCTAATCAGGTGCTTCAAAAAAAATCCCCTGCTGCTGTAATTCATGTGCCTGGTGCCCGAAAGGGGCCGGACGCATAAATAGGGGGTGGCAAGCTATGCATGAATCTATCCATTATGCACATAGTGGTGGAGTGAAGAGAAGGGGCGGCGCCCCGGGCGCCCCTAATGGACGGGCCGCCACTGGAGCCAGGCCTTCTCTTCCAACAACAGTGCCTGACCTCACAAATACGCTTCTGGAAGAATGGTCAAACATTCCCATAGACACCCTCCTAAACCTTGTGGACAGCCTTCCCAGAAGTGTTGAAGCTGTTATAGCTGCAAAGGGTGGGGCCAACTCAATATTGAACCCTACGGACTAAGACTGGGATGCCATTAAAGTTCATATGTGTAAAGGCAGGCGTCCCAATACTTTTGTCAATATAGAGTGTATATATACTATTTTGTACACTAGAGATATGCTATGTATCTCTATAATTACATTTTGTTGCTTTTTTATTTTTTTTATTTACCTCCAACCAATGCCCTTTTAAGCATTACCCTTGCCCATTACTTTTTAATGACTACACAAAACTTAATTTATATCTTCGACAAAAGTTATTGCAGTAAAATTAATTTCCGACTAACTGACTGCAGCCTGGGTCAGGAATGATGGAGTGAAGGGTAACACGCCAGAGAGGCAAAGGACAAATGCACTGCTTTGTGGAACAATTAAACTGAGGTTCAGAGTTATGGTGACATCCTCCACATCTTTGCAAATGAGAAATGTTAACGATCCGTAGCCTCCCTATATTGACCCTGTTTACGTAAATAAAGCAATCATAAACTTAGTGAGCCATTGCCGACCTCCTGAAGGCCAGAAAGAGAAAGTAAGAGACTGGACTCGGGGTACGACCAACAGGACTGCTGCCATTAACCCGTCCTACAGATACTCAGACTCCCTCTGTGTCCTCCCAAGTGCACAATTACACACATACAGTGCCTTGCGAAAGTATTCGGCCCCCTTGAACTTTTCATCATTTTGCCACATTCCAGGCTTCAAACATAAAGATATAAAATTTTAATTTTTTGTGAAGAATCACCAACAAGTGGGACACAATTGGGAAGTGGAACGAAATCTATTGGATATTTTAAACTTTTTTAGCAAATAAAAAACTGAAAAGTGGTGCGTGCAAAATTATTCGGCCCCTTTACTTTCAGTGCAGCAAACTGACTCCAGAAGTTCAGCGAGGATCTCTTAATGATCCAATGTTGTCCTAAATGACTGATGGTGATAAATAGAATCCACCTGTGTGTAATCAAGTCTCTGTATAAATGCACCTGCTCTGTGATAGTCTCAGGGTTCTGTTGAAAGCGCAGAGAGCATCATGAAGACCAAGGAACACACCAGGCAGGTCCGTAATACTGTTGTGGAGAAGTTTAAAGCCGGATTTGGATACAAAAAGATTTCCCAAGCTTTAAACATCCCAAGGAGCACTGTGCAAGCGATCATTTTGAAATGGAAGGAGTATCAGACGACTGCACATCTACAAAGACCTGGCTGTCCCTTTCAGCTCAGACAAGGAGAAGACTGATCAGAGATGCAGCCAAGAGGCCCATGATCACTCTGGATGAACTGCAGAGAACTACAGCTGAGGTGGGAGAGTCTGTCCACAGGACAACAATCAGTCGTACACTGCACAAATCTGGCCTTTATGGAAGAGTGGCAAGAAGAAAGCCATTTCTCAAAGATATCCATAAAAAGTCTCGTCTAAATTTTGCCACAAGCCACCTGGGAGACACACCAAACATGTGGAAGAAGGTGCTCTGGTCCGATGAAACCAAAATCGAACTTTTTGGCCACAATGCAAAACGATATGTTTGGCGTAAAAGCAACACAGCTCATCACCCTCAACACACCATCCCCACTGTCAAACATGGTGGTGGCAGCATCATGGTTTGGGCCTGCTTTTCTTCAGCAGGGACAGGAAAGATGGTTAAAATTGAGGGTAAGATGGATGCAGCCAAATACAGGACCATTCTGGATGAAAACCTGTTGGAGTCTGCAAAAGACCTGAGACTGGGACGGAGATTTATCTTCCAACAAGACAATGATCCCAAACATACAGCAAAATCTACAAAGGAATGGTTCACAAATAAACGTATCCAGGTGTTAGAATGGCCAAGTCAAAGTCCAGACCTGAATCCAATCGAGAATCTGTGGAAAGAGCTGAAAACTGCTGTTCACAAACGCTCTCCATCCAACCTCACTGAGCTCGAGCTGTTTTGCAAGGAAGAATGGGCAAGAATTTCAGTCTCTTGATGTGCAAAACTGATAGAGACATACCCCAAGCGACTTGCAGCTGTAATCGCAGCAAAAGGTGGCTCTACAAAGTATCAACGCAAGGGGGGCGAATAATTTTGCACACCCCACTTTTCATTTTTTTCTTAGTTAAAAAAGTTTCAAAAAAACAATAGATTTCGTTCCACTTCACAATTGTGTCCCACTTGTTGGTGATTCTTCACAAAAAATTAAAATTTTATATCTTTATGTTTGAAGCCTGAAATGTGGCAAAAGGATGAAAAGTTCAAGGGGGCCGAATACTTTCGCAAGGCACTGTAGTTGCTTCAACTTTGGAAACCATCCAGAAAGTCAAAGATCGTTGTGCTGAGCAGCAAGAGCAGAAAAAAAAAATAGATAACTATTGACAAATAATAAAAAAAACTTCTGGCTATTAAGATCCACAAATGCAAAAATTGTACTCATGTCAGTTATAGGAAGACCTAAAAGACGGAGAAGTACATATGAACTTAAAGCATTTGTTAACCCCCCCCCAAAAAAAATGGATCCTGTTTTTTTTAAAGCATGTTATATGACATAGGCTTGCCCTGTGTCATTTGGCCCCCTGTAACACCTAAAAAAAACTGTCTGATCCTGCCAGTTTCTCCCCGACCCACTGTAAACTGACCGCAGTGTATCATGGCTGCTGAGCCCTGACACCGTGGTCAGTTTGTGTGCCTATGTCATCAGCAGCCTGCTATCTGCTCTCCTCTCTGCTCCTGTGTCCTCCTCCCCCCTCCCCTCTGTCTGTGTGTGAGCCGCCCCTCCCCCCTCCCGCTGCTCTCATAACACTAATCTGTATACACCGTCAGCACTGCCTCCTATTGCAGTGTCCCCCTCTGTGAATGATTTATAAATATAAATGCTGTAAATACCTAATTTAAGAGCCGAGATTGTGATCACATGACCAGCCAGCTCTCCCCTCCAGACTGACATCGAAAAATTAAGAGAAGAGTTGCCCCTGGGATGGCGTGGATTGGAACAAAAATATGGATTTGACACCAAGAAGTATATAAGATGCCTCGTACACATGGCCGAGATTCTCGTCGAAAAAAACAACATTTCGAAGAAACTTGTCCCGGCCGAGTGTACACACGCTCCTTTCAAAGAACCCGCGGTTCTTTGAATGGAGCGAACGCAGTGAAGTCATCGCATACGACGAGCATGCGCTCGTCACATTCGATGCCGTCGCCGCCATCTTTTTTCACCCTACCTATGCCTAGGAAGCTACCGCGCATGCGTCAAAGTCATTTCGAACATGCGCGGGCTTCCCGGCGAAAAGGTAAGTGCACACACACACAATTTTCTCGTCGAGAAACAGGCTGACGAGAATCTCGACGAGAAAATAGAGAGCAGGTTCTCTATTTTCTCGTCGAGATTCTTGTCGCTTTTCTTGACGAGAAACCATACACACAAACAAGAAACAAGAAACAAGAAACTCGTTCGTGTGTACGAGGCTTAAGAGTAAAAAAGTTTTATTTATACAGATTTTCACATAGTTTTAGCAAAAATAAATAAAGGGGGTTTGAAAACAAGAACTGACATGCATTAATATTGACACCAAATACATACAATTACCCTATGTTTATGACATGTAAGTCAGTTGTACATAGCGGCGAAAAGCAACCGACATGTTTCGGATATTGGTCGCTGTGTTCGTAGCAGCTTCCATTCAATTTCCTTCTTCAGGGTATTATGTATTGGTTGTACATGGATTGACATTTCTGAGAAGAGAAAATATAATACATAATAGCAGTGTATTGCGATACAAAGTCATTGCATATCTTCAAGTTCTAAACATCTCCCTAATATGGGCGATTTGAAACACACACAGAGAAAAATGGGGGGGGGGGGGGGAGGAGGAAAAGGAACAAAAGGATCATAAAGTACTCATTGGTAATATGGGGATACATATTATATGTTCCATAAATATTTGTGTGAGACTACTTACATCCCACTAAGGTTCAAATGTCGTAAATGCATCCATCTATATTCAAAACAGGCATCAGCAGAGGAATCTCAGCCCCGCCCACTGCATCTCTCAGAGCAGAAAAAGGAGAAAGCTGGCCAGTCATGTGATCGGAATCTCGCCAGTGAAATGAGGTATTTGCAGCATTTAGGACCATTTTTTCAACTTTCCATCTATTAAATCTTCTGCCCTTGTTGTAGAGCTGCACAATTCTGGCTAAAATGAGAATCATGATTTTTTTTGCTTAGAATAAAGATTCTCGCTGCATAAAATCATCTTTCACAATATACAAAAAAATTGGCCTAACTTTATGTTTTTTTTTTTTTTTAATTCATCGAAGTGTATTTTTTCTCCAAAAATTGCGTTTGAAAGACCGCTGCGCAAATACCGTGTGACATAAAATTTTGCAACGACTGCCATTTTATTCTCTAGGGTCTCTGCTAAAAAAATATATATAATGTTTGGGGGTTCTAAGTCATTTTCTAGTAAAAAAATACAGATTTTAACTTTGTAAGAGACAAGCGTCAGAAAAAGGTTTTGTTTTTAAATGGTAAAACTTCCCTTATTTACACACAGAACTTCATTCCTTGGATCTAAGAAAAAGTTACTGTCGTGATCACTTAGTGCCCTGTTCCTCATTCCAGCAGCCGGGTGTTGGCTGTGGCTTTCTTCCCTGTCTGTGTTCACCTGTTAGATGATTGATCTGCTCAGTCACCTGATATAAGCAAACCGAACACTCTATCCCTTACTTGTGATAGAGACAGAGTTACCTGCATTGTTCTCCCTTGTTTGTTGTTGGATCCCCTGTGTTTGACCCGGATTGGACTGGACTATCCCCTGAACTCAGCCTGCCTTTTTACCTGGAACGGATCCTGGATTATCCCCTGAATTCAGCCTGCCTTTTCCTGAATTGTCTTTGAACTACGCTATCTGCTAACTGCAAGTAATCTGTTGTTTGCTCTGTTTGCGTCTACCCGGGTGGGCTGGGCAGACACTATAGCATTGTGTTTAAGTCCTGGGGGCAACCAAGTACCAGTAGGCCTGCTTGCCTTAAAGGGGTTGTAAAGGAAAATGTTTTTTCACCTTAATGCATCCTATGCATTAAGGTGAAAAAACGTCCGACAATAACACCATCCCCCCCCCCGCCCCCGTTTTACTTACCTGAGCCTTCGAAAGTCCCGCGCTCGGCCCCCGACATCCTCCTTGCCGTTAAGCCTGGCCGTTGATTGGCTACAGTGGATGGATTGAAAGCAGCGAAGCCATTGGCTGGCTCTGCTGTCAATCACATCCAATGACGCGGCGCGCCAGGGGCGGGGCCAATTGATACAGCCAGCGGCAATAGCCGCTGGCTGTATCACTGGAGCGTGCCCGCAATCACTCACCACCATGCGATTTCGCTCGCATATAGGTGGTGAGTGATTGCGGGGAGGAGCTGAGGCAGCCGCCAAGGGACCCCAGAAGACGAGGAACGGGGCCACGCTGTGCAAAACGAGCTGCACAGTGGAGGTAAGTATAACATGTTTGTTTGTTTTAAAAAAAAAAAAAAAAAAAAATTTACAAACCCTTTAAAGTGGTTGTAAACCCACTTTATAAACAAAGACCTACAGGTAAGCCTAGATTAAGGCTTACCTGTAGGTGCATGAAATATCTCCTAAGGCCTGGTTCACACTAGGGCGACAAACGCTCCGACATTGGGAGCTCATGTCGCATGACATGTGAAAATCAATGTTTCCCTATGGGAGCCGTCTTAACTGGTCCGACACATGTCGGTCCGACTTTGAGAATGCTCCCTGTACTACTTTGGTCCGACTTTGATCCGACTTCAGCCCATTGACTATCATTGAAGTCGGATCAAAGTCGGACCGCAGTCTTGCATGGTCCGACTTTGGCATGCGACTTGTGCTCTGCTGATCTTGAGGGGGAACTCCAGGCCAAATTTTAAATAAAAACCGGCGTAGGTTCCCCCTCCAGGAGCATACCAGGCCCTTGGGTCTGGTCTGGATTTGCAGGGGCACCCCCTACGCCAAAAAAACGGCGTGGGGGGTCCCCCCAAAATCCAAACCAGACCCTTATCCGAGCACGCAACCTGGCAGGCCGCAGGGGAAGAGGGGGGACGAGAGAGCGCCCCCCCTCCCTCCTGAACCGTACCAGGCCGCATGCCCTCAACATGGGGGTTTGGTGCTCTGGGGCAGGGGGGCGACCTGCGGCCCCCCCACCCCAGAGCACCCTGCCCCCATGTTGATGAGGACAGGGCCTCTTCCCGACAACCCTGGCCATTGGTTGTCGGGGTCTGCGGGCGGGGGGCTTATCGGAATCCGGGAGCCCCCTTCAATAAGGGGGGCCCCCAGATCCCGGCCCCCCCACCCTATGTGAATGAGTATGGGGTACATCGTACTCCTACCCATTCACCTGGTGGAAAAAATTGCAATAAAAAAACACTACACAGGTTTTTAAAGTAATTTATTACACAGCTCCGGGGGTCTTCTTCCGACTCCGGCGCTCTTCTTCCGACTTCCGGGGGTCTTTTCCGACTTCGGGGGTCTCCGGTGTCGTCTCCGCGCTCTCCGGTTCTTTCTTCCGCCGGGCCTCCGCTAACTTCTTTTTAGCTCTTTTGCTAACAGAGGCCCGGTCTTCCCGTTGTCTCGTCCGGCTCTCCGTTGTCCTTCTGCCGGCCCCTCCACTAACTTCTTCGTAGCTCTTTCGCTAGTGGAGGGGTCGGTCTTCCCGTCGCTGTCGCCGTCGGCTTCTTCTTCCCTCTTCTCCTCCTCGATGTTGACGCGTCGCTTCCTCCCGCTGTAATACTGGCTGTCCTCTCCGCTCCGCATTAATATAGGCTTCTCATGACGTCACAGTCACATGTTCCGGGGCACATGGGCGCCTGTTCAAATCCAGACCAGACCCAAGGGCCTGGTATGCCTCTGGAGGGGAACCCGCGCCATTTTTTTAATTTAAAATTTGGCCTGGAGTTCCCCCTCAAGATTCATACCAAACACAGTGCCTGATATTGGCGGGGATCCAAGTCGGATCCCCGTTCATTGAAAGTCGGACATATGTCGGCTTCATGTCGCAGGGCAAAGTCGGATCCAAAGTAGGACGGATGTCGTGTCGCACTAGTGTGAACCCGGCCTCTACCTACACGGTTAAGGAGATATTTGCATTTAAATGCGGCGACGCTGACGTCACGCGCATGCGCATGGGGTTAACCCCATTCACAAATTCGGCTAGGTCGCAACATTCGACGACGTAGCCGAATTCGACGGCTCACGCGCGCATGCGCGGAGTCACGTCTTCGCCGCTCCGGCCAATCACAGCGCCGGAGCGGCGCTGTGATTGGCTGCAGCGGCGATACCCGGAAGTAACATTCCGGCTATCGCCGCAGCGATGGATGCGGTTAGAGGAGGGACACTGACGACTTCGGGGGCCCCGATCGAAGGTAAGTGGTACATAATGAGCTAGTATGCTAGTCATACTAGCTCATTATAGCTTTGTCTTGCAGGTTAGTAAAAAAAAAAAAAAAATCGAAACAGGGTTTACAACCACTTTAAGGGAAAAGGGGGCTGCTATAGGTGAATCGCACAGTTGCCAGCTATAATGTCTAACCACCTGTGTTGGGGTAGACGTGACATTTGTGGCATTTACATAAGGCCTCATGCCCACGGACATTTTTACAGCCGCGTTTTTACAGCTTAAAAATGCCTGTCCATGTTATTGTATACATTTTTTGACCTTTTTTTTTAGAGGAAAAAAATGTAGGAGCTCAAAAACGCAGTTGCAGCGTTTTTGCGCGTTTTCGTGTGTTTTTGCAAGTTTTTTAGCGCTTCGCGTTATGCCTAACGCCGACGCCAAGGAACGCACTGGTCCTGGGTTTTTTTTACAGCTTAAAAACGCCTATGCTATTTGCAGCTCAAAAACGCCTAGGTGGGCATGAAGCTATAGACTAACATGGACAGGCGTTTTTAAGCTGTAAAAAATGCTCAAAAACGCGGCTGTAAAAACGTCCGTGGGCATGAGGCCTTATAGTTATCTATGTGGACAATGTTGTGATAAACTTGGCAGGCTGCCCATTGTTTTTTTTTTCTTTTGACAGCTGTGAGTGAGGAGAAAACTCTCTACACTTGTTACATGAATGAATCGGGAAATTCTGCCTAGAGATCATGAGGGGGGTTTAATCGAGATCGCTATTTTTTAACGATTAATCGTGCAGCTCTACCTTGTTGTTTAAACTTTGGATAGTAAAACATTTTTTCTTTCTGCCAGTAAATACCTTAAACAGCCCACCTCCTGTTTCTTTCAGTCATGTGCACTTCCGAAAAATGTGTTCGTTTTTGTTTCATTCAGGTTTTTTTTTCGATTTTGGGTCATTCGTCATGATCACAATTCGTAAATTCGTAAATGGGAAAAATCCGAAAATAAGAAAGAAAATCCCAAAATTCTAAAGAATAACTAACTAACTAATAATAACTAACAAATTATTTATAGGTATTGGACTTTCCTTTAAAAATATCCGAAATAACGAATGCCGCATCTAAACAAACGGAACGGAACAAATTAATAATAAATAATAATAAAACGTTTTTATTATTATTATTGCTATTTATTATTATTAATTTGTTACATTCCATTGGTTTAGATGTGGCATTCGTTATTTCGGATAATTCGTAACTTTGGATAAATTCGTATTTGTTATGTTCACTAACAGCCAAATTTAAAAAGGAAATTCCAAAACCTATAATTGAATAGTTAGAAATAGTTAAGTTATTATTAGTTTCTATTTCAGATTTTCCAATTTTCGGGTTTTCGGATTTTCAAATTTACGAATTTACGAATTTTGGAATTTACAAATTTTTTAATATTTAAATTTACGAATATTCGGAAAAATTTGTTAAACGGGTTTTCGTTAATTCGGATATTTCCAAATTAACAAGTTTGTCGAAATTCATTAAAAAACTAATTCGGAACAAAACGAATTGCACATGTCTAGTTTCTTGTCTGGTAAAAAAGCCTAGGCTTATGACATCATACACAGCTCTCTCTCTCACTCTCCTGAGAGTTTGCCAGGAAGGGAGGGGGGATGAGTCATAAGAGGGCCAATGAGAGCTGCAGAGCTGGAAGTGTGCTCCTGTGTGGCTGTGTAAATTCAGGCAGTGAACAGGCAGCAGCTTTAGCTGCCCACAGTTAAAATGGCTGCAGCCAGACTTAGTGGAGGGAGATTTCTGCAGCATATTTGGCAAGTACAGAATCACAGTATATATAAAATAATATACAAAGTGGTTAGAGGGAAGATTCAGAATGGCAAAGATGTTTTTGTTATAAATTATGTGAGCAAGCTGCTGTTCCTTAGTGGCTTAATGGATAGCGCTTCTGCCTAGCAGCACTGGGGTTGTCGGTTAAATCCCAACCATGGCACTACCTACCTGGAGTTTGCATGTTCTCCCTGTGCCTGCATGGGTTTCCTTCCACACTCCAAAGACATGCTGGTAGAGAAATTGGCCCTAGTATGTGTATGCATGATTGTGAGTTAGGGTCCTTAGATTGTAAGCTCCTTGAGGGAAGGGACTGATGTGAGTGTACAATATACACCATATTGTCAAAAGTATTGGGACACCTGCCTTTACACGCAGGTGAACTTTAGTGGCATCCCAGTTGGAGTCCGTAGGGTTCAATATAGAGTTGGCCCCGCCCTTTGCAGCTATAACACCTTCAACTCTTCTGGAAAGGCCGTCCACAAGGTTTAGGAGTGTGTCTATGGGAATGTTTGACTATTCTTCCAGAAGCGCATTTGTGAGGTTAGGCACTGATGTTGGTCGGGTTGAGGTCAGAATGTTTGACCATTCTTCTAGACGAGAAGGCCTGGCTCGCAGTCTCCGCTTTAATTCATCCCAAAGGTGTTCTATCGGGTTGAGGTCAGGCCAGTCAAGTTCCTCCACCCCAAACTCACTCATCCATGTCTTTATGGCCCTTTGTTTAGAACGTTTGGAGACCCCTGATCTACACCAACATGCTTCTTTGCCCAATGTTGGTCTACCAAAATCTGGGATAGAAAATTTCTTATATTTTCTTATTCTTAAAGCATGTAAAGTTATTGTAAGCCGAGGGCGTTATTTGAACTTTTAGCACAATTAAAATACTTCTCGTTGCGGCTTAGTTTAGAACATTAATATTACTCACGCACGCACCCAGAACCTGTTTTGGGGTCATTCAATTAATCTTTTTCTCATATATTCTTAAACTCTATTACTTGCACATAAATGATCTTCATAAATAGAATAATTATGATATCTGCAGAAGATTGCAGAATGCACCTCCTTCCCCGCATGTGGTGCTTTAGAGATGGATTAATCAGTTAAGTATTAATTAGATATCTTAAAAACCTGGCCACTTAATGACCAATAAAAAGCACACCTGCTTACCGCCATATTATATCTATTTCAGGAGTAATGAAACATTGCCTGAGAAAACTTGCCTCTGGCTCCCCTTTTTCTTAAAGCTGTATTTCAAGCAGAAAAAAAAAGACACAAATTAATGGAGCTCTGTACTTATTAACCACTTAAGAACCGAAAGGATTTGCCCCCTTAACGACCAGGCCATTTTTTTGCCATACGGCACTGAGTCACTTTAAATGACAATTGCGCGGTCGTGCAACGCTGTACCCAAACAAAATTTACCGCATGTCCTTTTTTTCCCCCACAAATAGAGCTTTCTTTTGGTGGTATTTGATCCCCTCTGCGATTTTTATTTTTTGCGCTACAAAACAAAAGACCGACAATTTTGAAAAGAAAAAAAAAAGATTTTTTACTGTAATAACTATCCCCCCCCCCCAAAAAAAAACAAAACAAAAAACAAATTTCTTCATCAGTTTAGGCCAATAAACCTGTATATTCTTCTACATATTTTTAGTAAAAAAAAAAAACACGCAAAAAGCATATATTGATTGGTTTGCGCAAGTGTTATAGCGTCTACAAAATAGGGGATAGATTTATGGCATTTTTAATATTTTTTTTTTTACTAGTAATGGTGGCGATCTGCGCTTTTTAGCGGAACTGCGGCGGACAGATCTGACACTTTTTTTGGGGACCAGTAACATTTATACAGCGATCAGAGCTAAAAATAGCCACGATTACTGTATAAATGTCACTGGTAGGGAAGGGGTTAACACTAGGGGGCGATCAGGGGGTTAAATGTGTTCCCTAGGGAGGTGTTTCTAACTGTGGGGGGGGAGTGAAGTGACTGAAGGAGGAGAGAGATCGCTGTTCCTGATCACTAGGAACAGCAGATCTCTCTTCCCTGTCAGATCAGGGATCTGTTTGCTTACATTGACAGATCCCTGTTCTGGCTCTCTGAGGAGTGATCGCGGGTGGCCGGCTCATATCACGCTCACCCCCTATCGCTCTTAAAGTGGCTGACGTACACCTACGGCGATCCACGCAGCCGTGCCAACCTGCCTCAGTATAATGACGGCGGCTGGTCAGCAAGCGGTTAATAGAGCTCTGTATTTATTAAAGTGGTTTGAAAGTTGCTGCATTCTCTGTGTAGCGCCCTGCTCCTGATGATCAGGCGCTATGTTAAATTTAGTGGGTGTCTGAGCTGGTAGTTGGCTCAGACTTTGTAATAATGAAGGCTAAATCAGCCTCTGTTCCGGCTATGACTGTGTTTGGAAGGACTTTCCACTGTTTGCCTGTAGGTGGCGTTACCACCCCAGGCCATTGTTGGAATACAAGCAGGCCAAAGTATATTGGGTATTTTTCCCCGGGAACAGCTCAGTGGGAGTGGTATCCCCGCTGAGCATGCTGGGGAAGGGTACTTAAGGGGCAGACGCCATTTATCGAGGCTCTTCGCCTCGTGGCCCTCCTGGCTTGAGGTATGTGATTCTGGAATTTCAGCCGCAGAGCCATGTTGGCCCAAGGCTGCATTTCTGCCAGGTAGGCCCAGTTGTCCTGACTGGGGCCTACACTTTGAAGGTGATCCTGTGCTGTCTGTCTTGCGGGAGGAAGCCACTCAATGGAGGAAGCCAGGGGAGGACCTGTCCTGGAGAGGACCAAGCGGAAGGCTGGTATCTTCAGGAAGGCCTGGTGACCCTATTGGAGGATGCACCGTAACTAAAGTTACCTTACAGTCTGCCAGGTTGGCTTAAAGGCTCTTAAACTGTAAGGCTGGATATCCGGATCCTAAAATCCTGTGGCAGAGAATTATTGAACAGTTCAACTTACTCATCCTAAAGGTCTGTGGCAGAGACTGTTATTTCTTTATTTGTTTGTGCATCATCCCGGCTGCTAGGCCAAGTGAGAGGGGCCTATCCGGGTGAGCAATACCCACTTGAAGGAGAGTGGTGAGTGTGACCTTGAAGCTTAGAAGTTTTCCCCAGTGATCTGCTGTGTGCGCCTGAACCTTCCCCTGACCCTCCATCCCTCTACCTTTACAAGTTTGTGTGGAAATAAAGCCTGACAAAAAGGATGCATAACTTGTGTGGACATCTCTATAGACTCTCTTCCCCTAGACAACGAACAGTGAGGTAACGTGCAAGGCCCAAATTTAAAACCAGCATCTCTACGGGGGTGTGATACATCTGCATTAAGGTAAAAAAGGTTACACCACTTGCCCCCCCCCCCCCCGACTCCTGGAGCAACCCGGCACTGTGCCCGGCAGCAGTTCTTCTCTTTTCTCTCCTCCTGCATTCACAAAACATTGCTTCCTGCTGCTGTCAATCAAAGCCTGTGAGAAGGGATCCGGGGCAAGGCTGAGCAGCAGGTGAAGTGGTTATTAGGTGGTGTCCCGGCTGGGAAGGTTGAGGTCAGTGGTGGTGCGTCCATAAGGGTGCACGGGCACCACTCCCTCTCTCCAACCACCCCCTCTATCACCAATAGATAGATTCATGCATAGCATCTATAGCCGCCGCTGCCACCCCCTATTCAGGTATCCGGCCCCTTTACGGGCGCCTGAATTACAGCGGCGGGGGGTGTTTTTGAAGCACCTGATTAGAGCCATAGGCTCTAATAGGCGTCAAAAAAGGTAAACAGCGAGCGCCATGCTTGCCGCTCGCAGTTCACCCAGCTGTGTTAGAAAAGCGAATGAATATTCACTTTCCTAACACTGAACTGCCTCTCAGCCAATCAGGTGCTCGGGTCTGTTACCCGTCACCTGATGAGCTGAAACGAAAGGGACTGTGATTGGACGCCTATCAGGCGTCCAATCATAGGAGAGGATGGGAGAAACGGGCGGGAGAAGACATCACTGGCATGGAGGAGCATTGAGGAGACCGCTCATCGCCCACCACGTCACCCGCTGCCCCACCGAGACAGGGCAAGTGCT
Source organism: Rana muscosa (assembly GCA_029206835.1). Taxonomy (NCBI): domain Eukaryota; kingdom Metazoa; phylum Chordata; class Amphibia; order Anura; family Ranidae; genus Rana; species Rana muscosa. Next base: position 482,029,914 of record CM055127.1, read on the forward strand.
GGGCAGACGGCGGGTGGGGGGGGGGCACAGTGCCAGCATTCGATGGGCACAGTGGCTGCGTTCAATGGGCACAGTGGCGGCGTTCAATGGGCACAGTGGCGGCGTTCAATGGGCACAGTGGCGGCGTTCAATGGGCACAGTGGCGGCGTTCAATGTTTTTTTTTTTTGCTTGCGCCCCCCCCCCCCCCCAAAATGTTGAGCACAAGCTGCCACTGGTTGGGGTTAACAATCTTTTTCTACAGTACCTACACTACAAAAACCTAACGTTATCTACTCTAGCACACTAGAGGGTGCTACACATAGTTTACCAAATGGGTCTTAACACATTGGGGTAAGAAGACATCAGTGTGGAGTAAGGATGAGCTTTGGCGTGTTCGCACAGCCCACGTGCAGAGCCCGCCAGGAAGTCGGCACTGCGCTGCGCTAATCATAGGTAGTGAGACATTGTCCCGGTGCAGGGCTGCAGAGATCCGGAAATGTCTCACTGCCTGTGATTAGCGCAGTGCCGACTTCCTGGCGGGCTCTGCACGTGGGCTGTGCGAGCGCGCCGGAGCTCATCCTTAGTGTGGAGTAGTGAGAAGACACAAGTGGTTACCTAGAGTAATGTAGTGGAAAACTCTGGACAGCAGTGATGGCTGGTGGGTTCTTCTTTTGGGGGAGGGGCCGTCCGGTACTTACCCGCTTGTGTAGCAGGGCTGTGGTGTCCTCTAGACTTGTGCACAACGGAAAAATTCGTTCCGTTTCGGTTCGTTTCTTTCCGGTCCTGTTGATTCGTAATCATTCGTAATTTTGCTAGACGGGATTTTTCGTGTTCGGACTCATTCGTATTTTTGCAAGCGACATTTTTCGTTGAATTTTTTGTTGCTTTATAATTCGTACTTTCGGTAGAGTACGTTGTTTTTCGTTGATTCTGGACACAACTCCTACTTTCGTAACTTTTTTTGGGTTCGTTGATTCGTAATTTTCTGTGTCTCTCTCACGACGACGCTGCCTATTATGCCTAATGTGCTTCGAATGGATTTGTACTTTTCGAAATACATTGCGGTTATTTGTAACGATTCGAAATCTCGTATTTTACTTTCGTTTTTTACATGCGGCTATAGCCTCCGCCCCTGTACACCATTTTGAGAGGGAGTTCAGCATGGTGAGGGAGAAGCAGAGAGCAGAGCGGAGTGTTATTGTGCTTCGAATGGATTCGAAATCTTGTATTTTACTTTCGTTTTTTACATGCGGCTATAACCTCCGCCCCTGTACACCATTTTGAGAGGGTTCAGCACGGTGAGGGAGAAGCAGAGAGCAGAGCAGAGTGAGTGTTATTGTGCTTCGAATGGATTCGTACATTCGTAACTTTTTTCATAACGAATTATGCCGAAGACATTCGGGCATTCGCTATTTTGCGGTATAATTTATTTCGGATTCGGTTTTATTCGTAATTGCTTTGTTCGGAAATTCGAATGCTTCCGAATGTCCGAAAGGTGCTAAATTCGGACGAATTTCGATTCGTTACGAAACGAATTGCACAAGCCTAGTGTCCTCTTCAACTTTCCTGGAGTGTGGGCAGCGGCGACTCCGGTGTTTGCTCCTCATGCTTCCTCCGCCGTGTGTCTCCTCTTCCGCCAAAGCGCTAGGCATCCAATAGCACGCTTTGGCCGATCGGGAAACAGGTTTCACGACCTGTGTATAAATACTGTATTTATTGGCGTATAACACCCACTTTTTTACCCTGAAAATAGAATGTAGACTGTGCCTGCGTGTTATACGCAGGGGGCTGTGGAAAGTTTTTTCCTGAAACTTCCCTCTTAAAGTTAGGGTGCGTGTTATACGCCTGTGCGTGTTATACGCCGATAAATACGGTAACAAACAAACAAGAATCCAGTTTGCTGATGTTGAAATAACTCAACTATTCTAAAGGGGTTGCCGATTCGTCAAAATTAGATGGGATGCCTCCAGAGCAAAAGGAGAATGCTAAAATAAATAGGATGGTGGAGCAAAGAGATGGCCCAGAAAAACCCTTTGGAGAATCAGCCATGGTATACCTAATATAATGATGAGCTTTATTGTATCAAAAGTGTGTTAAAAATCCATTAAACGTTGAATAATACAAATAAGGAATACATCCCCATCATACCCAATGATAAAAAACATGCATACAAAACATGACAACATTGTCACAATATGGCGCCAGACCTATGGGCCCCACATATACACATCTACATATACGCCCAGCTGAGGTGGAACTAAATGGTGCTGCTGAGTATATAGTGAAATCTACCTTGGAATCTCATACTCAGAGCTGCTGTTAGAAATCACGGGGCCCCATACAGCCTACAAGACAGGGTCCCCTTCCCCTGGCTGAAGGTGACTGAGGTCATAGATTTATCAGTCCCTTTCTTTGTAGCCTTAGCTGCACAGATGAATGAATAGGAAGCGCTCCGAGGCTTCCTGCTCATTCACAAACTGAAGCATAGTTAACACAGTTTACTATGCTTCGGTGATGAATGGACACCAGAGTGATTGGTTCCTATTCGCTCACTGTGCTCATTCAGGAAAGGAGGCAGCCAGGAAAGACATATTTACCGGCCACTTTCCCTGCTCTCCATCCTGAAACATCCCCATGTGTGCCCGCAGCAGCTGCCGGCGGAAGAGGAGGGAAGCCAGGAGCACTGTGGGGGAAAGGGGCACACAGGGTGGCTTGGACAGCAGATGGAAGGAGCGCATGTGGTAGGACCGATCCCCCTGCAGTGGAGCTGGAGGGGGAAATTAGAGGAGAAGCTGTCAGCGCTGCAGGGGGAAGGCATAAGAGGATTGGTGTCTACAAAAGGAGAGTACAGCTGAAGTTCCTGCTCAGCAGGTACCTGGGCCCCCATTTTGAATGGATGGTGCTCGGGTCCAGTACAGGAGGGCTGGCTGTACCGCCTTATCAGCAGCCCTGCTCATACTAATAGAGGGACTGGATTAGGGTGCCCACGTGTCCCGGATTGCCCGGGACTGTCCCGCAATTGACATGTCTGTCCTGGGTCCCGGGCACCTTCATTCCCGGGACAATACAATGTCCCAGAAAGAAATAGAGGACACAGCCACCCCCTACTAACTAATAACTACATTTCCGGAACTGGTTGCTAGGGCTGGCGCTGCCTGGTGTCTTGCAACCAGTGACAATTAACTATCGGACAGTGAGACCGGGAGCGAGGCCTGCGCCTACTGCAGCACTGCTGTCTCCACCCACCTCGGCACCTCCTCCTTCTCTGGCACCCAGCAACAGGGACTGGTGTGATCTTCACTCTCCAGATAGTGACTCCACTCCTTTCCTTCAATGCACGTGGCTCATGCAGAGGGAGTGACAGCAGCACTGCATCTGGCGGCAGGCTATGGGTGGCAAGCGGCACTGCATCTGGTGGCAAGTGGCACATTCACCTGACAAATAACCGCCGCCCCCCTCATCTTTTTTGGGGGAAGGTGAGGGGGGGTGTCCCTGAATGGCTGTTTGGAAATGTGGTCACCCTAGACTGGATGTTGCTAAAGATATTTAGCTAAATGTCCATATCGGGCTGATTACAATTGCTGATGTCCATATATAGATAGAGTTTCCTGGTAAGGTATATAGATTGTGATCACTGACCAAAGTCTGAGCCAATCAAGTGCTATAGTCCAAACATATATGCTGCAGATATTTGTGAAGACAGTTCAAGACGCTAAGTGGTTAGATAACCTTATATAAGCACATGACATGTATTTGTAATCCCTCATTTGCTCCCAGCTGTAATTGACACTGCAAAATCATGCACAGTTCATTGGAATACACCATATAATCACTCCAGATATAGAGGCGAGGTGAGGAGGAAGAAGAGCGGCAAGTTCAAATCATGGCCCGTAGGCTCTCACCAGTCCACAGTCAACGCCGGGATCTCCGTAGTCTCCGTAATCTCTCACCTTACTTGGTTCCTCCTATAGTAAGGTGACCAGATTTTTAAAATGAAATCCGGGGACATCTTTTTTTTTTTACTAGTAATGGCGGCAATCAGCGACTCTTTGCCCGTCGCCGCCGCCGCCCGCCTCACAGCCTGTCAAGTCTTACTCTCTGGGCCCCGGCTACTACTGGGAAGATCACTCCGCCAGGGAAGGCAAGGAGATAAGCAGGCAGGTGGCTGGCCAGAACTTGAGCCAAGGCAGAAGAACATGCGAGCGGAACTGATTGGGCATGCACCCGAAACTGAAGAAATATTCCCTCCTCTCCGACCAGCACATGATCATCAGAAAGGGGCACAGATAATGGAAAAAAAAAGACACCCCCCTAAGCTAGTAAGAGCGGCGGAGCAGGAGTGTGTAATTCAGATTTTTTTTTTTTTATCCTGCACTGACTGTCTGTGAAATTGCCCCAGCCCCTGTTCAAATCCAATCCGGGGACAAAACTGGGGACAGACTTGGTCCAGGGACAGTGTCCTCAATCCGGGGACTGTCCCCTGAAACCGGGGATGTCTGGTCACCCTATCCTATAGTGATGGTAAAGCTGACAAACAGATCAAGTCAGGGTGTCCATCTGTGCATTGCAATCAGTTGTGTCTCGGCTGAGTATGGAATTCTCCGATCGGCTGTCTGGATTAGTTAGCTACTGTGGCTCAAAGGTCTCAAAATTTCTGAGCATAGCAGACTTTTCCAGATAGACCAAAGAAAGATGGCAGTGCGGAAAAGTCACGCACGTTTAGTTAGAGCGTATAGTGGGGCTGGTTCAGACGCTCCCTACGCCAATGCATTTCGCCCACGTGACCGTGCCCTTCTTCAGGACGTCCTGAAGAAGCGTACGGTCACGTGTGCTTGATTCTCCATAGGGTTTTTCTGGGGCATCTCTTTGCTCCCCCACCCTATTTATTTTAGCAGGTTTCACGACCTGCCTCCTGATTGGCGGGGAGAAACTTTAATGAGAAAATAGAAAAAAATAATTTGCTATCGTCACACAACTGGGTGGGCCCTGCGCTCTGAGGCCACCCTTTTTTAAAGCCTATTAGAGCCTCTGGCTCTAATCAGGTACTTCAATAAACCCCCCCCCCCGCATTGGAATCCATGGTCCGGTGCCCTGATATGTAGATCAGGGGGCCGGATGCATGGAAAGGGGAGGCGGCACCCATGCGCCCTCTATGGACAGGCCGCCACTGCTGGACAGGTAGATGTGGATTAGGGTCAGCGTATTCCTCCAAAATGCAAGTTATGGTGAAGATGTGCATGAGCAAACAGTTGCAGTGGCAGTTGTACATGGTGTACGTTCATCTCTCTGAGAGTAGAGGTTCGCCTTAAGGTCTAGTAATCCCCCACAGTGGCCTCAGCCTTGTCGTAAGATATTGAGGAAATTGCATAAAGTAAAGGTACCCCCTGTGTGTGAAGTGACCCTGTAAAAAGTGCCTAAGGTAGCCCAGAAGAACCCATCCCAGGGTGGGCCTTTCACGTGACCCTTGCTCGGCACCCAACAAGGAGGGAAACGTGGAGAATGTGACAAACAACCACCCTACTACCCTCACACACTTGGGAGCAAGCTCTCAGGTGCACCCTCCATAGGAAGTGGCTTCCTATGAGGAAGTACCGAGAAGAGGAGGAGCTGAGAGCCAAGATGCATATTGGTGCATTTGTTATGCGTTTTCAATGTGTTCCAGTGCGTTTTCTTCCCCTCTTGTTTTTTGTGATGTGAACTGGCTCTAAAGTTTGCCACTGCCCATACGAGTTACAGGGGCAGCAAGAGGCTAACGCCTTATGCACATCACATCACACATGAACTGATCACATAGGTTCACACCTATGCTTTTTTAGTGCATTTTGCAGTTTGCAAAAACGCACTACAGTCCATTTAACATGTTTTTTTTTTTTTTATAGTACATGTTCACATGTGCATTTTTCAGCCAGTGTGTTTTTGGAAAGGGTCAGGGACCTTTTTTTCCCACAGCAGATTGCGTTTTGCATGTGTAGCACCCTCACCTCATCTTCTTTGTCTAGAGGTATTTCGTATGTGAGGGTGAGATGCGCTACGGCCCATGTCCTCCCCATGGCAGTGGGTGAGGTGAAGGCCAGTACCAGATATTTTCCTCAGGCCTGTGCGTTTCAGTTAATGACCAAGTCTTGCTGTGCTGACACTTCCCTTTGCTCCCATTAACCAGAGTACCACACACCGATTAGGGTCCAACTCTTGTTTTATTGTCACACTCACAATCAAACAGTTCTTTGCCAGCCAACTGATTGAGACCCAATAACAGTTCAATACGGTGGGGTGAGCAGGTCGAGGCACTATCCTGGTTGTACGCTAAACCACTGTGGTTTCACCAGCGGTTACTATAGCCTTGGCTAGAGAGAACTTAGAACTTGTGAGTCTCTACCAGCGACTCAATAGAATGTAGATAGGAGTACCTTCGCTGCGTTGTGGCCCCTGTCAGGGGGAGACGTCCCTCCAAGGGAGTTACCGGAGGCCCATCCGTTACCGGGTTGATGCTGCTCCGGACTCTTCGGACGGGTAACCTCCCCGGCCTCCTCACCTCAGACTTGGGCCCCATCCACCTCAGGGACCCCCTGGACTCCTCCGCCCTTGCGGGACCCAGTTGAAGTCACTGGGCCCCAGGCCTCCGGTTTAGTACCTCACCCCAGGCTGTAGGTGCCTGGGATGGACGCCAACTCCGCTCCGGCCAGGCCTAGGGCGCCTGGACCAGAACTCCGAACCGCCCGCACCCAGGCCGAAGGTGCCTGGGCGCGCGATGCAGGAAAAAGACCTTGTGGCGAGGGCGTCTCTCCCCTTTATCTCCTCCCGCGACGTCACGGCAGGCTCCCCACCCCCGCCGCACCATCGCCGGAAAGGGACAAAAAGGCCAGCACTGCGGCAGTGAATCTACCTTAGGCCTGTGGGAACCCCGCCACCCACAGGCCAAGGAGAACAGTACACCACCAAGTCCTCCACGAATTAACAATGGTCCAAATCCTTTCATGATTTATACACACCTGGGTCATACTACCACCCAGGTGTATCCCCCTAAATTTAAACCCCCGCTACACATGTAATAGAATTCAAAGGACCTGCACCAAAAACGCAAGTGTCACATGTTTGATGCGTTTTTACAGCCATTTTTAATTTTGTGGGTTCCTTTTTTTTTTTCTCTCTCTAGCACACTGTGTATAGCTGGTTGTTATGGAGAGGGCCGAGAAGCTGCCCGTTTTATCCTTAACAACCAATGACTTAATAACCCATATTCATTCAGATGGGAGGGGGGCAGGATCTGGAGGCCACCTTGTTAAAGGGGGCTTTCAGATTCCGAAAAGCCCCCAAACCCCCACAAGCACCAGCCAGGGTTGTGGTAAAGAGGCCCTGGTCCCCATAAACACGAGGACAAGGTGCTTTGGGGTGGGGTGGGGGGGGGGGCCTGCCCCAAAGCACCCCCCCCCATGTTAAGGGCATGTGGCCTGGTATGGCTTGCTCATCCCCTCCCTTTCCTGACCTGCCGGGGCTGCATGCTCAGATAAGGGTATGGTATGGATTTCGGGGGGGACCTCACGCCATTTTATTTACATTTTGGTGTGGACCCTTTGGGTCTGGTATGAATTTTGAGGGGGGACCCCACGCTGTTTTTTTTGCCAATTTTTTTATTGCCTTCAATGCTTGTTTTTACATTCAGCTTTCAGCGGGGAAGCCTGCAGACAGCTGATGACTCATTGGTTGTTAAGGGCACGGCAGTTGGCTTCCCGGCCCGCTCCTTATAAGCCAGCTATACACAGTTTGTTAAAGAGAGGAAAAAATGCAAAACGCATCAAGAATGCATTTTTCCAAAACGCACCAAAAAACGCACCTGAAAATCACATTAACCACAACTGCATAGATGTGACCTTAGGTGGAAACATTCAATTATAGGGTTAGTTCACCTGAACATTTCAGTGTTTGGTAGATGTTGGGTGGTTATACTACCTGATAGTCTCTCAGGGACTCAATGTCTGATTATAGTTCCTGAGTCTTCAACTGCTGTGATCAGTTATGCCGCGTACACACAGTCGGAATTTCCGATGAAAAAAGTCAGTTACATGTTCACTGCCAAAAAATGTGTTTAGTTTTCATCTTGGTTTCCTTTGTTTTTTTTATTTTTTTGTTTTTTTTTTCATAAATTTGTATATTTGTAAATTTGAAAATTCGAAAATTCGGAAATTTGAAAATCCGAAAATTCGAAAATCCGGTAATCCGAAAATCCAAAATTCCCATAATAATAACTAACTAACTAACTAACAATAAATAACTTAAATTATAGGTATTGTAATTTCCTTTCAAATTTGGCTGTTAGTGAACGTAACGAATACACATTTATCTTAAGTTACGAATTATCCGAAATAACGAATGCCGCATCTAAACAAATGGAACGGAACAAATTAATGATAAATAATAACAAAAAAGTAATTTGTTACGTTCCATTCGTTTAGAGACGGCATTCGTTATTTCGGAAAATTCATAATCTTCAGATAAATTTGCATTCGTTACATTCACTAAGGCCCCTTTCACACTGAGGAGCTTTTCAGGCGTTTTAGCGCTAAAAATAGCGCCTGAATACCGCCTGAAAAACTCCTACCCTGCAGTCTCAGTGTGAAAGCCAGAGGGCTTTCACACTGAGGCGGTGCACTAGCAGGACTGCTACAAAAGTCCTGCTAGCCGCATCTTTGGAGCGTGTATACCGCTCCTTTACCGCTCCTTCCCATTGGAATCAATGGGACACCGCGGCTATACCGCCCGCAAACCGCTGCTATAGCAGCGGTTTGCGGGCGGTTTTAACCCTTTCTCGGCCACTAGCGGGGGTTAAAACCACACTGCTAGTGGCCGAAATGCGCCGCAAATCCGCCCATAGCGTTGGCGGTAAAAATAGCGGCGTTTTACCGCCGACGCTATGAGCGCCCCAGTGTGAAAGGGGCCTAACAGCCAACTTTGAAAGGAAATTACAATACCTATAATTTAATGGTTTAGTAAAAGCTAAGTTATTATTAGTTACCGTATATACTCAAGTATAAGCCGAGTTTTTCAGCACATTTTTTTGTGTGCTGAAAATGCCCCCCTCGGCTTATACTTGAGTCACCTTTTTGCGCCTGATCTCCTGGCCATGAGTCCCCTGAACCCCAAACTTGGCACACATGTAGCCCCACTCTTCCTCTATAAGTGTGCAAAGTTTGTTGTCCGGGGGGACCTACGGCCGGGGAGCACCGATTTTTCAAACCGGGCACCCCTTCCATAGACTCCCATGTTATTTCTCAGGTGACTTTGGGAACCCGGTAACTGGCCGGTTGTAGGTCCCCTGGACCCAAAACTTGGCACACGTGTAGCCCTATTTCTCCTCTATGTGTGAAAAGTCTTTTGTCTGGGGGACCTACGGCTGGGGAGCACCGATTTTTCAAACCGGGCACCCCTTCCATAGACTCCCATGTTAAACGCCAGTCTAGTCACAGCCAGTGAGGCATGGGCACAGTGAGGCAAAGTGAGGCACAGTGAGGCATGGGCACAGTGAGGCATGGGCACAGTGAGGCAAAGTGAGGCATGCAGATGGACAGCCTAGGCTTATACTCGAGTCAATAAGTTTTCCCAGTTTTTTGTGGTAAAATTAGGAGCCTCGGCTTATATTTGGGTCGGCTTATACTCGAGTATATATGGTAGTTATTTCATATTTTTGAATTTTAAAATTTGGGGATTTTCGTCCCTATTTTGGATTTTCGTTCTTTTCAATTTTCGTTCTTTTCAATTTTCGGATTTTTATTCTTATTTTTGAATTTCCGAATTTCCAAATTTCCGGATTTTCGAATTTCCAAATTTTCGGTTTTCCGAAATCTCGAATTTCGGAATTTTTGAATATTTGAATTTCCGAATATTCTGAAAAATTGGTTAAACGGGTTTTCGTTAATTCGGATATTTCCGAATTTGTTGAAATTTTGTTAAAAAACTCGTAACTAACCGAATTGCACATGTCTAGCATGAACAGAGTCGGCAATTGTGGCAGAGAGATCGCGTTGCTGGGGTGTCCAAGGCGTACAAAAAGCCAGAAGACTAAACTCATCAAGTTCCCGCTATAATGAAAAAAAATCCTGTTTGGGCGGACTGCCCCTTTAAAATGTTTTTTTAAGCACTCATTTTATTAAAGAATAATACTGCTGCCTCATTAGTGGCCTTGTAATTAATCGCTGCTGCAGCTGTCTGACGTTTATTATGGAGGTTAAATTTAAAAAAAAAAGTGCGAGGAAACATTGCCACCCGTTAATTTCACTTAATGATACCTTAATGTAAGTACATTCAGAAAAGAAAAAAGTCGATTTCCCTCCTGAAGAATGACTTTAATAAGATGTTGTGATTTCACTCTTTTATCTTTGCTAATTGTGTTCGCTGTGCCTGGATTCAGTCAAATAAAAGGTAAAGTTTGTTAAAGGCAATGTTATACGCTACACTACAACCTTGGTTTGAGAGTAACTTGGTTTGAGAGCATTTTGCAAAACAAGCAAACATTTTTAAATACATTTTGTCTTGATATACAAGTAATGTCTTGATATACAAGTAGCGTCATGTCAAAACCGAGTATAAGGCTACTTTCACACTGAAGCGCTGGATGCGCTGGCGGTATAGCGGCACTATTTTTAGCGCCGCTATACCGTTGTTTTTGCCGCGATTTGCGGGCGATAGCGGGGTGATCTTAACCCCCGCTAGCGGCCGAAAAAGGGTTAAAAACGCCCGCAATAATGCCTCTTTGCGGCATTTTGCGGACGTTTTGGAGGCGCTACCCCGTTGATTTCAATGGGCAGGGGCGCTATAGGAGCGGTATTTTTACCGCTCCTATCGCGCCTCAAAGATGCGGCTTGCAGGAGTTTTTTTACCCTACTGCAAGCGCAACGCTCCAGTGTGAAAGCCCTCGGGGCTTTCACACTGGATACAAAGTAGTGGCTTTTTCAGGGCGCTTTGCAAAGCGCCTCAGTGTGAAAGGGGCCTTAAAGAAAAGAGAGGCGCCTCTAAGTGTAGCAATATGGTTACATTTAATGAGCGTACAACATTTAGAAACTCACATGGTTGATGATTAAAACAGACACATCTAAGTATGGAGGCATCCGGGGTAAAGCTGTCCACATAAACCATCCCCCGCACCGCCATTGATGTCGTCCCTTCCACGAGCGGTTCAAGCCTCGCTTTCAGATCGCTCTACTGCAGGGTAGTCTTCCCGGTAGGGTGACCACATTTCCAAACTTCCATTCAGGGACACCCTCCTATCCCAAAAACCAGCTTGTGCTGTAACGAATCACAGCACAGTGATTGGACACAAGAGGCGGGATTTAAGATTTCTCCAATCACAAGCAGGGGGCGGGGATTGTGCTCCTCCAGGCATTCTCGGCCAGGACAAGTACTGTCAGTGAATAAAGCGGTGATGTGGCGGCCTTTTTTGGGGTGGCTGTGTCAGTTTCATTCTGGGACACTGTATTGTCCTTGAATGATTGTGCCCGGGACAGACCTGCAAAATGCGGGACTGTCCCGGGCAATCCGGGATGCTTGGTCACCCTACTTCCCGGTCACGATTGCAGACTGACAGCGGTGAGAGCCGGTGGTGCGGAGGGTAAGGTTGCCACCTGTCCAGGATTTACCTGGACAGTTCGGGTTTGGAATCATGTGTCCGGGTTTCCAAACTGCCTGAAACCTGGACACATTATTCAGACTGGACTATGGCCTCCCAGCAGGGTTGCTGCTTCCAGTTTTCTAAGCTGAGAGTGTCTGTTACACTCTCTTTCCCACTGCCCAAAGCCAACACTAACAATCCCCCCCCCCCACATACAGATAGGAGAGGAGAGAGGGCTCGATCTGCTCCTCTTCCTCCAGCCCCTACCCCTCTGTGTCTGCCCTACACTCCAATCCCGGGCGCTGTGCCTCAGAAAAGGAAAGTGGGGGTTTTAAAATTGGAAGTCCAGCAGCCTCAGATACATCTGGATGAGAGGTGCTGCCAAGGGGTGAGTGAGCTCACCATCCATCCCTGTCTGTGACTGAAGTCTCCACTCTTCTCTTTCCTGCCTCTGAGTGAGTACACCAAGGTAAATAAGGGTTCTCAGAGCATCCCTTACATCAGAGTTCCCTTTTACACCAGAGGCCACAGTGTTCCCCCTTAAATCAGAGTCCTCTCCGTACATCAGAGTTCTCAGTGTTCCCCCTTAGATCAGGGTTCTTAGAGCATTCCTTATGTCAGAGTCCCCAGAGTTCTCCCTTACATCAGAGTCTGCAGAGTTCCACTTTATACCACTTTATAGTGAAAGGGGACTCTGCGGATTCAGATGTAAAATGGATCAGCTTATAATGGGACCAATCTGACACTTATGCCCTGTACACACGATAGGTTTTACAGATGAAAACAGTCCGATGGACTTTTATCATCGGACAAACCGATCGTGTATGGGCCCCATCGGTCTTTTTTCCATCGGTGAGAAAAAAATAGAACATGTTTTAAATTTATCCGATGGGAAAAAAAACGATAGCAAATTCCGATCGTCTGTGTGGAACTCCATCAGACAAAAAACCCACGCATGCTCAGAATCAAGTCGACACATGCTCAGAAGCATTGAACTTAATTTTTCTCGGCATGTCGGAGTGTTTTACGTCACGGCGTTTGGGACGGTCGGATTTTTGACTGATGGTGTGTAGGCAAGACTGATGGAAGTCAGCTTAATCGGATTTCCGATGGAAAAATCCATCGGATTAGAATCCATAGGAAATCCGATCGTGTGTACAGGGCTTAACTGACACTGGGGGGGGGGGGGGGGGGGGGGAACTGAGTAACTTCTACTGACATCACAAGTGACACTAATCCAGTGATCACGCTAATACTATGCACTGTCACTGTACTAATGACACTGGCAGGGAAGGGGCTAACATCGGGGGCAATCAAAGGGTTAAACCTGTGTCTAACTGTCTGTATTATGTGCTACTTTTACTAATAGATCTTTGTTTCTCATCCCTGCTTTGCAGGGATGAGAAACAGAGATCGTTACCTCTATACAGAGCGCTGTGTTGATTGTCAACACAGAGCTCTGGGATGTGATTGCACACAGCCGATCAGCAGGTCCCCACCATAAATCATTGGCCGTGATTTATGTACCTGTACGTGATTTTCTGCACGCGATCTGGGGCGCGTGCGCGCGCCATCAGAGTGTCGCTCCCGTTGTGATTGGACACAGCGGGGGGCCAATCAGCGGCTCCGTCGGCTGTGATGGCTGCCGGGACCCGCCGATCTTTTTGAAAGGCAGAATGGCGGTCTGCCTATGTGTACAAGGCAGACCGCTGTTCTGTCAGGGAGGAAAAAGAGAGATCTTGTGTTTCTGCTGAGCAGAAAAATGTATCTCTTTTTGTCCAGTGCATCCACTCCCCCCCCCCCCCTCACACAGTAAGCAACCCCCCCTCTAGGGACACTCTTAACCCTTTGATCGCCCCTGATGTTAACCCCTTCCCCGCCAGTGTCATTTTTACAATGACAGTGCATTTTTTTTTTTAGCACTGATCACTGGATTGGTGTCACCAGTCCCCAAAAAGTGTCACTTAGTGTCAGATTTGTCCGCCGCAATGTCGCAGTGACGCTAAAAATCGCTGATTACTAGTAAAAACAATAAAGAGTCCATAAATCCCATTGTTTGTAGACGCAATAAATTTTGCGCAAAACAATCAATATTTGCTTATTGGGATTTTTTTACCAAAACTATGTAGCAGAATACATATCGGCCTAATGAAGAAATTCGATTTTCTTATTGGTTGTTTTATAGCAGTGAAGCCTCGTACACACGGGCGGGAATCCCGTCGGGAAAAAAAAAGATGGTTTTCCCGACGGGATTCCCTGCAAGCTTGTCTTGCCAAGCCCTGTGTACACACGGCCATTCAAAAGAACCACCATTCTTTTGAATGGCAAGAACGTGGTGACGTCATCGACTACGACGAGCATGCGCTCGTCACATTCGATGCCGTCGCCCGCCATCTTGCTACACCCTACACTACCCTTGTATGCTACCACGCATGTGTCAAAGTCTTTTCGAGCATGCGCGGGTTTACCTTGGACAAGGTAAGCATACAGACAACCGGTTTTCTCGGCCGAGAATCCGGACGAGAAAAATAGAGAGCGGGTTCTCTATTTTTCTCGTCGAGATTCCCGGCAGTTTTCCCGACGAGAAACCATACACACGACCGGTTTTCTCGGCAACAAGCTCTCCCAGCAGTTTTCTTGCCGAGAAAAACGGTCATGTGTACGAGGCTTAACCACTTAACGACCGCCCACCGCCGATTTACGTCGGCAGAATGGCACGGACAGGCAGAATCACGTAGATCTACGTGATCGCCTTTGTGCAGTTGGGGGGTCCATCCGGACCCCCCTTCACTGCAGTGAGCGGCCGTTAAGTGTTCGGTAGCGATCAGGCATGAGGGGGGGGGGCGCTCGATTCCGCCTCCCCCCTCGCGATCGCTCCCGGCCAATGAAAATGCTTCCTCCGCCATGTGATGTAAACAAGGCTGGAGGAAGTGATGTCATCTCCCTCGCCGCGGTCTTTTCATTCCCGGCGCCGAGCAGAGAAGAAGCAGGTTAGTGCTCCAACAGTCCACTGACACGTAGGTACACATAGGCACACAAATCACCCCCCAGTCACCCCCAGATCACCCCCCAGGTCACCCCAAAGCCCCCAATCACAGTGTCACTGATTGCAGTGATCATTTATTTTACTGATCACTGCATTTAGTGTCATCTGTGATTGTAAAAAGTTGCAGGGCAGTTAGGATTAGGCCCCTTTAGGTCCAGGGTAGCCCCCTAACCCCCCCCCTAATAAAGGTTTAACCCCTTGATCACCCCCCAGGTAACCCTTTCACCCCCTAACTTCAGCGTCACTAAGCGATTGTTTTTCCGATCGCTGTATTCGTGTCGCTGGTGTTTTAGATAGGCAGTTATTTTTTTTTAGGTTCGCCGCAGGTTTTTATTAGTGTCAGGTACCCCCATATATTATTTTAACCCCCTGATTGCCCCTAGAGTTAACCCTTTCACCAGTGATCGCCGTATAAGCGTCACTGGTGTCACTGGTTAGCCAGTAAGTTATTTAGTTATTTAGGTTACCCGTCAGGTTTTTATATAGTGTCAGGTACCCCCATATTTAACCTAATAAAGGTTTTAACCCCCTGATTGCCCCTAGTTAACCCTTTCACCAGTGATCACCATATAAAGGTTACGGGTGACGCTGGTTGATTAGTTTGCTTTTTATAGCATCAGGGCACCCGCCGTATATAACCCAATAAAGGTTTAACCCCCCTGATCGCCCGGCGGGTGAGATCAATTAGGTTTTAGCGCCAGAGAGGGTCTGCGTCGCCCCAGGCAGTGTTAGGTTAGTGACAGTAACGCTAACACCCACGCGCAAAGCATACACCCCCCTTAGTGGTATAGTATCTGATCAGATCTGATCAGATCTATACTAGCATCCCCAGCGGTTTAGGGTTCCCAAAAACGCAGTGTTAGCGGGATCAGCCCAGATACCTGCTAGCGCCTGCGTTTAGCCCCTCCGCCCAGCCCAGCCCAGCCCAGCCCACCCAAGTGCAGTATCGATCGATCACTGTCACTTACCAAACACAACACACATAACTGCAGCGTTCGCAGTGCTTGGTTTTTGGGGCCCTGTACGCGGCTAGGCTCCCAAAAAGTCCCACACATGTGGTATCCCCGTACTCAGGAAAAGCAGCAGAATGTATTTTGGGGTGCAATTCCACATATAACCATGGCATGTGTGAGCAATATATCATTTAGTGACAACTTTTTGTACATTTTTTTTTTCTTTTTGTCATTATTCAATCATTTGGGACAAAAAAAAATATTCAATGGGGTCAACATGCCTCTCAGCAAATAGCTTGGGGTGTCTACTTTCCAAAATGGGGTCATTTGGGGGGGTTTTGTGCCATCTTGGCATTTTATGGCCTTCAAAACTGTGATAGGTAGTGAGGAGTGAAATCAAAAATGTACGCCCTTAGAAACCTTGAAGGCGGTGCTTGGTTTTTGGGGTCCCGTACGCGGCTAGGCTCCCAAAAAGTCCCACACATGTGGTATCCCCGTACTCAGGGGAAGCAGCAGAATGTATTTTGGGGTGTAATTTCACATATGCCCATGGCATGTGTGAGCAATATATCATTTAGTGACAACTTTGTGCAAAAAAAAAAAAGTTTGTCATATTCCCGCAACTTGTGGCAAAATATAAAATATTCCATGGACTGAACATGCCTCTCAGTAAATAGCTTGGGGTGTCTACTTTCCAAAATGGTGTCATTTGGGGGGGGTTTGTGCTATTTTGGCATTTTATGGCCTTCAAAACTGTGATAGGTAGTGAGGAGTGAAATCAAAAATTTGCGCCCTTAGAAATCCTGAAGGCGGTGCTTGGTTTCCGGGGTCCCGTACGTGGCTAGGCTCCTAAAAAGTCCCACACATGTGGTATCCCCGTACTCAGGAGAAGCAGCAGAATGTATTTTGGGGTGCAATTCCACATATAACCATGGCATGTGTGAGCAATATATCATTTAGTGACAACTTTTTGTAATTTATTTTTTATTTTATTTTTTGTCATTATTCAATCACTTGGGACAAAAAAAAAATATTCAATGGGCTCAACATGCCTCTCAGCAATTTCCTTGGGGTGTCTACTTTCCAAAATGGGGTCATTTGGGGGGGTTTTGTACTGCCCTGCCATTTTAGCACCTCAAGAAATGAGATAGGCAGTCATAAATTTAAAGCTGTGTAAATTTCAGAAAATGTACCCTAGTTTGTAAACGCTATAACTTTTGCGCAAACCAATAAATATACGCTTATTGACATTTTTTTTACTAAATACATGTGGCTGAATACATTTTGGCCTAAAGGTATGACTAAAATTGAGTTTATTCGATTTTTCTTATAACAAAAAGTAGAAAATATCATTTTTTTTCAAAATTTTCGGTCTTTTTCTGTTTATATCGCAAAAAATAAAAATCGCAGAGGCAATCAAATACCATTAAAAGAAAGCTCTATTTGTGGGAAGAAAAGGACACAAATTTCATTTGGGTACAACATTGCATGTCCGCACAATTTACAGTTAAAGCAGCGCAGTGCCGAATCCCAAAAACAGGCCTGGTCCTAATGGCCCGAAATGGTCCGGGGCTTAAGTGGTTAAGTAAAAAATATTGTGTTTTTTTTTTTTTAATTGTCGACCTTTATAGCGCAAAAAAAATAAAAAGCGCAGAGGTGATCAAATACCACCAAAAGAAACCTCTATTTGTGGGAAAAAAAGGACGTCAATTTTGTTTGTGTACACCGTCGCACGACCAAGCAATTGTCAGTCAAAGTAAAGCAGCGCCGTATCGCAAAAAATGGCTTGGTCATGAAGGGGGGGGGGTAAAATCTTCTGGAACTGAAGTGGTTAAAAAAAATGCATCACATGATGTGGAAAGCGCGCCGATGGGAAAAGAGAATATGCGCAGTAATTGCCTCAATTGAAATGATTGGTATAACGCGACAATAATGGGACATAAATCCATTTACTAATCAATTAATGATAACAGAATGTAAAAGCATCATTTAAAATGTGCATAACATTAGAGGACGCAGCGCTGAGCAATGCTGAAATGGATTAGAAGACATTATCAAGATGAACGCAGAGCGCCAAAAAAGCCAAACCACATCTCAACCACTTAAGGACCGAGCCTGTTTTTCAGACTCGGTGTTTACAAGTTAAAAACAAGTTGTTTTTTTTTTGCTAGAAAATTACTTAGAACCCCCAAACATTATACATTGTTTTTTTTTTTCTAACACCCTAGAGATTAAAATGGCGGTCATTGCAATACTTTTTGTCACACCGTATTTGCACAGCGGTCTTACAAGCGCACTTTTTTTGGAAAAAAAATCACTTTTTTGAATAAAAAAATAAGAAAACAGTAAAGTTAGCCCAATTTTTTTTTATATTGTGAAATATAATGTTACGCCAAGTAAATTGATACCCAACATGTCACGCTTCAAAATTGCGCCCGCTCGTGGAATGGCGTCAAACTTTTACCCTTAAAAATCTCCATAGGCGATGTTTAAAAAATTCTACAGGTTGCATCTTTTGAGTTACAGAGGAGGTCTAGGGCTAGAATTATTGCTCTCGCTCTAACGATTGCGGCGATATCTCACTTGTGTGGTTTGAACACCGTTTTCCTATGCGGGCGCTGCTCACGTATGTGTCCGCTTCTGCGTGCGAGCTCGTCGGGACGGGGCGCTTTAAAATAATTTTTTGGGGTTTTCTTATTTATTTTACTTGATTTTATTTATTGTTACACTGTTTTTAAAAAAATAAATAAAAATGGGTCACTTTTATTCCTATTACAAGGAATGTAATCATCTCTTGTAATAGAAAAAAAAACATGACAGGTCCTCTTAAATATAAGATCTGGGGTCAAAAAGACCTCAGATTTCATATTTAGACTAAAAAGCAATACAAAAAAAAAATTGTCATTTGCAAAAATGACAACAAAAAAATGTGCCGTTAAGACGTATGGGCGGAGCTGACGTTTTAACGTCGCTTCCGCCCTGCTATGGTATGGAGACGGGTGGGGGCCATCTTCCCCCTCACTCGTATCCATACCACAGAGGGAGAAGGACCCGATCGCCTCCGCTGCTACCGACGGCTCCGGTAAGCGGCGGAGGGCGCGGGAGAGCGGCAGGAGGGGGGGCCCTCTCCCGCCACTGATAACGGTGATCTCGCGGTGAATCCGCTGTGGAGACCACCATTATCGTTTACAGGACCGCCGCCTGAAGAGATGGATACCTCGGTTGTGGCAGCAGCTGCTGCCGTTACCGAGATAGTCAGGGCGCATATATACAGGAGGCGGTCCTTAAGTGGCTAAAACTCGCATGGCTTGATCCTCAGATTACAGAGAACTGACAATAAGATTCCACTTCATTCACACGTCATGATTGGGCCAATCATTGTATACGGCGTCTGGATGCATCCCTTTAAAACCTCAGAAAGTTGTTTTTTTTTTTGTTAATCAGCACAAGGGATGTTACTTATCAGCAATGAGAAGTGAGCCTTGTGCTGCTGGCTGAGGATTTAGTTGAAACCTTAAGTCTGCATTCGCAACTGAGGTTTTTCAGCTCGTAAAACGCCTGAAAAAACGCCTGAAAATCGCCCAACAAGCAAAATCCCATTCATTTCAATGGCACCTGTTGACATCTGAGCGTTTTGTCACCTGAAGAGAAACACCTGAAAGATGCCCTGAGCTCAAAAAAGAACATGAGCTTCTTTGGAGCAGATTGCATTGGTGACCTGAACAAAATCGCGGTAAACACGCGGTAAAATCGCGGTAAAAATGCACGACTTTGAAGCGCTCAGGTGTGAATGCAGACTCAGTCCTCTGATTTCCCTTCTACCCCCCACAGCAGTAATCTTCCGGTGCCCCAGGGGTTAATACACCCACCGAGGGACCTGTTATATGCACTCATCAAGAGTGTGGACTACGCCCCGCCATTTCCACCTCCCACCCCCTAATTTTATAGATCATTCCCGATGATGTCATTGGTCTCTAGTGATTGGATAGGCTGCATTTTCAGTGATGTCACCGGTCTCTAGTGAATGAATAGGCTGCATTCTCAGTGATGTCACCGGTCTCTAGTGAATGAATAGGCTGTATTCTCAGTGATGTCACCGGTCTCCAGTGAATGGATAGGCTGTATTTTCAGTGATGTCACCGGTCTCTAGTGAATGGATAGGCTGTATTTTCAGTGATGTCACCGGTCTCTAGTGAATGAATAGGCTGCATTCTCAGTGATGTCACCAGTCTCCAGTGAATGGATAGGCTGTATTTTCAGTGATGTCACCGGTCTCTAGTGAATGAATAGGCTGCATTCTCAGTGATGTCACCGGTCTCTAGTGAATGAATATGCTGTATTTTCAGTGATGTCACCGGTCTCTAGTGAATGAATAGGCTGCATTCTCAGTGATGTCACCGGTCTCTAGTGAATGGATAGGCTGCATTTCCAGTGATGTCATTGGTCTCTAGTGAATGGATAGGCTGCATTCCCAGTGATGTCACCGGTCTCTAGTGAATGGATAGGCTGCATTTCCAGTGATGTCACTGGTCTCTAGTGAATGGATAGGCTGCATTTCCAGTGATGTCACTGGTCTCTAGTGAATGGATAGGCTGCATTTCCAGTGATGTCACTGGTCTCTAGTGAATGGATAGGCTGCATTTCCAGTGATGTCACTGGTCTCTAGTGAATAGATAGGCTGCATTTCCAGTGATGTCACTGGCCTCTAGTGAATGGATAGGCTGCATTTCCAGTGATGTCACTGGTCTCTAGTGAATGGATAGGCTGCATTCTCAGTGATGTCACCGGTCTCTAGTGAATGAATATGCTGCATTCTCAGTGATGTCACCGGTCTCTAGTCAATGGATAGGCTGCATTCTCAGTGATGTCACCGGTCTCTAGTGAATAGATAGGCTGCATTCTCAGTGATGTCACCGGTCTCTAGTCAATGGATAGGCTGCATTCTCAGTGATGTCACCGGTCTCTAGTCAATGGATAGGCTGCATTCTCAGTGATGTCACCGGTCTCTAGTCAATGGATAGGCTAAATTCCCAGTGATGTCAGCGGTCTCTAGTGAATAGATAGGCTGCATTTTCAGTGATGTCACCGGTCTCTAGTGAATGGATAGGCTGCATTCTCAGTGATGTCACCGGTCTCTAGTGAATGGATAGGCTAAATTCCCAGTGATGTCAGCGGTCTCTAGTCAATGGATAGGCTGCATTCTCAGTGATGTCACCGGTCTCTAGTGAATGGATAGGCTGCATTCTCAGTGATGTCACCGGTCTCTAGTGAATGGATAGGCTGCATTCTCAGTGATGTCACCGGTCTCTAGTCAATGGATAGGCTGCATTCTCAGTGATGTCACCGGTCTCTAGTGAATGGATAGGCTGCATTCTCAGTGATGTCACCGGTCTCTAGTCAATGGATAGGCTGCATTCTCAGTGATGTCACCGGTCTCTAGTGAATGGATAGGCTAAATTCCCAGTGATGTCAGCGGTCTCTAGTGAATAGATAGGCTGCATTTTCAGTGATGTCACCGGTCTCTAGTGAATGGATAGGCTGCATTCTCAGTGATGTCACCGGTCTCTAGTCAATGGATAGGCTGCATTCTCAGTGATGTCACCGGTCTCTAGTGAATGGATAGGCTGCATTCTCAGTGATGTCACCGGTCTCTAGTCAATGGATAGGCTGCATTCTCAGTGATGTCACCGGTCTCTAGTGAATGGATAGGCTGCATTCTCAGTGATGTCACTGGTCTCTAGTGAATGGATAGGCTACATTCTCTGTGATGTCACCGGTCTCTAGTGAATGAATATGCTGCATTATCAGTGATGCCTCCAACCTCTAGTGAATGGATAGGCTAAGTTCTCGGTGATGTCATCGGTCTCTAGTGATTGGATAGGCTAAGTTCTCGGTGATGTCATCGGTCTCTAGTAATTGGATAGGCTGCTTATTAGTGACCTTGCATCTTTTCAATGATAACAGCAGTATGTCACCGGTCCTTTAGTATAAAAATGAGCCACATTAAATGAATTGCGATAGTAAATTAATCCAAATTAATGAATGCGGCAGAGCCAAAAGATTCAAATCCCTAAAAGTGTCTCCTTTTCTTCTCGGCCTGGGGGGAAAATCTCATTAAATTGAGTAATCTTTCCTCTTCTACTTTATGAATTGAGCTTTGATGTTTCCTTTTCATCTAATCTTCTGCCTTTCCAATCTCCCCTTTCTCTCCACCTCAATGTATAACCTTTTCCCGTAGAATGTGTTTTTCTCTTATCGATTCCTATCTCAGCGTCTTTTCTTCCCCATCCAATGTAACACTTAGGTGTCTATCAAGTGTCGTCCATGGGTTGAGTCTCTCCTATCCCTCGGCGTCTGTACAATCACTATACAGACTTGATTTAATGGAGCGCTTATGTACGGCCATTTCACGGCCCCCATTACCTTGGTTGTCCTGCGAGGCGGTGTCACATACAACGTGCATAACGTCCCCTCTGATCTCTATACAGACAATGTAAGAGATATACTGAGAGATGAAAAGATATTCTGTAGCAACGTAGAGAAATGACGTCTACAAATCTATAACCTTGCCGGGATAATGGGACCATTTTATACCATGATACACGAGGGGCCATTGCCAGTGTAATGTGCAGGTCATCTACGGGCATTTTCTATTCATTCTGGGAAAATACAAAGTTCTAATAGGTTCGTTTTCTGGGCTTTTTTTTGCAGGAATGTGGGAGTTCCGGCACCTCCAGCACTGAATGTATGTACTGGGAATTGGTGCTGGGGTGTGCTGGGGGATCTATTGTCACTGGGGGATCTATTGTCACTGGGGGATCTATCCTTGCTGGAAAAGTCTATTGTTGCTGATGAAGGAAATCTATTGTTGCTGGGGGGGGGGGGGTACTGTTGCTTGGAGGGATCCACTGTTGAGGGAATTGTTTATTGTTGATGGGGAGTATTATTTTGCTGGGGACAACTGTTGCTTGGCGGCAGGGCCGCCATCGGGGGGGGTACAGACAGTACACCTGTAAGGGGCCCGGATGGCAGCCCCCCTTTTTTTGTAAGGGGCCCAGAGGTCCCCAGGGCCCCCGGATGGCAACCCCCTTTTTTATAAAAAAAAAATGATATATATATATATATATATATATATGTATGTATGTATGTATATATATAATTTTGTTTTTTATTTCTTTTTTTGTAAGGGGCCCAGAGGTCCCCAGGGCCCCAGATGGCAACCCCCCCTTTTTTTCTATATATATATTTGTATTTTTTTTATACTTTTTTTTTTTGTAAGGGGCCCAGAGGTCCCCAGGGCCCCGGATGGCAACCCCCCCTTTATTTATTTTTCGTCAACAATTCGCGGCGACAGCACCCCCCCCCCCCGTTCCTCAATTCGTGGCACCCCCCCCGCTTCTCAATTCATGGCAGCCCCCGCTTCTCAATTTACGGCGGCAGCACCCCCCTGGCTCTCCTCTGCTCCAGGGGGCCCATGCCTGCAGCTGTGTAAGGGGCCCCAAAATTCCTGATGGCGACCCTGCTTGGCGGGATCCACTGTTGAGGGAGTGGTCTATAGATGCTGGCTGCTAGGAGATTTACTGCTGCTGATGGGGGTCTGTTGTTGTAGTGGTAGATCTAATGTTGCTGGAGGGTATTTTGTTGTAGGGGGTATATTGTTGCAGGGGGTGTTTTGTTGCTGGGTGGACTTTTGTTGCTGGGGGATTTAGTTGGGGGGGGGGTATATTATTGCTTTGGGGAACTTTTGTTGCTGGGTTGTATTTATTGTTGCTGGGGGGCAACTGTTGCTTGGAGGGATCCACTGTTGAAGGAGTGGTCTATTATTGCTGGTTGCAAAGTGTCTATTGATGCTGGCTGCTGAGAGATCTATTGCTGCTGACTGGGGTCTACTGTTGCTGGGGTGGATCTATTGTTGCTGTAAGGTATTATGTTCTGGGGGTATATTTTTGCTGGGGGGATCTATTTTTGCTGGGGGTGTCTAATATTGTTCAGGTGGATCTTCTGTTGCTGGAGGGTATTTTGTTGTAGGGGGTATATTGTTGCTGGGGATATTTTGTTGCTGGTTGGTCCTATTGTTGCTGGGGTCTTTAGTTATGCGGGCATCAAGGTGGCTTCCGTCTCCTCCCTCCTCCTCGGCGGCCAATTGTACCGCTTCTCCTTTCGACCAATCGGGAACCACATTTTGGTCACTAGATGGTGCTAAGTAGATGAGGAAACTCATATGATGCTTAGCACCGTCTAGTGGCCAAATGTGGTATTTTTTCAGTTTAAATCGATTTAAAATATTCGATTAGCACAGGAAATGGCCTAATAATATTTACTTTTTTTTTTTTTTTGTCTCATTCGAATGTACACGCACTTTCACACCCAGACAGTGCATTCAAAAACAAGAAACCAACACATTACTTTCTTAACATATTAATGATTGCATAATTTGTCTGCGGCCTGGCTCAGCGCTATCCATCACAGACGCAGTTGTGATGCATCCTAATGGTCACTGCCAGACTCGGCATAATGACGGCGCTAGAGGCGGAGAAAACGCAGGGCCCGCCGAATCAAACAATCGCCTTGCCTTTTATTTATGTCATGATTTCAAGGCTCGTTCTCTTTGATTCACAAAAGCTGTCATCCTCCTCAGGCACACATGCAAATGATATCTCGTGAATCTACGATACATAAAACGGAACACCTCTTTGCAAATCAAATTAAAATTTATAATTAACAAACTCCTTCTTCAAGTAGATACTTCATGTCAGATGCAGGGAGACGATAGCATTAATCAACCACCTTTTTAATTAGCTGCTAGCTTTCTGTGTGAATATGATTTTTTTTTTTTTTATCTACTTTCTTTTTCTTTGTCAAAAGAAACTTTGTAACTATAAATTTATTTCAGAGATACCAATGAAGCCTTTCCATATCTGTTGGGGGGTATTACCGTGGGCTCTCCCTGTCCTCTTCTCGTACCTACAGTGCCTTGAAAAAGTATTCATACCCATTAGAATTTTCCACATGTTGTCATGTTACAACCAAAAACGTAAATGGATTTTATTGGGATTTTATGTGAGAGGCCAACACAAAGTGTCACATAATTGTGAAGTGGAAGGAAAATGATAAATAATTTTCAAAAATATTTAACAAATAAATATGTGAAAAGTGAGGGGTACATTTGTCTGGCACCCCCCGGAGTCAATACTTTGTAGAACCCCCTTTCTCTGCAATTACAGCTGTAAGTCTTTTTGGGGGTGTCTCTACCAGCTTTGCACATCTAGAGAGGGACATTTCTGCCCATTCTTCTTTGCAGAATATCTCAAGCTCTGTCAGATTGGATGGAGAGCGTCTGTGAACAGCAATTTTCAAATCTTGCAACAGATTCTCAATGTGATTTAGGTCTGGACTGTGACTGGGCCATTCTAACACATGAATATGCTTTGATCTAAACCATTCCATTGTAGCTCTGGCTGTATGTTTCGGGTCGTTGTCCTGCTGGAAGGTGAACCTCCGCCCCAGTCTCAAGTCTTTTGCAGACTCTAAAGCCTAGTACACACGGCCGAGATTCTCGTCAGGAAAAAAACATTGTCTTTCCTGACGAGAATCTTGACAAGAAACTTGTCCCGGCCGAGTGTACACACGTACGATTCAAAAGAACCGCCGTTCTTTTGAATAGCACAAACGCGGTGACGTCATCGACTACGACGAGCGTGCGCTCGTCACATTTGATGCCGTTGCCGCCATCTTGCTGCACCCTATGCCTAGGAAGCTACCGCGCATGCATTAAAGTCATTTCGAGCATGCGCAGGTTTCCACGGCGACAGGTACGTGTACACACGCTCGGGTTTCTCGTCGAGAAACAGGCCGACGAGATTCTCGACGAGAAAAAAGACAGCAGGTCGTCTTTTTTCTCGTCGGGGAATCTGGGCAGTTTTCTTGACGAGAAAACTGAAACCCGCGTACACACAGCCGGTTTTCTTGGCAAGAAAGCTCTCCTGGCAGTTTTCTTGTCGTTTTTTGCCGAGAAAACCGGTCGTGTGTACGCGGCCTAACAGGTTTTCTTCTAAGATTGCCCTGTTTTTTGGCTCCATTCATCTTCCCATCAACTCTGACCAGCTTCCCTGTCCCTGCTGAAGAAAAGCATCCCCACAACATAATACTGCCACCACCATGTTTCACGGTGGGGATGGTGTGTTCAGGGTGATGTGCAGTGTTAGTTTTCCGCCACACGTAGCGTTTTGCTTTTAGGCCAAAAAGTTCAATTTTGGTCTCATCTGACCAGAGCACCTTCTTCCACATGTTTGCTGTGTCCCCCACATGATTGCTGTGTCCCCCACATGTTTGCTGTGTCCCTCACATGGCTTCTTGCAAACTGCAAATGGGACTTCTTATGGCTTTCTTCCAACAATGTCTCTCTTCTTGTCACTCTTCCATAAAGGGCAGATTTGTGGAGAAGCACGACTAATAGTTGTCCTGTGGACAGATTCTCCCACCTGAGCTGTGGATCTCTGCAGCTCCTCCAGAGTTACCATGGACCTCTTGGCTGCTTCTCTGATGAATGCTCTCCTTGCCCGGCCCGGTCAGTTTAGGTGGACGGCCATATCTTGGTAGGTTTGCAGTTGTGCCATAAGCCTCATACACGCAATCGGATTTCCATCGGTAAAAAAATCGCAATAAGCGTTTTTTGATTGGTTTGCGCAAAATTTATAGCGTCTACCAAATAGGGGATAGTTTTATTGCATTTTTATTAATAATTTTTTTTTCTAGTAATGGCGGTGATCAGCGATTTTTATCGTGACTGCAACATTATGACGGACACATCGGACACTTTTGACACTATTTTGGTGACCATTGTCATTTTTACAGCGATCAGTGCTATAAAAATGCACTGATTACTGTAAAAATGACACTGGCAGTGAAGGGGTTAACCAGGAGGGGGCGCTGTAGGGGTTAAGTGTGCCCTGATTTGTGTTTCTTACTGTGGGGGGGGCATGGCTTAGCGTGTGACGTCACTGATCGTCGTTCCCTATGACAGGGAACAGGCGATCAGTGACAGGCTCACTAGGAAGCACGGGGAGAGGTTTGTTTACACTTACCTCTCCCCGTTCTTCCTCTCTGTGAACCGATCCCGGGACACCAGTGGCGATGGGGTCCGCTGTTCCCGCGGGGATGGTCACGGAGAAGAGGACCGGGTCGCGAGCACGCCGGCGCGCTCGCCACCCACAGCTGGGCTCTTAAAGGGGACGTACCTGTACGCCCTTGTGCCCAGCCGTGCCATTCTGCCAATGTACATCAGCGTGCGGCGGTCCTTATGTGGTTAATACAAAAGGTGGTGGATGTGTCCCTTCCGCTTGATCCCCTAAACTATCTATTAGGCCTTCCCTTTTCAGGCATAGCCAAAAAAGATAAATCGACTGATTTCATATATCCTTCTAGCTGCCAAAAGGCTCATTCCATTGCGCTGGTTGTCCAATACACCTCCTCCGTGGTCCAGATTTCTGCAATTGGTAGCTGAGATTCGAAGGATGGAATGCCAGACAGCCTCTGTACATGACGCCATTCCCCAATTTGATAAAATCTGGGAACCTTGGGATCGATCGGAATTTGGGACCCCTCTGCCAACCACTACATCTTAAATTGTATTAACCTCTGTAGATTCCCTCACCCCCCCCCCCTTCTGATACATACTGTGAGGGGGTTAGCTCAGCAGCGGGTGTGTGTGACCCCCTGGATGGGTTCACCACACAAAAACAGGCACAGCATACGGAGTTGTAGGTGAAAAACAAAAAAGGTGCGGTTTATTTAAACTATATACAGTGTAAAATATAACAGCAAAACAAAAAGAAACATGAAAATAAATCCTGGTCAGCTTGACCGCTTACTACACATAGTTTCCCTATCTAACAACTAGGTGCAACCTTGTGCTGCCCCAGCCCCTATCTCCCTGTTTTAGAAGTTTTAGCCACACAGGCTTTGTCTCACCGCACAGGACAGAACGCAGACTCCCCAGTCTACACAACACAGAACTGGTTCCAGGATGGAGCATCTCCCTTAGCATGCTGGGAGTTCTTGTAGAGGCCCTAATGAGCCCACTTGCTTCAGCTGGGCTCATTAACTCTTCCCCTGCAAGACTCCCAGCACTCCCCCTAGTGGTATAAATTGGCATAAAGCCTGAATCTAGGACATATATATCTCCCATCCTGGATGCAACCTGGTGATTTTACCTGCCTGCTGTCACAATATTAATTGGTACCTTTTTGAGCTTCCTGTTTCTTCTTGTATACCCTAAAAATGCTCTTATTTTCATAATAGACCTCTGTTCTGTCTCTTGTTATTTACCTACAAGTTGTTCATATTTTTTGATATGCTGGGCAGATCACCCCTGTGCTCTGCATATGTGGACATTCTTTATTTGTACCTTTATACTTTTTTGTTACGATTCAGATATTTGTATGTTCGTAACAATTTCTTTTTTTGATAACCCAATAAAAAAAAAATACAATTTAAAAAAAAAAAAACCCTGCCATCACACATTTGTTGTCAGAAAATCCGATCGTGTGTACAAGGCTTTACTCTTTCATTTTCGGATGATGGAGTGAACAGAGCTCCGTGAGATGTTCAAAGCTTGGGATATTTTTTTTATAACCGAACCCTGCTTTATACTTCTCCACAACTTTATCCCTGACCTGTCTGGTGTGTTCCTTGGCCTTCATGATGCTGTTTGTAAGATTCTCTAACAAACCTCTGAGGGCTTCATAGAACAGCTGCATTTATACTGAGATTAAATTACACACAAGTGGACTCTATTTACCGTATATACTCGAGTATAAGCCGACCCGAATATAAGCCGAGGCACCTAATTTTACCACAAAAAACTGGGAAAACTTATTGACTCGAGTATAAGCCTAGGGTGTCCATCTGCATGCCTCACTGTGCCTCACTTTGCCTCACTGTGTCCATGTGCATGCCTCACTGTGTCCATGCCTCACTGTGCCCATGACTAGACTGACGTTTAACATGGGAGTCTATGGAAGGTGTGCCCGGCTTTGGAAAATCGGTGCTCCCCGGCCGTAGGTCCCCCAGACAACAAACTTTGCACACTTGTAGAGAGGAAATGGGGCTACATGTGTGCCAAGTTCCGGGTCCTGGGGACCTACGCCTGGCTGGTAACGGTTCCCCAAAATCACTGGAGAAATTACTGTTTAACATGGGAGTCTATGGAAGGGGTGCCCGGATTTGAAAAATCGGTGCTCCCCGGCCGTAGTTCCCCTGGACAAAAAACTTTGCACACTTATAGAGAAGGAGTGGGGCTACATGTGTGTCCAGGGGACCTACGGACAGCCGGTACCGGGTCCCCAAAGTTCGGGAGATCAGGCGCAAAAAGGTGACTTGAGTATAAGCCGAGGGGGGCATATTCCGCACAAAAAAAATGTGCTGAAAAACTCGGCTTATACTCGAGCATATACGGTACTAATTAGGTGACTTCTGAAGGCAATTGGTTCCACTAGATTTTAGTTAGGAGTATCAGAGTAAAGGGGGCTGAATACAAAAACCTTCATTTTTCAAAGATCATTTCTCATTTTCCTTCCACTTCACAATTATGTGCCACTTTGTGTTGGTCTATCACATAAATTCCCAATAAAATACATTTACATTTTTGGTTGTAACCTGATGAAATGTGGAAAATGTCAAGGGGTATGAATACTTTTTCAAGGCACTGTATATCCTGTAAACCTGCAAAAGTATGTTTTCATGGATAGTTGAGTCTCTTGTTTCCATGTCCTAGGCATGTAACGATAGGAATTGGGGGTGGGGGGGGGGGCGGCAGAAAAATGGCAGCAGGTGCTCTGGACTGATGAGTCAGGATGTGAATATTTGGCTGTGACAGGAGGCAGTTTGTTGGGGGAAGGGCTGGAGCATTATGGAGGTTCCTTGCAAGTTTGGGGTGGAATTTCTACAAATAGAGTGATGTGGTCAGGATCAATGCTGAGAAATACAGGCAGATACTTCTCCATCATGCCATACCATCAGGGAGGCGTGTGATTGGCCCCAAATGTATTCTGCAGCAGAACAATCACTCCAAACATACAGCCAATGTCATTAAAAACTATCTTCAGTGTAAAGAACAACAAGAAGACCTGGAAGTGATGGTTTGTCCCCCACAGAGCCCTGATCTCAACATTATGGAGTCTGTCTGGGATGACATGAAGAGACGGAAGGATTCGAGGCAACCAACATCCTCAGAAGATCTGTGCTTAGATCTCCAAGATGTTTGGAACAACCCACCTGCCGAGTTCCTTCAAAATCTGTGTACAAGTCTACCTAAAACTAGAACTGACGCTGGCTTGAAGGCAAAGGGAGGTCACATCAAATATTGATTGGATTTGGATTTCTCTTCTGTCCATTTACTTTTCATTTTAATTGATAAAGATAAACTATGAACACTTCTTTTTCTGGAAGCATTCTTCACACCAGCCTAAAACATTTGCACAGTACTGTATAGTATAATATTTGTATATATTAGGCTGTTTTTTAGATCATCTTGTTTTTTTCCTGTGTTGTCTTGCCTTCTTATGCCGCGTACACACGACTGTTATTCATGTCATGGAAAAAAAACAATGTTTTTCTCGACGTGATTTTTTGTGTTTCCTCTCAAGCCTGCCTTGCATACACACGTTCGTGAAAAAAAAAAAACGCTTGAGCAAAGCGCGGTGACGTACAACACGTACCACGGCACTATAAAGGGGAAGTTCCATTTGAATGGCGCCACCCTTTTGGACGCTTTTGCTGATCCTCGTGTTAATAAAGTTTGGTGAGCGACGATTCGCGCTTTTCAGTCTTCGTGCTTTTCAGTCCGTTACAGCGTGACGAATGTGCTATCTCCATTACGAACGCTAGTTTTACCAGAACGAGCGCTCCCGTCTCATAACTTGATTCTGAGCATGCGCATTTTTTTTCCCCTCGTAAAAGCATACACACGACCGTTTTTCACAACGTTAAAAAGAACAACGTAAAAAAACGACGGGGAAAAATAGAGCAGGTTCTAATTTTTTTTCGGGCATTTTTCTTGTTGAGAAAAATGCTCTGAAGTGGAACCGCCGCTATGATCATTCTTATGGTGCGCAGAATCGTCGGCAGAAGAGAAGGATATCTGAATGATGCCTCTAGCTGCAGGCATCATTAAGATATCCCCCCACAAACCCAAGACGTCATATGACGTCCACCCGGAGGTGAACAAATAGCACCAAAAGAAAGCTCTATTTGTGGGTAAAATAGGACGTCAATTTTGTTTGGGTACAGCGTCGCACAGCCGCCCAATTGTGAGTTAAATCGACGCAGTGCCATATCTCAAAAAATGGCCCGGTCATTGAGCAGCCAATTCTTCCGGGGCTGAAGTGGTTAAAACAAAGCTCTTCCAGCGCCAAGCTCTCAAGGCTGCAGGCGCTCCCATCTTCACCTGTCTTCCTTCCGGGTTCCCGGACTCCGGCCATGTGACTGGCCTGAACCACAATGACACCACTCCCGTGCTGGAGCCGCTGGCGTTTACCACACAGGACTCTGAAGGAAGGGCCCGGGTTGTCATTCCTTCAGGGCGCATGTGCCAGTGATGTCACTGGCTGTATGTACACTAAGTATTCCCTAGTGCCCGTTTAGGAGATATTTACACCTCTTATAGGTAAGCCTTATTATAGTAGGGTGACCAGACATCCCCGGTTTCTGGGGACAGTCCCCAGATTGAGGACACTGTCCCCGGACCAAGTCTGTCGCCGGTTTTGTCCCCGGATTGGATTTGAACAGGTGCTGGGGCAATTTCAAAGACAGTCAGTGCAGAATTTAAAAAAATCTGAATTACACCCCCTCACTCTGCCGCTCCTACTAGCTTAAGGGGTGTATTTTCCATTATCTGTGCCCCTTTCTGATGATCATGTGCTGGTCGGAGCGGAGGGAATATTTCTTCAGTTTCGGGTCCATGCCCATTTAGCTCCGCTCGCATTTTCTTCTGCCTTGGCTCAAGTCCCGGCCAGCCGCCTGCTCCTTGCCTTCCCCGGCGGAGTGATCTTGCTCCGCTCCCCACCCAGTAGTATCTGGGGCCCGAAGAGCAAGACTTGACAGGCGGGCGGGCAGAGAGTCACCGATTGCTGCCATTACTAGTAAAAAAAAAAAAATGTCCCCGGATTTCATTTAAAAAATCTGGTCACCTTATATTATAGGCTTACCTATAGGTAAAAGTCAGAGATAGGCTTTGTAACGGCACCCAAAGTATGAAAGGGGTTAACGCCGTTTAAGATATTCCCTCTCCTGAACACACATCCACTACCGACACTCCACAGTCAGGCGACCGCTTCCCATAGGAATAATTCTTCCAGAAGTACGAGACAAACACTCTGTATGAAGTTTCCAGCTGGTCTGACAATCTTTAATGACAAACTCCAAGTTTTATACACACAGAGAGGAGGTTCTTACATTCTCCTCATTTTCCTCTGACAATACACCTTTGACCAGGCCTAATTTACATGAGCTAATTAACTACAGCTGATGACTCAGACACATGACCTTCAGGCTATCCTTACTGTCTCCTAAACCCATTATCAAAGGACTTCTTTACACAATACAGGGCCAATTATCACAATGAAAGATCCTCAGAAGCCACCCTAGATTCATTTACATCACAACAGGCAGGGGGGCTGGAGTTGGTGACATTAGCATCTAACAGTATGTGTCCCAACATTATGAAGGAGTCACTTTTTCAGTTAACCTGTTGAGTTCATAATCAAACAGTAAATAGTTCTTTACAGATATCCTGGGGAATATTGTGGAAAAATATCACTGTCCCATTTTAAAGCAATCCAAGACATATTCTTAATGTCCATTATTTTCTTGCTCACCCTGTGCCCAAAGTGACCCCTGTCACAGGCTTGTCCACATGTGATGTGCATAGTAGGCTTGTGCAATTCGTTTCGTAACGAATCGAAATTCGTCCGAATTTAGCAACTTTCGGACATTCGGAAGCATTCGAATTTCCGAACAAAGCAATTACGAATAAAACCGAATCCAAAATAAATTATACCGCAAAATAGCGATTGCCCGAATGTCTTCGGCATAATTCGTTATGAAAAAAGTTACGAATGTACGAATCCATACGAAGCACAATAACACTCTGCTCTGCTCTCTGCTCCTCCCTCACCGTACTGAACTCCCTCTCAAAATGGTGTACAGGGGGCGGAGGCTATAGCCGCATGTAAAAAACAAAAGTAAAATACGAGATTTCTAATCCATTCGAAGCACAATAACACTCTGCTCTGCTCTCTGCTTCTCCCTCACCCTGCTGAACGCTCTCAAAATGGTGTACAGGGGGGGCGGAGTCTATAGCCGCATGTAAAACACGAAAGTAAAATACGAGATTTCGAATCGTTACAAATAACCGCTATGTATTTAGAAAAGTACAAATCCAGCGTCGTTGTGAGAGAGACACGGAAAATTACGAATCAACGAACCCAAAAAAAGTTAGGAAAGTAGGAGTTGTGTCCAGAATCAACGAAAAACAACGTACCCTACCGAAAGTACGAATTATAAATCAACTAAAAATTCAACGAAAAATGACGCTTGCGAAAATACAAATTAGTCCAAACACGAAAAATCCCATCTAACAAAATTACGAATGATTACGAATCAACAGGATCGAAAAGAAACGAACCGAAACTAAACAAATTTTTCCGTTGTGCACAAGTCTAGTGCATAGCACCATGGCTTTGGCTATTTAGCGAAAATATAATTTGAGACTTTCCCTGCGGGGGTGGGGGTTCTGTCAGGTAGGCTGTACAGGGCCCCCGTGATTTCTAACAATAGCACTGCTTGCACTGATTGGTGAAAGAAACTGGACACATCTACTGTGGCTCCTATGGAGGTAGCGCTACACAAGAAATCCCGATAAATGGTCACAAGACAAGTATCAGAAAGGACATCTTTACAGCTGTAGACAGATAACACGCCATTCCGTGATTGAATACATGTCCGCGTTCACAGCGGTTGATTTGCTAAACTAATTGTGGCAGACAGAGAAAATTGCAGAAATATTGCCAGGAAATTGTTAGTGGGGCAAACGTTAACCAGACAACAATTCCTTCATTAGATGTCTGCAAGGACAGGAACTCTACAGCATCAGAATTCCGGCGTAACGTAGCGGCAGATCTACGTACAACAGGCACTTACCACTCATACTGGGAATCCTATTTTCTCTCCCCTGAATGTCTAATATACTCACAAAACACTATTCGAAAAGCAATCTGCACCAACATCTCCCTGCAGATAGTCCGCAGGCACCATACATCGCCTAAAGCAGCTCCTGAACTAGATGGATGAACTTTATCAATAATTTGAGCTATAACTTTAAAAATACATGACATTCTGCTCTCTAATGCCGCGTACACACGACCGCTTTTCTCGACGAGAAAAAATGCATTTTTTTTTTTCGCCGAGAAAAACGATCGTCTGTGGGCTTTATGTCGTTTTTCTCGTCTAGAAAAACGGCATAAAAAACGACGAGAAAATTTAGAACATGTTCTAAATTTTCTCATCGTTTTTTCCAGCATTTTTTTCCGCTGCAGTTTTCCCATAGGGAAACACTGCCGCGGAGCCCACAGACGGCCGTTTTTCTCGTCAAGAGAAAAAATGACGGGAAAAACGACCGTGTGTAGGGAACCAAGCAGTTCCCTCGTTTTTCCTGTCATTATTCACGGCGGTTTTTTAACCGCCGTGAATAATGATCGTGTGTACGCGGCATAAGAATACATTTCTTCTCATCCTCTGTGGAGCTGTTTTATTAGTTCTTGTTTGCCGTGTGCAATGACTCGGGTCGGTGTGTTTTCTCCTGCTGCACCATTGAGTCTTGATTGACTCCCATGCCGCAAACATTGCTGTCTCTGGCTCCATTGGATTATTGTGTTACACAAATCTCAGGTTTAAATGAAACGCGGGGCTTACAGTCTGCAATCTCTTCTTTTTTTTTTTAGCGTGTAATTAGAAAGGTATCAAGTTGCTCCCTGACGCTTTAGGCGTTCTCAGTACAATTAATAGAAAATGTAAAATCGTTTTGCAGTTGTCTTGCTCAGGGCAACACTGGAGGCTGTTGATACGGGTTCCATAGGTTCATCGTATTTGACTCTTTATGACCTTATGGGCTTTAGAAAACTGGGGTTGTCCGCCTAAATCAGTGGCGGATGGTGCTCAAAAATTTTTGGGGGGTGCAAACAAACTGAAAAATAAAAAAAAACATCAATTGCCGCCACTGTGCCCATTAAACGCCCAAATGAAGCAAGTTTGTCCCCAAATGCAGCCAGTTTGTCCCCAAATACAGCCAGTTTCCCCCCAAGTACAGGCAGTTTGTCCCAAAATGCAGCCAGTTTATCCCCAAATGCAGCAAGTTTGTCCCCAAATGCAGCCAGTTTATCCCCAAATGCAGCCAGTTTGTCCCCAAATGCAGCCAGTTTTTTTCCTCACACACGCACTGTGTATACAAGG
Source organism: Rana muscosa (assembly GCA_029206835.1). NCBI lineage: Eukaryota > Metazoa > Chordata > Amphibia > Anura > Ranidae > Rana > Rana muscosa. Next base: position 482,064,998 of record CM055127.1, read on the forward strand.
AAGGCGGGCAGCGGAGCTGAGCGGTTTCCCTCTGGGTGGTGAGTCCCCTGGGTCCCCCCCCCCCTGTCGGTGCAGCAAGGAGGGTGAACTTCTTAAAAAGTCTGTTTATTGCACAAAGTTATATGGTTTTCTAGTGTATATAATTTGCATAGACGGATATTTTTACACAGATTATTTTTGCACTGGATTGTTGCACTTTTTTATTTGAATTTTTCACAGTGTTATTTTATATCTATTCACCTTTATGAAGAGTCATTTATGGATGTGTTCTCTTTGTGACCTTATGGGCTTTAGAAAACTGGGGTTGTCCGCCTGAGTCAGTGGCGGATGGTGCTCAAAATTTTTGGGGGGGTGCAAACAAACTGAAAAATAAAAAAAAAAACATCAATTGCCGCCACTGTGCCCATTAAACGCCCAAATGCAGCAAGTTTGTCCCCAAATGCAGCAAGTTTGTCCCCAAATGCAGCCAGTTTCCCCCCAAATGCAGCCAGTTTCCCCCCAAATACAGGCAGTTTCCCCCCAAATGCAGCCAGTTTGTCCAGAAATGCAGCCAGTTTGTCCCCAAATGCAGTCAGTTTGTCCACAAATACAGACAGTTTGTCCCCAAATGCAGTCAGTTTGTCCACAAATACAGACAGTTTGTCCCCAAATGCAGCAAGTTTGTCCCCAAATGCAGCAAGTTTGTCCCCAAATGCAGCCAGTTTGTCCCCAAATGCAGCCAGTTTGTCCCCAAATGCAGCCAGTTTCCCCCCAAATGCAGCCAGTTTGTCCCCAAATGCAGCCAGTTTCCCCCCAAATGCAGCCAGTTTCCCCCCAAATGCAGCCAGTTTGTCCCCAAATGCAGCCAGTTTGTCCCCAAATGCAGCCAGTTTGTCCCCAAATGCAGCCAGTTTTTTTCCTCACACACGCGCTGTGTATACAAGGAAGGCGGGCAGCGGAGCTGAGCGGTTTCCCTCTGGGTGGTGAGTCCCCTGGGTCCCCCCCCCCCCTGTCAGTGCAGCAAGGAGGGTGAACTTCTTAAAAAGTCTGTTTATTGCACAAAGTTATATGGTTTTCTAGTGTATGTAATTTGCATAGACGGATATTTTTACACAGATTATTTTTGCACTAGATTGTTGCACTTTTTTATTTGAATTTTTCACAGTGTTATTTTATATCTATTCACCTTTATGAAGAGTCATTTATGGATGTGTTTTGCTATTATCACTCCTGAATTATTTGATGTTTTATGCACATTATTGTATACAGTTTAATATTTTTATAGTAAGCGCCCCCTCATCCCTTTATATTGCTATACCTTTCAGTGTGTGAACACTTTTCAGGTGGCTGCTACTTTTTAGTTTCTTAGTATTATATATCCCTTGTTGGTTTGCACATTAGTTCCCCCTATTTATATATATATAGTGGGTACAGAAAGTATTCAGACCCCTTTAAATTTTTCACTCTTTGTTATATTGCAGCCATTTGCTAAAATCATTTAAGTTCATTTTTTTCCTCATTAACCACTTCAATACCATGCACTTATACAGCTTCCTGCCCAAGCCAATTTTGAGCTTTCAGCGCTGTCCCAATTTGAATGACAATTGCGCAGTCATGCTACACTGTACCCAAACAAATTTTTTATCATTTTGTTCCCACAAATAGAGCTCTCTTTCGGTGGTATTTGATCGCCTCTGCGATTTTTATTTTTTGCACAACAAATAAAAAAAGAGCGAAAATTTTGAAAAAAACAACGTTTTTCTTTGTTTCTGTAATTTTTTTTGTAAATAAGTACCTTTTCTACTTCAATGACGGGCACTGATAAGGCGGCACTGACGGGCACTGATAAGGCGACACTGATGGGCACCGATGAGGTGGCACCAATGAGGTGGCACTGATGAGGTGGCACTGATGATGGGCACTGATAGGCGGCACTGATGGGCACTGATATGTGGCACTGGTATGCGGCACCGATTGACACTCATAGGCGGCACTGATTGGCACTCATAGGCGGCACTGATTGGCACTCATAGGCGGCACTGATTGGCACGTATAGGCGGCACTGATGGGCACTTATAGGCGGCACTGATAGGTGGCACAGACGGGCACTGATAGGTGGGCACTTATGGGCACGGATGGGCACTGATAGGTGGCGCTGATGGACACTAGTAGGTGGCACTGATGGACACTGATGCCCAGCAATGCCAGCCACCACACATTGTGGTGGTGCCATCATAGTGCCAGTCAGTGCCCATTTGTGGGCACTGATTGGCATATTTTTTATTTTATTTTTTATTACATGCGGATGGCCATGGGGGCCATCCACATGCTTGGAGCGTCCTGGGGGGGTTCCCTGGTGGTCTAGTGTGGGTATCCGAGGGGGGGCTGCGCTGATAAACGATCAGCGCGAACCCCCCCTGTCAGGAGAGCCGCCGATCGGCTCTCCTCTACTCGCGTTTGTCAGACGCGAGTGAGGAAGAGCCGATCAGCGGCTCTTCCTGTTTACATCGTGATCAGCCGTGATTGGACACGGCTGATCACGTGGTAAAAAGCCTCCGCCGAAAGCTTTTTACCGAGATCAGTGTAGCGGTGGGTCAGACTGAGCCACCGCTCCACCGATCGCCGCGATGCGCGCCCCCCCAGGCGCGCGGCGGCTGTTATCCCGCAGGACGTCATATGACGTCCAGTGTGGATAACTGAACCACTTCCCGGACGTCAATCTGCTATTGACGGGGCGGGAAGTGGTTAATGTACACACAGCACCCCATATTGACAGAAAAACACAGAATTGTTGACATTTTTGCAGATTTATTAAAAAATAAAAAGTGAAATATCACATGGTCCTAAGTATTCAGACCCTTTGCTCAGTATTTAGTATTTGCACCCTTTTGATGAGTCTTTTTGGGAAAGATGCAACAAGTTTTTCACACCTGGATTTGGGGATCCTCTGCCATTCCTCCTTGCAGATCCTCTCCAGTTCTGTCAGGTTGGATGGTAAACGTTGGTGGACGGCCATTTTTAGGTCTTTCCAGAGATGCTCAATTGGGTTTAGGTCAGGGCTCTGGCTGGGCCATTCAAGAACAGTCACAGAGTTGTTGTGAAGCCACTCCTTCGTTATTTTAGCTGTGTGCTTAGGGTCATTGTCTTGTTGGAAGGTAAACCTTCGGCCCAGTCTGAGGTCCTGAGCACTCTGGAGAAGGTTTTCATCCAGGATATCCCTGTACTTGGCCGCATTCATCTTTCCCTCGATTGCAACCAGTCGTCCTGTCCCTGCAGCTGAAAAACACCCCCACAGCATGATGCTGCCACCACCATGCTTCACTGTTGGGACTGTATTGGACAGGTGATGAGCAGTGCCTGGTTTTCTCCACACATACCACTTAGAATTAAGGCCAAAGAGTTCTTTCTTGGTCTCATCAGACCAGAAAATCTTATTTCTCACCATCTTGGAGTCCTTCAGGTGTTTTTTAGCAAACTCCATGCGGCTTTCATGTGTCTTGCACTGAGGAGAGGCTTCCGTCGGGGCAAACTCTGCCATAAAGCCCCGACTGGTGGAGGGCTGCAGTGATGGTTGACTTTCTACAACTTTCTCCCATCTCCCGACTGCATCTCTGGAGCTCAGCCACAGTGATCTTTGGGTTCTTCTTTACCTCTCTCACCAAGGCTCTTCTCCCACGATAGCTCAGTTTGGCCGGACGGCCAGCTCTAGGAAGGGTTCTGGTCATCCCAAATGTCTTCCATTTAAGGAATATGGAGGCACTGAGCTCTTAGGAACCTTAAGTGCAGCAGAATTTTTTTTGTAACCTTGGCCAGATCTGTGCCTTGCCACAATTCTGTCTCTGAGCTCTTCAGGCAGTTCCTTTGACCTCATGATTCTCATTTGCTCTGACATGCACTGTGAGCTGTAAGGTGTTATATAGACAGGTGTGTGGCTTTCCTAATCAAGTCCAATCAGTATAATAAAACACAGCTGGACTCAAATGAAGGTGTAGAACCATCTCAAGGATGATCAGAAGAAATGGACAGCATCTGAGTTATATATATGAGTGTCATAGCAAAGGGTCTGAATACTTAGGACCATGTGATATTTCAGTTTTTCTTTTTTAATAAATCTGCAAAAATGTCAACAATTCTGTGTTTTTCTGTCAATATGGGGTGCTGTGTGTACACTAATGAGGAAAAAAAATTAACTTAAATGATTTTAGCAAATGACTGCAATATAACAAAGAGTGAAAAATTTAAGGGGGTCTGAATACTTTCCGTACCCACTGTATATATATTGATTATTATTTTTTTAACGGCATGCTTCCCATGTACAATACATGGGATACTAAGGAGGTGTAACCATCAATTAATTCTTACATATTCATAGCAAACCCTTGCATATAAAAAATTGGGATTCTTAGTTCACATATATTGTAATACATGTTCCAGCTGGCCAACTGTTTCAAGTAGTCCCTTTTTGGCCAACTGCATCAAAGCGATCCTCCTCTGGTCAACTACATCACAGTGATCCCTCTTTGGCCAACTCCATGTACGTGATCCCTCTCTGGCCAACTGCATCAAAGTGATCCCTCTCTGGCCAACTGCATCAAAGTGATCCCTCTCTGGCCAACTGCTTTAAAGCGATACCGCTCTGGTCAACTGAGACAAAGTGATCCCTCTCTGATCAACTACACAAAAGTGATCTCTTTCTGGTCAACTGCATCAAAGTGATCCCTCTCTGGCAAACTATGTGTAGCGCACACACCCCCTTCTCCTGGTCTGTTTCGGCTCCTCTTAGGAGAAAGGGGCACACTGCACCACAAGCCCGTACCCTCCTGTGTTAAGAGGTTAGGCGGTGTTGTTTTTGGGCCTTGTCTGCAGCCGGGGCATAAAGTCCTCCTGAGAATGATTCTCAACTCTACAGTGTGTAGATGCAAGTCCTTGATTTCCCCAGGAACATAAAATGTCCACACCAGCTGAAAGTCCAACTCAATCTTTATTTTTCACTTGCACAACACATATTCTCTTGGATAGACGAAAGGTTGGAGTAAAGACACAGGATAGCTTTAAGGTGTGGAGGAGGTCCAGGCACAAACGTAGCTCAAACTCCTAGGACTGTTCAGATTCTCAAACAGTTTTGGCGCATGGTCTCTGCCACAGACCATGAGGTTGGTCTCTGCCACAGACCTGGTGGATAAGGTCACTGCCACTGACCTGGCGAACAGGGTCACTGCCACTGACCGGGTGAATATGGTCACTGCCACTGACCTGGTGAATATGGATTTCCTTCCTAGGACATAGACATCCCCCCAGAGAGTCAACAGACCCCTTCCTTCACCGTGTCCACAGCACCAGTCCTTCGGAACAGGTCCTCCCTTCTCTTAGGGTGCGGGTCCCCTCACAAGGCGGCACCCTGGACTCCTCGATCCCTTGTGGACCCCAGCCAAAGGCTCCTGGGCTCCAGGCCATCACTGCAACTCCTGGGCCTCCATACCCAGGCGAACAGGAGCGGTGAGATAGTACCTCACCCCAGGCTAAATGTGCCTGAGGTGGAACCGGAACAAGGCCTCCAGGCCTAGGGCACCCGGAGATGATGAATCACACTCCCACACACCCAGGCTGAAGGTGCCTGGGCGTGGACGGACGAAGACCCCTCTCAGAAGATGTCCGCCCCTTTTATATCCTCTCCCGGCATGCACAGCAGGTTCCCCGCCCTACCGTACAGCTGCCGAGAGGGGACACAGAAGGCACAGCACTGCGCTCGCAGTTCAACCCTGGCCTAGAATGGCAGCGCCACCCACCGGCCACAGGGAACACATCACCAGCATTAACCCCTGAGAACAGAAAATGGTCCATGAATCCTTTCAATTAAATGTATCTGAGCCTAGTTACCACTCAGACACTTCCCTTAAATTGAACACCACACTACATATGTCAAAGTGATCCCTCTCTAGTCAACTGCATGAAAGTGATCCCTCTCTGGCCAACTGTATCAAAGTGAATGCTACCTCCCTATGTTGAATGCATGTGGCTAGGTGTGGCTCAAAGTGGGGCTCCCCATAGAAAATGCTCTGAAATGTGTTGGCCTTATCCTTTGACCTCTTGTCATGCAAAATAAGCTTTTACCGGACTCATTTTAGATTTGTAGTGCTCTCAACCTTTTACATACTTTCTCGGATAGAATGCGGGACCTTAAAACCTCTTTTAGCAAGGTTAAAGGTCATGTACAGTGGGGCAAAAAAGTATTTAGTCAGCCACCAATTGTGCAAGTTCTCCCACTTAAAAAGATGAGAGAGGCCTGTAATTGTCATGATAGATATACCTCAACTATGAGAGACAAAATGTGGAAACAAATCCAGACAATCACATTGTCTGATTTGGAAAGAATTTATTTGCAAATTATGGTGGAAAATAAGTATTTGGTCCCCTACAAACAAGCAAGATTTCTGGTTCTCACAGACCTGTATCTTCTTCTTTAAAAGGCTCCTCTGTCCTCCACTCATTACCTGTATTAATGGCACCTGTTTGAACTTGTTATCAGTATAAAAGACACCTGTCCACAACCTCAAACAGTCACACTCCAAACTCCACTATGGTGAAGACCAAGGACACCAGAAACTAAATTGTAGACCTGCACCAGGCTGGGAAGACTGAATCTGCAATAGGTAAGCAGCTTGGTGTGAAGAAATCAACTGTGGGAGCAATAATTTGAAAATGGAAGACATACAAGACCACTGATAATCTCCCTTGATCTGGGGCTCCACACAAGATCTCACCCCGTGGGGTCAAAGTGATCACAAGAACGGTGAGCAAAAATCCCAGAACCACACGGGGGGACCTAGTGAATGACCTGCAGAGAGCTGGGACCAACGTAACAAAGGTACCATCAGTAACACACTACGCCGCCAGGGACTCAGATCCTGCAGTGCCAGACGTGTCCCCCTGCTTAAGCCAGTACATGTCCGGGCCCGTCTGAGGTTTGCTAGAGAGCATTTGGATGATCCAGAAGAGGATTGGGAGAATGTCATATGGTCATATGAAAGCAAAGTAGAACTGTTTGCTAGAAACACAACTCGCCGTGTTTGGAGTAGAGAGCTACTCTGAGTTGCAACCAAAGAACACCATACCTACTGTGAAGCATGGGGGTGGCAACATCATGCTTTGGGGCTGTTTCTCTGCAAAGGGAACAGGACGACTCATCCGTGTACATGAAAGAATGAATGGGGTCATGTATCGTGAGATTTTGAGTGCAAACCTCCTCACATCAGCAAGGGCATTGAAGATGAAACGTGGCTGGGTCTTTCAGCATGACAATGATCCCAAACACACCGCCCGGGCAACGAAGGAGTGGCTTCGTAAGAAGCATTTCAAGGTCCTGGGGTGACCTAGCCAGTCTCCAGATCTCAACCCCATAGAAAACCTTTGGAGGGAGTTGAAAGTCCGTGTTGCCCAGCGACAGCCCCAAAACATCACTGCTCTAGAGGAGATCTGCATGGAGGAATGGGCCAACATACCAGCAACCGTGTGTGACAACCTTGTGAAGACTTACAGAAAACGTTTGACCTCTGTCATTGCCAACAAAGGATATATAACAAAGTATTGAGATGAACTTTTGATATTCACCAAATACTTATGTAGCGCACCCACCCCAGCCTTCACCTGCTTTTCTTCTATTTGGCTCCTTCGCAAGAAAAGATTGAGGCACACCGCACCACAAGCCTGTACCCTCCTGGATGGGGAGGTTGAGCGGTGTTAGTTTCTCGGGCCTGCCTGCAGCCAGTGTTTAAAAACCTCCAGAGCTGACCTCGTTTCTGTGGTAGTCAGAAACAAGTCCTTAGTTCTCCCCAATAAGCAACTGTCCACACCAACTGAAAAGTCCAACTTCTTATTTATTCTTAAGGGCAATAAATAGTCTCTTTGAGAGCAGACAGGTTGAGACAAACACGGGTCAGATAAGGTGGGAGGAGGTCCAGGCACAAACCTAATTTTGGGTTTCTCCTGTTCTGGTTTGCACGAACAGGCTTGGTGCACAGTCTCTGCCACGGACCATGAGGTTGGTCACTGCCACTGACCTGGTGAATAGTTGCAAGTCACTGCCACTGACCTGGTGTGTGTAGAGACACTGCCACTGTGACAGAAAGAACCCGCACTACCTTCTTTGAGTAACTTGGCCCCTTTTTAGGATAAGAACATCCCTCCGGAGAGTTACCAGAGGCCTCCTCTGTCACCACGACTCTGCGCTGGGTCTTTAGAAAGGTTCACCTCCCTGGCCTCCTCGATCCTGGATACGGGTCCCCTCGCAAGGCAGATCCCTGAGAGCCCTCGATTCTTAGCGGACCCCAGCTGAAGGTTGCTGGGTTCCAGGCCCTCGCCAAAGTACCTCACCCCAGACTAAAGGTGTCTGGGATGGAGACAGCAGCTCCATCTCCGGGCCTAGGGCACCCGGAGAAAACACGCTCGCCCAGGCCTCCGGGCCTAGGGCCCCCGGAGACAACACGCTCGCCCAGGCCTCCGGGCCTAGGGCACCCCGAGACGACACACACACACCCAGGCCTAAGGTGCCTGGGTGCGGAACCGACCCCTCTGGAAGATGGCCGCCCCCTTTTATATGCTCTCCTGACAGGCACAGCAGGTTCCCCGCCCCGCCGTACTGCTGCCGAGAGGGGACAAGAAAAGGCACAACCCTGTACCACGGTTCAACCCGGGCCTATGGCAACAGCGCCACCTATAGGCCCCAGGGAACTGCACATCAGTACTATCTCCCAGGGACAGAAATGGTCCATGAAACCTAACAATTAGTGCATCTGAGCCTAGTTACCACTCAGATGCTCCCCCTAAATATGACACCCCGCTACACTTATTTTCCACCATAATTTGCAAATAAATTATTTCCAAACCAGACAATGTGATTGTCTGGATTTGTTTCCACATTTTGTCTCTCATAGTTGAGGTTTACCTATGATGACAATTACAGGCCTCTCTCATCTTTTTAAGTGGGAGAACTTGCACAATTGGTGGGGGACTAAATACTTTTTTGCCCCACTGTATATGATGTCTACCTGCTATTATTTTCATTGGCTGAGATTTATTTCCTCCGGCATTATTAAATGTTATCTCTGCTGACCACAAAATGAATTTTGCATGCAGAGGAGCAAGCTCTGGCGACTGGCGAGTGCCATTATTTCACGCTGCAATCTTGTCAGACACACTTAACAATAAACCTCAACTAATTAAAATTCTGAGCTGATTCGGTTTAATCACTTTCTCCATTGAGCATTGCGATTTTACACTTTTCATTTATACCACTAATAACAATATAAAGAGTTTGACAGCCCTGGAAGGAGGCCGGCAAATTGTTCTCATGTAGGGAACCATCACACCGATATAAAAAAAGAAACCGGCACCAACCTTTGTAATGAATTATGCATTTTGGCCATTGGAACCTTTCTGTAGAGAGTCTTAATTACAATTTGTGTGAATCTAACAAATACAAAATAAAATAGAACATCCAGGTAAAAATATCACACTCGTAAAGTGTCTGAAAGGATATTTAATTGTGAACCAAAGAATATATATATACACACTATATTACCAAAAGACGCCTGCCTTTACACACACATGAACTTTAATGGCATCCCAGTCTTAGTCCGTAGGGTTCAATATTGGGTTGGCCCCGCCCTTTGCAGCTATAACAGCTTCAACTCTTCTGGGAAGGCTGTCCACAAGGTTTAGGAGTGTGTCTATGGGAATGTTTGACCATTCTTCCAGAAGCGCATTTGTGAGGTCAGGCATTGATGTTGGACGAGAAGGCCTGGCTCGCAGTCTCCACTCTAATGATAAGAAATCTGTGGTCACAGGATACAATTTGATTTCATAACATCATGTGATCAGAGTGGAAGGGATTTGGTGGGTTCAGAGTGGGGGTATCTGGGGTGTGTGATTAGGGTAGGGGTATCTGGGGGTGTGATCATCAGGGTAGGGGTATCTGGGGGATGTGATCAGAGTGGGGGTATCTAGGGGGTGTGATCAGAGTGGGGGTATCTAGGGGGGGTGATTAGGGTAGAGGTATCTGGGGGTGTGATCAGGGTAGGGGTATCTGGGGGTGGGATTAGGGTAGGGGTATCTGGGGGTGGGATCAGGGTAGGGGTACCTGGGGGGTTATTAGGGTAGGGGTATCTGGGGGGTTGATCAGGGTAGAGGTATCTGGGTGTGTGATTAGGGTAGAGGTATCTGGGGGTGTGATTAGGGTAGAGGTATCTGGGGGTGTGATTAGGGTAGGGGTATCTGGGGGTGTGATCAGGGTAGGGGTATCTGGGGGTGTGATCAGGGTAGGGGTATCTGGGGGTGTGATCAGGGTAGGGGTATCTGGGGGTGTGATCAGGGTAGGGGTATCTGGGGGTGTGATCAGGGTAGGGGTATCTGGGGGTGTGATCAGGGTAGGGGTATCTGGGGGTGTGATCAGGGTAGGGGTATCTGGGGGTGTGATCAGGGTAGGGGTATCTGGGGGGTATGATCAGAGTGGGGGTATCTGGGGTGTGTGATTAGGGTAGGGGTATCTGAGGTGTGTGATTAGGGTAGGGGTATCTAAAGTGTGTGATCAGAGTAGGGGTATCTGGGGGTGTGATCAGAGTAGGGGTATCTGGGGGGTGTGATCAGAGTGGGGGTATCTGGGGGGTGTGATCAGAGTGGGGGTATCTGGGGGGTGTGATCAGAGTGGGGGTATCTGGGGGGTGTGATCAGAGTGGGGGTATCTGGGGGTGTGATCAGGGTAGGGGTATCTGGGGGTGTGATCAGGGTAGGGGTATCTGGGGGGTATGATCAGAGTGGGGGTATCTGGGGTGTGTGATTAGGGTAGGGGTATCTGGGGGTGTGATCAGAGTAGGGGTATCTGGGGGGTGTGATCAGAGTGGGGGTATCTGGGGGGTGTGATCAGAGTGGGGGTATCTGGGGGGTGTGATCAGAGTGGGGGTATCTGGGGGGTGTGATCAGAGTAGGGGTATCTAGGGGGTGTGATTAGGGTAGAGGTATCTGAGTGGGGTGATTAGAGTAGGGGTATCTGAGTGGTGTGATTAGGGTAGGGGTATCTAGTGGGTGTGATTAGGGTAGGGGTATCTAGTGGGTGTGATTAGGGTAGAGGTATCTGAGTGGGGTGATTAGGGTAGGGGCATCTAGGGGGTGTGGTCAGGGTGACAAATGACTTGCCATGTCCCAGGCGCTGACAATGCCACTGCCCCAAACCATTGTAGTTTTCCATAAAAGTGGACTGGGATGCCATACAGTCCATTTCAATGGCAAATATTGATATCAGAATGGAAGGATTACCCGAGACCTCACATCTCTGACTTTGTTACTGATAGGAATGTTTTTTTTGCCCGTTGGAAGAGTCTTTCCAATGATAGAAGAGCGTTTCGCACTCTTCGCATGCTATGTCGGTATATTTGTCTCTGTCTGCGGTATTACCAAAATACAAACAGCGAGGAAACTCTTATTTAATCATTTTTCTCAGATCTACCCACAAGGATGCCGCTTGGCACAACGCATTTCTGTTCAGCAAAGCAAATATGAGAAGAAAGAAGGAATCTACGGGGGATAGATTTCACTTTGAGTTACATTGAATTAAAGTGGACCTGTCATTTAAATCACGCTTTGCATGAATCAATAGGGCACATGTCAGCAGTACTAAGTCACATTAAGATATAGTAATACTGATGGGCCCTATTGATTTGTCAAAAAAGGGAGCTTTTACTGGGATTTTCAATTTTTTTCAACTCCTTCTTGTGATTTATTTATTTATTTCAGGTACTTATATAGCGTAGGGTGGTCTTAACAACCAATCACCCACTAGTTCATATGAAAAGTTAACCCCGTCAGCTCCTGCTCACACCCTCCATCTAGTGTGGCTGTGTGTGTGTGTGGGCAGGGGGTGATGTGAAGGGGGCAGTGTCGAGTGTGCACGGGGGGGTAGATTTGAGGGGGGGGGCAGATGTGAGAGGGGCAGAGCACGAGAGCACATTTTTTGGGGGGGGAGGGAAAGTGGAGCAGTGCTGTGGGAAAAGGGTAATGTGAAGGGGGGGGGGCAGTGCTGTGGGGGGATGTAAAGGGGAGCAGTTCTATGGGGGGATGTGAAAGGGAGCAATGCTGTGGGGGTGATGTAAAGGGGGACAAGGGATGTTGGGGGAGAGATGTAAAGGGGGCAGTGCTATGGGGGGATTTGAAGGGGAGCAGTTCTTTGGGGGGATGTGAAGGGGAGCAGTGCCATGGGGGAGCGTAAAGGGGAGCAATAATGTGGGGGATGTAAAGGGGGGCAGTGCTATGGGGGGGGGGGGAGATGTGATATAAAGGGAGGCAGTGCTGTGGGGGCAAAGATGTGATTTAAAGGGTGGCAGTGCTGTGGGGGGAGAGATGTGATGTAAAAGGGAGGAAGTGCTCTGGGGGGGGATGTGATGTAAAGGGGAGCAGTGCTGTGGGGGGATGCGAGGGGGCAGTTCTGTGGGGGGATGTAAAGGGGAGCAGTGCTGTGGGGGGCATGTGAATGGGGCAGTGCTGTGAGGAGATGTTAAGGGGAGCAGTGTTGTGGGGTATGTAACGGGGAGCAGTGTTGTGGGTGATGTAAAGGGGAGCAGTGTTGTGGGCGGATATGAAGCGGGCAGTGCTGTGGGGGGATGTGAAATTGAGCAGTGCTGTGGGGGGATGTGAAGGGGAGCAGTGCTGTGGGGGTATATGAAGGGAAGCAGTGCTGTGGGGAGATGTGAAGGGGGGCAGTGTTGTGAAGGGGAGCAGTGTTGTGGGGGCATATGAAGGGAGCAGTGCTGTGGGGGGGATGTGAAGGGGGGCAGTGTTGTGGGGGGATATGAAGGGGGGCAGTGCTGTGGGGGATATTAAGGGGGTAGTGATGTGAAAGGGGGCAGTGTTGTGGGGGGATATGAAGGGGGCAGTGCTGTGGGGGGATGTGAAATTGAGCAGTGCTGTGGGGGGATGTGAAGGGGAGCAGTGCTGTGGGGGGATATGAAGGGAAGCAGTGCTGTGGGGAGATGTGAAGGGGGGCAGTGTTGTGAAGGGGAGCAGTGTTGTGGGGGCATATGAAGGGAGCAGTGCTGTGGGGGGGATGTGAAGGGGGGCAGTGTTGTGGGGGGATATGAAGGGGGGCAGTGCTGTGGGGGATATTAAGGGGGGCAGTGATGTGAAAGGGGGCAGTGTTGTGGGGGGATATGAAGGGGGCAGTGCTGTGGGGGGATGTGAAGGGGGCAGTGTTGTGGGGGGATGTGAAGGGGGCAGTGCTGTGGGGGGATGTGAAGGGGGGCAGTGCTGTGGGGGGATGTGAAGGGGCAGTGTTGTGGGGGGATGTGAAGGGGGCAGTGCTGTGGGGGGATTTGAAGGGGGGCAGTGCTGTGGGGGGATGTGAAGGGGGCAGTGCTGTGGGGGATGTGAAGGGGAGCAGTGCTGTGGGGGTATGTAAAGGGGGGCAGTGCTGTGGGGGATGTGAAGGGGGGCAGTGCTGTGAGGGGATGTGAAGGGGAGCAGTGCTGTGGGGTGATGTGAAGGGGAGCAGTGCTGTGGGGTGATATGAAGGGGGGCAGTGCTGTGGGAGGATGTGAAGGGGGGCAGTGCTGTGGGGGGATGTGAAGGGGGGCAGTGCTGTGGGGGGATGTGAAGGGGGGCAGCTCATTTTGCACAGAGTAGCCCCGAACCTGGTCTTCTGGGGTCCCTCGGCGGCTGTCTCGGCTCCTCCCCCCCACAAGAACTCATCACCTTCATGCGAGCGAGCTCGCATGGTGATGAGTTCTTGCGGGCGCGCTCCTGTGATACAGCCGGCGGCCATAGCTCACTGTATCACTCGGCCCTGCCCCCCCGGCGCGCCGCGTCATTGGATGTGATTGACAGCAGCGTGAGCCAATGGCTGCGCTGCTTTCAATCAACCAATGGATGAGCCGAGAAGCCGGCCGAGATGCCTGTGCGTTCACGGCGTGGGACTTTCGATGGGTCAGGTAAGTAAACGGGGGGGGGCTCAGGGGGGCCGCTAATCCAGAGATGTTTTTTCACCTTAAAGCGGAGCTCCACCCTAAAGTGGAACTTCCGCTCATCGGAACCCTCCCCCCCTCCGGTGTCACATTTGGCACCTTTCAGGGGGAGGGGGGTGCAGATACCTGTCTAAGACAGGTATTTGCACCCACTTCCGGAAGTCCTCTCTGCGGGTATTCTGTGGGTAGTATGTCACTTCCTGCAGAATACCCGTTCTGTTCTGGCAAACACTCGGCTCCCAGAACACAACGGGGACCAGTGAGAACGGCGCAACGCAACTCGCGCATGCGCCGTAGGGAACCGGGCAGTGAAGCCGCAAGGCAGCAGAGTGATGAGCGATTGCTCGTCTTCTGCTGTCGACGTCGCTGGACTCCAGGACAGGTAAGTGTCCTAATATTAAAAGTCAACAGCTGCAGTATTTGTAGCTGCTGGCTTTTAATATTTTTTTTTTCGGCGGAGCTCCGCTTTAATGTATAGAATGCATTAAGGTGAAAAAAAAATTGCGTGCCTTTACAACCCCTTTAAGGTAAGTCAGTGGGCACTTCCCTATTATTTCATTGCTAATCATTTTCGAAAATGTTGTTTCCTCCTCTTTTTTAAATCAGACGTTCAGTGTGAGTTGCTCAGCATTGTATTCACTAATTGAAATGACACTATCTCTGCGGCAGCTATGATGAGTTCTTTCTTCTTCTTCCCAGTCTGGCATTTTATATGAACTACCAGCAAATCCATCCAATACCCGAGCCGTCATTTCATTTCAAGACGTCCCTTTAATAGTGATATAAAAGCCACTCGGAGGATGACTTGGAACCAGGGGAGAGCTGGCGGCCTTAGGCCTGGGGGGCAAGTTCAGTCAAGTGGCCCATTGAACCGTCGAATCAGCTCACCATCCATGGCCCACCGGTTTTTCAATGCAGCCTCACCAGTGCCCATCAGTGCAGCCAACTCCAGTGCCCATCAATGCAGCCTGATCACTGGGGCAGGTTACATTGGGTGTATGGGGGGGAGATGGGGGGTCAGCTAGGGGTGTCAGGGTCTCTCACCTCAGCGAGCTCAGCAGGTCCTTGCACGCCACGGTCTCCTGGGGGGGGATAACACTCCTGATCCTGGGGTCAAGTTGCGCCCAGACTCCCTGTCTGTCTGCTTCCAAGAATCTGGTCCCAGGGAGTTGTACTTTCCTCTGTGCTGCTGTGTTTTCCACCCACCAGAAGCTTGAGTGCAGACTACAACTCCCAGAATGCAACAGCTAGTGGTCGGCCGCCATGGCCATGCCCCCGGCCCGACTTCCTAGACCAGAATAAAAAAGAAAATGGTAGCGGGCAGTCGCTGCCGGCCATTTTGAGCATAAGTTAGGGCGGCCTGGAAGGCAATTGCCACCCTCCCCCCTGGCCCAGCCCTCCCCTGCTTGGAACAACATCTGAAGTAAACAAAATGCCTCAATTTTCTAAATGTGTACCATGACATTTCACAAGTTCTCTCCGACTCTGAAGAGTGAAGTGCACAAGGCCGGATTTCTACAATTTCACCCCAAAATGTTATACGGTAATGTGCCGGCGATGGCAATGTCCCGGTGGTGTCTGCACTGTGTAATCAGCGGAGAAATCAAACAGACAAGGTGACCTTTTCCGAGCAATTATCAGCAGGCTTCGTCTAATATAGCAAAAAGCTCCATAAAACAAAACCGGGAATATGAAATGATACAAACAGCTATTTGCAGCATGCATAGGAAGCGATGAGGTCTGTCACTAACACTATATGTGTTTAATGCCCAGCTTTTATAGTGCCCGACTTCACATCAGTAATTAACCTTTCTGAACTCTCTTCCTGGTTATTGACCGTAGCTGAAGTCGATTGACTCTAAAGGTCCCGATTAGCAGGGAAGTGAAATATGAACTTGTCTTGACATTAACCTTTTGCAGTAAAAATCAGCATTGAATTACAGCTGTGGCTACTTATAGGGCCCATTAATATCTTTGCATTGGGTTAATGCACATACTACTATTGCATTGCCATTAATTAGTAATTCTTGAATGTGTATGGAGGAATTCCTGGAACAAGAGTCATCTCACTTGAAGGACTTTTTTGCAATATTTAATGGTTAAGAGCACCTGGTACAAGAGTTCTTCTCAATTGAAGGACTTTATAAAGCATTTAATGGTTAAGAGGCTCATATACTAGGGTGACCAGACATCCCCGGTTTCTGGGGACAGTCCCCGGATTGAGGACACTGTCCTCGGACCAAGTCTGTCCCCGGTTTTGTCCCCAGGTTGGATTTAAACAGGGGCTGGGGCAATTTCAAGGACAGACAGTGCAGAATAAAAAAATAAAAAAATCAGAATTACACCCCCCGCTCCTACTAGCTTAGGGGGTGTATTTATTTCCATTATCTGTGCTCCTTTCTGACGATCATGTGCTGGTCGGAGCGAAGGGAATATTTCTTCCGTTTCGGGTGCCCATTCAGCTCCGCTCGCATGTTCTTCTGCCTGGGCTCAAGTCCCGGCCAGCCGCCTGCCTGCTTATCTCCTTGCCTTCCCTGGTGGAGTGATCTTCCTCCGCTCCCCACCCAGTAGTAGCCGGGGCCCGGAGAGTTAAGCCTCGTACACACGGTCGGACTTCCATCGGACTTTTCCGTGGTTTTTTGTCCGAATGGAGTTGGTTGGGAACACCCATAGCATACACACGCTCGGACATTTCTGCAAACGTTCTTAAAACTTCTTACAACATCGCGTGTTTTTTCTGCTCTTTTCTGCCACCCTTTGGTCAACTTCTGCTTTTGTTGGTTTATTTTAACATTAGTTGTTTTGTCCATCGGACTAAAGTCCGATGGTTATCTGTACACACGGTCGGACTTTGCTCCATCGGACTTTTGTTGGGCAAAAGTTTGTCCGTCTGCAGACCCAACTTTTGTCCGATGAAATCCAAAACCAAACGAAAAAAGTTTGTCCGATGGAGCGTATACACGGTCGGATTGTTGGTCCAACTTGCTTAAAATGAAGTTTGTTGGGCAAAAGTCCGACCGTGTGTACGGGGCTTAAGACTTGACAGGCTGTGAGGCGGGCGGTGATGGGCAGAGTCGCTGATTGCCGCCATTACTAGTAAAAAAAAAAAAAAAGAATATGTCCCCAGATTTTATTTTAAAAATCTGGTCGCCTTATCATATACAGCCAGCACATTTCAGGAGGGGACAGGACCCCGGGACAGAATCCGCAACCTCTGCTGTGTCTGGTAATGTCTCTTCTTGCTGAGCCACCTGAGATGCTGGATATAGCTCCCTGTCTGATCACTTAAATCATGAGTAGGCAACCTCGGCCCTCCAGCTGTTTTGAAACTACAAGTCCCATGAGACATTGCAAGAAACTGACAATCACAGGCATGACTCCTAGAGGCAGAGGCATGATGGGATTCGTAGTTTCACCACAGCTGCAGTGCCGAGGTTCCCTACCCCTGGCTTAAAGGCTAAGTTCACCTTTGTTCACTTTTCTTTTTGTTTAATAAATTCCAGCTCCCCTATGCACCGATATAGGATTAAAAGGGGTTGTAAAGCTTCATGTTTTTTCACCTTAATGCATCCTATGCTAAGGTGACCAGATTTTTAAAATGAAATCCGGGGACATATTTTTTTTTACTAGTAATGGCGGCAATCAGCGACTCTCTGTCCGTCGCCGTCGCCGCCCGCCTCACAGCCTGTCAAGTCTTACTCTCCGGGTCCCGGCTACTACTGGGTGGGGGGCGGAGGAGGATTAGTCTGCCCGGGAAGGCAAGGAGATAAGCAGGCAGGCGGCTGGCAGAAGAACATGCGAGCGAAGGTGAATGGGCATGCACCCGAAAATGAAGAAATATTCCCTCCGCTCCGACCAGCACATCATCATCAGAAAGGGGCACAGATAATGGAAAAAAATACACCTCCCTAAGCTAGTAGGAGCGGGGGGGTGTAATTCAGATTTTTTTTTTTTAATTCTGCACTGTCTTGTAAATTGCCCCAGCCCCTGTTCAAATCCAATCCGGGACAAAACTGGGGACAGACTTGGTCCGGGGACAGTGTCCTCAATCCGGGGACAGTCCCCAGAAACCGGGGATGTCTGGTCACCCTATCCTATGCATTAAGGTGAAAAAACACCTTGCTCTCTCCCCCGAGCCCCCGTTTTACTTACCTAAAACCTGAATCTCCTTGGGCGCGATCCCGCGTTGCTTTCACCGAGCTCTAGTCAGCTCTCAAATGGATGATTGATAGCAGCGCAGCCATTAACAGCCATTGGCTCCCGCTGCTGTCATTCAAATCAATGACACGGCGCGCCGGGGGGCGGGGCCAAGTAATACACTCGACAGGTATGGCCACCGGCTGTATCACACGGGAGCGCACCCGCAAGCTAACCCCTTTGGGAGAGCGCTTCCCAGAGGGGGGTTAGCTCTTGCGGGGAGGAGCTGAGACAGCCGCCGAGGGACCCCAGAAGACGAGGATCAGGGCCACTCTGTGCAAAACAAACTGCTCAGTGAAGATAAGTATGGTATGTTTGTTATTTAATTTTTTTTTTAACCTTTACAACCCCTTTAATGTACTTCTTTTGCAAAAATAAAACCGCTTTCCATTAATTCTACAAAGGGTTACCTCACTCTCTTCATAGCTGTTTAAACACACTTTAATATCACTTTATGACAACCTTGCCTTGTGTCTTATTTGTCTTGAACCCTGATCATTTTGCTCCTCCCATGAACTTCCTATTAAACCTATGCCTTTGCACTCCCTGTTTGCCAGATTATTTGTCTCTCTCCAGTCAATCTCACTTCTCCCCTGCTGCAATTCATATCTATGCTACCACTTGCTCTTTGGCTACACTTCTGCCTGACCCCCAACCTGCAACCACTTGTTATCGACCTTTGGCTTGTTTACTGACTACCCTTCTGTGTGATCCCTATCTCCCACTCCTCCAGGGTGACCTGTCTGTGTACTCTTCCTGTTGGCCTCTCTACTGCTATAGCTACCAGCAGGGCCGCCATCAGGAATTTTGGGGCCCCTTACACAGCTTCAGGCATGGGCCCCCTGGAGCAGAGGAGAACCGGGGGGGTGCTGCCGCAGCAAAATGAAAAGTGGGGGGGCTGCCGCGAAGTGAGAAGCGGGGGGTGCCACGGTTGCCATCCGGGGGCCCTGGGGACCTCCGGGGACCTCTGGGCCCCTTACAAAAAAAGAATTTAAAAAAAGACAATTATAAAAAAAAAAGGAGGGGGGGTTGCCATCTGGGGCCCTGGGGACCTCCGTGCCCCTTACAAAGAAAAAAAATTAAGATAAAAAAAAATAAAAGTAAATATATAAATAAAAATAATAAAACATTTATATAAAAAAAGGAGGGTTGCCCCTTACAAAAATAAATAACAAAAACAAAGGGGGGGGGGGGGGGGGGGTTGCCATCCAGGGCCCTGGGGACCTTCGGGCCCCTTACAAGAAAAAAAATAAAATTAAGATAAAAAAAAAATATGTAAATAAAAAAAAAGTAAAAAAAAAGGAGGGTTGCCCCTTACAAAAAAAAAAAAGGGGGGTTGCCTCCGGCCCCTTACAGGTGTACTGCCTGTACCCCCCTGATGGCGGCCCTGGCTACCAGTCTCTGAGCCTGACCCCTGACCATGACACTCCCCCTTCTTCATGGCTTGAGTGGTCAATGTTAATAAATCCATGACAGAATGCAATAAGAGACATGTATTGAAGCACAATGAAGACTAGTGGAGGCAGCCAGCTAAGTCCCTTAGATGCTGGTCTTCAGCAAGCCAAAAGAAAAAAAGAAACTTCTAAACAGAGTTGATCCCAAAATGTAAATGATGTTAGATTGGTGAAATCTCATGAATTCAGATGACCCGAGCTGAATTAAAATATCAGTGGAATACTCAAAAGGTATATCAGAAAGAGACTAATGGCTGCTCCCAATGCTATTCTCATATCTAAGTGGTTAGCACTTCTGAAAATCCATGAAATGTCCTTGCTACTAAATATACTACAGTCAACTGTTAGTGGTATTATAACAAAGTTGAAGCAACTGGGAACAACAGCAAGTCAGCCACAAAGTGGTAGGCCATGTAAAATGATAGAGCGGGGTCAGCGCAGGCTGAAGCTCATAATGTGCAGAAGTCGCCAACTGTCTGCAGGGTCAATAGCTACAGACCTCCAAACTTCGTGTGGCCTTCAGATTAGCACAACAACAGTGCAAAGAGAGCGGCATGGAATGGGTGTCCATGGCCGAGCAGCTGCATCCAAGCCTTACATAAGTGCAATGCAAAGCATCGGATGCAGCGGTGTAAAGCACGCCGCCACTTGACTCTAGAGCAGGGGAGACGTGTTCTCTGGAGTGATGATCCACGCTTCTCTGTCTGGCAATCCGATGGAACGTGTCTGGGTTTGGCGGTTGCCAGAAGAACAGTCATTGCCTGACTGACTGCTTTATGCCAAGTTTGGTGGAGGGGGGATTATGGTGTGGGGTTGTCTTTCAGGGGTTGGGGTTGGCCCCTTTGTTCCAGTGAAGGGAACTCTTAAGGCGTCAGCATACCAAGACATTTTGGACAATTTCATGCTCCCAACTTTGTGGGAACAGTTTGGGGACGGCCCCTTCCTGTTCCAACATAACTGCGCATCCGGTGCACAAGGCAAGGTCCATAAAGACACGGATGAGTTTGGGGTGGAGGAACTTGATTGGCCTGCCTGTGTTCTTTCGGGTCGAAGTCAGTACTTTGCTTTCTGCACTGGTGCGCAGTCATGTTCAGTGACGGCCCGTCCATTAGGGGTGCCCGGGTGCCGCCCCCTCTATCCACAGCCGCCACCCCCTATTATTGCATCTGGCCCCTTTCATGCCGCCGGACGCATGAATTACAGTGGTGTTTTTTTTTTTAGGCACCCGATTAGAGCCATAGGCTTCAAAAAAGGGTGGGCTCCAGGTGCAGAGCATTGCACTACGAGACCACCCAGGTGTTACAACAGTGAATGAATATTCGCTATTGAAACACTGTTCCTCAATCCGGCCAATCAGAAGCGGGTCTGAGACCCATTTTCCGATTGTCCGAAAAGAGAAGAGTCCTGAGTGGCCACCAAGGAGGAAACAGAAACCGCAGCCGCCGTTATGCCCATGGAGAGCAGGGGAAGGGGAAGCCGCTGGTGAAGCCCCGGAGAATCGCTGCCCACCATAGACAGGGTAAGTGCTCCAGACCCGATCAGCCGCCACTGATCATGTTGCAATTGGAAGGGGCCATCCCCAAATTGTTCCCACAAAGTTGGGAGCATGAAATTGTCCAAAATATCTTGGTATGTTGACGCCTTAAGAGTTCCCTTCACTGGAACTAAAGGGCCAAGCCCAACCCCTGAAAAACAACCCCCCACCATAATCCCCCCTCCACCAAATGATTTGGACCAGTGCACAAAGCAAAGTCCATAAAGACATGGATGAGCGAGTTTGGGGGTGGAGGAACTTGACTGGCCTGCAAACACAGTCCTGACCTCAACCCGATAGAACACCTTTGGGATGAATTAGAGTGGAGACTGTAAGCCAGGCCTTCTCGTCCAACATCAGTGCCTGACCTCACAAATGCGCTTCTGGAAGAATGGTCAAACATTCCCATAGACACCCTCCTAAACCTTGTGGACAGCCTTCCCAGAAGAGTTGAAGCTGTTACAGCTGCAAAGGGTGTGGCTGCACTACTGCTGATCTCCTGAGCTCCAGTGAGGCCTACTGATCCAGGGAGCTTGATTACTCCCTATACCCAGGGTGGATGCAGGAACCTGGGGTGGACCCAGGGGAGGATCCCCCGGATGGCCAGAGTACTGGTCCTCCCATACCAGTGTTTGAGGACCTGGGAAATGGCCCAGCTAAAGGTGAAAGCCTGGCAACCTACAGAAAGAAGGTTTGTGCTAGGATTGCGAGAGTCGCTAAGGAGGAAGAAGTACTGGCGAAGTTGAAGTTTGACTTCAAGCATAAAAAAATTGCAAGTGACCGGCTTCACAGTTCTAAGAGGAAACAGATGCGGCCTGAGTTAATGGCTTTGGAGGCCAAAGTGGAAAAGCAGAGTCTGCTGGTGGCCACATTGAAAGAAACCAGCGGTGCTTTCAAGGAGAAGTATGGCAACGATGATCGCTTCCGTGCAATGCGCAGAGGGGCCATAGAGGCCAGTGGAGGGCAGGCATCAACAGAGTGCGTGAAGCAAAGGTCAGTGCAAAGCAAAAAAGTTTCTGTGGGCTCGGATTGTGTTTCTGGCCAGCACGCTGGAAAATCTTTGCATCCCGAGCCAACTATCAGTATGCCTGCAGAAAGTGGAGAAAGCTCTGGCACACAGGCTGCGGGTGATCAGCAGTCAGGTGTTTTGACTGGCAGTATGTCATTGGGCCAAGGAAGTTCTGTGCCCTTACCACCGCAGCAGGAGGCCATGGAGCAAGATGATCCATCTGAGCCTGTGGAGGGAGCAGGTATGCTGAACTTTATATCAGAAATGGAATCACCTTTGCATGGTCGCAAGTTTGAAGTGTCTGGATCATCTGAGGATGAAGAAGAGGTTGATGATGTCCCCCCAAAACCTTTGAAACATCGGGTGACAGAAAAAGAAGTTTTTGGTCATGACTTGCCTGTACAATGTAATGGAGGTGTAGTTCCTATGGATGGTGCAGTAGAGGGCAGCGGAGAGCAAGCTCATCTCCTGGCTGAGACTTACACCTGTGTACAGCCAGCCAGTGCAGACTCTGCTGAGAAGAGTGCTGACAAAGACATCTCTACTGCTGGTAATGAAGTAAGAATTACCAAGGGTAATGTAAATGACATTTCTGTGTCAGAAGTCTCTGCTCCATCTGTTCCTGACAATAATGTTAATACTTTATCTAAAGAAGGGTCTGTTACTAAAAGTGATGTGCCGGATGTTGCAAGGAGTGCGGTTATTTCCCATGCTGCAGCACTGGCTGCACCTGTCCCCGGGGTGAGTAGGACCAGTTATTCTGCGGTCACTGGGAGTAATGTGAGTGAAGGTCAGGCCAATCTGTCACCATCTGGTAGCTCCTTTAAACGCCGCAATGTGGTCCAATTGAGGTGGACTGGAGAAGGCCCCCCCCCCCAAATAGGAGAGATGTGGTGGACCGTATTCTGGGGATGGGTTTTAAAGCAGAGGAGATTTTTGCCCTTATCAGCCCAGTTGGGTCATATGAATATGACCTCTCCTTTGTCAAGGCGGAAGGTTTAGATGTCTTTTGGGAGAGGTATGAGCAGAGGTGTAAGGAGTCCCCAAGATGGGCAGATTTGTCACCTAAAGTAGTCTCCCGCCAGCCATTATACAAGAACGTCACCATTCTAGTGCGTAACGAGTCCATTCCTGCTGCGGATCTGGTGGTGTGGTTGAGGAGATATGCGGATGTCCAAGCCCCCTTGAGGAAAGTTGTAGATGACAGGGGGATATGGACAGGAGGATGGACAGTGTTATTAAAACTACATGTCACGGGTAATGTTGTTAAGCACATCCCTTCGTCTGCCTTTATAGGTCGTGACAGGATTATTACATTTTATGCAGGGCAACCAAAGCTGTGTCATCGCTGTGGTGAAAAGGGCCATTTTTCAAGCTCATGTTCTGCGCAGAAATGTTCCCTCTGTCAGGGCTCAGGGCATGTTGCAAAGGACTGCAATAGTATTTGTTGTAATCTTTGTAACAAGTTAGGTCATCCCTATAGCCTTTGCCCTGAAGCCCTCCATAATCAGCCAGAGGTGGTGGAAGAACTGCTGAGGATGGAGGAGGAGGAACGTGGGGGGCAGCAAGGGGTTGGTGGAGCTGTTTCAGCTAGTCCTGAGGGGCCCCCCCAGGTGTCAGTTTCCCAATCTGAAGGTGTGACCCCTCTTGTGTCTGCTCCCCAGTCTGTGCTCCCTACTGTATCAGTGTCTACTTCTGTTGTGTGTTCTTCCCCAGTGTTTCAGGTGCCCAGTGTTCCAGGTGTAAATAAGTCATCCAGATTGGCTGAGGCTGCCAAAGGGGCAGATTCATGCCGATCTGAGGTGGCAGCTTCACCTGGGCCTTCCCTGAGGCAACGTAAGACCTCTAGTGGAGGTTCTAAGGGGAGGAAGGGGGAAGTTGCCACTGCTAATGATGTAGATGAGGCCTTTCAGGGTGATGTTTCAGGGGAGGAGGGAGAGTGGACCAAGGTGGGCAAAAGGAGGAATAAGGTAGTCCTGACCTCTGCCTCCTCGGTTTCATCTTTAGAGGTAGATGATCTACCTCTGGGAAACAAGTTTGGGTCCTTATCTGAGGGGGAGAAGGAGTCTTCTAATTCCGTATCTCAGATGGAGGAGGATGAGGTAGAGTGCTCCCTAAAGAGGTCAAGGTCTCCAGTAAAGGGGGAGGGAGCTCAGGCTAAGAAACGCCTACCTCAATCATCCTGATGGCAGTTCCCACTCCGATAAAGGTGGCAACCATTAATGTTGCCAGCATAAAATCTGTAGGGGCTCGTAACATGGCCTTATTTTTGCTCAGCGAGATGGATGCTGATGTTTTATTTTTGCAAGAGACCCGGCTAAATAGCCTTGCCGATGTCCACCTGGCAAAGAGGGAGTGGAGGCGTGGGCCCTCCTTCTGGTCTCTTGCGGCCGAGCCTTACAGCGGAGTTGCAGTACTTTTTACTGGCATGGTAACGTGTCTGTGGGTTATCGAGGTAGAGATTGGAAGGTGTATGGTCTTGGACGTCTCTGTGAAGGGGCATGATCTACGTTTAGTAAATATTTATGGACCACAAACTAGATGGGAGAGGAAATGCCTCTTTACAAAGATTAAGCCTTTCCTTTTTACATCTCGGCAAGTTGTCTTTGGAGGTGATTTTAACACCGTTACTAGGCCCAAAGACAGGAAAGGCTCCACTGACAGCCTGAGATATGATAGTGTCTTTCTTAATACGATAGCCAGGGAAGCAGGTCTGGAAGATGCGCATATTAAGCGTTGCCCAGACAGCACGGGGTACACATTTAAGCGAGGCAGTTGTGAGAGCAGGATAGACAGGTTTTTTTTAAGGGGGACTCTGCCTTTTCGGCTCCTGAGTGTCGTATGGTGGAGTTCTCTGATCACCTTATGCTGTCTGTTATTCTCAATGCTTCAGATATGCCACCTAAAGGAAAGGGTATTTGGAGGATGAATTCGGCTCTGCTGGATGACGAGGAGGTAAGACAATCTTTTGAGGATTTTTTTCAGGCTCAGGTAACTATCCTGGATTTCTGCAGCAGTAAGTCGGAGTGGTGGGAGCTTGCCAAAAGCCGGATTAGTGGGTTTTTCAAGGCCATAGGAAAAAGGAAACAGCTTGGTAGGTACATTGCCTACCAGCAGCTGCGGAGAAAACTTGATCGCCTTGTCTCGAGTGGTGGAGATTCAGGGGCAATCTCTGAGGTAAAACTTCTCCTTAGGAAGTATCAGTATGATCGGCACGCTTCTTGGGTTCTGGAAAGGGACTATGGGAAATACCACTCGCCCGACCCTTATCAGAACTGCAAACAAAGCGCAGCAGTTAAGACGGTTGTTGGGCTAAGGGATAGTACGGGCTCTTTGACGAAATCCAGGTCAGGGATCCTGGAGGTCTCAAGGTCTTTTTATGTGGATCTTCTGGGGGAGAAGTACCTCGATCGGGCAAAGATGTCAAGTTTTCTGGATTCTACACCAGGTCTGGGAAATAACATTCCGCTGGCAAGTTTGACGGGGGAAATCACAGCAGAAGAGGTAGTCAAAGCTATAGACGGTCTGGCTATTAAGAAAACACCTGGGCCAGACGGATTGACAGCTGAATTTTATAAGACTTTCAAATCCAGCTTGGTACCTTATCTTGTGGAGGTATTTAATGGCTGCCTGCAAGAGGGTTCGCTCCCTCCCTCCATGAGACAATCTGCTGTGATTCTGTTGTCAAAAGGCAAGGATCCCTCGATGATTGAGAATTGGTGCCCCATTAGCCTTCTCAATGTCGATAGAAAAATTCTGGCGAAGATAATTTTCTGGCGCTTGTCGTCAGTAGCAGACAGATTGCTTTCTCGTCAGCAGCACTGTTCGGTCCGGGGCAGGAGCACTTTTTCAGCGGTGTTAGCTGTCCGGGAGGCTCTGGAACGTTGCAGGGCTGAAGGCTGGGGAAAGTATTTGCTGGCATTGGATCAGGCGAAGGCTTTTGATCGTGTCAACCATGAGTACCTCTGGCTTCTCCTTGACAAGTATGGCCTGGAGGGTGGGTTTATTGGATGGCTTAAGACTTTATACAGAGAGGCAGAGAGCTTCATGCTTGTTAACGGTTGGGTTGGACGACCCTTCAGGGTTGGATCCGGGGTGCGCCAGGGGTGTCCACTGAGCCCTTTGCTATATGTGTTCGCAATCGACCCCTTCATCAGAAGGCTAGAGAGCGGACCGTTGTGCGGGGTGCCGGTGGGCATTACTGGTGAGCCGCCCTTGAGGGTTGTAGCCTATGCTGATGACGTTTCTGTCTTTATCTCTGGGACAGAGGAGGCGCAGGAGGTGGTCTCAGTTATAGAGCAGTATTCCGAGGCATCGGGCTCCCAGGTCAACCGTGATAAAAGTGAAGTTTTTTGGATGAGCGAGGGAGGTGAGAGCTTTGCACTTCCGGACACCTTCCCGAGGCCTCAGCAGAAGGTCAAAATATTAGGCATCGAGTTTGGCCCTGATGATTACAGTAAGTCAAATTGGGAAGCCAGGCTGAATGATGCTGATGTCAAGGTGAAATGCTGGAAGGGGTGGCGGCTCTCCTTGAGGGAAAGGGTGGACTTGATTAAGACCTACCTGATTCCTACCTTTCTGTATGTCAGCTTTGTTTGCATCTTGCCAGAGTCCTTCTATACCAGGATTTATAGTTGTTTCTTCCAATTATTATGGGGAAACAGGCTGAATCTTGTGAAGCGGAATGTGACTTACCTATCAAGGCGGAAGGGTGGCCTAGGGATGGTCAACCCGGTTGTGTTCTTCTCTCTGATGTTTTTGAAACACAATTTTGGTAACATGCTAGCAGAGAGACCGCCTGGATGGGTAGGTATTTTCCAGATCTGGTTTAGACCTTTTCTGGGCTGTTGGGAGAGTGGCGGGCCAGTGAAAAGCCTAAGGATCAAGCATGGTAAACTCCCGGCTTATGTTGCCCCGTGCCTGAAAATTCTTAAACGGTGGCATGTGACAGCAGAGGATATCAGGTCCCTCCCTAGGAGACTCCTGGGTGAGAAGATCGTGGGTACTGTCTTTCATGCGCCACTGGCCTTAAGGGATTGCCCAGGTCATATTATGAGGGAAGGTTTACGTTTAATAAATTCTGAGCGGATTCCCTTGAAATTTAGGGACCAGGCCTGGCTCGCTTTCCACGGTAGGCTCTATGTGAGGGGGAACGTGAAGTGCCGCTCTTTGGACAATCGTGGTTGTCCAAGAGCGGAGTGTCAGGGTGAAGTGGAAACCATGGACCACTTCTTGCTTCAGTGCCCTTTCAATATAGAAGTCTATAAAAAGGTGGGGAGGGCTCTAAATATTCCTTTCTTGCCTAGCATGTCTTATGCTGAGTGGGTGTATGGAGCATTGCAGAATCGCAAGGGATTTGATTTGGACACTCTTTTTTTAGTCAGCTTAGTAGTCCGATATTACACCTGGAATGCACGGTGTCAGGTATCCCTTCGGCAGAAAGTCCTTCCTGTTCCGGTGGTGGTGTGTGAGATTCTTGGTGAGGTAGGGAAAATTCGGGGTCTCGAGAAAGACAGATGGCGGCAAAGGGTCTGGATAAAGGCGTGGAGGAATATCAGGCCTGTAGCTGCTGTTTGTTGATCTCTGGGTGTTGGGTTCTTTCCCTGTTTTCTCTCTGGGCACTCCCTTAGATTTTCAAGGATACACATAATTTTTGAAGAAAGGCTACATACACATGATAATCTATGTTTCTTGGTCTGAGTGTTAATCAAGTTGAGTAATGTGTAGTATTTTTGAAGATGTCCGTGCTTGTAGTGATGTGTGTGTGTGTGTATATATAGTATAATTTAATGCAGTGATATTTCTCTTGGTGGAAAAAAACGTTTGTTCATATATTATAGGTTGAAGTATGCCTTTATTATTATTAGTCTTGTATACAATATGTTATGCATATATAAAAAAAAAAAAAAAAAAAGTTGGAATGTGTTTCTTGTTTGCAAGATTCTCAAAATAAAAAATTGCCAACTCATTATTGAACCCTACAGAGTAAGACTGGGATAACATTAAAGTTCACGTGCGTGTAAAGGCAGGCGTCCCAATACTTTTGGCAATATTTGAAACAGAACAGGTTGGATGGTGCAACATAGGCGGATCTGGCATTTTCATGCAAGGACCACTTTAAATGTTGCCTACAGTACCAATAGATGAACTTGCTGCTACGATTTTCCAACAATAATGTAGAATAAACACCCACTCAACCTCATTTCCATTACAATGCTGTTAGCAGGTGATTTCCATCCAGTCAATAAGTCGATCTTTAACAACAATGGCGTTAGTTATTGCCGGCTTTTAGAAATCATTACTAATTAATTACAGGCTCTTGTTCTAGTCGTCCCCTGTCATTTCTTTCATCTGCAAGCACAATGCAAGTAATTCAGAGAAACAAAGTACGATGCCCACCACTGTGCTACATATTCCTGGCAGCAAGCCTCAGGAAGTTATTGATATGCCAAGCATTGGGCATTAACCACCCCCCCCCCCCACACACACCTCCATTTCTGGTGCTCTAACTCTGCCATGTCTGTTCGGAACCCCAAGCAACTGGACAGGTGAAGCATTCGAGACGTTGAGTTCCAAAGTGGGTCACATTTGCTGCCTTAACCTTGGTCATAATTGGAAATCTTAGCCATTGAATTCTCATTTTTTTTATTGGTCGTTTCCCGATATCTCACCTACAGTGCCGCGGACAGGAAAATACGATCGCTCTTCTCAGTAACTTATTTTTATATTCGCTTGAAAAAACATGTTACGCTAATTAGAGCTTACAGCGAAAAAAAAAAAAACCTGCAATGGTTTGACAGCTTGAGTTCGATGTTTGAGGAACTCTCATGGAAGTTGCAATGTTGTTAATTACTATCATTTTCCCCGAGAACAATCATAATTAAGATATGGAAATCCACACCCCCCCGCTGTGCCTATTGGGGTTCCTGATTGAAATGGTTGGAGCATTTTCTGCCGAAGCATATTATGACACGCAGCTGATATTTACACGCGTACCGTGATGATGTCATTTATTATAATCACACATTTTAGAGACTTTATTAAGGTCACAACTATAGAAAATCACAATGTGACTAAACTGATAACACACCAACTACTGTATTTATCGGCGTATAACACACACCCAAATTTAAGAGGGAAGTTTCAGGAAAAAATGTTTTATTTTATTTTATGGTCAGTGTCCATCTGCAGCCTCAATGCAGCCTAATCTGTGTCCATCTGCAGCCTATGTGACCATCTCCAGCCTAAATGCAGCCTATGTGCCCATCTCCAGCCTAGGTGCCCATCTCCAGCCTAAATGCAGCCTAGGTGCCCATCTCCAGCCTAGGTGCCCATCTCCAGCCTAAATGCAGCCTATGTGCCCATCTCCAGACTAGGTGCCCATCTCCAGCCTAAATGCAGCCTATGTGCCCAGCTCCAGCCTAACTGCAGCCTATGTGCCTATCTCCAGCCTAGGTGCCCATCTCCAGCCTAAATGCAGCCTAGGTGCCCATCTCCAGCCTATGTGCCCATCTCCAGCCTAAATGCAGCCTATGTGCCCATCTCCAGCCTAGGTGCCCATCTCCAGCCTAAATGCAGCCTATGTGCCCATCTCCAGCCTAGGTGCCCATCTCCAGCCTAAATGCAGCCTATGTGCCCATCTCCAGCCTTGGTGCCCATCTTCAACCTAAATGCAGCCAATGTGCCCATCTCCAGTCTATGTGCCCATCTCCAGCCTATGTGCCCATCTCCAGCCTAAATGCAGCCTATGTGCCCAACTCCAGCCTAGGTGCCCATCTCGGCCTAAATGCAGCCTATGTGCCCATCTCCAGCCTATGTGCTCATCTCCAGCCTAAATGCAGCCTATGTGCCCATCTCCAGCCTAGGTGCCCATCTCCAGCCTAAATGCAGCCTATGTGCCATCTCCAGCCTAGGTGCCCATCTCCAGCCTAAATGCAGCCTATGTGCCCATCTCCAGCCTATATGCAGCCTATGTGCCCATCTCCAAGCTAGGTGCCCATCTCCAGCCTAAATGCAGCCTATGTGCCCATCTCCAGCCTATGTGCCCATCTCCATCTTAAATGCAGCCTATGTGCCCATCTCCAGCCTAAATGCAGCCTATGTGCCCATTTTCAGCCTCACCATCTCTCGTGCAGTGAGGGAATCACCAATCCGTCATCTTCTGTTCACTCGGCTCTCAGTCGCGTCGGCAGTCACATACACAGTCCCGCCTCCGCCATGGGCATTGGACCAGCTCCTGCGATTGATAGAACACTGGTCCAATGCCGGTGGCACACTGTGTGTGCGACGTCAGAGCCGAGTGAGAGCCGAGTAAACAGTAGATGACGGCTCTGTGAATTCCGGCGGCGCTCGGCGGCGCTTGTCCCCCTCCTTCCCCTCCGAGTCCGAGGTACACTATCGGCGTATAACACGCACCCGTGATTTTCCCCCTATTTTCAGGGGGAAAAAGTGTGTGTTATACGCCGATAAATATGGTAATTTCCGATTTCTCATGCCTTTATTTAACACACCCATTAACCCAATTCAGTACTGGGCATTTTCACCCCCTTCCTGACCAGGTCAATTTTCAGCTTTCAGCGCTGTCGCGCTTTGAATGAGAATTGCGCGATCATGAAACCGCAAGTTCATGTGTGTGTAAAGGCAGACGTCCCAATACTTTTGGTAATATAGTGTATATATCTGAAAACTGATCAATCCTGTTGTACTGGTGGATGATTTCCTGAGGCCCGAGAATGTCAGGACAGTACAAATATCTCCCAAATGACCCCTTTTTGGAAAGGAGACAGTCCATTGTATCAGGGTTGCAAACCTCCCGCAGCATTTTTTACTGACAAAACATGGAAAATTTACTGGCGGAGCTTGTACAGTGGAACCTCGGATTACGAGCATAATCCGTTCCAGGAGAATGCTCGTAATCCAAAGTACTTGCATATCAAAGCGAGTTTCCCCATTGAAGTCAATGGAAACGAAAATAATTTGTTCCGCATTGACTTCAATGGCATACAATACCGCATGCAGACAGAGGTGGGGGGGCGCCGGAGAGCCTCGGAAACGGGCGGAAAGACCCTAGGACAGTTCGGCTGACCTCGGCAAACCTCGGAAAGACTCCGTTCACGAGCCTTTCCGAGGTTTGCCAAGGTCAGCCGAACTGTCCTCGGGCCTTTCCATGCATTTCCAAATGCGACGATCGATTGCGATCAGCGCCGTTCGGCTCAGGCGCCCCCCCCCACCTCAGGCCAAAAGTGGTACTGCACACCGCTTTGGCCTGAATCCTGCTCGTTTTGTGAGACAACACTCGCAAACCGAGTCAGGATTTTTAGAAATACAATGCTTGTATTGCGAAACGCTCGTTAACCGCGTTACTCGCAATCCGAGGTTCCACTGTATATATCTGAAAACAAATCAATCCTGTTGTACTGGTGGATGATTTCTTGAGGCCCGAGAATGTCAGGACAGTACAAATATCCCAAAAATGATCCCTTTTTGGAAAGGAGACAGTCCAGTGTATCAGGGTTGCAAAAATCCCGCAGCATTTTTAACTGACAAAACATGGAAAATTTACTGGCAGAGCTTGTATATAGTAAGAAGCATGGCGAGCTTTTTGAAGTTGTAATTTTTTGTCATAATTTTTTGGAAAATTAGGAAATTAAAGTGATTGTAAAGTCTCATTTAAAAAAAAACTAACAAAAAACAAACATGTAATATTTACCTCCTCTGTGCAGTTGGTTTTGCACAGAGCAATCCGGATCCTCCTCTTCTCGGGTCCCTCTTTGCTGCTCTTGGCCCCTCCCTTCTATTGAGTGCCCCCACAGTCAGCAGCTTCCTATGGGGGAACTGGAGCCGAGTCATAGCTCTGTGTATCCATTCAGACCATAGGTGTGCGCAGCCAATTGCATTAGGGTGTGCACCCCAAAGCAAAAAGGCAATGGAAAGTGTCGGTAGAGCAGTGGACGATGTCAAAAGGGCAGAGACTGGTCTCAGTTTACTTTTTAGTATTTTTTTATTATTACTTTTTAAAAATTTTATTATTTTTTACAATATATTCAGTTTTTTTACAATATTTAATTCCATTAGTTCCTTTCTCTGCAGCCTAGTAGCAGGGGGAATCTGCCCAGCACAGGGTCATTAGGGTGTGCCCAGGCACACCTGGCACACCCTGTGCGCACTCCTATGATTCAGACACAGAGCCCCAACCCTCCCGAGCCCCGACCTGGCCCCACCCCCTCTCTCCCCTGATTGGCTGACTGACTTTGATTGACAGCTGCGGGAGCCAATGGCGCTGCTGCTGTTTCTCAGCCAATCACGAGGAGTGTCCCGGATGGCTTAGACATTCGTGGACATCGCTGGAGAGAGATGGGGCTCAGGTAAGTAATTAGGGGGTGCTGGGGAGGTGGACAGTGAGGCAGGGAGAATGCATCATAGTCAAAACCAGGATACTGGAATAAGACAAGCAGCTTTGATGGAGCAGGAGCGCCATGTGCTCCTGACATTACTGCCCCTATGAGGAGGGGCCCCCAAACCCCTTGGAGCAGGCTGGACATTCGGTACAGGACCACTAAGCTTGGAAATGGTAAGGGGATCAGCGAGGTCAGGTTGGTTAGCAGGCAGAGAGTCTATGGAACCAAACTGGACAGTAGACAGAGAACTAGTAATGTGACATGCCACTGGAGTCAAGCTGGATTGCTGGACCACAGGATGGATGCAAAGAGGCTTGAAGAAAAGTCAAAACCAGGATGCTGAAATGAGACCAGCAGCTATGATGGTGCAGAAGCATTACACACTCCTGACAATGCCAGAGGGAAATAGAGCGCTACTCGTGAATCCAAAAGACTGCTTGCTTATTTAAAACATCTCCCACCTGACACAGGCTTACACCTTTGAAGCATTTCCCCTAGAAATGATCTTTGGTCATACAGGAATCTACAGCTAAACCCATTTACAGGCAAAACGCGTCAGTTGGGAGATCTACATAATAGCAGTATATATGTCTATACCATCCAAAAACTTGATAGCCCTCATATTCTAGTCTTTCAGGTCAACCTAAATATTGCCATGGAGTCTCAAGACTGAAATCAAACTTTACAGGCTGCCTCAAAACAAGTATGCTTGGAAATGGATGCTGTATTGCTCTCCTCACCTAAATAGTTAACAAACATTGGTATGCCACTTTACTCCAGAAGGTGATTGGTGTAGTGTGGGATCGAACAGAAGGTAAGGGTAAGTGATTGGGGGGGGGGGGGGTAATTAGGTGAGCCAATTACTTTGCCCTTCACAGGAAAGTTGCAGGTTTTCATAAAAGAATCCACTCCCTGACCAAATTCTGTACTTTGTACAATTTTAAGAAAATAACAAATGTCTTTCAAAGTTGTTTTCTTCCATCTAAATACGGTATTTAAATATATTTATTCTATAAATACATTGGATTTTTTAAGGAGCACATGGCACAGCATGTTCCTCACCAAGGCACAGAACAAGCTGAAATTTTCGTCTGAATCATGATGACTTTTTTGGGGAGTTTTTAATTACACGATAAGCTGAAACTAGCAAAAAAATAAATTTTATATCGTAGAGATGAATACTACATTAGATGGATAGTGATCTCATAAATTGTCCCTTTTTTGTACACTTGGCATAGATAGACCTGGACACCTGGGCACGGGCCTCGGGTCTCCTACCTGGTACCTGAGTCTAGTGGTAACATGGGGTAAAGTTATCTCCAAAGTAAAAAGCAGTGAAGTCCAAAACAATGAAGTGGCACTCTTGACAGGTCTTGACTCTTCAATTGTTGGTGGGTGCTGGAAGTATTTGCAAAGGATGGTGCTGACAGGACCAGACAAGAAGATATGAAATCACCAGAACCCCAAATAAATGACTATTACATATTTATTGTAAAAACAGCATCAAGTCAAAAGAAAACTGAAGTTTTAAAGGAGAAGAACAAGGAAAGCTCATTTGGCTGTACTTCGTCTATGAATCACAGCAGTGCAGTTCATTCTGCACTCCTGTGACCCGTTTTCAGCAGGCAGCGGGCTGAAGCCCGCTGTCGGGTGACATCACAGCGCCGGTCCATGCTCAGACAAGATCGTAACAATGAAGTCGAATGCCTGGACCGGTACCTGGCTCAGCCTCTCAGTGAGCAGCTGAGATCCTGAGCTGGCCCGCTCCCGCCCCCTCCAAAGCCCTGCGCTCCTTGGAACGAGGGGGGGGGGGGGCAGAGCAGAGAGCGGTGACTGACAGTCACCAGCTCTCTGCTCATGAAGCTCTGAAGCTCTGATAACTGAGCCACCGGCGGTGTTCGATTGCTCGGTTCTCAGTGTTAGAGCCAACGGGAAACAGATGCACTTAGGTAAAAACGATTCAGGGGAAAAAAATTCCCATACTTCTCTTTTAAGACCTCCAAAGGATCAGGCATCATGGTGGCCAGCAATCCAGGTGGCACAGAGAGAAGAGATACAGATCAGACACCACAAAGTAGACATGTGCAGAATAAAGAATAGTTTTGTTCGGCTTCAAAGCGTTATTTAAATAATTTTGTTTAGTTAAATTTGTTAAATGTGTTTAGTTTAGTTTCATTAGTTGGGGGGCTTTGGTCAGATATCGGGTCTAAACAGACCTCTGATGTTCCACCTTTTGAGATAGAGAAAGGAGATTGAGGGCTGAAGCCTTGTACACACGACCGGTTTTCTCGGCAAGAAACGACAAGAAAACTGTTGGGAGAGCTTTCTTGCCGAGAAAAGCATTCGTGTGTATGGTTTCTCATCGAGAAAACTGCTGTGAATCTCGACGAGAAAAAAAGAAGACCTGCTTTCTTTTTTCTCGTCGGGAATCTCGTTAGACTGTTTTTGGACGAGAAAACCAGGCGGTCGTGTGTATGCTTTTCCGAGTATTCAAAAACCGCGCATGGTCAGAATCAAGTATTAGACGGGAGAGCTCTTTCTTGTAAAACTAGCGTTCGTAATGGAGATAGCACATTCGTCACGCTGTAACGAACTGAAAACACAAAGACTGAAAAGCGCGAATCGTCTCTCACCGAACTTTTACTAACACGCAGTAACACGAGATCAGCAAAAGCAGCCCAAGGGGTGGCGCCATGAGAATGGAACTTCCCCTTTATACTGCCGTCGTACGTGTTGTACATCACTGCGCTTTAGACCAACGAGATTTTGGATTGACAGTGTGTATGCAAGGAAAGCTTGACAAAAATCTCGTCTAGCTGGACAAGAAACCCATAGAGAAAAACAAAGTTTTTTTTGCGACGAGATTCTCGGCCGTGTGTACTAGGCTAAAGCCTTCAATCTCCATCTGTACAGTCTCAGCAGCACAGAATGAATGGACAGGAATAGCTCTGTACAGAGACTTCCCATTTATTCACTAACTGAATTATAGTAAACATAGTTTACTATGCCTCAGTTATGAATGGACAGAGTCCACGATCGGTACAGATCACTGGCTCTATTCATTTAAACAAGAAAGGGGGCGGTAAATTACACATTTACCATCCCCTTTCCCACGCTCTTTCTTGACAGCATCCTCCACAGCAGCTGGCGAGAGAGGGGAGGGGGGAAGCTGGCACAGCTACAGGGGAAGCTGCATACAGAGGAACCAATCTCTTAATTTTCCTCCAGCAAAATGCATGTAGGAGAAGCGGACATTCAGCTCCACTCCCCCTATCCAAGTCCCCCTTGGAGCATGGGGCCGGGTCGCAATTGCGACCCCTGCTACCCCTGTAGGTTCGCCCCTGGTCAAAATATTTTATTGATATGAGTACAATGATGTTAAGTATTTTCCTAAAATAATGCATTGCTATTTAGACATTTTGTTAACCATTTTTGTTATTTCAATTAATTTAAGGTTAATAAATGAATTAAAATAAATAAACAAACAAATAAATAACTACATGTCTTAAAATAAGTAATACATTAATTAAATTGCACAGCTTAAATTACCTGTCAATGTGACTGGGAGAGAGTAAAATGTATGCTTGAGACTAATCAAAATGTTTCACACCGCATAACAATGATAGAAATTTAAAGAATGCCTAAAAAACATGTCCCCTTGGGCATTTAAGAAACAACTAGTTGGCATTAAGAAAATCTGGGTGTCATATTAAAGAAAAAAACTTATGTAATTTGTCCATCCCAACGGGGCTAACAAAGTGAAAAAAATCTCCATACTCCATGTCAACCAAAAGCTGAATGTAGGAAAATGAAATGATCCCCTTGGGCATCCTGTTGTTAAAATTTGATGACTGAGGGGAAAATCTGATATTTTGAATTTAGAAAGTTGGAGAAAGTTCAAGTTAAAAAACATGTGCCTGGCAAAAGTTATATTAGGAGAAATGCGTAAGGGTATTTTTTGAGTAGTTATGAATCACTGCTTTAAAGTAAAACTACACTGCATCTGAGCACCCAGGGCCACCATAAGGAATTTTGGGGCCCCTTACACAGCTTCAGGCATGGGCCCCCTGGAGCAGAGGAGGACCGGGGGGAGGGGGGTGCTGCCACCGCAAATTGAGGAGCAGGGGGGTGCCATGAATTGAGAAGCGAAGGGGTGCTGCCGCCGGAAATTGTTGAGGTCGGGGGGCTTTGGGTGCTGACAAACAGAAAAAAAACAAAAAGAACAAAAAATTGGGGTTGGGGGTTGCCATCCGGGCCTCTGGGGACCTCTGGGCCCCTTACAAAAAAAAAAAAGGGGGGGTTGCCACCCAGGCCCCTTACAGGTGTACTGCCTTTACCTCCCTGATGGCGGCCCTGTGAGCATCACAAACCAAAAACTCACCACTTGCTGACGGCCTAACTGGGAATATTCGTCCTTACTTTGACGTTTGAAATACTGTAGTTATGGCTGCAGCTAGATGCCATAACCCCCGGTATTTCCTTTTTCCTTAGGCGATTCCCTTTCAAATAAAATTCATCCCTCCCGCCGCTTCCGGTGGTTCCCGGGCTTACATTACCGATCGCTGTGTCTTCCCATAGAGATAAGAGATGGCAAGATGGCCACTGCTCATCTCTTTCTCCTTGGAGGACTAGAGCGATGTCGTGATGTCACTTCCGGTTCTCGGGCCATGTTTTTTTTTTTATTAAAGCGGTGTTCCAGCCGCAGATTTTTATTTTTAAAAGCCAGCAGCTTCAAACACTGTAGTTGCTGACTTTTAATAAGGACACTTACCTGTCCTGGGCGCCCACAATGTCGGACCCCCCGAGGCCGATCCGTCCTGCGGATCGCGTGACGGCGCCGCCATTCTCACTAAGGGGAACAGGCAGTGGCACTTGCGGCTTCACTGCCCTTTTCCTACTGCGCATGCGTGAGTCGCGCGGCGCTTTGTCTTCTGGGACACACACACGCGCCCAAATTTCCCAGAAGATAACGTGAGGAGGAGAAGAATGAAGACTACCGCGGAATACGAAGTGGCAGATTAGGAAGATCTGCCTAGCAACCGCCATTTTTTATTTTATTTTTCAATTCTTTTTTTTCTTTTTTAGGAGCCCTTTTATGTATTTTTTTATTTTTATTTTTTTAGGGTGGACCCCCGCTTTAAAGCAAAATATACATTTTTTTTATCGTTTCATTTTAAGGGTAGAGGAGAGATCTGGGGGTCTTTTGGACTCAAGGTTTCTCCATAAAGAGGACCTGTCATGCTGTATTGTTATCACAAGGGATGTTTACATCGAAAACAATTTTTTAAAGGGACAGTGTAAAGATTTTCAAAATTGAAATACATTTTTTTTTAAAGCGCCCCCTGTCCTCAGGTGCTCGCGTGCAATAGTGAACCCATACATAGGTATGTATTTTCTAAAATAATGCATACCTAATTTAGATAAACTTTGTTAACCGTTTTTGTTGTTTCAAAATAATCTAAAAGTTAAATCTTCTGCCCTTGTTGTTGTTTTAAAGTGATACTAAAGGTTCACTTTTTTTTTTTTTTTTAAATAACAAACATGTTATACTTACCTCCACTGTGCAGTTCGTTTTGCACAGAGTGGCCCCGAACCTGGTCTTCTGATGTCCCATGGCGGCTCTCTCGGCTCCTTCCCGCAAGAGCTAACCCCCTCTGGGAAGCTCTCTCCCAAAAGGGGTTTACCTTGCGGGGTGCTCCCGTGTCATACATTAGGCGTCCATAGCCGCCGATTGTATGACTCTGCCCCTCCACCCTGGCGGCCGCTTCATTGGATTTGATTAAAAGCAGCGGGAGCCAATGGCTGCGATGCTATCAATCTATCCAATAAAGAGCCGATCAGGCATGGGGAGAACGACGTGGGATCGCACCCTCGGAAATTCGGGGCTCAGGTAAGTAAAACGGGGGCTGGGGGGGGGCGGACACTGCAAGGTGTTTTTTCACCCTAATGCATAGGATGCATTAAGGTGAAAAAACACGAAGCTTTACAACCCCTTTAACTTTGGATTGTAAAACTTTTTTTTTTTCCTGCCAGTAAATCCCTTATACAGACCACTTCCTGTTTCTTGTCTGGTCATTAGCCTAGGGTTATGACATCATGTACAGCTCTCTCTCTCTCTCTCTCTCTCTCACTCTTGTGAGAATTTGCCAGAAAGGGAGGGGGGACGAGTCATAAGAGGGCCAATGGCAGATGCAGAGCTGAAGGTCTGCCTCTGTGTGTCTGTGTAAATCCAGGAAGTGAAGAGGCAGCAGCTTCAGCTGCCCACAGTTAAAATGGCTGCAGCCAGACTCAGTGGGGGAGATTTCTGCAGCATATTTGGCAAATACAGAATCACAGTATATACCGTATATACTCGAGTATAAGCCAAGTTTTTCAGCACATTTTTTGTGCTGAAAATGCCCCCCCCGGCTTATACTCGAGTCACCTTTTTGCACCTGATCTCCTGGACTTTGGGGACCCGGTACCGGCTGGCCATAGGTTCTCTGGACCCCAAACTTGGCACACATGTAGCCCCTCCTCTACAAGTGTGCAAAGTTTGTTGTCCGGGAAACCTTCAACCGGGGAGCACCGATTTTTCAAAGCCGGGCACCCCTTCCATTGACTCCCATGTTAAACGGTCATTTATCCAGTGACTTTGGGGACCTGTTTCCGGCCGTTTGTAGGTCCCCTGGACCCGAAACCTGGCACACACGTAGACCAATTTCTCCCCTATAAGTGTGCAAAGTTTTTTGTCTGGAAGACCTACGGCCGTGGAGTACCAATTTTTCAAAGCCGGGCACCCCTTCCATAGACTCCCATGTTAAACGTCAGTCTAGTCATGGGCACAGTGAGGCATGGGCACAGTGAGGCATGCAGATGGACACAGTGAGGCAAAGTGAGGCACAGTGAGGCATGCAGATGGACACCCTAGGCTTATACTCGAGTCAATACGTTTTCCCATTTTTTTGTGGTAAAATTAGGTGCCTCTGCTTATATTTGGGTCGGCTTATACTCGAGTATATAAAATAATATGCAAAGTGGATGTATGGAAGCTTCAGAATGGCAAAGATGTTTTTATTACAAATTATGTGAGCAGACTGGCTCTTTAAGCGTAATTAAATTAATTATTAATTAAAATAAATAATAATAATAAAAAAAGAAATACGTGAATTAAAATAAGCAATGAATTCATTAAATTGCACAGCTTAAATGACCTGTCTATTGGGAATGGAAGAGCGTAAAATGTATGTCTGCGGCTAATCAAAGTGTTTCACATCACATAACAATGATAAAAATTCAAAGAATGAGTGGAAAACATGTCCCCTTGGGCATTAAAGAAACAACTTGGCATTCAGAAAATCTGGGTGTCATATTAAAGAAAAAAAACTAAAGTTATTTGCTCATCCCAACGGGCCTAACAAAGTGAAGAAAATCTCCATACTCCATGTCAACCAGAAGCTGAATGTAAGAAAATGAAATGACCCCCTTGGGCATCCTGTTGTTAAAATTTGATGACTGAAGGGAAAATCTGGGATTTTGAAATTAGAGTTGGAGAAAGTTCAAGTTAAGAAACATGTGCCTGGCAAAAGTTATATTAGGAGAAATGCGTAAGGATATTTAGTTTTGCGTATTTATGAAATCACTGCTTTAACCGCTTGCCGATCGTATAACTTACATATACGGTGACAAGGCGGCTCTCCGGTGGAGGATCATGTACCTAGTACATGCTCCTGCACTTCCGGGTCTGAGGAGCGCATTTGCGCCACCGGCGACCTGCTCCCTCTTTGATTATACACAGCGGGAGATGATCTGTGGGTTACCACGGACTCAATGTCTGCTGGCACCCACCGATCATTAGGCAGAGAGTCAGATTGTCCCATCAGTGCCGCATATCAATGCAGCCTCATCAGTGCCCATCAGTGCAGCCTCATCAGTGCCCACCAGTGCCGCCTCATCAGTGCAGCCTCATCAGTGCCCATCAGTGCCGCCTCATCAATGCCGCCTCATCAGTGCCCATCAGTGCCGCCTCATCAGTGCCCATCAGTGCAGCCTCATCAGTGCCCACCAGTGCAGCCTCATCAGTGCCCACCAGTGCCGCCTCATCAGTGCCCATCAGTGAATGAGAAAAATTATTTATGTGAAAAAATATTATAACAGAAACCTAGGGAAAAAAAATGTTCAGTCTTTTTTTATTTGTTTACCAAAAAATAATAAACCCATTAGAGCTGGTTCACACTGGGGCAACACAACTTGCCACGCAACTCGGCAAGGCGATTTGCAGACGACTTCAGAGGCGACTTGCAAAATGACTTCTGTATTGAAGTCAATGGAAGTCGCCCCCCCAAGTAGTACAGGAACCTTTTTGTAAGACTTGAGTCGCTCCTATTAGAACGGTTCCATTGTACAGAACGGGATGCGACTTGTCAGGAGGCTGAGTCACCTGACGAGTCGCCCCTGTGTGAACCGGCTCTAAGTAATTAAATACCACCAAAAGAAAGCTCTATTTGTTTAAAAAGAATGATAAAAAATGTCATATGGGTACAGTGTTGCATGACCGCGCAATTGTCATTCAAAGTGCGACAGCGCTGAAAGCTGAAAATTGGCCTGGGCAGGAAGGGGGGTGAAAGTGGCTGGTAGGCAAGAGGTTAATACCAGAGGCATCGGGAGGGGGGAGCTGGGGGGGCAAGAGCCTTGAATGGGTCCCTGAAAAGCCCCGAGTCTCAGGCATGCAGCGTTCTATTGTTAACCCCGAGCCGCAGAGCGGGGACCAATCTGATGCCGAGCACCGCCGAGTGCGGCCGAGTGACATAGCAGGTCCCGCCTTCTGGAGCCTGCAGCGCCTATGATGGACGTCCCACTGGTCCAATGCCGGGACCGTGGGACGTGTGACGTTCATCATAGGCGCTGCAGGCTCCAGAAGGCGGGAATTACAATCCGGCCGTTGCGCCACATCCCCTCTCGGCGCTCGGGCGGCTCTCCTCTCCTCTGGCAACTGGCTACCTGCTGTGATGATGGGCATTGAGCGTGCCACACACCACACACCACGGCTGAGCTGAGCTGCTGCAGGACACATGAAGTCTGTCTCCTGGTCAGGTAGGTCAGTGTATGTATGTGTAGCGATACCCCCGTAGGAGCTGTTGGTTTAATTTTGGGCCTGACGTTACCTTACTGTTCCATATGCTCATCTCAGGGGTTCTCCTTGAAGAGTTGTCCAGAAGAAAGTTTGCACCAACACAAAGTCTCTTTCAAGGGGTTTTATTGATTAAAGTTTCCAACAGAGGGGGGGTTTGAAGGGATGGGGAGGACTCAGGTACCTTAGTTGCGGATCACAGGAACTTTCTTAGGTCCAGAGGAACAACTGTTTCTACGCTGGACTCAGCAACTGCCGGATAGGCCCACCCTCTCGGGCCTAGCAACCGGTGCGTCGCTCGATCACAGATAGTCTCTGCCACAGACTTGTGAAAGTAGAATTTGCTCAAAAGTCTCTGCCACAGACTTGTGCAACCACTCACTGGGTTACCTTCTGATGAAAAAGAACACAGCTCTCAGTGCCAGGATCTTTCAGCCAGTCCGGCAGCACTGTGAGGTAGATGTTGATCCGGGTGCATCCTCTAATTGAGTCCTCAATTGCTCGGTCCCTTCCTGCAGGCAAGGCGACACAGGATCATCCCTGGATCAGTAGGCCCCAGCGACTCCTGGGCCTGAATCTCAGTAACGGAGCCTCAGGCCAACGTGGCCCCGAGGCGGAAACTGCCAACGCAACCCTGAGGCCAGAAGGGCCCTCAGGTTGGGATACGGGTGGCGCCCACCACCCATGAACGAACCCCACAAAATGGTGTCTGTTCCTTAAATACCCTCTCCCAGAATGCACAGCGGGTTGACCACGCCCCCTGGGCTGCTTCTGGGAAAGAGAAACCCAATGCATCCAGCCTGTTGCTTTTCCAACACTGACCAGTAGTGACAGCGACACCCACCGTCAGGGGGAAAAATCATGCAACCAGTTGAACTGAAACAGAGGTATAATTTGTAACACAATCCTTCTGAGCCAAACTATTGCTCAGACAACTATAATTTTAACACATAGCACCCACTCATTTGGAGCAGGGCGCTACATATGTCAGGTAGGTCAGTTGTATGTATGTCAGGTAGGTCAGTGTATGTATGTCACTACCGTCGGTGTATGTATGTCAGGTATGTAGGTCAGTGTATGTATGTCAGGTAGGTCAGTGTAATGGTCAGTGTGTCAGGCAGGTGAGTTTAGTGGTCAGCATTGAAGGGCACT
Organism: Rana muscosa; assembly: GCA_029206835.1. Taxonomy (NCBI): domain Eukaryota; kingdom Metazoa; phylum Chordata; class Amphibia; order Anura; family Ranidae; genus Rana; species Rana muscosa. The sequence continues at coordinate 482,107,832 of CM055127.1, forward strand.
GGTAAGCCAGGCAGCAAACAGCAAGTACCGTATATACTTGAGTATAAGCCGACCCGAATATAAGCCGAGGTACCTAATTTTACCACAAAAACTGGGAAAACTTAATGACTCGAGTATAAGCCTAGGGTGTCCATCTGCATGCCTCACTGTGTCCATGTGCATGCCTCACTGTGCCCATGCCTCGCTGTGCCCATGTGCATGCCTCGCTGTGTCCATGCCTCGCTGTGTCCATGCCTCGCTGTGTCCATGCCTCGCTGTGTCCATGCCTCGCTGTGTCCATGACTAGGCTGACATTTAACATGGGAGTCTATGGAAGGGGTGCCCGGCTTTGAAAAATTGGTGCTCCCCGGCCGTAGGTCCCCCAGACAACAAACTTTGCACACCTGTAGGAGGAGAAATGGGGCTACATGTGTGCCAAGTTTGGGGTCCAGGGGCTAGTACCGGGTCCCCAAATCCGGGAGATCAGGCGCAAAAAGGTGACTCGAGTATAAGCCGAGGGGGGGCATTTTCAGCACAAAAAAATGTGCTGAAAAACTCGGCTTATACTCGAGTATATACGGTACCCCCCCCCCCCCCGCCACACAACCCCACCGCCCAGCCAAAAAGAAAGCCTGCACCACATACACAACCTCCCCCCCCCCATTGCCAGCCTTGGACTTCGGGCTTTTTTGCCACCTAGCAACGCCCCTGATTAATACTGCTTTAAAGGACTTTTTGTCATTTTAAATGTATTTAAATCTCTTAATGAAAAGGAAAATTTAAGAAAGGTAAAAGAGGCCCGACAGGATTCCCATCTAAACAGCATACAATGTTAATTTAATGTTTAGAAGTTAAACACAATGGCTGTGACCTTAAGGTTCTGTACACCGGGGTCCCCGGTGCCTCCCGGTTAATACAGATTGTTATAATGCACTTCCTAATCAAATCCCCCCCCCCCCCCCCCATCTCGATCCTTGCCATTAATTGTTCTGTGGGTCCCTCCGCTCGGTAGCATAATATGGAAATGATTCTCGAGTCAGATGTTGCGCTATTTATTCTCAAGGCTTTAAAAAGCTTTTAATTACTCCCTAAAGTTTTTTTTTTTTCCCCCTCACCAACTATTTCTATTTATGGGCAGTGATTTGTAAATGAAAGAGACATCCATTATTTTAATGTTTGCTAAACTTTTAAACAATGCGTCTTCAGGTGTCTCGAAAAACTGTCCGGCTTTTGTGTCCGTGGAGCTCCGAGGAGTGTAAATCTGGGAGATCGGCATCCATTTATAACTTGCATGCTCTGAAAATGATAATTGTTCGGCAATAAAATAAAAGAGTCCTGTGTTAGGAGCAGCTCTTTCTTCTGCAGAACAGTTTTACGATGGCGACGATGGGAATGGAGAAAGCTCTAAAGGGAATTTATGGCTAAACTATAAGTTGTTCTTACACAAGAAATTTTTGCTACTTTCCAAATACAATTTTTCGGGTTAATGTCTATAAAACTTAAACCACTTACCCCCCCCCCCCCCCCGGACCATTTGGCTGGCCAAAGACCAGGCCACTTTTTGCGATTGGGCACTGCGTCGCTTTAACTGACGATTGCGTGGCCGTGCGACGTGGCTCCCAAACAAAATTGACATCCTTTTTTTTCCCCCACAAATAGAGCTTTCTTTTGGTGGTATTTGATCACCTCTGCGGGTTTTTATTTTTTGCGCTATGAACAAAAATAGAGCGCCAATTTTGAAAAAAAAAACAATATTTTTTTACTTTTTGCTATAATAAATATCCCCCAAAAATATCTAAAAAAACATTTTTTTCCCTCAGTTTAGGCCGATACGTATTCTTCTACATATTTTTGGTAAAAAAATAAAAAAAAATCGCAATAAACGTTCAATGATTGGTTTGCGCAAAAGTTATAGCATCTACAAAATAGGGGATAGTTTTATGGCATTTTTATTAATATTTTTTTTTATACTAGTAATGGCGGCGATCAGCGATGTTTATCATGACTGCGACATTATGGTGTACACTTTTGACACCATTTTGGGACCATTGTAATTTTTACAGCAATCAGTGTTATAAAAATGCACTGATTACTGTAAAAATTACACCGGCAGTGAAGGGGTTAACCTGTAGGGGGCTCTGAAGGGGTTAAGTGTGTCCTAGGGAGTGATTGTAACTGTTAGGGGGCGTGGCTACGAGTGACACGTCACTGATCGTTGTTTCCGATGAGAGGGAGCATTCGATCAGTGACGTTTCACTAGGAAGAAGGAGGAGATGTTGTGTTTACACTGACATCTCCCCGTTCTTCAGCTCCGTGACACGATCGCGGGACACCGGCGAACATAGAGTCCGTGGGTCCCGCGGGCACGGTCACGGAGCTTGCGTCATGGTCGCGAGCGCGGCGGCGCACGCGCGCGACCACACGGTGGCAAATTAAAGGGGATGTACCTGTACGCCCATCTGCCCAGCCGTGCCATTCTGTCTAGGTAAACTGCGTGCGGCGGTCCTTAAGCGGTTATGGAGCTTAAAGGAAACCTTTTATTTCCGGTAAAGCTTGACCAAGATAAAGCTACAGAGATGAAGGGCTTTTGAAAAAACCAAGATCATGTCAACCTATTTGGTGTGTGATATGGGCTGGGTGTTTAGGTCTCGTGGTAGATGTGTTTGTAAAGTGAGTCCACGTAAGACAGGAACTATAGTTAAGGGCTCAGCAGCTCACTAAACCCTTTACAACCACTTTTACCTACAGGTAAGCCTAGATTAAGGCTTGCCTGTAGGTGCTCAAAATATTTCCTAAACCTCCACGGTTTAGAAGATATTTGCAAAAGAGACGGGCGCCGATGTCTATGGCGCATGCGCCATAGACAACGGCGCAGGCGCAGTGTAGAAACCTTTAGAAACGGCGATCGTACTGTTTCTAAAGGAGATCGTGCCGTGACTGGCGGCTCCCGTGCGCATGTGCAGAAAGCAAGAGGTCAACTCCTCCTGACTGCTTCTGTGGATCTCCTGGAGACTTGCCAGGCAGTGTTCTCCCGCTATCCTCTCTTTCTCCTCCTCTGCCTCCTGGTCAGGACACCTCTGTGGGTTGTAAGAGGGTCCCATCTCAGCCCTTCCTTCTCTCAGCTGGCCGCTCAGCTGTCGGCTAATTGCCAGTTCCTATCTCTCCACAGTGACCCACCTGTTGATGATCCTTCTCGTCAGTCCTGCCTACTTAAGCCGTCCAGCTCAGATGATCTCTGCCTTCGCCTTGGTCAACATCACAGAGACTTTCTCCCGTGTTCCTGTTAAAGACTTGCTTGGCTGACATCCCTTTTGGCTCCTGATCCTGCTTGCTGTTCTACTACGTTCTTCTCTGGCTCCCTGAAGTTTGGCTTGTCTGACTATCCGATCCGGTTCCTTAACTTTGGCTATGTTTTGACTATGTTTACTCTGTTTATCTTTTTATTATTATTATTAAACAAGTCTGATTTATCTGTACTTCTGTCTCGGTCTGATTAATGGTTTCTGACACCCCCCAGACTGAGGAGCTCCCTCAAAGTCCTCAAAGCCTAACACTCCATCTCCATCTTCCACTCGATCAACTCCCCCGCAGCTGGGATGACCCTGGGTATTTAAAGAGGCCTGCACCCTGCCAATCCAGATTGGGGATTGGTCAGGGCTCCTCAGAATACCCCAGGTGGCTCCACCTCCCCTCTCCACCTCTCTTTCAAGAAAGCACCAGAAGATTCTGGAAAGAAGTGGGAGGTCCTAGTGACACCACCTGTGAGTCACCCAACTCTACTCTAGGTCACTCCCAACCCAGATCACAAAAACACACACAGGCTTGGCTGCCAGCCAAGCCTGGAATTTTTACCTACTCTCAAAAAAAAAAAAACGACATCATACTCTTCTAGCACACTAGAGGGTGCTACACATATATGTCATTGGAATGGGCAAAGAAGACAGTTAGCTACTACAGCATGTTAACAAATTGCACTTCCCCTTTAAAGCAGAAACCTGAGAGTTTTTTGTAGACTTTTTGTTGCAGAAAGTGGTTTCTGTATACTGTTCTCACACCTGGCAGAGCTGGATTTTAATTAACCTTTACATGGTAATTATACAATTGGCGAGACTCCAGAGAAAGAATCTCAAATTACTTTATTTTAATCATTTCGTACAGATGTTCAGAAGCTGAATAATCAATAGCCCCTCCGAAAAAGCTGCGGGCTGCGGCTCCGGCAAACAGTAAACAAAACAAAATATGTTTTGAAACGGACGGCCGAGCCCGGCGAGCTCAGATCTTTCCTGGGTGCGATGGAACGGCGGCTGTGTAAATTATTTTTTGTTCCTTTGTTCTTTTAACACTTTCCCAGGTGAATCCGGCATTCTCTGTTCTCCTGGAAGATTGTATCAATTTCCACATCAAAACTGAATAACTCTTAAAGCGGACCCGGCGCCTGATATATGCTTTCATGTTAGGTGTATGTATAATAAATATTATGCATTAAAGTGATATTAAAGATTCAGCTTTAAAAAAAAATAAAAAATATCATACTTATCTGCTCTGTGCAATGGTTGTGCACAGAGCAGCCCTGATCCTCTTCTCCCCCTCCGGCTCTCCCGCCCCCCTCCATGAACCATGCCCCCCAATAGCAAGCGCTTGCCATGGGGGCACTGGTGTGCACTCGTTCTCGAGCCCCGCTCTATGCGTCCATAAGACACATACAGCCATGGCTCGCCCCCACCTCCAGATCTCCTCTCCTCTCCTCATTGGCTCGCTGGCTGGGATCCTGTGGAAATGTTGCACTTTGAATGGATGTAGGGGAAAGGTGACTGCAGATAAACAGGTACAACTTATGTAGGAGGATTTGTTTCATCTCTGTGTATCACCTGAGGCCAGTCATCTCACTGGGTATATTTGAGGGTTTACAACCACTTTAATGGTCAAGGTTGGTGCTCCCCCTTCTTTTGTTTTTATGCTTAATGATCAAGGATTCCCCAACCTGACGAGGGCAGCAAGGCCAAGTGGATCTTAGAAGACCGTGACCTTGGTTACCTGCTAGAAATACCTGAAATCTAGAGAGACTTCTTAACCACTTCCATACCGGGCCATTGTAAGATGACGCCGGCAGGAACCCTCTCTCCCTCTGGGTGAACGTCATATGACGTCCTGGGTTTGAGGGGGGATATCTGAATGATGGGTGCAGCTAGAGGCATCATTCAGATATCCTTGTCTTCAGTTGGCGATTCTGCGCACCATAAGAATGATCCTAGAGGTGGTTCCACCGCTTGATCGTTCTTATAGGCGGCGGGAGGGGACATCCCCCCCCTCCCGTCGCCATCCGGTGCTTCTCCGGGCTCTCCCGTGCCATCGGGGACCCGGAGAGAATCGTCCGGCGCCGGTGGTGGGTCACGTGACGAGCATAGAGATGATTGGTGACCAGATGGTCACTAGTGATGAGCCGAACACCCCCGGGTTCGGTTCGCACCAGAACCCGCGAACGGACCGAAAGTTCGAACGAACATTAGAACCCTATTAAATACAATGGATGCGAACGTTCGAATTCTAAAGTGCTAATTATAACAACTATTATGCATGTTATTGTCCTAAAAAGGGTTTGGGAACCCGGGTTCTGCACCAGGGGACATGTATCAATGCAAAAAGAAGTTTTAAAAACGGTCGTTTTTCGGGAGCAGTCATTTTAATGATGCATAAAGTGAAAAAAAAAAAGTCAAATATTCCTTTAAATATCGTACCTGGGGGGTGTCTAAAGTATGCCTGTGAAGTGCCACGTGTTTCCCGTGTTTAGAACTGTCCCTGCACAAAATGACACTTCTAAAGGAAAAAAAAGCCATTTAAAACTGCTTGCGGCTTTAATGTAATGTCTGGTCCCGGTAATATGGATGAAATTCTTTAAGAAAAATGGCATAGCTACCCCATGCCCCCCCCCTACCCCAGCCCATTACCAGCCCCTTTGGGTCTTGTATGGATATTAAGGGGAACCCCGCACATAAAATAAAAAAGGCCCTATATACTCTGAACAGCCCTATACAGGCGGTGCATTCAAGACAGGGACTGTAGGTTTGTTCTTATGTAGAATGTGTTTGTAATTTTGAACAGGTACATTGTTGAAGTGTAGCTCCAGACCAAAAATCTATTTTTAAACTTTTTGGAAAACATAGGTAAGGGTTATCACCCCTGTAACATTTGTTTTGCTGTCTGTGCCCCTGTTCAGAACATTTCACCTCACTTTCCGTCCCAATGACAACTCTTTTTGAAATGTGGTCTTTTTCTTGAAACAAGGATTGCTGATAAAGCATCAGTACAGAGGAGACACCTTTCTCCCATATTTATTCTTACAGGAGAGAATTTTCCTTCCTAGTGGTAGATTTCCTCTCACTTCCTGTTGTCTTCTTGCGTTTGCAAGTAGGAGTCGTTTGTAAGTTGGATGTTTGAAAGTAGGGACCTGCCGTATATACTCTGCAGAAATAGGCCCCTTAGTTGTTGGTGTTGGCACAACACTGTAAGCACTCACAGTTACTCTTGGTTGGTGCTGGAACGCCCTGCTGTCAACTATTATATCAGGAATTTTAATTACATATAATTGTTGAACAGTGGTAGTAAAAATTGGGCCTTTGATGGTGGTGCTGGTGCCACAACACTGTAAGCCCTGACAGTTACTCTTGGTGGGTGCAGCAATGGGCCCTGCTGTGAATTATTAGATCAAGAATTGTAATTACATGCCCCTGTTGAACAGGGGCTGAAAAATTGGGCCTTAGGCACTGGTGGCACAACACTGCAACCCCTCACAGATACTGTACTTGGAGCACAGCAATGAGCCCTGTTGCAAAGTATTGCTTCAAAAATTGTAATGACACGCCCCTGTTAAACAGGGGCTGAAAAATTGGGCCTTAGGCACTGGTGGCACAACACTGCAACTCCTCACAGATACTGTACTTGGAGCACAGCAATGAGCCCTGTTGCAAAGTATTGCTTCAAAAATTGTAATGACACGCCCCTGTTAAACAGGGGCTGAAAAATTGGGCCTTAGGCACTGGTGGCACAACACTGCAACTCCTCACAGATACTGTACTTGGAGCACAGCAATGAGCCCTGTTGCAAAGTATTGCTTCAAAAATTGTAATTACACGCCCCTGTTAAACAGGGGCTGAAAAATTGGGCGTTAGGCACTGGTGGCGGCACCCATAAACAAAAATGATCTTACAAGCTATCATCATCAATCGTATCATTGAGGACTCGGAGGAGGAGGATAGCCAGTCAACATAACAGCACAGGCACTCAGCATCAGCATCAGTCTTGAAGGGATGTGACATGTTAAAATCAATTAGTCTGTTATATCAGCATCAGGTGTGTGGTAGCTGGTGGTGATCCAAGACTGGTTCATCTTGATGAAAGTCAGTCGATCAACCAAGTCGGTGGACAGGCGCACCCTGTGATCCGTGACAAATCCTCCAGCAGCACTGAATGTGCGTTCCGAAAGAACGCTGGATGCAGGACAGGCCAGTAGCTCAATTGCATACTGTGCAAGCTCTGGCCAGTGATCCATCCTCAAGACCCAGTAAGCCAGAGGATTTTCGGTGGGGAAGGTGTCCAAGTCTGACCTTGCCCCTAGATATTCCTGCACCATGTTTATCAGACGCTGGCGATGGTTGCTGGAACCGATCATACTTTGGGGCTGCGGACTAAAGAATTGTCTGAACGCATCGGTCAGACGGCCACCTTCCCCACCGCTCCTTCTTTGACTGGCCGAAGCCTCAGCAACTCGTTGTCCAGGACCAGGAGTTTGCAACCTCCCAGTCTCTGGGAACGCGTTGCACAGACCTTTCTGCAAGGCCTCCCGGAGTTGTCTCATCCTCTGCTCCCTCTGCGACGGTAACATAAGGTCCGCAACCTTACCCTTGTACCGTGGATCAAGGAGAGTGGCCAGCCAGTAATGGTCCCTCTCCTTGATCCGAAGAATACGAGGATCCTTCCGCAGACTTTGCAGGATCAGGGAGGCCATGCAGCGTAGGTTTGCTGAGGCATTCGCTCCGGAGTCCTCTGGGTCACTAAGGACGACATGATCCGCAGCCACCTCCTCCCAGCCACGTACAAGTCCACTGGTTTCTTGGGACTGTAAATCATCCCTAAAAGACTGCTGCTGATGATGCTGAGTGCCAGCCTCCACCTCCATGCTGACACAATCCTCCTCCTCCTCCTCCACCTCCTCCTCCTCTTCCTGTGCGATGGGTGGGACAGAAGGAACACTGTCTGGGTAAAGGGGGCCTTGAGAGGCAAGGAAGTCCTCCTCTTCCTGCCTCTGTTCTGCCTCAAGTGCCCTGTCCATTATTCCACGCAGCGTGTGCTCCAACAGGTGGACAAGAGGTACAGTGTCACTGATGCATGCACTGTCACTGCTCACCATCCTCGTGGCCTCCTCAAATGGTGCCAGGACAGTGCATGCATCCCTGATCATGCCCCACTGGCGTGGAGAAAAAAAACCAAGCTCCCCTGACCCTGTCCTGGTGCCGTAGTCGCACAGGTACTCATTGATGGCCCTCTGCTGCGTGTGCAGCCGCTGCAGCATGGCCAACGTTGAGTTCCACCTGGTGGGCATGTCACATATAAGGCGGTTCTTGGGCAGGTTCAACTCCTTTTGCAGCTCAGCCAGGCGAGCACTGGCATTATAAGATCTGCGGAAATGCACACAGACTTTCCTGGCCTGCCTCAGGACATCCTGTAAGCCCGGGTACCTGCCCAAGAAGCGCTGCACCACCAGGTTAAGGACGTGAGCCACACAGGGCACATGGGTCAGTTGTCCCTGTCGGAGGGCGGAGAGGAGGTTGGTGCCATTGTCGCAAACCACCATTCCTGGCTTAAGCTGGCGTGGCGTCAACCACCTCTCGGCCTGGCCCTGCAGAGCAGACAGGACCTCTGCCCCAGTGTGGCTTCTGTCCCCCAAACACACCAGCGCAAGCACGGCATGGCATCTTTTTGCCTGCGTACTTGCGTAGCCCCGTGAACGGCTACGGAGCACCGCTGGTTCATAGGACAAACCACAGGAAGAGGCCATGGAGGAAGAAGAAGAGGAGGGGGTGGAGGAGAGAGGTGTGTCACAACCAGTAGTAGCATTTTGGAGGCGTGGCGGTGGGACAACCTCCAACACTACTGCACCTTGTCCTGAATCCTTCCCAGCTGCCAAAAGAGTGACCCAATGGGCCGTGAAAGAAAGGTAACGTCCCTGTCCATGCCTGCTGGACCATGAGTCAGCGGTAATATGCACCTTACCGCTGACCGCCCTGTCCAGCGAGGCCAAGACATTGCCTTCCACATGCCGGTAGAGAGCCGGAATAGCCTTCCGTGAGAAAAAGTGGCGTTTGGGAACCTGCCACTGAGGAACCGCACATTGCACAAACTCACGGAAGGGGGCCGAGTCTACCAACTGAAAAGGCAGCAGTTGAAGCGCTAGCAATTTAGCCAAGCTAGCATTCAACCGCTGGGCATGTGGATGGCTGGGAGTGAACTTCTTTCGACGGTCCAGCAGCTGGGGCAGGGAAATTTGCCTGCTAGAATCGGACGTCGATGTACTGCTAGCAAAGTGGGCGCAAGTACTTGGCTGTGACACACCTAATTCTACACCTTCATTCCTCTCAGTGCATGTTTCAGAGAGGACTGAAGTTATAGTGGGGTTGGAGATCCCAGCTGATGCGGTGCAAGGAGAGGTCCGCTTTGTTCTTTGGTGTGGGTCTTTGAGGTAGGCTTGCCAACGAGCTGCATGGCAGGTCAACATATGTCTGGTCAGGCATGTGGTACCCAAGCGGCTGATGTTTTGGCCACGCGATATACGCTTGAGACATATGTTGCAAACAGCAGCTGTGCGATCTGATGCACTAGCCTCAAAAAAGGCCCACACCAAAGAACTTTTTGAATGACGGGCAGAGGCAGCGCCCTGCACAGGCGGAGCTCTGCGGTGTGATTCCGTCGGTGTACTGCCCTTACGCTGGCCACCAAAGGGCATCCTGCCTCGTTGGAGATGTGCCTCCTCCTCATCCTCCTCCTCCTCCTCTCTCCTATTAGGCACCCACGTGGAGTCAGTGACCTCATCATCCCCTCCCTCCTCATCACTGGAGCCAATCTGGCAGTATGCTGCAGCTGCTGGAACATGACTGCCAGATTGGTGTCCTTCTTGAGCATCCCCTCTGTCTGCTCTCACGCTACTGCCTTCCTCTAGCTGGGTTTCATCATCAGACCCTTCGAAACGCTGGGCATCCTCCTGGAGCATGTACCCAACACTGTGCTGAAACAGTTCGGGGGACTCCTCAGGAGGAGGACATGGTGGGTCTAGGGAAGGAGTGACTGATGATTTGTCTGACATTGATACCAGGGAAGACGACGCTTTGGCAGCTGCTTTTCCAGTACCCTGAGCCTGGGTGAGAGAGGATGAGGAGGAGGAGGAGGGCTTGGTCATCCACTCTACCAAGTCTTCGGCATGATGTGGCTCAACATGTCCAGCTGCCGAAAAGAAGGACAAGCGTGTCCCATGGCCATGTGCTGATGACAATGCACCGCGTCCACGACCAGCACTGTTGCCCCCAGACACAGAGCCTGCTTGCCCTCTTTTATTGCCTCCTGACTGTCTGCCTCTCCTTGTTTGCCTTTCAGACATTCTAATAGATGGCCTGCAGGGAGATGGGAAAAAAGCAATAAGGGCTACCTTCAGGTGTCCTTCTCTGTCCCTTGAAACAAGGACTTTCACAGTGAAAGAAACTGACACTCTCCCTACCTACAGTTTTCTGTCCCTAGAAAAAATATTTTTTTTAAGCACAATATAGCACAAGGACAATTCACTCACTGTCCTTACAGGTCCCTGGAAACAAGGACTTGCAGAGTGAAAGAAAAAAAACACTCTCCCTACCTACAGTTTTCTGTCCCTAGAAAAAATGTTTTTTTTAATCACAATATAGCACAAGGACAATTCACTCACTGTCCTTACAGGTCCCTGGAAACAAGGACTTGCAGAGTGAAATAAACTGACACTCTCCCTACCTACAGTTTTCTGTCCCTAGAATAAATGTTTTTTTTAAGCACAATATAGCACAAGGACAATTCACTCACTGTCCTTACAGGTCCCTGGAAACAAGGACTTGCAGAGTGAAAGAAAAAAAACACTCTCCCTACCTACAGTTTTCTGTCCCTAGAAAAAATGTTTTTTTTAATCACAATATAGCACAAGGACAATTCACTCACTGTCCTTACAGGTCCCTGGAAACAAGGACTTGCAGAGTGAAATAAACTGACACTCTCCCTACCTACAGTTTTCTGTCCCTAGAATAAATGTTTTTTTTAAGCACACTATAGCACAAGGACAATTCACTCACTGTCCTTACAGGTCCCTGGAAACAAGGACTTGCAGAGTGAAAGAAAAAAAACACTCTCCCTACCTACAGTTTTCTGTCCCTAGAAAAAATGTTTTTTTTAATCACAATATAGCACAAGGACAATTCACTCACTGTCCTTACAGGTCCCTGGAAACAAGGACTTGCAGAGTGAAAGAAAAAAAACACTCTCCCTACCTACAGTTTTCTGTCCCTAGAAAAAATGTTTTTTTTAATCACAATATAGCACAAGGACAATTCACTCACTGTCCTTACAGGTCCCTGGAAACAAGGACTTGCAGAGTGAAATAAACTGACACTCTCCCTACCTACAGTTTTCTGTCCCTAGAATAAATGTTTTTTTTAAGCACAATATAGCACAAGGACAATTCACTCACTGTCCTTACAGGTACCTGGAAACAAGGACTTGCAGAGTGAAAGAAAAAAACACTCTCCCTACCTACAGTTTTCTGTCCCTAGAAAAAATGTTTTTTTTAATCACAATATAGCACAAGGACAATTCACTCACTGTCCTTACAGGTCCCTGGAAACAAGGACTTGCAGAGTGAAATAAACTGACACTCTCCCTACCTACAGTTTTCTGTCCCTAGAATAAATGTTTTTTTTAAGCACAATATAGCACAAGGACAATTCACTCACTGTCCTTACAGGTCCCTAGAAACAAGGACTTGCAGAGTGAAAGAAAAAAAACACTCTCCCTACCTACAGTTTTCTGTCCCTAGAAAAAATGTTTTTTTTAATCACAATATAGCACAAGGACAATTCACTCACTGTCCTTACAGGTCCCTGGAAACAAGGACTTGCAGAGTGAAAGAAAAAAAACACTCTCCCTACCTACAGTTTTCTGTCCCTAGAAAAAATGTTTTTTTTAATCACAATATAGCACAAGGACAATTCACTCACTGTCCTTCCAGGTCCCTGGAAACAAGGACTTGCAGAGTGAAATAAACTGACACTCTCCCTACCTACAGTTTTCTGTCCCTAGAATAAATGTTTTTTTTAAGCACAATATAGCACAAGGACAATTCACTCACTGTCCTTACAGGTCCCTGGAAACAAGGACTTGCAGAGTGAAAGAAAAAAAACACTCTCCCTACCTACAGTTTTCTGTCCCTAGAAAAAATGTTTTTTTTAATCACAATATAGCACAAGGACAATTCACTCACTGTCCTTACAGGTCCCTGGAAACAAGGACTTGCAGAGTGAAAGAAAAAAAACACTCTCCCTACCTACAGTTTTCTGTCCCTAGAAAAAATGTTTTTTTTAATCACAATATAGCACAAGGACAATTCACTCACTGTCCTTCCAGGTCCCTGGAAACAAGGACTTGCAGAGTGAAAGAAACTGACACTGTCCCTACCTACAGTTTTCTGTCCCTAGAATAAATGTTTTTTTTAAGCACACTATAGCACAAGGACAATTCACTCACTGTCCTTACAGGTCCCTGGAAACAAGGACTTGCAGAGTGAAAGAAAAAAAACACTCTCCCTACCTACAGTTTTCTGTCCCTAGAAAAAATGTTTTTTTTAATCACAATATAGCACAAGGACAATTCACTCACTGTCCTTACAGGTCCCTGGAAACAAGGACTTGCAGAGTGAAAGAAAAAAAACACTCTCCCTACCTACAGTTTTCTGTCCCTAGAAAAAATGGTTTTTTTAATCACAATATAGCACAAGGACAATTCACTCACTGTCCTTCCAGGTCCCTGGAAACAAGGACTTGCAGAGTGAAATAAACTGACACTCTCCCTACCTACAGTTTTCTGTCCCTAGAATAAATGTTTTTTTTAAGCACAATATAGCACAAGGACAATTCACTCACTGTCCTTCCAGGTCCCTGGAAACAAGGACTTGCAGAGTGAAAGAAAAAAAACACTCTCCCTACCTACAGTTTTCTGTCCCTAGAAAAAATGTTTTTTTTAATCACAATATAGCACAAGGACAATTCACTCACTGTCCTTACAGGTCCCTGGAAACAAGGACTTGCAGAGTGAAATAAACTGACACTCTCCCTACCTACAGTTTTCTGTCCCTAGAATAAATGTTTTTTTTAAGCACAATATAGCACAAGGACAATTCACTCACTGTCCTTACAGGTCCCTGGAAAAAAGGACTTGCAGAGTGAAAGAAAAAAAACACTCTCCCTACCTACAGTTTTCTGTCCCTAGAAAAAATGTTTTTTTTAATCACAATATAGCACAAGGACAATTCACTCACTGTCCTTACAGGTCCCTGGAAACAAGGACTTGCAGAGTGAAATAAACTGACACTCTCCCTACCTACAGTTTTCTGTCCCTAGAATAAATGTTTTTTTTAAGCACAATATAGCACAAGGAGAATTCACTCACTGTCCTTCCAGGTCCCTGGAAACAAGGACTTGCAGAGTGAAAGAAAAAAAACACTCTCCCTACCTACAGTTTTCTGTCCCTAGAAAAAATGTTTTTTTTAATCACAATATAGCACAAGGACAATTCACTCACTGTCCTTACAGGTCCCTGGAAACAAGGACTTGCAGAGTGAAAGAAACTGACACTCTCCCTACCTACAGTTTTCTGTCCCTAGAATAAATGTTTTTTTAAGCACAATATAGCACAAGGACAATTCACTCACTGTCCTTCCAGGTCCCTGGAAACAAGGACTTGCAGAGTGAAAGAAACTGACACTGTCCCTACCTACAGTTTTCTGTCCCTATAATAAATGTTTTTTTTAAGCACAATATAGCACAAGCACAAAACACACTGACACTCTCCCTACCTATCCTTCTCTTTCCCTAAACTAAAGGAATCCAGGTTAAGCAAGAAAGAAATAACAGTCACTGTCCCTGCCTATGCTGCTCTATCCCTGCTCCGGAACACACTACACTAGGCCGCCGTGCTGGCGGCCTTTTATATTGTGGGGCGTGTACTAAACACCCTCAGCAATAATTGGCCACAGGCATCCTGCCTGTGGCCAATCATTGCTCTCCTCGCTGCCGGCGCTGTGATTGGCCAAGCATGCGGGGTCACAGTGCATGCTTGGCCAATCACAGCGCCTGGATGACACTGCGATGGCGTAGTGCATTGTGGGCCGTTCGCGTCACTCGAATTTGGCGCGAACGGCCCAAATCGTTCGATCTTCGTCGAACGATCGAACAGCCGATGTTCGAGTCGAACGTATGTTCGACTCGAACACGAAGCTCATCCCTAATGGTCACCAGTCATCTCTATGACCGTCGGAGGCTCGGGCGCGATGTGATGACGTCACGCCTGGGTCCTCAGATGTAAACAAGGCCGCCATTGCGGCTAGTAAGCTTGGGATCGGTGACATTTTTTTCACGATCTCATGCTTTCCAGCCTGGAGGAGAGATGTGGGGTCTTATTGACCCCGCATCTCTCAATAAAGAGGACCTGTCACACACCATTCCTATTACAAGGGATGTTTACATTCCTTGTAATAGGAATAAAAGTGTAAAAAAAAAAAAAAAATTATAATAGTAATTTTTTTTTTTTTAAAACACCCCTGTCCCCAATAGCTTGCGCTCAGAAGCGAACGCACACGCAAGTCCCGCCCACATATGTAAACACAGCTCAAACCACATATGTGAGGTATCGCCACGTGCGTTAGAGCGCGTTCAACAATTCTAGCACTAGACCTCCTCTGTAACTCTAACCTGTAAAAATTTGCAAAGCGTCGCCTATGGAGATTTTTAAGTACCGAAGTTTGGCACCATTCCATGAGTGTGCGCAATTTTAAAGCGTGACATGTTAGGTATCTTTTTACTCGGCGTAACATAAGCTTTCATATTTTATGAAAACATTGGGCTAACTTTACTGTTTTGTTATTTTTTAATTCGTGAAAACATTTTTCTCTTACGTTCACTGACTGACACAGCTCCTTTACTTTAGACCAGGGATATGCAATTAGCGGACCTCCAGCTGTTGCCAAACTACAAGTCCCATGAGGCATAGCGAGACTCTGACAGCAGCAAGCATGACACCCAGAGGCAGAGGCATGATGGGACTTGTAGTTTTGCAACAGCTGGAGGTCCGCTAATTGCATATCCATGCTTTAGACCATCGGGTTGTTACGCCACCTTCAGGAGAGGACTAGGCAGAACATGTTAACATGTACAAAAAAACAGAACTTTCTAGTTCCGCCCAAGGGGCGGTCCCTTCAGTAACAACCCCCCAGCCTGCACCTTGCAGCCTCAGTTTTTTTTTTGCCTAGTGAAGGAGAGGACCTAGGAACCCTGCGGGCCCATCGGTCCGTGTTGTTTTTTTTTTTTTTTTTTTTCTGCAGAAGTTTGCATTTTGCGCAAGATTAGGATCCTGTGATCTGCTATCAACAGCCGGCTGGGTGACAGGCTGGATAACCTTATCCTTGTAGTCTCCCCAGCCTGGCCAGCGAGCGTGTGCAGACCAGAGCTCCGCGCTGAGTCGGCCACGACATGCCCCTCAGGCTCCAGGGGCGGCCGGTGAGCGTAATGCTCCGGGGCACACATATGACTGGGCTACTGATGTCTGCGTCACAGTGTGCCAGGCCAGCAGCCACCCTGTACTGATCGGAGAGTGGGTCTGTGATGGAATGTCCCCAGCTCGTCCGGAATGTTTAGTACAGCTCTCCCTGTCCCGGTGGGGCTGAGCAGCTGTGCATTCCCTGGGAGGTCGATTCGGGGGTCCCTCTCCTCCCTCTCTTCTCTCCCTGTCCCTATCCCCCCCCCTGTGGGGGATGCTGCATGGGCTGCTACTCAGTGTGTGTGCCACATGGACAGGGGTCCCCCGGGGGGGCTCTCACCTTGGGTGGGGGGCTGCGCTGGGTGGCTGTTCCTGGGTGTCTGTTGTCTCTCCTCTGGGTGTCTGGAGGGCTTCTATGCTGATTTCTGCCGTTTTTTCACTGTGTCTTTCCCTGCATACAGTTGTTTGTCGGCCATCTTTGGTGTGCCCAGGGAGAAGCATGGTCAGGAACCATTTTCTTGTAGTTCGTGGCCATTTTCCCTGTGATTATGTCCTTTATACTGGACGGTCGGCGGCCATTTTGTTGTAGCCTGGCTCGTTTTTTATGCTCAGCGCTGATCCAGGAGGCTCAGAACGGCGCGGTTTCCTCTCACAGACACCTGGGAGCTGACACAGGACACAGGCACACCTAGCTGGATGGCGCAGAACTCGGTCAGGGTGGTGAGTCCTGCGGTGGGGGCCCCTCAGTCTGCAGCAGTTAGAAGGGTGGGACCATTCACTGTCCTAAGTCCCCAACAGGTGGCAGACAGGGTGGGTCAGCATGGCTTCAGAACCTAGTGTTTCCTCCCCCGAAATCCAGGCAATTGCAACCGGTTCGCCTGCAGTCAGTGTGGTGCCTCTGGACGCTTTGTCGGCGGTCCTTAACTCGTTCATTGCCGAGATGGAGGTGGTGCGTGGCCGCAAAGGTGGTAAAAAGTAGCCTCCGCCCCCCCCCCCTCCTCCGGGGAGAGCTCTGACGCAGACTCGGGCCCCGCTGAGGCTGGTGACCCCTGCTCTGTTGTTTCAGATGATGCTGACCAGGACCGATCGGACAGTGAGGATGAGTCCCCGTCCGGGTCTGCGCGCGACAAAGCGCTAGTTGGAGCACTTATCACAGCTGTGCGTGATACCCTGAAGATTCAGGATGCAACAGATTTCTCTGCTGAAGTAGTGGTCCCTTTTGGGTCCCGTAAGCCAGCCCGTACACCCAAGGTGTTTCCGTATCTGACTTATTTCGATAAGTTTATATACAAGGAATGGGGGCGTCCGCAACGGACCTTTTCGGTCCCAAGATATATGGCGGTGCGTTACCCCTTTGAGGAGAGCCTTCTTAAGAAATGGTCGGCTCCTCCGGTCGTGGACCCCCCTGTATCCAGGTTAAATAAGGTAACCACGATCCCGGTAGAGGGGACTCCTGCCTTTAAGGACCCCACGGACAGGAAGGCTGAGGCAGTGGCCCGTTCCTTATTTACGGTTGTGGGGTCAGCGATGCGACCAGTACTGGCCTCCGCGCTTGTGTCACAGACACTGACCGAGTGGGCAAAACTTTTGCACCGCGAATTGGGGAAGCAACAGGCTTCTCCTGTCTGCGTGGAACTAGCGGACCAGTTAGTACAAGGCCTTAAGTACGTTTGTGACGCAGCCCTGGATACCCTCCCTCTGTTATCCAGGGCTTCAGTGTCAGCAGTGGTGCTGAGGCGCCTGATTTGGCTAAAATGCTGGTCTGCGGACCAGGCATCTAAAAAATCTTTGACGGATTTACCCTTCCTTGGCGAACGGCTCTTTGGAGCCTCGTTGGATGACATCATTAAGGATGCCACCGGTGGGAAGAGTACCTTACTTCCGCAGACCAGGAAGGCTAAGGAGCCACGCCGTAGGCAAGGGCCCTCTTTTTCCGCTCACAATCGGCTTTTTCGTCCCTCCGGGGCTTCGGCTAAACGTCCCCAGCCCGACAGGATGACCTCTGAGGGACAGAAGCGTCCCTGGAACCGCAAGCCTAACAAGCCTGCGAGCAAAAGCGCTACCGCATGAAGGTTTGCCCCCGCCCGCCACACGGGTGGGGGGTCGCCTTCGGGAGTTTGCAGCCCGGTGGGCCTCTCGGCTGTCCCACCGATGGGTCTGCGAACTGATTTCCTCTGGCTACAGGATAGAGTTCCTCTCTTGGCCACCAAACAACAGATTCTTTCCCTCCAGCATACCCCTGCTTCCGGCTCGCCGGGAGGCCCTCATGGGGGTGGTCAGGGACTTGCTGAGTCACGGGGTGATAGTACCTGTTCCAGAGCCGGAAAAATTCCAGGGGTTCTACTCCAATCTGTTTGTAGTTCCCAAAAGGGAAGGTGTGCGTCCAATCTTGGACCTAAAACCTCTCAATTGCTTCGTGAAGGTACAGAGGTTCAGAATGGAATCCGTTCGCTCGGTAGTCACTGCACTCCATCAAGGGGACTTCCTGGCGTCCTTGGACATCCAGGATGCGTACCTACACATACCCTTATGCCCTCGGCATCAGAAGTTTCTACGATTTGCAGTTGGGGATTCCCACTACCAGTTCGTGGCTCTCCCTTTTGGCTTGGTATCAGCCCCCCGAGTCTTTACCAAGGTATTGGCTCCAGTTCTGGCGTTGTTGCGACAATGCTGGATCGCGATCGTAGGCTACCTAGACGATCTCCTCCTGAGAGCATCTTCCACCTCAGAATTAAAGGAGGATGTGGCAATCACCATGCAGACCCTGCAGGATTTTGGGTGGCTGTTGAACCTAAAAAAGTCGGTACTCTTACCGACTCAGCGTTTGGAGTACCTGGGCTTACTGCTGGACTCCATGGAAGCGAGAGTGTTTCTCCCTCCAGACAAGCTACAGACTCTCAGAGCCACGGTAAACCTGTTGGTGAACCGCAGGTGGTCGTCCCTACACTTCTGCATGCGAGTCCTGGGGCTCATGGTGGCCTCCTTCGAGGCAGTAGCATATGCTCAGTTTCACACCAGAGTCTTGCAGAAGGAGATCTTGACAAAATGGGACAAATCTCCATTCTCCCTGGATCGACAGATTCAGGTGAGCCGGTCGGTCAAGGACTCCCTGCTCTGGTGGCTGAGATCCCCGGCACTTCGGTCCGGGAAGTCGTTCCTACCTCTACATTGGACAGTGATCACGACGGACGCCAGCCTGTCCGGCTGGGGTGGAGTACTGGGAGTACAGTCATCCCAGGGCCTCTGGTCGGAGGAGGAATCCAAGTTGCCGATCAATGTGCTCGAGCTACGTGCGATCAGGCTATGCCTCTCCACGTGGTCAATGAGACTTCGAGGACGTCCGATCAGGATCCAGTCCGACAACGCCACGGCAGTGGCATATGTCAATCATCAAGGAGGAACAAGAAGCGCGGCCGCCGCATGGGAGGTCGCTCACATCCTTCAGTGGGCAGAGCAACATGTACCGGCCCTGTCGGCCATTTACATCCCAGGAATGGAGAATTGGCAGGCGGACTACCTAAGTCGCCAGATGCTGGACCCAGGAGAATGGGCGCTGCATCCGGATGTGTTCAGGCTGCTGTGCCTGCGATGGGGCACACCGGACGTGGATCTCCTGGCTTCCCGTCTCAATCAGAAGGTGCAGAGGTTCGTGTCCAGGACAAGAGATCCTTGGGCAGACGCGTCAGACGCGCTGGCAGCTCCGTGGGGTCAGTACCAACTGATCTATGCTTTTCCTCTGCTCAAGCTACTACCACGTCTGCTCCGCAGAGTGGGGATCGAGGGGATTCTAGTCATTCTGATTGCCCCAGATTGGCCTCAGCGTCCCTGGTACGCAGACCTAGTGCGCCTGGTGGCGGCTGCCCCCTGGCGTCTGCCGTTACGAGAGGACCTTTTATCTCAAGGTCCGATTCTCCATCCTGCTTTACCATCGCTGGGTTTAACGGCATGGCTGTTGAGAGCCAGGTGCTAAGGAACCGGGGCCTATCGGACTCAGTGATTTCAACTATGTTGAGAGCTCGGAAATCTTCGTCTCGGAAGATATATCATCGTACCTGGAAGGCCTACATCGCTATGTGTGAGGAGAAAGGCTGGCGTCCGCGTTCCTATTTCGTATCTAGGGTCTTGCTGTTTCTGCAGCGAGGAGTTGACAGGAAATTGGCATTAAGCACCATTAAAGGACAAATATCGGCCTTGGCTGTCTTTTTTCAGCGACCCCTGGCATCTCACTCTCTGGTGAGCACCTTTGTTCAGGGGGTTCGGCATGTAGTTCCTCCGGTGCGTCCACCGTTACCCCCGTGGGATCTGAACCTGGTGTTGTCGGCGCTTCAGAAGCCGCCGTTTGAGAATATCAGAGAGATTCCCTTGTTGACTCTTTCCCAAAAGGTTGTTTTTCTTGTGGCCATTACATCGGCCAGGAGGGTGTCGGAACTAGCGGCTTTGTCTTGCAAGTCGCCTTATCTGGTTATCCATAAGGATAAGGTGGTGTTGCGTCCGCAACCTTCTTTTCTGCCGAAGGTGGTTTCGGCGTTCCACATCAATGAAGACATTGTATTACCATCTCTGTGCCCTAGACCGACACATCCCAAGGAAGTAGCCCTCCATTCCCTGGACGTCGTCCGGGCGTTAGAGGTATATTTGTCTGCCACGGCTCCCTTTCGGAAGTCAGACTCTGTTTGTTTCGGTAGCTGGTCCGAAAAAAGGCATGGCGGTCTCGTCGGCCACCATTTCCAGGTGGATCAGACAGATTGTGGTTCAGGCCTATGCCTTGAAGGGGCAGGTGCCCCCCTTTCCGGTCACGGCCCATTCCACCAGGGCAATTGGAACCTCTTGGGCTTTCCGACATCAAGCGTCTGTCGCTCAAGTGTGTAAAGCGGCGACTTGATCGTCTGTTCATACTTTTACAAAATTCTACAAAGTAGATGTCAGTGCATCGGCTGATGCCCGTTTTTGGCCCCAAAGTTTTGCAGGCGGCCGTGTAATTTGCAATTGCACTTGATTTTTGGCAAGAACCAGTTTCTTTTCAGTCAATGCACTGTTGCATTGTTACCGCAAGTTCTGAGGCGGTTAGATAAGGTGGTGTCTCCCCTGTTAGGGAGCACTTCTGTTTTTGTGGGTGAAGTTTTTTTTTATGCTTTTCCCACCCCTCGTTTGACACTGCTTGGGGATGTCCCGATGGTCTAAAGTAAAGGAGCTGTGTCAGTCAGTGAACGTAAGAGAAAATAGGATTTTTGTACTCACCGTCAAATCCTTTTCTCTGTAGTTCACTGACTGACACAGCACCCACCCCTCCTATTTTTTACGTTATACTGCTTGTTGACGTACTGTGTCTGCAAGGTGCAGGCTGGGGGGTTGTTACTGAAGGGACCGCCCCTTGGGTGGAACTAGAAAGTTATGGTTTTTTTGTACATGTTAACATGTTCTGCCTAGTCCTCTCCTGAAGGTGGCATAACAACCCGATGGTCTAAAGTAAAGGAGCTGTGTCAGTCAGTGAACTACAGAGAAAAGGATTTTACGGTGAGTACAAAAATCCTATTTTTTTCCCAAAAAAAGGCGTTTGAAAAATTATTGCGCAAATACCGTGCAAGATAAAAAGTTTCAACGACCGTCATTTTATTCCCTAGGGTGTCTGCTAAAAAAAAATATATATAATGTTTGGGGGTTCTGAGTAATTTTCTAGAAAAAGAATGATGATTTGTACATGTAGGAGAGAAGTGCCAGAATAGGCCCGGTATGGAAGTGGTATAAAAAGCCCTGTATGGAAAGGGTTAAAAAAGGACTGGTGCCACACCTTAGCGCAGAATTGATACTGTATAATAAGTATTAAACATTGTAACACTTCACGATCACAACACTCCCCCCTGATAATGCCATCTGCTGTTCTTTGCAGAAGGACAGGAGCCGTCTTTGTTCTGGCATCAACAAAGGGTCCACCGGACACAGCCAATGACTGATCAGTGTACCGGCTCGCTCGCTGACCAATCACAGCAGGTCACATGACAGTTATACACGATGTATGGCTTCCTTTCATGCTATCCAATTGTGTTGCTAGATGTGATTGGTCAATTTAATCACGTGGTACAGACAGGGCCAATCACGGCCCATCAGTAGCATGTGATTAGCTTTGACCAATCACGGCTAATCACAACAAAACAAACTGAATTATTCAGTTTCATTCAATAAAATGCTAGCTTATAGCAATGAATTTCACTGCTATAAGCAATTTCACCTTTGTTCACCATTTTCTTTTTTTCTAAATTCCAGCTCCCCTATGTACCAATATAGCATTAATGTACTTATTTTGCAAAAATAAAACAGCATCCCATTAATTCTACACAGGCTTACCTAACTCTGTTTAAACACACTGCTTGATTACTTCTGCCTTACTTCCTGGTCAGACTTTAGGTCATGACACAGGAAGGAGTTGACCAGCTGATCTCATTAGCACACACCCAGCATCATCTACTCTCACTGATTGGTGGCATGGATAGGCGGCACTGATGGGCACAGATAGGCGGCACTGATGGGAGGCATTTATTGGCACTGATGAGCACGCACTGATGGGCACTGATGGGCACTGATTGGTGGCACTGGGGAGTAGACATGTGCACTGCCGAAAAAAAAAATCGTTTTAGTTTTTTTGATTTTTTGGGGAAATTCGGGAAATTCGAAAAAACTTTGTTTTGTTTTTTGCTTTTTTTGGAAATTAGGGAAATCCGTAATTCGGAAATTCGTAATTCCGAATTTCCAAATTTTCGAATTTCAGAATTTCCAAAAAAACGAATAAAACGAAAAAAATGAATTTTTCGAATTTCCGAAAAAAAACTAATTTCCGATTCTTGGAAACTCTAAAAATTCGGAATTCGGAAATTCAACTTTCCAGATTTCCCATTTTAGAATTTTCGAAATTCGAAATTTCGAATTTTGCAATTTCGAATCTCGAATTTTCGAAATTTCCAATTTTGGAAATTCCGAATTTCGTAAATTTGAAATTTCGGAAATCTGAAAATTCGGAAATTGAAAAATTCGGAAATCCGAAAATTGAAAAATTCGAAAATTCAAAATTTTAGAAATCCGAAAATCCGATAATTCGGAAATTGGAAATTTCGAAATTAACGAATTTCTAAAAATTCGTGAAAAACAAATTAGAAACTAAACAAATTGCACATGTCTACTGGGGAGCCTTACTGTTATCAGTTCACTGATGATCAGTGCCCTGATAACCTTTCCGGGTGCCCCCTGTGAGGATATGCCGCTGATCGGCTCTCCTCACCACACACTCTGTTAGCATGAGGCGATGAGAGCCGTCACTTCCACATTTACATGTGACCGGCCTATTAGGGATCTATTTGTACAAATATTTGTTGTAGAAATACCTCAGCATTCGCACAGCTATCACAAAAAGCCCTGCAATGCGTATAATATGTTTTTTTCCTATAATTGTCAGCTCCATCTAGTGGCTATAATGCGGTAGTTTCCTGACTGAGGCATTTCAGGAAAAAATATCACAATATGGCCTTTAGATGGAAATCAACCACCATTGGAAATAAATGTATTCGATGAAACATTGTGGGGATTATTTGCAACGGCCATGTGAATTGGCTCAGGAATTTTTTAATAAATAGACCCCTGTGCGTTGTAATAGCAAAAGAACATCGTAGTTGTATCTTTTATCCATAAATGTGTGTAGAAAGTATCTCAATTAAAATGAAACCGCTATTGCAGGGGGATGTTCATAATTTGGCTTCCAAATCTGTGCAGACTTTGGAGGAAAAGCAGTGATGCAATCACAAAAGCAGAAAAGCAGTAAAAGTTTCACGTACATAAAGAATTGGAATAAATCCACCAAAATAAAGTTAAGAAACTGTTTTTCGAAATAGATTTTTATTATGTTGTTTTCCTCAGCAAATTACTCTATTTCATTCTGTTTTTATAAAAGACTAGAAAAAAAAGAAAAAAAAAAAGCCAATTCCCTTTCCCATCATTGTGAAACATCGCTGCGGCGAGCTGGTTGGCAAAACAAATCAATGACTCCGTGAATGTGTCTGGGCTGTATCTGATCAGTGCGTGCAACAAATCAGCACATATGAGGCAGCCATGTTCTTCTCCGGCTATTGTCCGCCCAGCTGAGGCAGTTTTAGTGCAGAATAAATTGACAGTTGGCAGTAAATTGGCAGCCGTTTGTCTCGGATGGCAAAAGCATGATAGCGAAAAGTTCAGAACAAAAGTTGGTTTTGTAGTTTTGGTGGATACTAAGTTTTTATCAGGAAGTTTATGTGAAAACAGATTAATGTGGCTTTCAGGATTTTATAGGATTGCTGGTTAAGACATAATCATTCAGAAAATTGGAAGGGTCAGGCTGTAGAGGCCAGTACAGAAGTTCCTATTCTCTCTTCAGTTGCAGTGCCTTTTAAAAGTACTGCATTCAAAATCTCAAGACACCCCCGGTCTAAAACATAAAAAAAATGTAGATGTTACTTATCAGTGGGAAACCTTATGCCGCGTACACACGACCATTTTTCACGTCGGGAAAATTTCATTTTTTCTCTTTGACGAGAAAAACGCCCGTGTGTGGGCTTTCCAGCATTTTACCCGACGAGAAAAACGGCAAGAATCACGACGAGAAAAATTAGAACATGCTCTAATTTTTCACGTCGTGATTAACGGAATTTTTTTCCGCGGCAGTTTCCCCATAGGGAAACACTGCCGGGGAGCCTACACGGTCATTTTTCTCGACTAAGAGAAAAAATGTCATGAAAACCGGCCGTGTGTAGGGGACCAAGCCGGTCCTCGTTTTTCATGTCGAATTTCTCTGCAGTGTTTTCACCGTTGAGAAAATCGATCGTGTGTACACGGCATTAGCCTACGTCCATGCACACAACCACCTTGATGAAATTAACTTCACATCAGAAACCCTCCTTCAATTAAGAGGTTCCCTCATCATGTCAGAGTTTCCCCCTCCACATCAGAGGATCCCCAAGCATGTCAGAGGTGCCCCAATCACATCAGAGGTGCTCCAATCACATCAGAGGTTCCCCAATTATCTCAGAGGTCCCCCCATTACATCAGAGGTCCCTCCTTCAGATCAGAGGTTCCCCCATTACATCAGATGTCCCTCCTTCACATCAGAGGTCCCCCCATTACATCAGAGGTCCCTCCTTCACATCAGAGGTTCTCCAACACATAAGAGGTTCCATCATCATGTCAGAGGTTCCCCTTCACATCAGAGGTCCCTCCTTCACATCAGAGGTCCCCCCATTACATCAGAGGTTTCCCCATTACATCAGAGGTTTCCCCATTACATCAGAGGTTTCCCCAACACATAAGGAGGTTCCATCATCATGTCAGAGATCCCCCTTCACATCAGAGGTTACCTCATCACATCAGAGGTTCTGCAATCATGTCAGAGGTTCCTCAATCACATCAAAGGTTCCCCAATCATGTCAGATGTCCCCCCCATCAATTCAGAGGTCCCCCATTACATAAGAGGTCCCACCATCACATCAGAGGTTCCCCCATCACATCACAGGTTCCCCCATCATGTCAGAGGTTCCACTATCACATCAGAAGTTACCCCATCACATCAAAGGTTCCGCAATCACGTCAGAGGTTCTGCAAACATGTCAGAGGTTCTCCCATCACATTAGAGGTTCCCCAATTATGTCAGAGGTTTCCCCATCATGTTAGAGGTTCCCCCTTCACATCAGAGGTTCCCCAATTACATCAGAGGTTCCCACAATCATGTCAGAGGTTCTTCAACTACATCAGAGGTTCCCCCAATCACGTCAGAGGTTCCCCATCACATCAGAGTTTCCCCAATCATGACAGAGGTCCTCCGCATTCAAAAATCTGAGGTTCTTACCCATCACATCAGAGGTCCTCTATTGAATCAAAAGTATCCCCTTCATGTCAGAATCCCCCCTTCCTGTCAGAGTACCCCTGTAGGCAGGGGGAGGTAATCAGAGTTCATCTTACTGGTGGAGCTTGAACGTGGAACTTGTTTTAGCCGGAAAACATCTAGACGTGTCCCCTTTGGGTGGGGAGGGGGAGTTGGGGAAGAGTTCTTGCAACTAAGCCTAAGGATGGAAAAAGGTACTGAAAGGAGACCGATGCCTCGTACACACGACCGGTTTTCCCGTCGGGAAAACTACCATGAGAGCTTTTGGCCGGGAAAACCGGCCGTGTGTATGCTCCATCGCAGTTTTCCCGACAGGAAAACTGCCGGAAATCCCAGCGGGAAAAAAGAGAATTTCCGGCGGTCTTTTTCCCGGCAGTTTTCCTATGGGAAACACTGCGATGGAGCATACACACGGCTGAAATTCCTGACCAAAGCTCTCATGGCAGTTTTCCTGTCAGGAAACCGGTCGTGTGTAGGGGTAAAAAGTTACCGAGCAGGTTCTCAGTTTTCCCCTCGGGTTTCCCGGCTGACTTTTTACCGCTGGGAAACCTGGTCATGTGTATGAGGCATGAGAAAGGATCCTGCACAGAGAAAGAGAAGCTTGGTGATCCAATGCCTGAATACTTATTCTTAAGCCATTATTTGGACTGTTCTGTTCTACTTACTGATTTAAACAAGCAAAAAAAGTTTATTCCATCTAGCAGCACTAGGGTCGTTGGTTTAAATACCAACCACGACACTACCTGCCTGGAGTGTGCATGTTCTCCCTGTGCCTGCGTGAGTTTCCTCTGGTTACTCCAGTTTCCTCCCACACTCCAAAGACATGCTGGTAGGCTAATTGGCTCTTGTCTATATTGGCCCTAGTATGTGTATGTATGAATGTGAGTTAGGGGCCTTAGATTGTAAGCTCCTTGAGGGCAGGGACTAATGTTAATCCACAATATATGTGTGTCTAAAGCGATGCGTAAATTGACAGCACTATATAAGTACCTGTAAGAAATAAATAAAAATAATATTACCGCTACAAGCCTCCGTATGAATATCTAATGGGAGAATGCCTATTACAACCAACAGATAGGGAGCAGAGCCATGTTAACTGTGAGGTGTTAGGTGCAAACCTGGTTAGCCACAGAGCTAGTGGTGATTGGAGGAACACAGTCACTCTCCTGGTGGTGAGAGATGACCCCATCAGGTAACACTCATTAAGGGACTTGGGGCCCCCATGTAAAATAGGGTCCAAGTGTATGGGTGGACTTTGGGAACTCTAATCTGAACCACAAGTAAGACACATGTCTGTGCTAATAGGTGTCCTGGGCATGAAGGGGTTAAGCAGTGGTGATCAGGAGCATAGTAAGAGTAGTCCCAAGACTGCCATATGTCCACAGAACAATGTGTGGTTTGGGCTGAGCAACATGTACTGCCCGCTCCTCCCAAGACATTTTGCGCTCCAGCTCCCTTGTTACCTCCTCCCATGCTCATCTACAGGACTTTTCCAGAACCTCTACTATGAGAGACCCAACCAGGACAGAGGCTTTTGGAGGGGACTGAAGGCTCGCCTCTTGCCTACTGACTATGGATGCTTGCTTTTAAGGGAACAATACTATTTGGGAGGTGTGTGCCTGAGGGACCCTTGGAGTGGTCTCACTTTGGATTCAAGTCCATGTTTCCCCAAAACACACAGACTCTGGGAACTGGAGGACCCATATACATCTATGGGGTCTGTAGGCCCAAACCTGCAATGACTGCTTTCGATTGTGAGACTCAGAGCAGATGTTAATATCATCAGCTCAACGCAACCTGATTCTGGGGCCTCCGGATATAATCTGTTTAAGGTTTTATGTGCTAAGTGTCTTTCTCCCATTGTGTGCATTCCCATTGTTGGTTAAGTAAATTGAGTCACCTATTATTTCTGTCTGTTGGCTAATTTGGCTAACTCTTGGAGGATTCTACATGATGGGATTAGCCTTGTGTCAACTCTACTTTGTTATCTAATCATTGTGTGATGTTTTGGGTAAACATTTGGTTTTATTGTTCATGTGGTGACTGACCTACTTTTGAAGTGTATAAAAACCTATATTTTCTATTCAATAAACAGTCATTCCTTTGGTTCTATCCCAACATCCTGTCAGTTTACCATGCTTGGGGTAAAAAAGGGCTGGTATTAGCTCTTGGTCTGCTGGAACAATTTGAAGGGCCTGAGGCACTGTTATTGGCAGAAGCATCTAATAGGGGTGCTGAACGGTTCCATCACATCTTCCGGAAAACATCTTTCATCTTTGATCCAGCGCAACCTGGGTTTCATGCTCTTGGCACCCTGGTTGAGAAGCACTGCAACCTTGCTGGATTATAAGCATTTACAGGTCAAGCTACTCAGGACATGGTTGCTTAAAGTACTAAGGGCCAGGGACCACTCAAATGTGCAGCATGTAAAAAAAAATTTAATGTATAGTAGCACACCCCTTGTAAGAGCAGCTGAGTTAGGGTTCCCCACTGCTGCACAGCCAGTCACTTAGCATTTCCTTTATTCACCCCAACACAGAAGAATCAGTCCTTGGCTGGTTTTATTAGGAGATGATAACTTGGATTGGGTAGGGATTTAAGAGATACCCAACTTTAAAATGTTCAGACACAGAAAGTGACAACTTCCTCCCCATTTACATACATCTTCTTCTTCCTTCCTCCTGCACAAACTTGTACAGCACCTGCTGCTCACTCCTGGTGGAACTAACATTCTATTGAAAAGGCCCATTACAGGCAGGAACTCTCAGTCCCTTGACAAAAGTAGCACAAATGTAGTGAACAGCACAGCACAACTGATCCCAGTTCCACTTGCCTGCAGAATGCTAATCCACCTGGCTCCCACCAGCCACGCCTGGCTGCTCTTCCTTCCAGTCCTCCCGACTGACTCTCCACCAGTCCTGCCCGACTAGCACACATACATGGAGATTTCCCAGGGCAAGGTTAGATGAAGAATTGTCACACAGCAGTCTTTAAGAGAGCACTGTTACAGCTGACAGTCTTGACTTGTCCCGGCATCATGCTGATCCACTCACTGTCTCTGCTTGCTCCTTCCCGCTGCCTCTGCGGCACAAATCTCTCCAACTGCCTCCTGTGGTAGGATCCTAACAGGCTAGCTTTCCTGATCTCCCAGCAGGAGGTAAACCCCACTCCCGGTAAGGGGTCCCTCAAGGGCCACCGACAGCCTCTCTAAGCACTGCTTCTCCATCTTCCACCCAACTCCCCTTGCTGGCATGGCCCATGTTTATTTATGGGTTATCCCAGTTGCCTGCCAGGCCCACTCCTGGGGATTGGCTAAGAGCCCATAAATATTCAAGGCAGCTCCTCCTCACCTCCACCCACTAGTTCCAGAATGTTCTCCAACTTTCCAGATATCAGGTGGAGGCACCAGAGCGCTGTCAGGATGAGTCATCCAGCCCTGGCTTCTAATAACCCTGACCCAGATTCAGTGACTCAGGTTTATCCCTGGGCCAGAAAAAAAATGCTTTTTCCTACACTCACTTCTAGTAGCACACACTAGATGGTGCTACATTAACATTCACAAATTACTTTCTACTTCTACTAGTGCCATAAGTAAACAAACCCCACTTCATATTCACATGTATCATTACGCAATAAAAAATATATAAATATATTTGTATGTGACAAAGGGGAAAAAACAATAAATCTCAAAGTGCACTTCATATGTGAATACAACAAACAATAATGTGTATGTGTGGCAATTCGCAATATATTTAGTGAATAAAAATAAAATTGTAAGTATTCCTCTTCACAGGTACTGTGATAAAGATAAATAAGATAAGAAAATTCAAAAGCCTTTCAGTATAAAACAAAGCGGCTTACTATGGGGGCACGCAAAGAAGAGGAGCCCAGAGGGCCAGCATGGGCAAAACCATTGCCCAGATCAGGTAAGTATAAAATGTTGGCTCTAAATATATGTGGTACCATAAATTGTAATCCAAATGAATGTGCCTATATAATTATTCATCAAACAGAAAATTATTGATAATAAATAAAGTCCAATCAAAAAGTTCATCATCAATCCTCGTGTTTGTTTCATTAAACTCTGAGCTCCATCGAGAAAGTGCAGTGTTCTATGACCAATTACATAGAAACTAACGACTATCTTGGAAAACGAGGACCGTCCTGTTGCATTATATGGGTGAGAATGACCATTCAATGTGTTTCTATTTTGATGTTTTTGACTATTACCCGTGAGTGTTCTTGCTGAAACTTTTCCTGAAGAAGCGAGTTATCTCCTGTGAAACGCAAACTGCGTCAAAATTGCAGCAACTCACTGTGCTCCACCATAGGGGAGCCACCAAGAACCTGTATTCAAGGAGTACCAGATGGTTTTGGTTATGTTTTATGTGCAGCTTTTGAGTGTTTTGTATGTTTTTTGATATGTATACATGTGCACATTTTATTATATAATAAATATTTGTTGATCCTTTTTGCAAAAATTGGTGTAGCGGGTATTTACTTTCCCGGGAAAACTTTTGAATTTCTACGGTGACACCGGTGGTGTATCTCCGGCGGTCCACCGGGTGGCACTGTCACTTTGGGCCGACGGACGAGTCATTACTGTGTCGAATCCCTTTTTGTCTTTCTTCGGCAGCCGTGTGGTGGGGCGGGGAACCCGCTACGCATGCCGGGGGAAGGTATAAAGGGGGCTGGCCATTTTGTCGGGGGGTTCGTTGTCCCAGGCACCTTCAGCCTGCGGACGGAGTTCGTGTTTGTCCTCCGGGCGCACTAGGCCTGGAGGACCACCGAAGGTCGTGTTCCACCTCAGGCACCTTTAGTCTGAGGTGAGGTACTCAGTTGGCGGTCCGGAGCTCAGTGCCCAACACAGTTCCGCGAGGGAAGGATCCTAGGGTGCTCCGGAGATGGACGCCTGAATCCGAGGTGGACGTAATGGACCAGGAAGAGCTCCTCATCTGAAGACCCGGTGCAGCATACTGCCGGTGACGGGTGAGTCTCTTGTCGGAGACCGTCCGGAAGGTGAATTTCCCTCGTGCGGAGATCATTGCCCACTCCTTGGAGGAGAGTGGAGGAAAGAACTTGTGTCTGGGCCTACATACACATTCACACCTCCTGTTCTGGTTTTGTAAAGCAAGTAAGTCCATGCTGTGTTCAAATAAAGGAGTGTTGGACTTGCAACGGTGTGAGACTCGTTTCCTGGCAGATGACTCCTGGAGGGAGGATTCGATACACAATGTAGACCCGAAGGTAAAGAACTTTTGCTAGCACCACTTATACATCTGTGGTGGAGGCCTGGCGTAGCGGACGCACTCCCTTTCCTATCATACCCCTAGACCAGAGACATTTCGAGCGAGAAATTTAATAGAGGGGATTGGGAGTGTGGGAGACCCACCGATCAGAGTGCCCGCTACATTGGGTACCGTTATAGTCCTTATATTTAGTTTGTTACGGTCCATTATTTTCTATATCGTTGATTAGGATGAGGTACCAGACCTATATGGCCTACCAAATGAGGGTCCCTCATTGAGGTCTTCCTCCAAATTTCCTATTTTTCATCCCCTTTATCTTATATGCATCCTTCCATAATATTTAAATGCTCATAGAGGTAAATAGGAGGCGTACCATTAATTAATAATTTGAAATAAAAAAATTCAATGTAGCACACTCATATACTGAATATGAGTCACAGACTACTTACCATCATTAAGAACATGTACTTCGGTTTCGGCTCTGAACAAGAAGTGACGTCACCCACCTCCGCCCCACGCGTTACGTCACTTTCCCACGTAAGTTCCTAAGGGTAAGAGACTGTAGTCTGCAGTACAATGATGCAACTAGACATGTGCACAACATAAAAAATTGTTTGGTTTGGTTTTGTTTCTGTTAGTTTTCATTGATTCGTAACGATTCGTAATTTCGTAAGACGTGGGTTATCGTATTCGGACTCTTTCGTATTTCCGTAAGGGTTATTTTTCCGTTGATTCGTTTTTCCGTTAGTCTAATTTTCATTAATTCGAAATTCGTATTTTTCGTTATATTTTATATTCGGCCGCGTTCGTATTTTCGTAAGAACTATATTTTCGTTGATTTGCAATGATCCGTATTTCCGTGTCTAATTTCCGTTGATTGGAAAATTGTACTTTTGTAGATTTAATTACATTCGTACTTTCGTTAGAATACATTTTCCGTTTATTCGAAACACTACTTGTCTTAATTTTGTAATTCGTACTTTCGTGAGATTGACCGGCTCATTTATTCGTACTTTCGTAACATTGTTTTCGTAGATTCGTAATCGGGGCATAATTCCTAATATAGAAACTAGATTCTATATAAGAAACAAAGAATTTCTCTCTCACAAGTCACAACTTAACTCACAAATCCACCAAAACAGTGCCACCTACCCAACCACACCCTATCTGGACTCTGGATGGAATGCACTGCAGTCTAACACAGAAAAACACTGTCACGGAGATCCTGCCAGAAACAGGCGCCCCGGAATTCCTGGTTCCCGATCGCGGGTGCGTTCGCGCATGCGCACACGTTCTGCAGGTGCGCACGCGTGTTCTTCAGGTGCGCGCGTGCATTCTGCAGGTGCGCGCGTTCCGCAGGTGGCGCCAGAAGGCCTATTTAAACCTGTCAATGACAGACAGTCCCTGCTGTCTGCTCTACAGCGTTTAGTACCTGAGAACCTGATCCAAAGACTTACCTGCATCTGACCCGGCTTGCCTGTGACCTTTACAGTTTTCTGCCTGCATCTGACCTCTGGCTTGTTGTGACCTCTCCTCTGCCTGATCCCTCAGTACCTTTGCTGCCAGCCAGTT
The DNA here is from genome assembly GCA_029206835.1 of Rana muscosa. Taxonomy (NCBI): domain Eukaryota; kingdom Metazoa; phylum Chordata; class Amphibia; order Anura; family Ranidae; genus Rana; species Rana muscosa. The sequence continues at coordinate 482,140,337 of CM055127.1, forward strand.
AACCGACCAGGCTTGTCTGACCAATCTTGCCACCCCTGGTTCCAGTCCTGCCTGCTGTGTTCCTGTGTTCCTGGTTCCAGTTCTGCCTGCTGTGTTCCCGTATTCCTGGTTCCAGTTCTGCCTGCTGGTTTCCTGTGTTCCTGGTTCCGGTCCGGTCTGCTGTAGCTGTTCCAGTCCGCTTGCTGTGTTCCTGTGTTCCTGGTTCCAGTTCTGTCTGCCGTACTTCCTGTGTGCCTGGATCCAGCCCAGTCTTCGGAATTACCTCCACCTTGGTTGATCCTGCCAGGCACTCGTACCCCTCCTACCTCCGCGCCTTCTGTTACACTACCAGGGGCCGCTGGTCGGAGCCGTAAGGGAGGCCTTCCTCTGCAAATCCGGGCTCGTCACCGTCAGGTACGTGACAAACACACAAGGGAATAAGAAACAAGCTCATTGGGGGAAGGGACAACCTCTTCAGGGGAAGGGACAAGCTTATTGGCCAACGTCCAGAAATATTTCAGAACTAACGAATTCATTGTTTTGATTTTCGTTTTCCGAATATTCGTAATTTAGTTTTTAGTTTTTTTCATTCATTTTGATTTTCGTTATTTTGAATCTTTGTTCGGTATTTTCGTTGTTTCTTTTTTTTTTTTTTTTTTTTCACTTATTCGTATTTTCGCTGTTTCTAATGTAATAATTTCGTATTTTCGTTGTTTTCCATATTCATTCTTTTCGATAATTCGTTTTTCATTGGTAATTTTAGTAAACCGTTCGTTCATTCTTATGTTTACGAATTAACGAATATAACGAATTTTGACAAATAACGAATTCGTAACTAAACAAATAGCACATGTCTAGATGCAACCTCTATTCTCAGATGGACAGCACCAGAAAAAAAGAGGTTAACTCTCATTTTAAGAAGGTGAGTATCCCAGGTTAAGTATCCCCAGACTCTTTCTCCATAGACTTAGCAACTCCTATGATAAATTACATCACTTAATAGTTGACCCTCATCACAATGGTTAACTGCGCAAAATAACACTTTTTAGGACCCAGATGCTGAGGCAACAACATTTCTCCAGGCAGCAGAGGTCTGCAGCCTAATTAAACTACCCTCCACTGCTGAGTGTTAGCATTCCTCTTCACAGGCACTGTGATAAAGACAAATAATATAAAATCACAATCCTTTTAGTGTAAACCAAAGCGGCTTGCTATGGGGGCACACAAAGAAGGAGGAGCCCAGAACGCCAGCGGGAGACCCAAAAAGATGAGGTTTGGGGCTGCTCTGCGCAATGCCATTGCACAGAGCAAGTTCAGTGCATATGGAAAGTATTCACAGAGCTTCACTTTTTCCACATTTTGTTATGTTACAGCCTTATTCTAGAATAGATTAAATTCATTATTTTCCTCAAAATTCCTCAAACAATTCCCCATAATGACAACGTGAAAGAAGTTTCTTTGAAATCTTTGCAAATTTATTAAAAATAAAATAGGAAAATAATTCCATGTACATAAGCATCACAGCCTTTGCCATGACACTCAGAATTGAGCTCAGGTACATCCTGTTTCCACTGATCATCCTTGAGATATTTCTACAACTTGATTGGAGTCCCCCTGTGGTACATTCAGTTGATTGGAGATTTGGAAAGGCACACACCTGTCTATAGAAGGTCCCACAGTTAACAGTGCATGTCAGAGCACAAACCAAGCCATGGAGTCCAAGGAATTGTCTGTAAACCTCCAAGACAGGATTGTAGAGGTACAGATCTAGGGAAGGGTACAACAAAAAAAATGTCTGCAGCATTGAATGTTCCAATGAGCACAGTGGCCTCTATCATCTGTAAATAGAAGTTTGGAACCACCAGGACTCTTCCTAGAGCGGGCCACCCGGCTAAACTGAGTGATCAGGGGAGAAGGGCCTTAGTCAGGGAGGTGACCAAGAATCCGATGGTCACTCTGACAGCTCCAGCGTTTCTCTGTGGAGAGAGGAGAACCTTCCAGAAGAACAACCATCTCTGTAGCACTCCACCAATCAGGCCCGTATGGTAGAGTGGCCAGACAGAAGCCACTCCTCAGTAAAAAGCACATGACAGCTCCTCTGGAGTTTTCCAAAAGGCACCTGAAGGGCTCTCAGACCATGAGAAACAAAATTCTCTGATCTGATGAAACAAATATTAAACTCTTTGGTCTGAATGGCAAGCGTCATGTCTGGAGGAAACCAGGCACCGCTCATCATCTGGCCAATACCATCCCTACTGTGAAGCATGGTGGTGGCAGCATCATGCTGTGGGGATGTTTTTTAGCGGCAGAAACTGGGAGACTAGTCAGGATAGAGGGAAAGAGGAATGCATCAATGTACAGAGACATCCTTCATGAGAACCTGCTTCAGAGTGCTCTGGACCTCAGTGTGGGGCAAAGGTTCATCTTCCAACAGGACAATGACTCAAAGCACACAGCCAAGATAACAAAGGAGCGGCTACAGGACAACTCTGTGAATGTCCTTGAGTGGCCCAGTCAAAGCCCAGACTTGAACCCGACTGAACATCTCTGGAGAGATCTGAAATTGGCTGTGCACTGACGCTCCCCATCCAACCTGATGGAGCTTGAGAGGTCCTACAAAGAAGAATGGGAGAAACTGCCCCAAAAAAAAAAAAAAAGTGTGCTAAGCTTGTAGCATCATACTTAAAAAGACTTGAGGCTGTAATTGGTGCCCAAGGTGCTTTAACAAAGTCTGTGAATACTTATGTACATGGGATATTGTCATTATGGGATATTGTTTGTAGAATTTTGAGGAAAATAATGAATTTAATACATTTTGGAATAAGGCTGTAATATAACAAAATGCACTTTGATGCCTAGTACACGACCGGTTTTTCCGACGGATAAAAAAACAACGGTTTTCCCAACAGAATACCTCTCAGCCTGCCTTGCATACACACGCTCAGACAAAAGTCCGCCCGTCCAAAGCGCCGTGACGTACAACACGTACGACGGCACAATAAAGGGAAAGTTCCATTCCAACGGCGCCACCCTTTGGGCTGCTTTTGCTGATCCTCGTGTTAGTAAAAGTTTGGTGGGAGACGATTCGCGCTTTTCAGCCTCGTGCTTTTCAGTCCGTTACAGCGTGACGAATGTGCTATCTCCATTACGAACGCTAGTTTTACCAGAAAGAGCGCTCCCGCCTCATACTTTTTTCTGAGCAATGCGCGGTTTTCTGCCCGTCGGAAAACCATACAGACAAACGGATTTCCCGCTCGGATTTTTGGCCTGACGGGGAAAAGGAGATCCTGATCTCTTTTTTTTTGTCCGGCAGTTTTCCCATCGTAAAAACTGCGATGGAGCATACGCACGGCCGGGATTCCCAACGAAAAGCCCTCATAGCCGTTTTCCCGTCGGAAAAAACGGTCGTGTGTACGAGGCATGAGAATAACATGTTTGTTATTGAAAAAAAATAAAAAAATAAAAAAAAACCTTTGCAAGCGCTTTAAGAAAAAAAAAAATGATCCAAAACCATTAAACTTTTCCTATAAATGTAACAGCACACTTTAAAATAATGTATAAATATTTCATACTCTGGGGATATTTTATGCACTTTAGCTGAAGGAGCAGAAAGTCGCCCCCAGCTTGCTTGCAGCCTGTCCCTGCAAAGTGTTTTATCTGTTTTTAGTAACTTGATGGATCTCTCAGTCTTTCTCCCCATGCGGCTCAGATCTTTCCCCAATGCCTTTTCCTTTTTAGACTTCATTACACGGGATAATTTATGTATGCCTAAAACGGCCCATCTCTTGTGGTTAGTTTTAAAACTGGACTCCAGGCGGAGATTTCTTAAAAAGATTAAATGCAGTTATACATTTCTTAAATCAATTTATTTTTAAACACAGCTTGTGGGAGGCCCCCCCGAGTTTGTACTTGTATCAGTTTTCTGTATTCCTTTGAGCAATAGGACTGGAAGGAGCAAGGTCGGCATTTTGACCCAGTCAGGATCTGTCAAGCTAGCATAAGGGATGCGAAAAGTCGGCAAAATTAATTTTGCTGCTGGCAAAATCTTTCTAAAGTAGAAGCCTTAACCTTTGCTCATAAACAGGGTAACAAGATTCTATAGGGTCCCAATTACTCTGTACAAGATCTTTTCGCACACATCTAGTTTCTCTTGGAGATGAGACCAGGAAGAAGGTTCTTATTTGGACATTTTTCTGAGCTATCCAATAATACCCCCTTTTTTGGACCAGGTACGCCATTTAGTATTCAAGCTTACATCGGGGGAACTGGGTAGTCACCCCATGAGCTACTTGCTTCTCAAAAGTGTCCTGTTTTCGCGGTACAAATCCTCTCTTTCATTACACTAGTTAAATGCACCCTTGGCTTGCATGCCGGTTCTTTGGAAACAACCCATCACTCCTCCTACTTTTTTGTCTAAAATCAATGTGAACAGAATGTAGGACTATGTGTGACGCTCGGGCTGTGAGGTGTTCAAGAATATGGAAATGGATGGTTCGGCACTCAGGATGACATCCAAAATAGTATTCCTTTATTAAATACATGTACAGAGCTCAAAATAGCCTACGCGTTTCGGACGTTAGTCCTTAGTCGTGGTTGGAGGTGTCAGCACCCTCAAGGTCTGAGCACCGGGCAAAACTTTTATGTGGGAAGGTTGAAGCACCTATACACTTGTTTTCCTGTGAGGGGTTCCAGTCCTGTGGCCACCGCTGTGGGTGCCGGCCGGGAAAAGAGCTCATCTTGGCTCCAAACGTCAACATGTAACAAAAGGGTATATGCCATGGGCTGCATATCAAAGCAAACCCACTGTAGTAAAGAGTGTGGCAGTCTCAGCCTGGGCACCAATCAGGCCATGACCCAATGTGTTTTGCTCCCCCCCTGGAAGCTTAATCACCTTCTGGGCAGCCCTTCCGCCAGATGCTAACCAATAGGGTTTAACCCAGTGTGTTCACGCATTGGCCACTGATACTGGCACTAGACATGTGCAACTCGTTCAACAAATTTTTTCGAATATTTGCAAATTTGAATATTCAAAAATTCGCTAATTCAGAAATCCGTTAATTCATAAATTTGAAAATTTGTAAATTCGAAAATTTGTAAATTCCTAAATTTGAAATTCAAAAATCCGAAATTTCAAAAGTCTGAAATAATAACTAACTATTAGATTATAGGAATTGGAATTTCCTTTCAATTTTGGCTGTTAGTGAACGTAACTAATACAAATTTATCCGAAGTTACAAATGATCCGAAATAACGAATGCCGTATCTAAAGGAATGGAATGTAACAAATTAATAATAATAATAAATAACAATAATGATAAAAACTTGTTATTATTATTTATTATTTATTTGTTCCATTCCATTTGTTTAGATGCGGCATTCGTTATTTCGGATAATTTGTAACTTCGGATAAATTCGTATTTGTTACAGCCACATTTGAAAGGAAATTCCTATAATTTAATAGTTAGTTATGATTAGTTAGTTACCGTAGTTATTATTTAGAATTTTCAGATTTTCGTTCAATCGAATTTTTGGATTTTCAAATTTACGAATTGCGATCATAACAAATGACCGGAAAAAAAAAAACGAATACAACAAAAACAAATACAAACAAATTTTTTGTCAGTGCACATATAGTGGACTATATAAGTGCAGCAGCTGCACTAGTTAGTTGCTGTCTGATCTGCAGCTGTTCCTGTGCCCATTCCTGTACTTTACCCTTGTGACTGACCCGGCTCGTCCTGACCATGCTTGAATGCTACTAGTGTTGCTGACCGCTGCCTGTATCCTGACTAGGGATGAGCCGAACACCCCCCGGTTCGGTTCGCACCAGAACATGCAAAAAATTTGTTCGAACACGTGAACACCGTTAAAGTCTATGAGACACGAACATGAAAAATCAAAAGTGCTAATTCCATATCAGGCCCTTCAGGTCTGGTATGGATATTAATGGGAACCCCGCACCAAAATAAAAAAAATGGCGTGGGGTCCCCCCAAAAATCCATACCAGACCCTTATCCGGGCGTTTTTAATAAAAAAAAAAATTGCATTGATACAAGTCCCCTGGGGCACGACCCAGGTCCCCAAACACTTTTTATGACAATGAACTTGCATATTAACCTTTAAAATAAGCACTTTAGATTTCTCTAATAGACTTTTAAAGGGTGTTCCGCGGCTTTTCAAATTCGCCACAAACACCCCAAATTGTTTGGCTGTTCGCCGAACGGGCGAACAGCCAATGTTCGAGTCAAACTCATGTTCGACGTGAACATAAAGCTCATCCCTAATCCTGACCAGTCACCTGCCTGCAGTCCATGCCTGTACCTGACAGTCTGTTACTGACCTGGCTTGTCTGACTATGCAACCTGTTACCTGTCTGCTCAGCTCCATACACTACTTACCTGGTTCTTGCTGGTCAACCTCCTGCCACGTGTTACCAGTCTACCCTGAACCTGTGACCAGTCACCTGCCAGCCAAGCAACTGCCTGCCTGCTGTCTGCCAAGTCCCGGGTCTGCTGCTCCTGCTGCTATCCTCTGTGATCCATTCCTGGCGAAGCACCTGCTCTTCAACTGAGTGATCTGCTGGACACTCTACAGTCACTCGTAGCTTACCGTGCTCTCGCGACCACTGTCTCCCTGCCAGTGGTCCCTAAGCCAAAGCTGTAGGAGAGGTCTGCACGTCAGGCTCTTCAACCATGTACGTGACAGTGCTACATGGAGGATGCACACTACAAATCTCATTAACCACTTCCCGCCCAGTCAATAGCAGATTGACGTCCGGGAAGTGGTTGCGTTATCCTGACTGAACGTCATATGACGTCCAGCAGGATAACAGGCGCTGCGCGCCCGAGTGGGCGCGCATCGTGGCGATCGGTGGTGCGGTGTGTCAGTGTGACACACCGCTACACCGATCTCAATAAAGAGCCTCCGACGGAGGCTCTTTACCACGTGATCAGCCGTGTCCAATCACGGCTGATCACGATGTAAACAGGAAGAGCCGTTGATCGGCTTTTCCTCACTCGCGTCTGACAGGCGCGAGTAGAGGAGAGCCGATCGGCAGCTCTCCTGACAGGAGGGGTCTGCGCTGATTGTTTATCAGTGCAGCCCCCCCGCGGATGCCCACACTGGACCACCAAGGAAGCCGCCAGGACCCCCAGGGAGGGGGGGAAACATGTGGATGGCCAGGTATATACCCCATTGCCATCCACATATAAAAAAATAAGCACAATAGATGCCGATCAGTGCCCACAAATGGGCACTGACTGGCAACATTATGGTCAATAAAAAACATGTGATGCCCAACAATGCCACCCATCAGTATCATCAGTGCCACCCATCAGTGTCCATCCATGCCCATCAGTGCCCATCTGTGCCACCCAGTGCCACCCATCAGTACCCATTAGTGCCACCTATGAGTGCACATCAGTGCCGCATACCAGTGCCGCCTATCAGTGACCATCAGTGCCCATCAGTGCCACCTCATCGGTGCCCATCGGTGTCGCCCTATCAATGCCCACAAGTGCGGCCATATCAGTGCCCGTTATTGAAGAAGAAAACGTATTTATTTACAAAAAAATTTACAGAAACAATGAAAAACGTTATTTTTTTCATAATTTTCGGTCTTTTTTTATTTGTTGCGAAAAAAATAGAAATCGCAGAGGTGGTCAAATACCACCAAAAGAAATATCTATTTGTGGGAACAAAATGATAAAAAAATTGTTTGGGTACAATGTAGCATGACCGCGCAATTGTCATTGAAATTGCGACAGCGCTGAAAGCTGAAAATTGGCTTGGGCAGGAAGGTGCGTAAGTGCCTGGTATTGAAGTGGTTAAAATATATATATACACACACACACACACATTTTTTTACATAATTAAAACATAATAAAAGACACAGTAGTCAGACTGCCACAAAGATTTTGATAACTTGGTGCATGAATAAAGTTCCCAAAATGGCATAATGGACCGTCACGTTTTGCAGTAACACTTGCTTCTCAAGGATCCACTCCTTTTGGATGCAACCAACATATCTCTAAAGCCCCGTACACACGGTCGGACTTTTGGCCAACAAACTTCATTTTGAGCAAGTTGGACCAACAATCCGACCGTGTGTACTCTCCATCGGACAAACTTTTTTTGTTTTTTTTTGTTTTCATCGGACAAAAGTTGGGTCTGCAAACGGACAAACTTTTGGCCAAAAAAAGTCCGATGGAACAAAGTCCCACCGTGTGTACAGAAAACCATCGGACTTTTATCCGATGGACAAAACAACTAATGTTAAAATCAACCAACAATAGCAGAAGTTGACCAAAGGGTGGCGGTAAAGAGCAGAAAAGAGCAGAAAAACCACGTGATGTTGCAAAAAGTTTTGGGAAAGTTTGCAGAAAAGTCCTGTGGTGTGTATGCTATGGGTGTGCCCGGCCAACTCCGTTCGGACTAAAATCCATGAAAAAGTCTGATGGAAGTCCGACCGTGTGTATGAGGCTTTAGAATATAACAAAAATACATCAACCAGCATGGTAAAGATATTTTTAAAAATGACTATATATATATATATATATATATATATATATATACACACAGAAAATCCAAAATACTAAATTGCTAACTGAATTATAGGGACTCAACAAATGAGAAAAAATTGCGGGGGGGGGGGGGAGGGGTATTGGAATACATATACCTCTTGCTGATATTTTGTTATTTTGAAAAATATCTTTACACACCACATATAGGCGTCCATGGGTGGCAGAGGTTTGTGCGATGGGAGAGTGCTCAGTGTGCTGTCCCAGCACAGTGACAAAGCTATCAAAGACCAGGACCGGGAGTCAGCTGATCAAATGGTCTTTCATGCCCCCTGGGCATAAAGACCTTGCTAACCCCTTGATGACACGTTATCACATATATGAGGAGGTGGGCTTTAAAGCAGAGCTCCACCCAAAAAGGGAAGCTCCGCTTTTTCGCCTTATTTGCGGGTGTCTGGTTTTGACAGGTACCCAATCCCACTTCCGGCTGAGTTTGCCGCGGAAATTTGGCCCCTTCCTTACGCCTCCGGGCCATTCACAAAGCTCAGCGCACTTTGCGCATGCACAGTAGGCAACCGGCTGTGAAGCTGCAAGGCTTCACTGCCAGTTTCCTTCAGCTGAGATGGCGAAGGCAGCACCTGAGAGCCGACTGCAAAATCAGCTCAGGTGAGGACATCGCTGGATTTGTGGACAGGTAAGTGTCCTAATATTAAAAGTCAGCAACTACAGTATTTGTAGCTGCTGACTTATTTTTTCTGAAGGAGCCCTGGAACTTTAAACCTGGGCGCCACAAGAATGCTTGTGTTGTGATTGGGCTCTCACCGAGAGTTCTGGGTCTCATACGAACGATCAGGACCTAGGACTACTGATTCACAATCATCTGATCACTGTGATAACCTCTGATTGGCAATCACACTGATCAGTCTCTGCACATCCCACTCATGTTTTTTTTTCTCCACTGAATGGAGAGAAAGATACATTGTATACATACAGGATCCATTCTATAATACATTGTATACATACAGGATAGATTATATAATACATTGTATACATACAGGATCCATTATATTATACATTGTATACATACAGGATATATTATATAATGCATTGTATACATACAGGATCCATTATATAATACATTGTATACATACAGGATATATTATATAATGCATTGTATACATACAGGATCCATTATATAATACATTGTATACATACAGGATATATTATATAATACATTGTATACATACAGGATACTGTATATTATATAATACATTGTATACATACAGGATCCATTCTATATTACATTGTATACAATCAGGATACATTATATAATACATTGTATACATACAGGACACATTATATAATGCATTGTATACATAAAGGCTCCATTCTATAATACATTGTATACATACAGGATATATTATATAATACATTGTATACATAAATGATACATTATATAATACATTGTATACATACAGGATCCATTATATAATTGCATTGTATACAACAGGGGTGCCAAACCAGTGGCCCGGGGGCCACATGTGGCCCGCGGAGCCCTTTGATGTGGCCCACGACCTCTTGCTCTGGTCTGGAGGGCCCACTATCCCAGAGCATAAGTGTTGTAAATAATGCCGGCGGTAGAGGAAACAAGCCGCTGGAAAGCAGATCCGCATAAGCCTTTGTTTTCTGTGTAGCACTGGCTCCTGTCACAGGCGAAGTGATACCAAATGTACTCTGCCTGGAACAGCAACAGCTGGCGATACCTCAACGGAAGATGTTATTAAAGGTAAATGTATTACTAAAATCACAGTGTATATATGGGCATATCTGTTCTGCAGTGGTTTCTGGGCTGCTTTCAAACTGATCTGCAGGTGCAGCGCAGTGTACCTGCGGGTTACCTGCACTGAGCCATAGACTTCTATTAATACCTGCGTGTTTGGTGCGATTTCAGAAAGTGCATCACATCTCCAGGATGTAATAGAAGTCTATGGCAAAGTGCAGCTAACACGCAGGAAAGCCACAGGTGTACTGCGCTGCACCCGCGGTGTCGGTAAACTGCAACTAAACATTGTGGCCCATGACCGGTTACCAAGTCGCTTAAGTGGCTCTTGCTCTTAAAAAGGTTGGGTACCCCTGGTATACATACAGGATATATTATATAATACATTGTATACATACAGGATCCATTCTATAATACATTGTATACATACAGGATATATTATATAATACATTGTATACAATTACATACAGGAGATATTCTATAATACATTGTATACATACAGGATATATTATATAATACATTGAAAACAAACAATAGTGTGTAATAATAATAATAAAAATAATAATGTAGCACCCTCTAGTGTGTGCTAGACTTAGTATAGTGTTAGAGATTAGAGTAGGTAAAACATAGTTTAGCAAAGGGCTAAGCCTGAGCTATGGAATCTGGGACAGTGTTTTTAGAGTTCATGGCTGGATGACTCATCCTGGCAGCTCTCTGGTGCCTTCTCCTGGCCTAGAAGGTTGGAGAATCTTCTAGAATTAGTGTGTGGAGGTTAGGAGGAGCTGCCTTGAATATTTATGGAGCCTCAGCCAATCCTCAGGAGGTAGGCTGGCAGGGGACTGAGACCACTCCATAAATAGACATGGGCCATGCCAGCAGGGGCAGTCGGGTGGAAGATGGAGATACAGTGTTGAGGAGGCTGTCGGTGGCCCTCAGGGGTGCCCTCTAGTCTGGAGGGGGAGGTGTCCTGCCTTGGGCGGGGGATCGGGTGCCGGAAAGATCCTTCTACAACACACCGTAAGAGTCTTTCATGGAGTCATGGGAGCAAGAGAGAGACAGTGAGTAGAGCAACACTGTGAAGACTGCCACATGTAGCTAGTTTGTCTTGAAGACAGCTGCGTGCTTAAGTTTTCTGCCTTTCCTTAGAGATCTCCTGGGAGTGGGTGGGCAGCAAGGTGGGCTGGTGTGAGAGTCAGCTGGGTGGGCTGGTAAAGAGTCAGTTGGGTGGACTGGTGTGGAGAGTTAACCTAGAGGGCTAGTGAAAGGGGGAGCTGCAGCCAGGTGGGTTGGCAGTGCCTGAAGAGGTGGTGCTGGGATCAGTAGCCACAGAGGAAGAGTACAAGCCGTTTCACTACCTTTTTGCTACACTACAAGGGGCTATGAGTTCCTGCCTGTAAAGGGCTATTTCTCAAATCTGACTGGGAGCCTGTCAGATCATCTAACAAATGACTCAGTTGGAGCCAGCAAGTGTTCTGCAGGACAAGAGCAATAAGACTGTATATAGCTGTATATAGGAAGAACGTCCCTGAATTTGTTGAAGATTTGCTGAAGTCAAGTGGGCATCCCATAAGCTCCCATCCCTCTCCACGTTATTAACCCTTAAAGTGTTTGTAAACCCTTACAGACCACTTTTACCTACACGTAAGCCTAGATTAAGGCTTACCTGTAGGTGCAAAAAATATCTCTTAAACTCCTAAATCTCCTAGGAGATATTTGCAAAAAAAATGGGCACCGATGTTAACGGCGCAGGTGCACTGAGCGTGCCGTTTCTGAAGGCGAATGTGCCGTTACAGGTGGCTCCGGCCAGTCACAGCGACGGAGTCGCAACACCTGGAAGTCACTCCGGGAGAGATGGCGGCGATGGAGAAGGGGAAGGAGCACCGCTGCGGGGGCTTTGATCTCAGGAAAGTAATTCATAATGAGCTCGTATGCTATGCATACGAGCTCATTATGCCTTTGTCTTGCAGGTTTTTTTTGTAGAGGGTTTACTTCCTCTTTAATAAATAACAAGAACAAAGCTACGGACTGTTTTTTTTACTCTTTTGGGTGCTTGTGAAGATTCAGTGTGCCTGGCTGTGCAGGAGTGGGGAACCCAGGTTCATCAGCAGTCCCTATGGGGGTGTGCTACAATTGAAAAAAAAAAAAAAAGAAAGACAAATAGCTAGATGAAGGTTTAACATACAGTAGGTCAGTGTTAGGGTCAAAGTAATTGTCAAATGTCAAGGTCAGGGTCACTATATTTTAGGTTGGATTAAAAAAAACAAAACAGCATTATTTAAATTAATATCAGTGTCCGTATGTTTTAGGTAGGATAAAAAAAGCAAAATGTATACTTTTTTCTGGTCCCTACACTGAGTACATACAACATATAAGATGCACATACAGTATATGGTATCAATGCAATTTTCATCAGCAGGAGAATTCATTTAGGGTTGTTCTTTGTTGGTAAGTTAGGGTAATAGCAAGAAATATACAACTAAATTTAAAAATATATATTATTTTTTTTTATTATTTTGGGCTAGTTTTACAATAAAAATAAATAAAAAAACCAGGAGATATCTGTTACAATTTACCACCAAATTAAAGCCCAAAAAAACAAGATATAATCCACCTGGATATACAAAGTAGTTGAGATGATATGTACAGGTTAATTGACACTAGAGTTGTGCGAACAATTCATTGGATCTAATTTTCAGGGTGATCGGCGGGCCCCCCTGCCCCAAAGCACCCCTCTTCCCCATGTTGAGGGCATGTGGCCTGGTATGGTTCCTGACCTGCCAGGCTGCACCTTGGATAAGGGTCTGGTATGGATTTGGAGGGGGGACCCCACGTTCTTTTTTTTTTTTTACATTTTGGACTTATGCCCTGTACACACAATCGGATTTCCGATGGAATAAAATCCAATGGAATTTTCCGTCGGAATTCCGATGAAGCTGACTTCCATCAGTCTTGCAGACAAGTTGGGGGAGTTTGGGACTTTGAATGAGGACATTGACCAGTGGAGGTTTAAAAACATTTATTCACATGGCTGATTATATACATAGCAGATATGAGAGCTTGCCTACACACCATCAGACAAAATTCCGACCGTACAAAACGTGGTGACGTAAAACACTCCGACGAGCCGAGAAAAATTAAGTTTAATGCATCTGAGCATGCGTCGACTTCATTCTGAGCATGCGTGGGTTTTTTCTCCGTTGGAGTTCCACACAGACGATCAGAATTTCCTAACGTTTTTTTTTCCATCGAAAAATGTAAAACATGTTCTATTTTTTAACACAGATGGAAAAAAGTCCGATGGGGCCCACACACGATCGTTTTTTCCGATGAAAAAAGTCCATCGGGCTTTTTTCATCGGAAAAACCGACCGTGTGTACAGGGCATTAGAATACATATTAGACATGAAGGACTGGGAGGGGACCCCACACCATTTTTTTCTTTCTTTTTTTTAATAGCCAGGTGGCAGCAATTACAGCTGTGATTCAATTTAAATGTGATTTGACTTGTTTTTTTTTTCTTTATTATTATTATTATTATTATTATTATACAGGATTTATAATAGCGCCAACAGTTTGCACAGTGCTTTACAACATGAAGGCAGACAGTACAGTTTCAATAGGATACAATACAGGAGGAATCAGCTTACAGTCTAGAAGGGAGGGTCAAGTGAAAAAAAAAGGCAATAACTGTGGGGTAAATGTCAATTTTGCTGCAGCAGGTTCAATACATGGTACAGATGTGGCACTTTACAGGCAGACAAATAGGAAGCACTATATTTAAAGGAGTTTTTCATTTTTATTGTTGCACTTTAAGCATCATTAAGATCACTGCTCCTGAAAAAAGAATTGTTTTTAAAAAAAAATGTTTTACATGTCCCTCAGGGCAGTACCCGGACCCCCACACCCCTTTTATGGCCAATAACTTGCATATAAGCCTTCAAAATGGGCACTTTTGATTTCTCCTGTGCTTTTCCTCTGTTCGGGAGTTCTGCTGCGAACTGAACAGGGGGGGGGGGGGGGGGGTTCGGCCCATCTCTAATTAATGCATGTCAAAGTAGCAAAATTGGGTTTGGGCAAAAAGGTTTGTTTTATCCTCAGTCATGAAGGGGTTAAAGGGATGCTGATGAGGGGCGGGGAGGGGTTACTTTAAATGTAGATGTAACACACGCGCCCTTCCCCTCCAGTCCTTGGCTCACTCACAGGAGGAAAAGGCACACTATGCCACCTTGCCCGTACCCTCTGGTTTGCAGAGGTTAAGCACACTTGTAACTTACAGGTCTTGCAGCAAGGTTCTCCTCAAAGTTGGTTCTCGTCCCCTAGAATGTAAAGGACAAGTCTCTATACCCCCGAGTAACTCCAAGGTCCACACCAGTAGCAACTCCAACGTAGAGTTTATTTTCCTTATGCACAAATAACCACAAAGTTGAGAAGAGAGAAAGGTGTTAGAAAGGACAGACCGGATTCAGACACTCCTGGCTTCTTCGTCACTCGATCCTGAGTGGGTATAGCTCACCCGGATAGTCACCCAATGGCACTAGCAGCCGGCATGTAGCTCAAACAATCAATCAGATTCCCCTGATAGATGCGATCGGGAGATCCCCTGCCACAGAATCGATAGTGTCCCGAACCTCCTAATGGTTACGTTGTTAGATCCCCTTTTCCGGACGGACGACATCCCTCCAGAGAGTTACTGGACCCCTTCCTTCACTGTGATCTCTCACCAGTCCTTCGGAACGGTCCACCCCCAGCCTCCTCTTCCAGATGCGGGTCCCCTCGCAAGGCGTCACCCTGGGATTCTTCCTTCCCGAAGTGGGCTCCAGCTAAAGGTGCTGGGCCCAGGGCTGAAGTTGCAGTCCCAGGACTAAAGGTGCCTGGGACTGAGGCGCCTGTGGCCCCATGGCCTGGAGGGCCACGCACTAGAACTTGGACTCCAGAACCACCCTGACCGAAGTCCCCCCACACCAAAGGCATCTGTCCCCTTTGTACGTCCACTGCACGGCTACCGAGAGAGGACACCCAATCGCCACTCCATCACCTGCGGTTCAACCCCGAGTACAAGTGACAGCGCCACCCATACTTCTAAGGGGAACTGCACGCCAGGTGAAAACAGCAGCAAGGCAGAGTCCAACAAATTGGAAGATCCGAGCCAACTACCACTCAAATCACCTCTAAATTTAACATAGCAGCCCCCGAAATTGAGACCCCTGCTACATAGAGCTAAGCATTTTTCACTGTTCAAGGTTCTTACAGCTGTCTATCTTCAGTTACAGGACGCAGATGTTTCTGTTTCCATTTTTCAAATATTTTAAAAGAAATAAAAATACATCCCATAGATCTCACTTCTTCCATGAACAGCAATGAAATTTGGTTTAATTTCAGCTCCTATTGGCTCCCCCCTTCCTGCCCAGGGCAATTTTTAGCTTTCATCGCTGTCACACCTTTTAACGACAATTGCGCGGTCACGCAACACTGTACCCATATGAAATGTTTATCATTTTTTTTTCACACAAATAGAGCTTTCTTTTGGTGGTATTCAACCACTTCCCATCCGGGCCAATTCTGGCACTTCGCTCCTACATGTAAAAATCATCTTTTTTTTTATAGAAAATTACTCAGAACGCTGAACATTATATATTTTTTTTTTAGCAAAGACAAAATGGCGGTCGTTTCAACTTTTTATGTCACACGGTATTTGCGCAAGTATTTTTGAAAAGCAATTTTGTTTAGAAAAAAAAAAACAGTTTCATGAATAAAATAAAAAAAAACAGTAAAGTTAGCCCAATTTTTTGGGTGTGATGTGTAAAGTTGGGGACCATTAGCTCTCGTGGTAGATGCGTTTTTCCAGTGGTTCAAGCCAGTCAGGAACTATATTTAAGGGCATGGTAGCCCATTTTTATTAAAAAGGCAAAATATAAGTCCAAACAAAGGTTTCCCGCACAGGGGGTTCTTCTCCATCAAATACACAGAACAGAAAAAATGCTAGCTCACCTGGCTCTCTGTAGCAGTACTTCTGCACTCTATCCTGATCACTCAGACCACCGGATTCCTCAAAGTAGACGGCTTCCCTTTAGTGTCCACAGCTCTGTCTCTTGCAGTCACCAACGTTCTGGCTGTCTCCTACAGCCTCTCTGACTCCTGAAGACCTCCTGTCTCTTGGTGTGGAGCCATCTCCAACTGGGAACCATGAGGTTTTCCCATACACTCAATGTAAGGGCTGTGCTCACCTGAGCACACACGCTGCTGGTAATCAACCAAGTCTGGACACAGGGTTGGAGATCCTGTCCCTCCCAAGACACTGTGGAATCTCCAAACTACCGAGCCCCATTACGGAATACCAAAACCCAGAGAAAGCTGCGAAAGCAGTCTTCTCCAGTCCACATCTACGCTCTGTAGTCTTGCACCCAGCAAATGTGCAGACCCTGTGTCCAGCAAACTGTCCATTTTACCGTGACAGTAGCTCCTACTGTCACAGATGTGAAAGATGATGTTACGCCGAGTAAATAGATACCTAACATGTCACGCTTTAAAATTGCGCACACTCGTTGAATGGCTCCAAACTTCGGTACTTAAAAATCTCCATAGGCGACGCCTGAATTTAAAAATATAAAATAAACTCTCTCAGCCTTTCCAGCCGCGTCCCCGGCTTTGTTTACCTCCGCCAGCCCGGAAGTGACATCATAACGTCGCGCCCGGGCCTACTAGGGTCATAGAGATGACTGTGGACCATCTGGTCTCCAGAAATCTCTATGGTAAACCTCCGGTGGTGACCGATTTGTTCTCCGGCTCACCGATTGCACGGGGGAGCCGGGAGAAGCACCCCTCCTGTCGCCTGTAAGAACGTTCAAGCGGCTAAACTGCCACTATGATTGTTCTTACGGTGCACAGAATCGCTGGCGGAAACAAATTATATCTGGATGATGCCTGTAGCTGCAGGCATTATCCAGATATCCCCACTCAAAGTCCATGACGTCATATGACGTACCTTGGGCGGGAAGTGGTTTTACTCACCACTGTGTTTTTTTGTTTTTTTGCTAACCAAACAAAAAAAGACAGAAATGTAACAAAAAAAAAAAAACATGGGAGGATATTTTATCATCAATACATAGTTGTTTATGTTTTTGGGGTTGTATTTGATATGTGCAAAGAGGGATCACACAAATACTTATATGTAGAACATGTAATTAAGTAATGACAGATAACAAATGTAATAATATTCAAAAATATAACAAGAGTAATTAACTAATGATGCTGTTACCGCCAACGGTTCCTCCATTTTGGCGTGGCACCGAGGATCAGAGTCAGACGCATGCATGATGGCAGCTCTGAGATGAGACGCTTACTCCAAGCCTTTGCTGTAGTATATGTAGTTCTTGAAAAACAAACAAATGGTCAACCCACCCCCATTGAAGAAAAATTACCTTCTAAGCAAGATAGCACATTCCTAAAAGGAGAGCTGACTTGTCGATATACTAAGTTTACAATGAAATTCCTATAGCATGAAGTCATCTGAAGTAGCTAGACTTTGGAGGCTTCCTTACTTAGATATTGTAAGACAATACGCAATTTCAAAAAGGAAATATGAAATATGCAATTGTGTTTTGTTTAGAGGCAGAAAAAAAGCTCAAAC
This sequence comes from Rana muscosa, assembly GCA_029206835.1. Lineage (NCBI taxonomy): Eukaryota > Metazoa > Chordata > Amphibia > Anura > Ranidae > Rana > Rana muscosa. The sequence goes on from CM055127.1 coordinate 482,158,241, forward strand.
GTCCATTGTAGCACCCTCTAGCTAGTGTGCTAGGTGAAAATAGGTTTAGTTGTTAGTGTAGGAAACCTGGGTCAAGGATTAATGACTCAGGGGCTGGATGACTCTGGCCGCTCTCTCGGACACTTCCACCTGGTCTGGAAGTTGGTAGAAACGTCCAGAGCTGGAGGGTGGGAGTGAGAAGGGGCTGCCATCATGGGCGTCCGCTCCATAGGGCAAGGGGGGTCAATTGCCCCCCCCCCTGGAGACACACTATATTTATATGGACATGGAGTGAAGCAAAATTATCCTCAAGAGCTATTTCACACTGCCAGCTGGCCACGTTATCAGTAAAGCGCCGCTAGTTTTAGCTGCGCTTTACCATCATTTTAGTGCCGCTATTCGGCCGCTAGAGGGGGGGGGAGTTTAAATTTTTTTTAGAAATTGCTAATCAGACAATGGCAGCTTGATCCTTCTATTAAGCTTTTGCATCAGGTTTCTCAAACATTTGCATGCCTGCGCTTTATGTCATAATTACTAAGCCCCTCCCCTTCATGACATTGTCAAAAAGGGACCGAGCATGCATGACCTTAAAATGATGCCCCCCCCTGAAAAGAGTTCAGCGGACGCCCATGGCTGCCATGCATATTTATGAGGTCCTCCACCAATCCCCAGCAAAAAGGGTCTGGAAGGGGGCAGGCCACCTCATAAATAGACATGGGCCATGCCAGCAGGGGCAGTCGGGTGGAAGACAGAGATGGAGTGCTGAGAAAGTTTCCGTAGCCCTTGAAGGTGCCCCTTAGTCTGGGGGGTGACTTCGGGCCTGGGGCTCGGGTGCTGGAAGATTCCCCCTATAACACATGGAGGAAACCCTTCCTGAAGGCACGGGAGCAAGGAGAGAGGACAGCGAAAGCTCAGCACATCCAGGAGATCTCCTGAGAGTCAGCCTGGTGGGCTAGTGAGTGTCAGTCTGGGGAACTGCGGAGGATTAGGGAAAGGGGCAGCTGCAGCCAGGTGGGCTGACAGGGCTTGAAGAGGTAGTGTTGGGATCAGTGACCACAGATAGAAAGTGCTAGGAAAGTGTATGCTGTGTCACCCAATCTGTTCTTTAAGTATAGGGGCTGCGAGTCCCTGTCTGTAATGGACCTATGCTACAAAATTACTACAGGGTGACATAGCTGGGTTCTGCAAAGCAAGTGAGTGCAGGAGGAAGAAGAGGAACTGTATCTAGAGACTGTATATAGGAGAGTTGTCCCTGAAGTTTGTTCTGAAGTCAAGTGGGCATCTCATAACCTCCCATCCCTATCCAAGTTACTATCCCTCAATAAACAAAAAGAAAACCAAAGTCACGGACTGTTCTCTGACTCTGGAGTGACTGTCGAAATTCGGTGTGCCTGGCTGTGTAGGGTGGGGGATTCCAGTTCATCTGCGGCCCTTAAAGGGGTTGTAAAGGTTCGTGTTTAAAAAAAAAAAAACACCTGGCAATCACGGGCCCCCCCACCCTCCCCCGTTTTACTTACCTGAGCCAGTTCACCTGCTCTGCACGTTCCCGGCGCCCTCTTCTCCACGGAGTCTCATCATTAATTGGATAGATTGATAGCAGTGCAGCCATTGGCTCCCGCTGCTGTCAATCAAATCTAATGACGTGGCTGCCGGGGGGCAGGGACCGAGTCATACAATCGGCGGCTATGGACGCCGAGTGTATGACACGGGGAGCGCGCGTGCAAGGTAACCCCCTCGGGAGAGAGCTTCCCAGAGGGAGTTAGCTATTGAGGGAGGAGCCGCGAGAGCTGCTTTAAGAGGGTGCGCTACACCATAAAAGCAGCAATTTTCAACTCAAGTGTCCATGAGGCCTAAAAGAAAAAGCAATATACTGTATATACTCAAGTATAAGCCGAAGCACCTAATTTTACCACAAAAAACTGGGAAAACGTATTGACTCGAGTATAAGCCTAGGGTGCAGAGGCGTTGCTAGCCAGGTGCGGGGGGGGCGGGCCGCACCCGGGTGACACCCACCAGAGGGGTGACACCCGTGGGTAGCGGCACACCGACCCCACTCTAACACCACCCGCCCACTGCCTGTGCCTCGTGCCGCGGCTGTGTCCCTCAGCAGAGCGGAAGGAAGCCGCCGCCCCCTCCTGCCTCCTCTCTGTTTACATCCACAGAGGAGGAGGAGCCCGCGCTCGAGGGACACACCGCTGTATCTGCTGCTCTGTAAGGTAAGGGGGGGGCGTCTATACTGATGGGGGGAGGGGGTGTCTGTGCTGCTGGTGTCTGCACTAGGGGGTTTGCACCAGAAGGGGGCTGTAACTGAGGGGTGTCTGTACTGAGGGGGGTCTGGTACTGGGGGGGTGTCTGTAACTGAGAGGGGTGTCTGTACTGAGGAAGGTTTGGTACTGGGGGGTCTGTAACTGATGGGGGGTTTGGTACTGGAGGGTCTGGTACTGAGGGTGTCTGTAACTGAGGGGGGTGTCTGTACTGAGGGGGGTCTGGTACTGGGGGGGTGTCTGTAACTGAGGGGGGGGTCTGGTACTGAGGGGGGTCTGGTACTGAGGGGGGTGTCTGGTACTGGGGGGGTCTATAACTGAGGGGGTCTGTAACTGAGGGGGGGGTCTGGTACTGGGGTGTGTCTGGTACTGGGGGCGGTCTGGTACTGGGGGGTCTGTAACTGAGGGGGGGTCTGGTACTGGGGGTGGGTCTATAACTGAGGGGGGGTCTGGTACTGGGGGTGGGGGTCTGATACTGGGGGTGGGGGTCTGGTACTGGGGGGTCTGGTACTAAGGGGGTCTGTAACTGAGGGGGTGTCTGTACTGAGGGGGGTCTGGTACTGGGGGGTGTCTGTAACTGAGGGGGGTGTCTGTACTGGGGGCGGTCTGGTACTGGGGGCGGTCTGGTACTGGGGGGGGTCTGTAAATGACGGTGGGTCTGGTACTGGGGGTGGGTCTGTAACTGAGGGGGGGTCTGGTACTGGGGGTGGGGGTCTGGTACTGGGGGGTCTATAACTGAGGGGGGGTCTGCAACTGAGGGGGGTCTGTACTGAGGGGGGTCTCTGTATCTGAGGAAGGTCTGCACTGGGAGGGTCTGTAACTGAGGGTGGTGTCTTTAACTGAGGGGGTGTCTCTACTGCTGGGGGGTCTTCACTGAGGGGGTCTGTAAAGAGGGGGGAGGTTTATACTGAGGGAGGGGGTCTATATTGATGGAGGGGGGTCTGTACTTAGTGGGGGGGGGTCTGTACTGAGAGGAGACTATAGTTGGTGGGGGGTGACACCATTTTTTTTTCACACCGGGTGACACCAACCCTAGTGACGCCACTGCTAGGGTGTCCATCTGCATGCCTCACTGTGCCCATGCCTCACTGTGCCTCACTTTGCCTCACTCTGTCCATGCTTCACTGTGCCCATGCCTCACTGTGCCCATGCCTCACTGTGCCCGTGCCTCACTGTGTCCATGCCTCACTGTGCCCATACCTCACTGTGCCCATGCCTCACTGTGCCCATGCCTCACTGTGCCCATGCCTCACTGTGTCCATGCCTCACTGTGCCCATGCCTCACTGTGCCTAACAGTATCCATGCCTCACTGTGCCCATGCCTCACTGTGTCCATGACTAGACTTTCGTTTAACATGGGAGTATACGGAAGGGGTGCCCAGCTTTGAAAAATCGGTGCTCCCCGGTTGTAGGTCCCCTAGACAGAAAACTTTGCACACTTATAGAGGAGATCTGTGGCTACATATGTGCCAGGTTTCTGGTCCAGGGGACCTGCGGCCGGTCGGTACCGGGTCCCCAAATTTACCAAAGAAATTACCGTTTAACATGGGAGTCTATGGAAGTGGTGCCCGGATTTGAAAAATCGGTGCTCTCCGGTCCTAGGTCCCCCGGACAATAAACTTTGCACACTTGTAGAGAAAAAGAGGGGCTACATGTGTGCTAAGATTGGGGTCCAGGGGACCTACAAACGGCCAGTACCTCGTCCCCAAATCCAGAAGATCAGACACAAAAAGGTGACTCGAGTATAAGCCTGAGGGGGGCATTTTCAGCACAAAAAAATGTGATGAAAAACTCGGCTTATACTCGAGCACATACGGTCAGGGCAGCCATTAGAAATTTTGGGGCCCCTTACACAGCTTCAGGCATGGGCCCCCTGAAGCCGAGGAGAGCTGGGGGGGAGGGTGCTGCCGCCGCGAATTGAGAAGCGGGGAGGGGCTGCCGCCGCAAATTCAGAAGCGGGGGGGTGCCACGAATTGAGAAGCAGGGGGTTTGGGTGCTGACGAACACAAAAAAAAACAGAAGAACAAAAAAACTAAAAAAAGGGGGGTTGCCATCCAGGGCCCTGGGAACCTCTGGGCCCCTTACAAAAAAAAAAAAATATATAAAAAATAAAAAAAGGGAGGTTTCCATCCGGGGCCCTGGGGACCTCCGGGCCTCTGGGCCCCTTACAAAAAAAGTATTAATTAAATAAAATAAATAAATAAATAAATAAAAATTTATAAAAAAATTAATAATAATATTTTATTTTTATAAAAAATAAATAAAACAAGGGAGGTTTCCATCCGGGGCCTTGGGGACCTCCGGGCCTCTGAGGACCTCTGGGCCCCTTACAAAAAAAAAATTAAATAAAATAAATAAATAAAAAAAAAATTAAATAAAAAAATGAGTAATAAAAAAAATATAATTTTTTTTTTAAAAAAAGGGGGGTTGACATTCGGGCCCCTGGGGACCTCAGGGCCCCTTACAAAAAAATAAAATAAAATAAAATAAATAAAAACAAATTAAATAAAAAAATGAATAATAAAAAAAAATGGGGGGTTGACATTCGGGCCCCTGGGAACCTCTGGGCCCCTTACAAAAAAAAATTATAAAAAGAAAAGAAAAAGGGGGGGCATCCGGGCCCCTGGGGACCTCCGGGCCCCTTACAGGTGTACTTCCTGTACCCCCCTGATGGCGGCCCTGCATACGGTACTTACCTTTCCAGGGGCCCCTATTTGGAAAGAGCAGGGGAGGGTCTGGTGGTGGGCCATGTGTCAAATTCTGGCTTTACAATTTTGCATTACTTGCAAAAAAGCTTGTTGGATAATAAAAAAATATATATATATAAAAAAAAAGTGGCGGTGAAGTCTGTTTCTTTGTAACTAAACCTGTGATGTCCCAAGCTCTCCCCACACCTCTGCCTTGCTGCAATCCAGGAATGTGATAGGTGACTTTACTGACCTATCGCAAGGCTCAGGTGATGCTTTACAGTATCCATGCAGGCTCTAGTTGCAGTGACTCCACAGGTACTCTTGAAATATGTTCCCCTCCGGTGGAGCTCACCATCTTCCAGGGCGCGGTGTCAGGGGTTTACGCTCTGATATAAATTCTGCAGCTTGACTTAAACGATGTATTGAAGTGTTTTCCTCAAAGGTCCAGTGGAAGCAAAAAAAATCCATTTGGCAGACTTTTTTGAAGACTTGATAAAAGACTTAATACTAAATTCAATGCAGTGAATTTGGTATATTTTCCTGTTCATCTGGAAGAAAAGCACATTACATTAACACTTTGGACAGAGAATATCGACAACATTTCTTGGCTTTTTCCAGAAATCAATACGGCTGACTTTAAGGAATGAATTACTTAAAACTGACTCTTTGTACTCGGGGGCAATGAAGAAAAACTTCTAGATGTAAAGACACTGAGGCATGACCGGCAGGGAGAGAAGTTTTCGTCATGTTACAACCAAAAACGTAAATGTATTTTATTGGGATTTTATGTGAGAGGCCAACACAAAGTGGCACATAATTGTGAAGTGGAAGGAAAATGATAAATGTTTTTTAATTTAAAAAAATAAATAAAAAATATCTGAAAAGTGTGGGGGGACATTTGTATTCAGCCCCCTTTACTCTGATACCCCTAACTAAAATCTAGTGGAACCAATTGCCTTCAGAAATCCCCTAATTAGTAAATAGCGTCCAACTTTATGTAAAATAAGGAGTAATCCAAAAAATAAAAGATTTCAAGCGCCCCCGTCTCCGCGTGCTCACGCACAGAAGCAAAGTCACGCCCACATATGTAAACAACGTTCAAATCACACATGTGAGGTAGTGCGTTAAAGCAAGAGCAACAATTCTAGCTCAAGACATCCTCTGTAACTCTAAATAGGTAACTTTTAAAAACAATTAAAGTGTCGCCTATGGAAATTGTTAGTTACCAAGTTTGGAGCCATTTTAAAGCGTGAAATGTTAGGTATCTATTTACTTGGCGTAACATCCTCTTTCACATTATACAAAATAATTGGGCTAACTTTACTGTTTGTTTTTGTTTTTTTTATTCATGAAACAGTTTTTTCCCCCAAAAAACGCGTTTGAAAAATCGCTGCGCAAACACCGTGTCACATAAAAATGTTGCAATGATGGGCATTTTATTCCCCAGGGTCTCTACTAAAAAAAAAATATATGTATATATAATATTTGGGGGTTCTGAGTAATTTTCTAGGAACAAAATGATGGGTTTTACATGTAGGAGAGAAGTTCCAGAATTGACCCGGATGGGAAGTGGTTAATGTGATATAATAAATTCTTGTTTTTACACATTTGATTCTTGTCATTTCCTCATTTGGTCGGCACATTTAAAGCCCTCCCTTTTTTTCCTGTGGATTTTGGAGTATCCCCTCCTCTGTTTTGGATGTGGTGCTCCTCTCCATAGGATCAATTTTGTGATCCAATACATTTATCAGTGGGAGGGTGCCGACATGAGGACATTTGTATATCTATGTCTGGCTCACCCTCTTTTTTTGTACTCATTAACAAATGACTTAGCATCAAAAATAATACTTGGTTCTCTATTCTCTGAAAGGAGCATTACTGGGAGGTGGGTAGGGAGTGTAACCAAGGGATGGTACTCAGAGGTGGGTAGGGAGTGTAACCAAGGGACGGTACTCAGAGGTGGGTAGGGAGTGGAACCAAGGGATGGTACTCAGAGGTGGGTAGGGAGTGGAACCAAGGGACGGTACTCAGAGGTGGGTAGGGAGTGGAACCAAGGGATGTTACTCAGAGGTGGGTAGGGAGTGGAACCAAGGGACGGTACTCAGAGGTGGGTAGGGGATGGAACAAAAGGACGGTACTCAGAGGTGGGTAGGGGGTGGAACCAAGGGACGGTACTCAGAGATGGGTAGGGAGTGGAACCAAGCGACGTACTCAGAGGTGGGTAGGGGATGGAACCAAAGGACGGTACTCAGAGGTGGGTAGGGAGTGTAACCAAAGGACAGTACTTGGAGGTGGGTAGGGAGTGGAACCAAGGGACGATACTCAGAGGTGGGTAGGGAGTGGAACCAAGGGACGGTACTCAGAGGTGGGTAGGGAGGGGAACCAAGGGATGGTACTCAGAGGTGGGTAGGGAGTGGAACCAAGGGACGGTACTCAGAGGTGGGTAGGGAGTGGAACCAAGCAACGTACTCAGAGGTGGGTAGGGGGTGGAACCAAAGGACGGTACTCAGAGGCGGGTAGGGAGTGTAACCAAGGGACGGTACTCGGAGGTGGGTAGGAAGTGGAACCAAGGGACGGTACTCAGAGGTGGGTAGGGAGTGTAACCAAGGGACGGTACTCGGAGGTGGGTAGGAAGTGGAACCAAGGGACGGTACTCAGAGGTGGGTAGGGAGTGGAACCAAGGGACAGTACTCGGAGGTGGGTAGGAAGTGGAACCAAGGGACGGTACTCGGAGGTGGGTAGGGAGTAGGGATGAGCTCGGTGTTCAAGTCGAACATAGGTTTGACTCGAACATCGGCTGTTCGCGCGTTCGGCGAACAACGAACGATTTGGGCCGTTCGCGCCAAATTCGAGTGACGCGAACGGCCCACAATACACTGCGCCATCGCATTGTAATCCCGGCACTGTGATTGGCCAAGCATGCACTGTGACCCTGCATGCTTGGCCAATCACAGCGCCGGCAGCGAAGAGAGCAATGATTGGCCAGAGGCAGGATGCCTGTGGCCAATTATAGCTGAGGGGGTTTAGTACACGCCCCAAACTATAAAAGGCCGCCAGCGCGGCGGCCTCGTGTAGTGTGTTCCGGAGCAGGGAAAGTGAAGGATAGGCAGGGACAGTGTCAAATCTTGTCAAATCTATTCTTTGCTAAACCTTGTGTGTAGGGACAGAGAAGGATAGGCAGGGAGAGTGTCAGTGTCATATTCTTTGCTAAACCTTGTGTGTAGGGAGAGAGAAGGATAGGCAGGGAGAGTGTCAGTGTCATATACTTTGATAAACCTTGTGTGCAGGGAGAGAGAAGGATAGGCAGGGGACAGTGTCAGTGTCATATTCTTTGCTAAACCTTGTGTGCAGGGAGAGAGAAGGATAGGCAGGGAGAGTGTCAGTGTCATATACTTTGATAAACCTTGTGTGCAGGGAGAGAGAAGGATAGGCAGGGGACAGTGTCAGTGTCATTGTTGCTAAGCCTCCTGCACATTATACACCTGAAGTTAGCCCGTATTGCTGCTTTTTCCTGGTGTGTTACACCAACAGGATTTTGCGGCACTTACAGCGGGCGGAGTGTACCTCCTGACCATATTACACCTTAACTTAGCCTGTATTGCTGCTTTTTCCTGGTGTGTTACACAAACAGGATTTTGCGGCACTTACAGCGGGCAGACTGTGCCTCCTGACCATATTACACCTGAACTTAGCCCGTATTGCTGCTTTTCCCTGGTGTGTTACACCAACAGGATTTTGCGGCACTTACAGCGGGCGGAGTGTGCCTCCTGACCATATTACACCTTAACTTAGCCTGTATTGTTGCTTTTTCCTGGTGTGTTACACCAACAGGATTTTGCGGCACTTACAGCGGGCGGAGTGTGCCTCCTGACCATATTACACCTTAACTTAGCCTGTATTGTTGCTTTTTCCTGGTGTGTTACACCAACAGGATTTTGCGGCACTTACAGCGGGCGGAGTGTGCCTCCTGACCATATTACACCTGAACTTAGCCTGTATTGCTGCTTTTTCCTGGTGTGTTACACCAACAGGATTTTGCGGCACTTACAGCGGGCGGAGTGTGCCTCCTGACCATATTACACCTTAATTTAGCCTGTATTGCTGATTTTTCCTGGTGTGTTACACCAACAGGATTTTGCGGCACTTACAGCGGGCAGAGTGTGCCTCCTGACCAAATTACACCTGAACTTAGCCTGTATTGCTGCTTTTCCCTGGTGTGTTACACCAACAGGATTTTGCGGCACTTACAGCGGGCGGAGTGTGCCTCCTGACCATATTACACCTGAACTTAGCCTGTATTGCTGCTTTTTCCTGGTGTGTTACACCAACAGGATTTTGCGGCACTTACAGCGGGCGGAGTGTGCCTCCTGACCATATTACACCTTAACTTAGCCTGTATTGCTGCTTTTTCCTGGTGTGTTACACCAACAGGATTTTGCGGCACTTACAGCGGGCGGAGTGTGCCTCCTGACCATATTACACCTTAACTTAGCCTGTATTGCTGCTTTTTCCTGGTGTGTTACACAAACAGGATTTTGCGGCACTTACAGCGGGCGGAGTGTGCCTCCTGACCATATTACACCTGAACTTAGCCTGTATTGCTGCTTTTCCCATTTCCCTGCAGGCCATTAGAATGTCTGGAAGGCAAACAAGGAGAGGCAGACAGTCAGGAGCCAATAAAAGAGGGGAAGCAGGCTCTGTGTCTAGAGACAACAGTGCTGGTCGTGGACGCGGTGCATCGTCATCAGCACGTGGCCATGGGACACGCTTGTCCTTCTTTTCGGCAGCTGGACGTGTTGAGCCGCATCATGCCGAAGACTTGGTAGAGTGGATGACCAAGCCCTCTTCATCCTCCTCATCCTCTCTCACCCAGGCTCAGGGTACTGGCAAAGCAGCTGCCAAAGCGTCCTCTTCCCTGGTATCAATGTCATCATCAGTCACTCCTTCCCTAGACCAACCATGTCCTCCTGAGGAGTCCCCCGAACTGTTTGAGCACAGTGTTGGGTACATGCTCCAGGAGGATGCCCAGCGTTTCGAAGGGTCTGATGATGATACCCAGCTAGAGGAAGGCAGTAGCGTGAGAGCAGAGAGAGGGGATGCTCAAGAAGGACACCAATCTGGCAGTCATGTTCCAGCAGCTGCAGCATACTGCCAGATTGGCTCCAGTGATGAGGAGGGAGGGGATGATGAGGTCACTGACTCCACGTGGGTGCCTAATAGGAGAGAGGAGGAGGAGGAGGATGAGGAGGAGGCACATCTCCAACGAGGCAGGATGCCCTCGGGGGGCCAGCGTAAGGGCAGCACACCAACGGAATCACACCGCAGAGCTCCGCCTGTGCAGGGCGCTGCCTCTGCCCGTTATTCAAAAAGTTCTTTGGTGTGGGCCTTTTTTGAGTCGAGTGCATCAGATCGCACAGCTGCTGTTTGCAACATATGTCTCAAGCGTATATCGCGTGGCCAAAACATCACCCGCTTGGGCACCACATGCTTGACCAGACATATGTTGACCTGCCATGCAGCTCGTTGGCAAGCCTACCTTAAAGACCCACACCAAAGAACAAAGCTGACCTCTTCTTGCACCGCATCAGCTAGGATCTACAACCCCACTATACCTTCAGTCCTCTCTGAAACCTGCTCTGAGAGGAATGAAGGTGTAGAATTAGGTGTGTCACAGCCAAGTACTTGCAGGCACTCTGCTAGCAGTACACCGACGTCCGATTCTAGCAGGCAAATTTCCCTACCCCAGCTGCTGGACCGTCGAAAGAAGTTCACTTCCAGCCATCCACATGCCCAGCGGTTGAATGCTAGCTTGGCTAAATTGCTAGCGCTTCAACTGCTGCCTTTTCAGTTGGTAGACTCGGCCCCCTTCCGTGAGTTTGTGCAATGTGCGGTTCCTCAGTGGCAGGTTCCCAAACGCCACTTTTTCTCACGGAAGGCGATTCCGGCTCTCTACCGGCATGTGGAAGGCAATGTCTTGGCCTCGCTGGACAGGGCGGTCAGCGGTAAGGTGCATTTTACCGCTGACTCATGGTCCAGCAGGCATGGACAGGGACGTTACCTTTCTTTCACGGCCCATTGGGTCACTCTTTTGGCAGCTGGGAAGGATGCAGGACAAGGTGCAGTAGTGTTGGAGGTTGTTCCACCGCCACGCCTCCAAAATGCTACTACTGGTTGTGACACACCTCTGTCCTCCACCCCCTCCTCTTCTTCCTCCGTGGCCTCTTCCTGTGCTTTGTCCTCGGAACCAGCGGTGCTCCGTAGGCGTTCAAGGGGCTACGCAAGTACGCAGGCAAAAAGATGCCATGCCGTGCTTGCGCTGGTGTGTTTGGGGGACAGGAGCCACACTGGGGCAGAGGTTCTGTCTGCTTTGCAGGGGCAGGCCGAGAGGTGGTTGACGCCACGCCAGCTTAAGCCAGGAATGGTAGCTTGCGACAATGGCACCAACCTCCTCTCCGCTCTCCGACAGGGACAACTGACCCATGTGCCCTGTCTGGCTCACGTCCTTAACCTGGCGGTCCAGCGGTTCTTGGGCAGGTACCCGGGCTTACAGGATGTCCTGAGGCAGGCCAGGAAAGTCTGTGTGCATTTCCGCAGATCTTATAATGCCAGTGCTCGCCTGGCTGAGCTGCAAAAGGAGTTGAACCTGCCCAAGAACCGCCTTATATGTGACATGCCCACCAGGTGGAACTCAACATTGGCCATGCTGCAGCGGCTGCACACGCAGCAGAGGGCCATCAATGAGTACCTGTGCGACTACGGCACCAGGACAGGGTCAGGGGAGCTCAGTTTTTTTTCACCACGCCAGTGGGGCATGATCAGGGATGCATGCACTGTCCTGGCACCATTTGAGGAGGCCATGAGGATGGTGAGCAGTGACAGTGCATGCATCGGTGACACTGTACCTCTTGTCCACCTGTTGGAACATACGCTGCGTGGAATAATGGACAGGATACTTGAGGCAGAACAGAGGCAGGAAGAGGAGGACTTCCTTGCCTCTCAAGGCCCCCTTTACCCAGACAGTGTTCCTTCTGTCCCACCCATCGCACAGGAAGAAGAGGAGGAGGAGGAGGATTGTGTCAGCATGGAGGTGGAGCCTGGCACTCAGCATCATCAGCAGCAGTCTTTTAGGGATGATTTACAGTCCCAAGAAACCATTGGACTTGTACGTGGCTGGGAGGAGGTGGCTGCGGATAATGTCGTCCTTAGTGACCCAGAGGACTCCGGACCGAGTGCCTCAGCTAACCTACGCTGCATGGCCTCCCTGATCCTGCAAAGTCTGTGGAAGGATCCTCGTATTCTTCGGATCAAGGAGAGGGACCATTACTGGCTGGCCACTCTCCTTGATCCACGGTACAAGGGTAAGGTTGCGGACCTTATCTTACCGTCGCAGAGGGAGCAGAGGATGAGACAACTCCGGGAGGCCTTGCAGAAAGGTCTGTGCAACGCGTTCCCAGAGACTGGGAGGTTACAAACTCCTGGTCCTGGACAACGAGTTGCTGAGGCTTCGGTCAGTCAAAGAAGGAGCGGTGGGGAAGGTGGCCGTCTGACCGATGCGTTCAGACAATTCTTTAGTCCGCAGCCCCAAGGTATGATCGGTTCCAGCAACCATCGCCAGCGTCTCATATACATGGTGCAGGAATACCTAGGGGCAAGGTCAGACTTGGACACCTTCCCCACCGAAAATCCTCTGGCTTACTGGGTCTTGAGGATGGATCACTGGCCAGAGCTTGCACAGTATGCAATTGAGCTACTGGCCTGTCCTGCATCCAGCGTTCTTTCAGAACGCAAATTCAGTGCTGCTGGAGGATTTGTCACGGATCACAGGGTGCGCCTGTCCACCGACTCTGTTGATCGACTGACCTTCATAAAGATGAACCAGTCTTGGATCACCACCAGCTACCAAACACCTGAAGCTGATATAACAGACTAATTTATTTTCAAATGTCACATCCCTTCAAGACTGATGCTGATGCTGAGAGACTGTCCAGTTATGTTGACTGACTATCCTCCTCCTCCTCAATGATCCGATTGATGATGATAGCTTGGAAGAACATTTTTGTTTCTGGGTGCCGCCACCAGTGGCTAAGGCCCAATTTTTCAGCCCCTGTTTAACAGGGGCGTGTTATTACAATTTTTTATGCAATGCTTTGCAGCAGGGTTCATTCCTGCACTCCAACTAGAGTATCTGAGAGTGGTTGCAGTGTCGTGGCACCAGCACCAGTGGCTAAGGCCCAATTTTTCAGCCCCTGTTTAACAGGGGCGTGTAATTACAATTTTTTATGCAATACTTTGCAACAGGGCTCATTGCTGTGCTCCAAGTACAGTATCTGTGAGGGGTTGCAGTGTTGTGGCACCAGTGCCTAAGGCCCAATTTTTATGCCCCTGTTTAACAGGGGCATGTAATTACAATTTTTTATGCAATGCTTTGCAGCAGGGCTCATTCCTGCACTCCAACTAGAGTATCTGGGAGAGGTTGCAGTGTCGTGGCACCAGCACCAGTGGCTAAGGCCCAATTTTTCAGCCCCTGTTTAACAGGGGCGTGTAATTAAAATTTTTGATGCAATACTTTGCAAAAGGGCTCATTGCTGGGCTCCAAGTACAGTATCTGTGAGGGGTTGCAGTGTTGTGGCACCAGTGCCTAGGGCCCAATTTTTCTGCCCCTGTTTAACAGGGGCATGTAATTACAATTCTTGATCTAATAATTCACAGCAGGGCCCATTCCTGCGCCAACCAAGACTAACTGTGAGGCCTTACGGTGTTGTATCAACACCACCACCACCACCACCACCAAAGGCCCAATTTTTCAGCCCCTGTTCAACAGGGGCATGCAATTACAATTCTTGATCTAATAATTCACAGCAGGGCCCATTCATGCGCCCACCAAGAGTAACTGTGAGGGCTCACAGTGTTGTGGCAACACCAACATGTAAGGGTAGGGTGACCAGACATCCCCGGTTTCAGGGGACAGTCCCCGGATTGAGGACACTGTCCCCAGACCAAGTCTGTCCCCAGTTTTGTCCCCGGATTTGATTTCAACGGGAGTTGGGGCAATTTCAAACAGTCAGTGCAGAATTAAAAAAAAATATTCTGAATTACACCCACCCCGCTGCACCTACTAGCTTAGGGAGGGTGTATTTTTTCCCATTATCTGTGTCCCTTTCTGGTGATGTGCTGGTCGGAGTGGAGGGACTATTTTTTCAGTTTAAGGTGCATGCCCATCCAGCTCCGCTCGCATGTTCTTCTGCCTTGACTCATATCCCGGCCAGCCGCCTGCCTGTTTATCTCCTTGCCTTCCACAGCGGAGTGATCTTCAGGAGCAGGATCACTTATATACGTGATCCTGCATTTCTAGGTATCTGAGCCAATCAGCGGACTCGATGACCACCGGTACCCGCTGATCGTTATGTACATAGGCAGTTCGCCATTCTGTCAGTATGGAAGACATTGATCCTGTGTTCCTGCAAAGCAGGTACAGGGATATATGCCTTCCCTTAGTAAAAGCACCTCCCCCACAGTGAGAAAACACTTGTTAGGCACACATTTAACCCTTCGATTGCCCTAGATCAGGGATATGCAATTAGCGGACCTCCAGCTGTTGCAAAACTGCAAGTTCCATCATGCCTCTGCCTCTGGGTGTCATGCTTGTGGCTGTCAGAGTCTTGCTATGCCTCATGGGAATTGTAGTTCTGCAACAGCTGGAGGTCCGCTAATTGCAAATCCCTGCCCTAGATGTTATCCCCTTCCCAGCCAGTGTCATTAGTACAGTGACCGTGCATATTTTTAGCACTGATCACTGTATTAGTGTCACTTGGTGTTCGATTTGTCCACCGCAATATCGAAGTTCGGCTATGAGTTGCTGATTGCCACCATTACTAGTAAAAAAAAAATATGTCCCCGGATTTCATTTTAAAAATCTGGTCACCTTATGTAAGGGGCAAATTTCAGCAGAGTATATACGGCAGGCCCCTACTTTCAAACATCCAACTTACAAATGACTCCTCCTTGCAAACGGAAGGATATAACAGGAAGTGAGAGGAAATCTACCCCTAGGAAGGCAAATTCTCTCCTGTAAGAGTTAATATGGGAAAAAATTGTGTCTCCTCTCCACTGATGCTTTATCACCAATTCTTGTTTCAATAAAAACCCCAAATTTTCAAAAAACATTTGTCATTAGGACGGAAAGTGAGGTGAACTGTTCTGAACAGGTGCACAGACAGCAAAACAAATGTTACAGGGGTGATAACCCTTACCTATGTTTTCCAAAAAGCTTAAAAATAGATTTTTTGCCTGGAGCTACACTTAAACAATGTACCTGTTCAAAATTACAAACAGATTCTACATAAGAACAAACCTACAGTCCCTGTCTTGTATGCACTGCCTGTATACGGCTGTTCAGAGTATATAGGGCCTTTTTTATTTTGTGTGCGGGGTTCCCCTTAATATCCATACAAGACCCTAAGGGGCTGGTAATGGGCTGGGGTGGGGGGGGGAGGTGTGTGATGGGGTAGCTATGCCATTTTTCTTAAAGATTTTCATCCATATTACCGGGACCAGACATTGCATTAAAGCCGCAAGCAGTTTTAAATGGCTTTTTTTCCTTTAGAAATGTAATTTTGTGCAGGGACAGTTCTAAACACGGGAAACACGTGGCACTTCACAGGCATACTTTAGACACCCCCCAGGTACGATATTTAAAGGAATATTTGACTTTTTTTTTTTCACTTTATGCATCATTAAAATGACTGCTCCCGAAAAACGACCGTTTTTAAAACTTCTTTTTGCATTGATACATGTCCCCTGGTGCAGAACCCGGGTTCCCAAACCCTTTTTAGGACAATAACATGCATAATAGTTGTTATAATTAGCACTTTAGATTTCGAACGTTCGCATCCATTGTATTTAATAGGGTTCTAAAGTTTGTGCGAACTTTCGGTCCGTTCACGGGTTCTGGTGCGAACCGAACCCGGGGGTGTTCGGCTCATCACTAGTAGGGAGTGGAACCAAGGGACGGTACTCAGAAGTGGGTAGGGAGTGGAACCAAGGAAGGGTACTCAGATGTGGGTAGGGAGTGGAACCAAGGGATGGTACTCAGAAGTGGGTAGGGAGTGGAACTAAGGAAGGGTACTCAGATGTGGGTAGGGAGTGGAACCAAGGGACGGTACTCAGAGGTGGGTAGGGAGTGGAACCAATGAACGGTACTCAGAGGTGGGTAGGGAGTGGAACCAAGGGAGGGTACTCAGATGTGGGTAGGGAGTGGAACCAAGGGACGGTACTCAGAGGTGGGTAGGGAGTGGAACAAAGGAACGGTACTCCGAGGTGGGTAGGGAGTGGAACCAAGGGAGGGTACTCAGATGTGAGTAGGGAGTGGAACCAAGGAAGGGTACTCAGATGTGGGTAGGGAGTGGAACCAAGGGATGGTACTCAGAAGTGGGTAGGGAGTGGAACTAAGGAAGGGTACTCAGATGTGGGTAGGGAGTGGAACCAAGGGACGGTACTCAGAGGTGGGTAGGGAGTGGAACCAATGAACGGTACTCAGAGGTGGGTAGGGAGTGGAACCAAGGGATGGTACTCTCAGATGTGGGTAAGGAGTGGAACCAAGGGACGGTACTCAGAGGTGGGTAGGGAGTGGAACAAAGGAACGGTACTCCGAGGTGGGTAGGGAGTGGAACCAAGGGAGGGTACTCAGATGTGGGTAGGGGGCCCAGATGAGGGGTGACTCAGAAAGAGGGAGTACCTGCACTTATTCCATGAGAAAGAAGAGCCCTGTAAATACAACGTAACTCTGTAACAATATCCCTACCTGTAATTCTTCTTTAAATACTAAAGCATTCAAATGATTAGTTGGATCCAACGGATTTGCATAGGAACAGACAAGAAGAGACTGACTTTTTAATAAATGGATTTACAGGATAATGCATCATTGAATAAAAATCCCATCAAGACCGAGATTTATAGTGTCAGATTACGGGAATAAAATGTTGATGGGAACATGGGCCTAGGACAGGACAGCTGCATCCGAGTCACGGAAGCCATCTATTCCCATCAAACCGTGCTGAAGAGAAGTCCCCAGGAGGAGATTTAAACTCTCCCAAGGAAGCCCTGAGCAATTTTCAACAGCTGCGGTTTTCAAGACACTCCATTTAATGCCGACTTCAAGTTCATTCACACGACTTAATGGCTATCTTACACCCAGCATCTGTCCTCCATACACTCTACAGCACCAGTCACGGCTAATGTTGCCGACCATATTGTAATGACATTAGATGGAGGTTCTTCATTCCGTCTCTTTGCTAAAAGTCACTTTGTTCACAATGCAGGATGAGGTTATTTATTACTTTGTGGGGCCTATTTATAAAGGATTTGTTATGTGATACACACAGCAAATGTTTTCTGGACGTTCATTGGTTTGCAGTGGTGGCCCGTCCATACGGGGCGCAGGGGGGCCGCCCCCCTAATCCATGCGCCCGGCCCCTAATCTACATGCAGGGCGCCAGACGTATGGATTCCAATGTTTTCATTTTTATTTTTTAGAAGCACATGATTAGAGCCATAAGCCCCGTACACACAACCGGTTTTCTCGGCAAGAAAACTGCTGGGAGAGCTTTTTGCCGAGAAAACCGTTTGTATGTGTGGTTTCTCGTCGGGAAAACTGCCGGGAATCTCGACGAAAAAAATAGAGAGAGCCTGCTCTCTATTTTCTCATCGGGATTCTCGTCGGCCTGTTTCCCCAACGAGAAAACCGTGAGTCTGTATGCTTACCTGTCCATGGTAAACCCGCGCATGCTCGAAAAGACTTAGACGCATGCGCGGTAGCATACAAGGGTAGTGTAGGGTGTAGCAAGATGGCGGCGACGGCATCGAATGTGACGAGCGCAGGCTCGTCGTAGTTGATGACGTCACCGCGTTCTTGCCATTCAAAAGAACGGCGGTTCTTTTGAATGGCCGTGTGTACACTCGGCGAGCAAGGCAAGCTCGTCGGGAAAACCGTTGTTTTTTTTCCCGACGAGATTCCCGCCCGTGTGTACGAGGCTTGAGGTTCTAATTGACCTAAAAATGAAAGGGTGGGCTCAGGGCACAGAGCACTGTGCCCCGAGCCCATCCAGTTGTGTGACAATAGCGAATTAATATTCGCTATTGTCTTCCTCAGCACTGCGTTGATTTAACTTACTTGCGCGGTCGTGCAACGTTGTACCCAAACAAAATTGACGTCCTTTTTTTCCCACAAATAGAGCTTTCTTTTGGTGGTATTTGCTCATCTCTGCGTTGTTGAAATTTCTTCATCAGTTTAGGCCAATATGTTTTCTTCTACATATTTTTGGTAAAAAAATCCCAATAAGCGTATATTAATTGGTTTGCGCAAAAGTTATAGCGTCTACAAAATAGGGGATAGATTTATGTCATTTTGTATGGCATTTTTATTATTTATTTATTTTTTACCAGTAATAGCGGTGATCTGTGATTTTTAACGGGACTGTGACATTGCAGCGGACACATTGGACACTTTTGACACTTTTTTGGGACCATTGACATTTATACAGCGATTACTGTATAATGTCTGATTACTGATTACTGTATAAATGTCATTGGCAGGGAAGGGGTTAACATTAGGGGGCGATCAAGGGGTTAAATGTGTTCCCTCGTTGGTGTTTCTAACTGTGGGGGGATGGGACTGACTGGGGGAGGAAACATATCGCTGTTCGCAATTACTACAAACAGCAGATCTCTCTCTTCTCTCCTGTCTGAACGAGGATTTGTGTGTTTACATACACAAATCCCTGTTCTGACTCTCGTGCCCGGCGGTGATCGTGCCCACTGGGCACGCGCATCGGGTTCTCCACCGTGCGCGCCTGCTATGGCTCTTAAAGGAGCCGCCGTACATATATGGCGTTTCGCACAGGAGAGCCAACCCGCTGCCGTATATGTATGTGAGCCGGTTCTCTTAACCACCACCCACTACATCTGGAAGCTTCACCAAGGTTCCAGAGAACAGAGGGAGGCACTAGAGATGCTGCTTGCACAAGTCATCCAGCCTCCCTGAGGTACTCAACCCTGACCCAGATTCAAACAAGGCCTGGCTCTCAGCCAAACCAATTTACCTACACTAACATCTATCTATATACACTAGCACACTAGCTAGAGGATGCTACACTAGAAAACATTAATGGGTGTATGGTCTGTAATCCTGATATACTTCCTAAGTTAGGGTGACAACGCTTTTCCTTTACACAGAGTAGATAATGAGTGGTGTCACCTAGTACAGGAAGTATGTTATTGGTAAATCAACAGGTGAAAAAAAGGGTAAAAATAAATAAATGTGGCCACCACATCTGAGGACTGATATGTTGTAATGTATTAAATGTGTGTGTGGCTTGGCCATGAAAACATTTATTCAAAGATATTCCTCAATAGCTACAAAGGACATAAATCCACTTTGTGTGCAGAAAATGCATTGTAAACCCAAAAATTACCTTGTAAAAGTAGCAGTAATATCATCACCCTGCTGTACATAGCCTGTGCAGAGAGAAGAGCTGTGGGAGGGGCCCAACGGACCCCACCCACTACAGAAAACTAGACGAGGGGGGAAATGAGACTAGTCCCCCTGCACAAGGAGAGAGGAAAGAGCTGTGGGAGAGGCCCAATGGACCCCACCCACTACAAACAACCAGAGGTGGGGGCGGAGACAAGACCAGTCCCCCTGCACAAGGAGAGAGAGAGCAGAGCTGTGGGAAGAGCCCAGCAGTCTCCACCCACTGCAGAAAACTAGAGGAGGGGGGAGATGAGACCAGTCACCCTGCACAAGGAGAGAGAGCAGAGCTGTGGTAGGGGCCCAACAGACCCCACCCACTAAAGAAAACTAGAGGAGGGGGCAGAGACGAGACCAGTCCACCTGCACAAGGAAAGAGAGCAGAGCTGTGGGAAGAGCCCAGCGGACCCCACCCACTGCAGAAAACTAGAGGAGAGGGCAGAGATGAGACTAGTCCCCCTGCACAAGGAGAGAGAGAGAACGGCTGTGGGAGGGGCCCAATAGACCCCACCCACTAAAGAAAACTAGAGGAGAGGGCGGAGGCGAGACCAGTCCCCCTGCACAAGAAGAGAGAGAGCAGAGCTGTGGGAAGACCCCAGCGGACTCAACCCACTGCAGAAAACTAGAGGAGGGGGCAGAAATGAGACCAGTCCCCCTGCACAAGGAGAGAGAGCAGAGCTGTGGGAGGGGCCCAACAGACCCCACCCACTAAAGAAAACTAGAGGAGGGGGCAGAGACGAGACCAGTCCCCCTGCACAAGGAAAGAGAGCAGAGCTGTGGGAAGAGCCCAGCGGACCCCACCCACTGCAGAAAACTAGAGGAGAGGGCAGAGATGAGACTAGTCCCCCTGCACAAGGAGAGAGAGAGAACAGCTGTGGGAGGGGCCCATTAGACCCCACCCACTAAAGAAAACTAGAGGAGGGGGCGGAGGCGAGACCAGTCCCCCTGCACAAGAAGAGAGAGAGCAGAGCTGTGGGAAGAGCCCAGCGGACTCAACCCACTGCAGAAAACTAGAGGAGGGGGCAGAAATGAGACCAGTCCCCCTGCACAAGGAGAGAGAGCAGAGCTGTGGGAGGGGCCCAACAAACCCAACCCCTCAAAGAAAACTAGAGGAGGGGGCGGAGACGAGACCAGTCCCCCTGCACAAGGAGAGAGAGCAGAGCTGTGGGAGGGGCCCAACAAACCCAACCCCTCAAAGAAAACTAGAGGAGGGGGCGGAGACGAGACCAGTCCCCCTGCACAAGGAAAGAGAGCAGAGCTGTGGGAAGAGCCCAGCAGTCTCCACCCACTGCAGAAAACTAGAGGAGGGGGCGGAGATGAGACCAGTCCCCCTGCACAAGGAGAGAGAGCAGCAGTGATCAGTCTTTATTACAGGAAGTCTCACACTGGTTTTCTGCACATGTCTGGAAGAAATACACAAAGCTCACAAGATTCAACAAGAAGACACATGACCGATGGATTTAAAAAAGAATTGCTTATCCCAGAGTGCAGCTTTAAGCCCTCGTTCAGAGTGGAGCAACTTGTCATGCGATTTGACAGATCAAATCGCATGACAAGTCGCACCCTATTGCAGGCAATCCCACTGTTCAAATCGGTGCCGCACCGATTTGACTAAGTAGTTCCTGCACTACTTTTGGCAATTCCGGGTGCGACTTGCATAGACATTTGTGCATGAGGCCGCACAGATGTCTTCCAAGTCGCACCCGGAGTCACACTGACATGCGGCTTTGAAATTGTGCGCTTTCAGACGAAGACGCACAATTTCAAAGCCGCAGTCGATGTGAACGGGGGCTAATTGTGGAATGAAGTGGAGGAAGCAATAGAACATTGTTTATCTTCATCATTTATCTTTTTATCTCTATCTGTTGCATTACCGGGGAAAATATTATTATTATTAGGAATATATATTTTCTCGCTTTTTCCCGTTTTTCTCTCTGCCGTATATTACTGGAGTTTAGCCGTTTCTAAGAGAAAATTTTAGCAGCGCCGAGCCGCCAAGATTCATCTTTCTCGCGGTCGTTTTCCCAGCAATGCTTCCACTCTTCAGTGTTTTATAATGTGTATCACCGCGTAACTACGCTCTACATCACCGTAATGATTGTAAGCGTAGTGCAACCTCACGCTAAACGTCCCAATAAACATTTTCCCGTCCTTTTCATTATAATAAAACCCTATTTATTTGTTTGTTGCTGGAGAGCTGCTGAAACTCTGTTTGCATTCATAACGGGGTCGGGTGGCTGCTGGTAGTTACGTGGACCAGGAAACAAATTTATAGCTGGACTCCAGTCAGAAATATTAACCTCTTAACGACCGCTCGCGGCAAATATACGTCGGCAGAATGGCTCGTACAGGCACAATCACGTACCTGTACGTCCCCTTTAACTGCCTGCCATGTGGTCGCGTGAGCGTGTGCCGCCGGCGGCGCGCTCGTGACCCTGCAGTCATCCCCGTGAGTCGGACCGCGGGTCCCGCGGACTCGATCGCCGCGGGAATCCCCGCAATCGTCTCACGGAGGGATGGAGCGGGGAGATGTGTGTGTAAACACAACATCTCCCCGCTCGCCTACTGACTCTGTCACCGATCTCCGCTCTGTGTAACCAGAGCGGAGATCGGTGATGTGTCACTCGTAGCCACGCCCCCCCTTCAGTTAGAATCACGCCCTTAGGCACACTTAACCCCTTCAGCGCCCCTAGTGGTTAACCCAGTGTTTCTCAACTCCAGTCCTCAAGGCGCCCCAACAGGTCATGTTTTCAGGATTTCCCTCAGATGAAACAGCTGTGGTAATTACTAAGGCAGTGAAACTGATCAAATCACCTGTGCAAAATAAAGGAAAGCCTGAAAACATGACCTGTTGGGGCGCCTTGAGGACTGGAGTTGAGAAACACTGGGTGAACCCCTTCACTGTCAGTGTAATTTTCACAGTAATCAGTGCATTTTTATAGCACTGATCGCTGTAAAAACAACAATGGTCCCAAAAATGTGTCAAAAGTGTCCAATGTGTCCGCCATAATGTTGCAGTCACGAAAAAAATCGCTGATCGCCGCCATTACTAGTAAAAAAAAAAAAAAAAATTATAAAAATGCCATAAAACTACCCCCTATTTTGTAAACGCTATAATTTTTGCGCAAGCCAATCAATAAACGGCGATTGCGATTTTTTTTACCAAAAAGATGTAGAAGAATACGTATCGGCCTAAACTGAGGAAAATAAGTGTTTTTTTATACATTTTTTGGGGATATTTATTGTAGCAAAAAGTAAAAAATATTGAAATATTTTCAAAATTGTCGCTCTATTTTTGTTTATAGCGCAAAAAATAAAAACCGCAGAGGTGATCAAATACCACCAAAAGAAAGCTCTATTTGTGGGGAAAAAAGGACGTCAATTTTGTTTGGGAGCCACGTTGCACGACCGCGCAATTGTCAGTTAAAGCGACGCAGTGCCGGATCGCAAAAAGGGGCCTGGTGTTTATGCTGCATATTGGTGCGGGGCTTAAGTGGTTAAAGCACCTTTGTAGCAGTCTTCACTTACCTTTCTAATAAACAAATTACTGTATATACTCGAGTATAAGCCGAGTTTTTCAGCACATTTTTTTTAGCTGAAAATGCCCCCCTCGTCTTATAATTGAGTCACCTTTTTGCGCCTGATCTCTCGGACTTTGGGGACAAGGTACCGGCCGTCTGTAGGTCCCCTGGACCCCAAACTTGGCACACATGTAGCCCCCCTTTTTCTCTACAAGTGTGCAAAGTTTGTTGTCCGGGGGACCTACGACCTGGGAGCTCCGATTTTTCAAATCTGGGCACCCCTTCCATAGACTCCCATGTTAAACGGTCATTTCTTTGGTAAATTTGGGGACCTTATCGGTGTGCGGCCGTCCAGGATTGTTTCTTTGCTCTCTAATTCTTTCTGTTCTCAGACTCCTAGTCTGTCAATCCTATTCATATGGCATCAGTTGACTGACAGTTCAGCTAGACTGGTCTTGGTAAAGCATCACATGTGGATGTAACTTAGCATGGTGGTCTGCATGCAAATACAGCCTGCCTAGCAGGGGCGGTCTGTCCATTGTGGGCGCATGGGTGCTACCCCCCCTATCCATGCTTCCGCCCTCCCTATCCGTGCGCCCGGCCCCTTTCAGGACGCCGGACGCATGAATTTCTATAGCGGTGGCGGGGGCGGGGGTTTTTTTTTTGAATCACTGATTAAAGCCAGAGGCTCTAATAGGCTTCAAAATAGGGTGGAATCGGGGTGCAGAGCATAGCATCCCAAGCCCACCCAGGGACATAATTTCTACAAAACTCCTGAAAGAATGTACCGACATCTTGGCACCCACCATAACACATCTCGTAAATCAATCATTCAAAGAAGGCATTGTTCCGATCTCCCTCAAGCAAGGCATAGTCAAACCCCTCCTAAAGAAGCCCAACCTCGACCCAAAAGACCCAAACTACTGCAGACCGGTAACAAGTCTCAACACCATCTCAAAGATCATGGAGAAAGCAGTAGTAAAACAGCTACAACTCCATTTGCACAAACTCTTAGATCCACTACAATCAGGCTTCCATCCAGGCCATGGCACAGAAACAGCCCTTCTCAAAATATGGGATGATGCCCTTGAAGCTGCAGATGAAGGAGAATCATGTCTTCTGGTGCTGCTGGATCTCAGTGCAGCGTTTGACACAGTAGACCACAAAACTCTACTCATGCGCCTTAAAGAAGTAGCAGGAGTCGCAGACCCTGACCTACCCTGGTTCGCATCCTTCCTAGAAAATCGCTCCCAGACAGTGAAACTAGGAGCCTTCACCTCTGAAACTCACGCAATTTTTTTGCGGAGTCCCTCAAGGATCACCCCTGTCACCCGTGCTCTTCAACATCTACCTCCACCCACTCCTCAAAATCATCAGCAAACAGGACTTGTGCTACCACTCATACGCTGACGACACCCAACTCTACTTTCGTATCACCAGAAAAAAAGACCAATATCACAGACTGGAAAATTGCCTCACATTGATCGATGATTGGATGACTGAGAGTTCCCTCAAACTCAATGGATCCAAAACAGAACTTCTTCTCCTCCACGCTAACTGAAAGACAAAAACAAAGACTTCTTGGACACCACCCACCATCCTTGGACAGACCATCACCCCAAGCACCAAAGTCAAAAGTCTCGGAGTCATCTTTGACTCGGAGATGTCGATGGATGCACAAATAGGATCAGTAGTCAGCGAATCACACCATCTCCTCCGCCTGCTGCGTAGACTCATCCCCTTCATCCCAGAAGAGGACATAGCAGTAGTAGTTGGAACAATCATCAACTCCCGACTCGACTACGCAAACTCCCTCTACATAGGACTACCTAAATATCAGATTTTGTGCCTACAAGCCGTCCAGAACATGGCAGCCAGACTGGTAA
Source organism: Rana muscosa (assembly GCA_029206835.1). NCBI lineage: Eukaryota > Metazoa > Chordata > Amphibia > Anura > Ranidae > Rana > Rana muscosa. The sequence goes on from CM055127.1 coordinate 482,183,105, forward strand.
CAGGGAAAAAACCTTGGGAATCCATCACCCCTTCACTCAGGACCCTTCATTGGCTAACCGTAAAGGATCGGGTCACATTCAAGACCCTCTGCCTCACCCACAAATGCACACAAGGAAACGCTCCTCAATATTTATGCGAGAAGATAAAACACTACACCCCCAAACGCATTCTCCGTTCAACCAACCAAAACCTCCTCCACATCCCCAAGTCCCGCTACAAATCGAAGGGAGAACGAAGATTTGCAGTCCAAGCATCAGGGCTATGGAACGCTCTACCCACGGACATCCGTATGGAAGAAAACCATCGGGCCTTCAAGAAAAAACTTAAGAACCACCTCTTCTGAAGGATTAGGACATCACTGGATGCAAATCGCCTTGAGGCGATTTAGTTCGCATTTGTAGCGCTATACAAGTTATTCACTCACTCACTCAGGTGTGTTGCAACAGCCAATGAAAATTCGCTGTTGCAACACTGATCCTTCTCCCAGCCAATCAGGAAGCGGGTCTGATACCTGAATGGCTGAAAGGACAGGCGATCCTATTGGATGCCTAGGAGAAGAAGGGAGGAGCCGCACAGAAGACACAGGAGCCCGCCCACCATCCATAGAAGCCTGCTTCCGCTGGAGCTTGCAACCCACCGAAGCCCACCGCTGCCCACGGAAGCCCGCCGCTGGAGCCGGATTTGGCAACCCGCCGCTGGAGCCTGCTGGAGTAAAAACTCACCGGCAGCCACTGCTGCCTAGCGCAGTCCCCCTTGTCTGCAACAGGGGCTACAGTGTCAATTTAGTTTTTGGCTGGGCTATAGTTAGCTCAGACTGATTGTATAGTTTTTTACCTAGTTTTTTCCATAAGCTTAAAGTCTTTGTAAAGTCTCCAGGTTTTTCACCTTAATGCATTCTATGTGCTGCAGCAGCCCTCCAGACCCCACCCCACCGTTTTCTTACCTGAACCCGATCGCTCCAGTGGAGAGAACGAGCCCAGCCTGTCAATCAAATCCAGTGAGAAGGGGGGCGGGGCCGAGTCCTGCTGTCTGTGTCAATGGACGCAGCAGCAGGACACGGGAGTGTGCCTGCATGGGTACCCCCATGGTTAGTGGCTCTCCATGGAGGCACTCGATGAAGAGGAGGAGCCAGGAACACCGCCGGGGGAACCCAGAAAAGGAGGATCGGGGCTACTCTGTGCAAAAGCCTTGCACAGAGCAGGTAAGTATGACATGTTTGTTATAAAAAAAAAAAATTAACCTTTACAATCACTTCAATCAATTTCACTGTCGCCAGTAGATGTCACTGTATCACTATTCATCGTATGAGATTTCACAAACAAACTAACTTATGAATATTTATATTTTCTTCAGCCAATCCAGTAGGAGGTTTATGCCACTGGTGCATGCTGGGGGGATATAAATATTTAGGACAGGCTATGTGCTCACTCTCTTCCCTTGGGCTGAGGCCTAGGGAAGTGCTGCTGGATAGAGCTCTGCTTTTAGGCCCAATAGCCTGTTTTGGGGTCTAACGTGTGCTGAAGTGGTCCTGACGCTGTCCTGCTGGTCTGGAGGAAGCTGTGCGAAGGAGGAGACCCGGGAAAGGCCCCTTTATTGGGGAGAGGCAGGAAGAAGGCTGGTCTCTCAGAAGGGCCTGGTGATTCACTTGGAGGACGCATGGAAATTGGGGAACGTGCTGACAGTGTTCCCGAGTCGGGTTAATGTTTCTAATCAGCGATCACATAATTACAGCAGAAAGCGACGTTTCAGAGCCACACAGGACCCCTTCATTAGGCATGTGACGTCACATTCCTGATGAAGGGATCCTGCGTGGCTCCGAAACGTCGCTTTCTGCTGTAAATTTGTGATCGCTGATTAAACGTTTTGGACCCATTTTTGGAGATCCTGGTGTGCTGGAGACATTATTTCCTTTGACTATACACGGTTCCAGCCAATGATCGCTTCAGCACCCATTTTTGAATACAGCCATCTTTGCAGGAATGTGTGCGTTGGGAATATTGCATTTAAAGGCTTAAAGGTTCTGACACGGTATCTGAGACCCCTAACTCTCACCCCCTTAACTGTTCTGCAATAAAACTAAGACAAAAAGTGACCAGAGCCCAATATCCAGTCTCGGTCTCCCTATTTTAGCCATGGGCTTATCCCCAAGGTGAAATGCTAGCCCACTTCTGGTCTCTGGAGGTGCTATCCTGCCTTTAGGGCAGCGGTGTCCAAACTTTTTTCAAAGGGGTCAGATTTGATGAAGTGAACATACGTGAGGGCCGACCATTTTGCCTGACATTCTTTGAACCATTAAAATTCAGTCTATGTGTGTTCGTCCGAGCACTAATACACTGCCCAACAAGAATTCTCTTACCTTGGTGGCTGTGTGTGGTGAAGAGATGAGCCTGGGCATGTTATTTGGATATATATATATATTGTGAGGGGGTTAGCTCGGCAGCGGGTATGTGTGACCCCCGGGATGGGCTCCCCACCCAAAAACAGGCCCAGCAGACGGAGGTTGTGGTTTTCAAAATCAAAAAGGTGCGGTTTATTTTCTATTTACAGTGACAAAAACACAGCAAGGCAAAAAAAAACATAAACAAAATAAATCCTGGTCAACTTGACCTCTGACTAAACTTACAGGTTTCCTAACTAACGACTGGGATCAGCCTAGTGCTGTCCTAGTCCCTGGTTTTAAATGTCCAAGCAAAATATAGCCACACAGGCTTTCTCTCACCGCACAGGGGTTCACTCTCCCTAGACAGTCCACACAGGTCTGCTTCCAGGCATGAGCTAACATCTAATGAAGCTGGGATTTCTTATAGAGGCCTAAATGAGCTGACAAGGTTCAGCTGATCTCATCAACTCCCTGTCTGCACGACGCCCAGCCCTCTCCCTAGAGGTATGAGTCATCCATGGGCCCACTAGCCTTATACAACTCTCCACCTAGTTGTATAAATCGGCGTAAAGCCTGAATCTGGGCGAAATATATCTACCCCCCTGGATGCAACCAGGTGACTTTACCTTCCTGCTGTCACATACCCCCCCCTCTTGTTTTAACCTCGGGGTTGGAACACCAGCAATCAGGCATTCATGTACTCGAGACAAAGCATCCACATTCCCCATTTGAACGCCAGGGCGATGCTTTACTGTGAAGTTGAATTCCTGGAGGGCCAGGAACCACCTATTCACTCTTCTATTTGTTTCCTTGTTTTGAGCCATCCACTTTAACGGAGCGTGATCCGTAACCATGTCAAAGTGCCTACCTAGCAGGTAGTACCGAAGGGAATCTAGAGCCCACTTCACCGCTAAACACTCCTTTTCAACGGTGGCGTAATTTACCTCATGGGACTTCAACTTCCTGCTGAGGTAAATGACTGGGTGCTCTTCCCCGTTCCAGACCTGGGACAATACTGCTCCTAACCCCACATCTGACGCATCACTTTGTACGACAAAGTCTCTAGAGAAGTCGGGTGAGTACAACACTGGCTGGCTACATAAGGCTTGTTTCAAGAACTGGAATGCTGCCTCAGCCTCGGGGGTCCATTTAATCATGACCGACCCTTTCCCCTTCGTCAGGTTGGTTAGGGGCACAGCCTTAGAAGCAAAGTGGGGAATGAATCGCCGATAATACCCAGCGATTCCCAGAAAGGCTCGTACCTGCTTCTTGCTGTTGGGACGTGGCCAACTCTGGATAGCCTCGACTTTGTTGAGTTGGGGTTTTATTACTCCCCTCCCAATGGTGTACCCAAGATATTTGGCCTCCTCCTGCCCAATGGTACACTTCTTGGGGTTAGCCGTAAACCCTGCTTCCCGAACAGAGTCCAGGACTGCTTGCACTTTTGGCAGATGTGAGGCCCAATCTGTGCTATGGACAATTATGTCATCCAGGTAAGCCGCAGCATACTTCCGATGGGGCCTCAGCATCTGGTCCATTTTCCGCTGGAATGTGGCCGGCGCATTCTGTAACCCGAACGGCATTCTTTTATATTGGAACGCCCCGTCTGGGGTTACAAATGCGGTTTTCTCTTTGGCCGACTTGGCCAGGGGGATTTGCCAATACCCTTTTGTGAGGTCAAGAGTCGTCATGTATCGGGCTGTTCCCAGCCGGTCGATCAACTCATCTATACGTGGCATGGGGTAGGTGTCAAATTTTGTAACTTTGTTCAACTGACGAAAATCGTTACAAAATCGCCAGCTCCCATCCGGTTTAGGCACCAACACAATGGGACTAGACCAATCACTTTGGGACTCCTCTATCACCCCTAAGTTCAGCATTTTCTGTACTTCCTCCCGTATTGCCTCCCGTCGGGCCTCTGGGATCCGATAGGGTTTTAACTTCACCCTTTCACCGGGCGGGGTAATAATGTCATGCTCTACCCCAGATGTTTGTCCCGGCAGCTCAGAGAATACCTCCTTGTTGCGAAGCACAAACTCCTTAACCTCCTGTTGTTGGGGTTGTGACAAGGTGGCTGCGATTCCAACCTCAGGAATCACGCAACCAGTTTGAGCTGGTGACCAAGTGTCTGCGACTAGGGACTCTCTATCCCTCCAGGCTTTCAACAGATTAACGTGATAGATCTGTTCGGGCTTTCGCCTTCCTGGTTGTCTGACCTTGTAATTCACTTCGCTCACTTTTTCCATTATCTCGTAGGGGCCTTGCCATTTGGCAAGGAATTTACTTTCAACCGTAGGGACAAGTACCAATATCCTATCCCCCGGGGAAAAGGTACGGGTCTTGGCTCCACGGTTGTACACTCTCTGCTGTGCCAACTGCGCTTGGGCCAAATGTTCCTTCACGATGGGCATTACCTGTGCAATTCGATCTTGCATCAGGGCGACATGCTCAATCACACTCCTGTGGGGAGAACTCTCACTTTCCCAAGTTTCCTTGGCAATATCCAACAGCCCTCTTGGGTGTCTCCCATACAGTAACTCAAAGGGGGAGAATCCCGTAGAGGATTGGGGCACCTCCCTAATAGCAAACATCAAATAAGGAAGTAAACAGTCCCAATCCCTTCCATCTCTATCCACCACTTTCTTCAACATTTGTTTTAGGGTTTTGTTGAATCTTTCAACCAGCCCATCGGTTTGGGGGTGATACACAGATGTACGCAATTGCGTCACTTTGAACAATTTACACAGCTCTTTCATAACCCGGGACATAAAGGGTGTACCTTGGTCCGTAAGCAGTTCTTTACAAATACCCACCCGGCTAAAAACAAGAGATAGCTCTTTGGCTATGGTTTTGGCCGAGGTATTTCTGAGAGGGATCGCTTCTGGATAACGGGTGGCATAGTCCATTATAACCAATATGTACTGGTGCCCCCTAGCGGACTTGATTATAGGACCTACCAAATCCATTGCGATTCTCTCAAACGGGACCTCAATGATGGGTAGAGGGACCAGCGGGCTACGGAAATGTGGCATCGGGGCCGACCTCTGACACACAGGGCAGGAGGAACAATAATTTTCTATGTCCTTCATCACCCCAGGCCAATAGAATCTCTGTAATACCCTCTCTCGGGTTTTCTCTGTCCCCAGATGACCTCCAAGAATGTGCCCATGGGCCAACTCCAACACCAACTTCCTGTAAGGTTTGGGCACCACAAGCTGCTCAACGGTTTCTTCTGCCCTTTTTGCCACCCGATACAGTAGGTCCTTCTCTACGCTGAAGTATGGGTAAGTGCCGGTATTATCTGGGTTCACTAACTCGCCATCTATTTTCACTACGTTTTCCCGTGCCTTTATTAGGGCGGGGTCTTTCAACTGTTCTGTGGCAAAGTTTTCCCTGTGAACCTCAAGATCAGAAAACTCCACAGACGGTAGGTTTTCGTCTGAGGAGGTGGGCTCCTCTCCAGTTTCTTGAGTCTCCCCTGCCAATACTGACAAGGGAAATTCCGGAGAGTCCTCACCACTCTCAGGGGAGTTCTGGCTATCACATTCCTGGTACATAGGGGCACCAGTGGGGGGCTCAGGATCATCCCACAGTTCCCAGAACTTCGGAAAATCCCTTCCCACAATGGCGTCATGCGGTAACTGAGATACTAAGCCCACTGGATGAGAGAGGGTACCTTTGGGGGTCTCGAAACACACTGTAGTCACTGGATACTCTCGGGTGTCCCCATGCACACAAATAACGGCTACCTTGCTATTCCCAGAGACCTCTGTTTTAACTAACTCAGCCTTTATCAGGGTCACAAGGCTACCTGAATCCAGCAATACCACAACATTTCTACCATTAATACACATTTTGCATAAATGTTTCTCAGTTCCCCGAATGGCAGTGCATGCGACTGTCGCACACAGCGACTGACGTCTGCCCGTCAGAAAGTCACACTGCATGGGTTCCTCCAAAACCGGGCAATTTGCTGCAATATGTCCCGCTTGCCGGCAGCGGTAGCAAACGATCCTTCTTGCCGCCTCTTGAGCCGCTGATTTCCCAGGCTGTTCTCGCCAAACTTGGGGTAGAGCTCCCACCCTCTCACTCTCTCCACCCTTACCCCTTGGAATCATCTTATCCGCCCCTGGGGATGGTCTGGTCTTAGGGTGGAAAGTCCGAGTGTCTCTGGAAGAGGCCGTCAGGTTCTCTGTAGCCAAGTATTTCTCCACACGATCCACAAGACCATCGGCCGTCTCTGGGTCTCCATGGCTTACCCACTTTTGGATGGCAGTAGGAAGAGCTCTCAAAAACCGATCCATTACAACACGTTCCACAATCTTTGGTGCGGACAAAGTCTCTGGCTGTAGCCACTTTCTGCTCAGGTGAATGAGATCATACATTTGAGACCTGGGGGGTTTTCCAAGCTGGAAAGTCCAGTTATGCACACGCTGAGCCCGGACAGCCAGGGTGACACCCAGCCTTGCCAATATTTCAGCTTTTAGCATCACATAGTCTTTTGCTTGGTTAGGCTCTAGGTCATAGTAAGCTTTCTGCGATTCACCAGTTAACAGAGGAGCCACTAGTCCAGCCCACTGCTCCTCAGGCCACTTTTCTCTTTCAGCGGTCCTTTCAAATGTGGTCAAAAATACCTCTGGATCATCCTCTCCAGTCATTTTTGTCAATAAACGACTCACCCCAAAGGACGCGGTATTAGTGGGACGGCTTTCCTCACTGGTCTGCGGACGTTGCTGCATTACTGCTTCCATCTGTTGTTGTAGTCTCTGCTCTTGCTTCTGCAACAGGTTTATGAAGCGGGCCTCAGATTGCTGTTGGGCTTGTTGCTGAGCCTCCAGACTCTGTTGTAAAGTTGCAAGGCTCTGTTGATGAGCTTGCTGCTGGGCTGCAAGGCTCCTTTGCAAACCTGCATTTGTCTGCTGTTGATTGGCATTTGCTAGAGCCAGCTGTTTCAGTATCTCCTCCATGCTGGCTTAAAAAAAAACTGCCACTGGTTCTCCACCAACTGTGAGGGGGTTAGCTCGGCAGCGGGTATGTGTGACCCCCGGGATGGGCTCCCCACCCAAAAACAGGCCCAGCAGACGGAGGTTGTGGTTTTCAAAATCAAAAAGGTGCGGTTTATTTTCTATTTACAGTGACAAAAACACAGCAAGGCAAAAAAAAACATAAACAAAATAAATCCTGGTCAACTTGACCTCTGACTAAACTTACAGGTTTCCTAACTAACGACTGGGATCAGCCTAGTGCTGTCCTAGTCCCTGGTTTTAAATGTCCAAGCAAAATATAGCCACACAGGCTTTCTCTCACCGCACAGGGGTTCACTCTCCCTAGACAGTCCACACAGGTCTGCTTCCAGGCATGAGCTAACATCTAATGAAGCTGGGATTTCTTATAGAGGCCTAAATGAGCTGACAAGGTTCAGCTGATCTCATCAACTCCCTGTCTGCACGACGCCCAGCCCTCTCCCTAGAGGTATGAGTCATCCATGGGCCCACTAGCCTTATACAACTCTCCACCTAGTTGTATAAATCGGCGTAAAGCCTGAATCTGGGCGAAATATATCTACCCCCCTGGATGCAACCAGGTGACTTTACCTTCCTGCTGTCACAATATATATATATATATATATTGTGACAGCAGGAAGGTAAAGTCACCTGGTTGCATCCAGGGGGGTAGATATATTTCTCCCAGATTCAGGCTTTATGCCGACTTATACAACTAGGGAGTTGATGAAGCCCAGCTGAGGCTAGTGGGCTCATGAATGACTCATACCTCTAGGGAGAGTGCTGGGCGTCGTGAGGCAGGGAGTTGATGAGACCAGCTGAAGCCTGTCAGTTCGTTTAAGGCCTCTATAAAAACTCCCAGCTTCATTAGATGTTAGCTCATGCCTGGAACCAGACCTGTGTGGACTGTCTAGGGAGAGTGAACCCCTGTGCGGTGAGGCAAAGCCTGTGTGGCTATTTGTTTGGACTTTTACTAAACCAGGGACTTAGGGACTAGGACAGCACTAGGCTGATCCCAGTTGTTAGTTTAGGAAACCTGCATGTTTAGTCAGAGGTCAAACTGACCAGGATTTATTTTGTTTGTTTCTTTTTGGCTTTGCTGTGTTTTTGTCACTGTACATAGAGAAATAAACCGCACCTTTTGATTTTGAAAACCACAACCTCCGTCTGCTGGCCCTGTTTTTGTGTGGGGAGCCCAACCAGGGGGTCACACACACCCGCTACCGAGTTAACCCCCTCACAGTTGGTGGAGAACCAGTGGCAGTTTTTTTTAAGCCAGCATGGAGGAGATACTGAAACAGCTGGCTCTAGCAAATGCCAATCAACAGCAGACAAATGCAGGTTTGCAAAGGAGCCTTGCAGCCCAGCAGCAAGCTCATCAACAAGCCCAGCAGCAATCTGAGGCCCGCTTCATAGACCTGTTACAGAAGCAAGAGCAGAGACTACAACAAATGGAAGCAGTAATGCAGCAACGTCCGCAGACCAGTGAGGAAAGCCGTCCCACTAATACCGCGTCCTTTGGGGTGAGTCGTTTATTGACAAAAATGACTGGAGAGGATGATCCAGAGGTATTTTTGACCACATTTGAAAGGACTGCTGAAAGAGAAAAGTGGCCTGAGGAGCAGTGGGCTGGACTGGTGGCTCCTCTGTTAACTGGTGAATCGCAGAAGGCTTACTATGACCTAGAGCCTGACCAAGCAAAAGACTATGTGATGCTAAAAGCTGAAATATTGGCAAGGCTGGGTGTCACCCTGGCTGTCCGGGCTCAGCGTGTGCATAACTGGACTTTCCAGCTTGGAAAACCCCCCAGGTCTCAAATGTATGATCTCATTCACCTGAGCAGGAAGTGGCTACAGCCAGAGACTTTGTCCGCACCGGAGATTGTGGAACGTGTTGTGATGGATCGTTTCTTGAGAGCTCTTCCTACCGCCATTCAAAAGTGGGTAAGCCACGGAGACCCAGAAACGGCCGGTAAACTTGTGGATCGTGTAGAGAGATACTTGGCTACAGAGAACCTGACGGCCTCTTCCAGAGACTCTCGGACTTTCCACCCTAAGACCAGACCATCCCCAGGGGCGGATAAGAGGATTCCAAGGGGTGAGGGTGGAGAGAGTGAGAGGGTGGGAGCTCTACCCCAAGTTTGGCGAGAACAGCCTGGGAAATCAGCGGCTCAAGAGGCCGCAAGAAGGATCGTTTGCTACCGCTGCCGGCAAGCGGGACATATTGCAGCCAATTGCCCGGTTGTGGAGGAACCCATGCAGTGTGACTTTCTGACGGGCAGACGTCAGTCGCTGTGTGCGACAGTCGCATGCACTGCCATTCGAGGAACTGAGAAACATTTATGCAAAATGTGTGTTAATGGTAGAAATGTTGTGGTATTGTTGGATTCAGGTAGCCTTGTGACCCTGATAAAGGCTGAGTTAGTTAAAACAGAGGTCTCTGGGAATAGCAAGGTAGCTGTTATTTGTGTGCATGGGGACACCCAAGAGGGCTGTTGGATATTGCCAAGGAAACTTGGGAAAGTGAGAGTTCTCCCCACAGGAGTGTGATTGAGCATGTCGCCCTGATGCAAGATCGAATTGCACAGGTAATGCCCATCGTGAAGGAACATTTGGCCCAAGCGCAGTTGGCACAGCAGAGAGTGTACAACCGTGGAGCAAAGACCCGTACCTTTTCCCCGGGGGATAGGATATTGGTACTTGTCCCTACGGTTGAAAGTAAATTCCTTGCCAAATGGCAAGGCCCCTACGAGATAATGGAAAAAGTGAGCGAAGTGAATTACAAGGTCAGACAACCAGGAAGGCGAAAGCCCGAACAGATATATCACGTTAATCTGTTGAAAGCCTGGAGGGATAGAGAGTCCCTAGTCGCAGAAACTTGGTCACCAGCTCAAACTGGTTGCGTGATTCCGGAGGTTGGAATAGCAGCCACCTTGTCACAACCCCAACAACAGGAGGTTAAGGAGTTTGTGCTTCGCAACAAGGAGGTGTTCTCTGAGCTGCCGGGACAAACATCTGGGGTAGAGCATGATATTATTACCCCGCCCGGTGAAAGGGTGAAGTTAAAACCCTATCGGATCCCAGAGGCCCGACGGGAGGCAATACGGGAGGAAGTACAGAAAATGCTGAACTTAGGGGTGATAGAGGAGTCCCAAAGTGATTGGTCTAGTCCCATTGTGTTGGTGCCTAAACCGGATGGGAGCTGGCGATTTTGTAACGATTTTCGTCAGTTGAACAAAGTTACAAAATTTGACACCTACCCCATGCCACGTATAGATGAGTTGATCGACCGGCTGGGAACAGCCCGATACATGACGACTCTTGACCTCACAAAAGGGTATTGGCAAATTCCCCTGGCCAAGTCGGCCAAAGAGAAAACCGCATTTGTAACCCCAGACGGGGCGTTCCAATATAAAAGAATGCCGTTCGGGTTACAGAATGCGCCGGCCACATTCCAGCGGAAAATGGACCAGATGCTGAGGCCCCATCGGAAGTATGCTGCGGCTTACCTGGATGACATAATTGTCCATAGCACAGATTGGGCCTCACATCTGCCAAAAGTGCAAGCAGTCCTGGACTCTGTTCGGGAAGCGGGGTTTACGGCTAACCCCAAGAAGTGTACCATTGGGCAGGAGGAGGCCAAATATCTTGGGTACACCATTGGCAGGGGAGTAATAAAACCCCAACTCAACAAAGTCGAGGCCATCCAGAGTTGGCCACGTCCCAACAGCAAGAAGCAGGTACGAGCCTTTCTGGGAATCGCGGGTTATTATCGGCGCTTCATTCCCCACTTTGCTTCTAAGGCTGTGCCCCTAACCAACCTGACGAAAGGGAAAGGGTCGGTCATGATTAAATGGACCCCCGAGGCTGAGGCAGCATTCCAATTCTTGAAACAAGCCTTATGTAGCCAGCCAGTGTTGTACTCACCCGACTTCTCTAAAGACTTTGTCGTACAAAGTGATGCGTCAGATGTGGGGTTAGGAGCAGTATTGTCCCAGGTCTGGAACGGGGAAGAGCACCCAGTCATTTACCTCAGCAGGAAGTTGAAGTCCCATGAGGTAAATTACGCCACGGTTGAAAAGGAGTGTTTAGCGGTGAAGTGGGCTCTAGATTCCCTTCGGTACTATCTGCTAGGTAGGCACTTTGACATGGTTACGGATCACGCTCCGTTAAAGTGGATGGCTCAAAACAAGGAGACAAATAGAAGAGTGAATAGGTGGTTCCTGGCCCTACAGGAATTCAACTTCACAGTAAAGCATCGCCCTGGCGTTCAAATGGGGAATGTGGATGCTTTGTCTCGAGTACATGAATGCCTGATTGCTGGTGTTCCAACCCCAAGGTTAAAACAAGAGGGGGGGGTATGTGACAGCAGGAAGGTAAAGTCACCTGGTTGCATCCAGGGGGGTAGATATATTTCTCCCAGATTCAGGCTTTATGCCGACTTATACAACTAGGGAGTTGATGAAGCCCAGCTGAGGCTAGTGGGCTCATGAATGACTCATACCTCTAGGGAGAGTGCTGGGCGTCGTGAGGCAGGGAGTTGATGAGACCAGCTGAAGCCTGTCAGTTCGTTTAAGGCCTCTATAAAAACTCCCAGCTTCATTAGATGTTAGCTCATGCCTGGAACCAGACCTGTGTGGACTGTCTAGGGAGAGTGAACCCCTGTGCGGTGAGGCAAAGCCTGTGTGGCTATTTGTTTGGACTTTTACTAAACCAGGGACTTAGGGACTAGGACAGCACTAGGCTGATCCCAGTTGTTAGTTTAGGAAACCTGCATGTTTAGTCAGAGGTCAAACTGACCAGGATTTATTTTGTTTGTTTCTTTTTGGCTTTGCTGTGTTTTTGTCACTGTACATAGAGAAATAAACCGCACCTTTTGATTTTGAAAACCACAACCTCCGTCTGCTGGCCCTGTTTTTGTGTGGGGAGCCCAACCAGGGGGTCACACACACCCGCTACCGAGTTAACCCCCTCACAATATATATGTATCTTTTGTGGCCCCAAATGAATCCCTGAGCGCCGCTCATGACTAAGGATGAGCTTGGGCGTGTTATTTGTATTTACAGTATTTATCGGCGTATATCACGCACAGGCGTATAACACATAGCTTCACTTTAAGAGGGAAGTTTCAGGAAAAAAACGTACATTTTAAATAAAGGACTGTGAAGCGAAATAAGGCTCCGTGCCCATCAATGCAGCCCAATTAGTTCCTATCTGCAGACTCACTATTGCCATGAATGCAGCCTCACCATTGCCATGAATGCAGCCTCTGAATGCAGCCTCACCATGGCCATGAATGCAGCCTCTGAATGCAGCCTCACCATTGCCATGAATGCAGCCTCACCATTGCCATGAATGCAGCCTCTGAATGCAGCCTCACCATTGACATGAATGCAGCCCCACCAGTGACATGAATGCAGCCTCACCAGTGACATGAATGCAGCCTCACCATTGCCATGAATGCTGTCTCACCATTGCCATGAATGCAGTCTCACCATTGCCATGAATGCAGCCTCACCAATACCTTACCATTGCCATGAATGCAGCCTTACCATTGCCATGAATGCAGCCTCACCATTGCCATGAATGCAGCCTTACCATTGCCATGAATGCAGTCTTACCATTGCCATGAATGCAGCCTCATAAGTGCCATGAATGCAGTCACATATGCCATGAATGCAGCCTCACATATTCCATGAATGCAGCCTCACATGTGCCTTTGCCATCAGTGCAGGCTGATCCATGCCCATCTGCAGCCTCGGAGGGGACAGGGAGGGGGGAGGGACAAGTGTCCACATATTACATAGAGGAGATCCTTCTGTTTTCTCCGGGGGGGGGGGGGCACAAAAGATATATATATACAAATTACAGGGGTGGGCGTGTTAAACCGTAATGCAGACGGCAATTGGCCCGCGGGCCAGACATGCCTGCTTTAGGGTGTCGGAGGGATGCTACATAACTCCTCCCGAGAGCAAGCCCTTGCTTGCATCAGGGTTCAGGACAGTTAAGAGGAGTACTGAGGCAGGAGTCTGTGATGTTTTAAGGAAGCTATGTACAGACCCCTCCCACTAGCCATGATCTGCACTGCATTGCATAGAGAAGCACATACACCCAGCGATGACGTCACTGGGACTAAAATAAGGTATGTAATGAAAATGCAAAGGCTATATTTAGCAAATTTAATTAGCACGTTGATGAGACATAAGCAGGTTAAACTTCAACTTTAAATGTGATATTTTGCTCCAAGCTTCTCAACTTTGTGCATTAGCTTTGCACTTTTCATTGAATAAATTCATATTTAGAAGGAGTCGGTAAACCATTTGCATATATTTTTGCTCCATTTAATAATCACCTTGTACGCTTGAATTAAATACCCTTCAGTAGAGCCTTTGAGCCTGCATTTTATTGATATATTACACATGGAGTTTAGTTACTCCCAGCACTTCTAGACTACTCAACAAAATGTAACTCATCCAGAATGAATGTCTGAGAGTCGTATGAATTTTAATGAGGTTTCTAATCAGTCTATGATAGCTAAAAGGAACAATTAGTTTAATTCACATCTCTCTGAATTATTCACCTATCTGTAATTACATGGTAATGAAGATCAGTGTTTAGCAACCAGACGTTACTGATTATGAAGACAGTGGGGGGTGTTTTGGTGTTCTGGTAATGTTCTGTTTTCTTTTGTGTCTTTACTTTTTTGTGCAGAGAGGTGCCCCAGAAAGAAAAGTCAATGGTACTTTCCTAAAAAAAAAAATCAAAGAGGTCAGCTCCCTGCAATAGAAGAGGTATTATACTCACCTCCATGTGGCCCCTATCAGAGGCGTAACTAAAAGCTTCAGGGCCCCGGTGCAAGAAACCATGAAGGGCCCCCGGGCCCTTCCCACTGATCCTGGGGCCCTTTACTCCCATCATGGGAACTTTTATTACCATGCCGCAGTGGGCCCCCTTCTTGCCGTCCTGGGGTCCCCACACGGTGACGGAGTGTCAGGGCAAGTGCGACCTTTGCAACCCCAGTAGCTTAGCCACTGGTGTCGGTATTTTTTAATTTTAATTGTATTTTTTAATTATTTTTTACGATTTAATTTTATTTGTTTTCCTACAATTTTATTTTTATTATTGAAGAAAAAAAATTAGGACCCTCGTTGGGGGGGGGGGGGGGGGATTTGATGAAACATCTGGGGTCTAAACTGGCCTTTGATGTTTCTCCTTTGAGACAGAGAAAGAAAATGGAGGACATTTCAATCTCTATCTCTGCAGCCCCAGCAGAACAGAATGAATGAACAGGAATATATCTCTACAGAGGCTTCCCGTTCATTCACAAACTGAACCATAGGAACCACTGTTTACTATGCCCCAGCTGTGAATGAAAAGAAAGAAAAAATTCCTCTACATGGCACTGCCTCTCCTATCTGGGTGTACAGGGGGGGCCACATGGGCGATCCCTGTGACCCCTGTATGTACGACCCTGGTCCAAGTGTAGGCAGGTGCCTAATTGGTGGGTACATTCTTTACTGGGTTCAACCTTAGGTTGTAGTTCTGCAATGTTTTAATGGTTAAAGATGGTTAGTGTGTTGTGTCTATCAGGCTGCCCAGATGTCAGGAATGGGTTAAGATTGCCAGCCCCCAAGTGTTCATGGCTCTACCCCCTTGGGCGGGCTTTAACCACTTCATTACCGGGCACTTTCACCCCCTTCCTGCCCAAGCCATTTTTCAGCTTTCAGCGCTGTCACACTTTGAATGACAATTGCGCAGTCATGCAACAAAAGAAGACGGACAAGTTTTAAAAAAACACAATATTTTTTACTTTTTGCTATAATAAATATCCATATATTTTTTTTTTTTAAACAAATTTTTTCCTCAGTTTAGGGCGATACGTATTCTTCTACATATTTTTGGTAAAAAAAAAATGCAATAAGCGTATATTGATTGGTTTGCGCAAAAGTTATAGCAGCTACAAAATAGGGGATAGATTTATAGCATTTTTTTTTTTTTTTTTTTTTTACTAGTAATGATGGCGATCAGCGATTTTTATCATGACTGCAATATTTCAGCGGACACATCGGACACTTTTGACACATTTTTGGGACCATTCACATTTATAAAGCGATCGCTGCTATAAAAATGCATTGATTTCTGTATAAATGTGACTGGCAGGGAAGGGGTTAACACTTGTGGGCGATCAAGGGGTTAAATTTGTTCCCTGGGAGTGATTCTTACTGTGGGGGGAGGGGACTGACTGGGGGAGGTGACCGATGGTTGCCCCTATGTACAAGGGACACACCATCGGTCTCCTCACCCTGACAGGACGTGGAACTCTGTGTTTACACACAGAGATCCACGGTCCTGCTCAGTTACTGGGCAATCGCGGGTGCCCGGCGGCCATGTCGCCATCGGGTCCCCAGTGACGCGGCGGGTGCGCGCGGGACCCCTAGTGGCTTGGGAAGGCGATCACCTCATATGACGTCCGCCCAGAACAAGAGAGTCTTCCGCCTGCCGTCATATGACGGCGGGCGGTGGATAACTGGTTAAATACAAGTGTAGCGGAGCCTCACTCCCCCTCTCGCCTGTTGTGAATGGCTTGTGTCTAGGGGTACCTGAGAGAGGAGAGTGCAGGAACACAACGCCAAGCTCTCCCCTCGTATGTGTATGAGGGTTGAGTAGAGTTACTTAAATTACCTCCGGGTCTGTTCACTGCATACGAAGCCTCCAGCCGTCCCATGGAGATGTGTCTGCCAATAACATAGAGCCCCACACCAATCGAAAGTCCAACCCTCCTTTATTCCTTTTCTTGCAGGGTGAACACAATCAGTTGAACTTTCAGTAATGAACAAACAGGGGTGTGGATACGAGTAGGCCCAGGAACAACTGAACTCTCCTATTCCTTTGCTAGCGAGGAGGCCTGGCGCACGGTCTCTGCCACCGACCGTGAGTTTTGGTCGCTGCCACCGACCGGATGAACCGTTGAGGCCCCTGCCACAGGCCTAATAGCAGGCCTCTGCCACTGACCTGAGTTGAATAGTTGGACCGCTGCCACCGGTCATAGAACATGAACCACCTTCCTCTTGGAACTTGGCCCCTGTTTGGGAAGATATCCCTCCGGGCGGTCTCCAGAGGTTCACCCGGCACTGGCAATCTACTGCACCAGGTCTTCGGATGAGTCCCTCCTCCGGTCCCTTACGCCACTGGATTCGGGTGCCCCACTCCCGGGGCCCCTAGGACAATCCCTCCCTCGCGGGACCCAGCGGAAGGTACTGGGCCCCAGGCCTCCGGATGAGTACCTCACCCCAGACTGAAGGTGTCTGGGATGGAACACAAACTCCCTGTGTCCAGGCCTAGGCGCCTGGACCCCGACCGCGAACAGCAGCCCTCAGGCTGAAGGTGCCTGGGACTCGAACCTCGTGGCGAAGATGTCCGGCCCCTTTATACCCTCTCCCAGGATGCACGGTGGGTTCCCCGCCCCGCCGTACAACCGCTGCGAGAGGCCACAAAGGGTACGGCACTGCAGCGATGGTTCAAACCCGGCCCAAAGTGACAGCGCCACCTGCTGGGCCGCAGGGAACTATACATCACTGGTGTTTTCATTAGAATTCAAAAGGATATACCCGCTACACTAGGATAGGCAACCTAGCTGGGTCCTTGGGTCTTGGATGGGAAAGAACAAGGAGGACTGCAGCTACATGTAACTCTGTTCTAACTTTTGAGTCTCCCTCTTGATAGGTACCCCAAAGACAGGTTAATGGACTTTACTTATAGGACTTTCCTCTATCTGAAGGTATGAACTGGGGCAGCCTCAAGTTACAATGAACTAGAGTTGTGTATGGAGGAATCTGTAAGAAACTGTTTTATATTTGTTGTATGTGCATAAGTTCCAAGAAAGTGCCTGATATGAAGTTCTTTGAGAATGCAACGGGGAGGAAGGAGGTTGTGTTAAAGCAGCCAGCCAGTGGGAAATTATGGTGACTTGGCATGGGTGACGGAGGACCTTGGTAGTGAGGGAATTAGTGAGCTTAACCCCCTCCCTAGTGGTCGGTACCCTACCCCTTTGCGGCATAGGGTATTCCTATGTTTGAAGCATATAGGTCACGCAAAAAAGAAAAAACAGAGAAGATCCTCTTGCATGGCCGCGGCCACTGCCTGCAGTTCAGGCATTAGTGAGCGCTGTTCCACAAATGTCCCCGATCAGGTGCGTTAAGCCCTGCCCATATGTTACTGTGATCTTCATCTATAGAGTTAATGTACAGCAGTGACTTAGGGGTTAATGTGCTGTAGTGTGTTTGCCGTTTTGGCCTGTGATGTTCCCGTAGATGGGGTATATATATATATATATATATATATATATATATATATATATAGGGCTTTTTTTCAGGGGGAACTTGGTGGAACTCAGTTCCACCACCTCTGGCTCAGGCCCTTGGGGGGGGGGGGGGAGGGCTGCTCACCACAATCACTTGTAAACACAGAAGTCCGGTTTCTGTGTTTACAAGTGACAGCTCTGCACTCTGTGTGTAACCCCCCCCCCCTGAACTCTGCACTCTGTGTGTAACCCCCCCTGAACTCTGCACTCTGTGTGTAACCCCCCTGAGCTCTGCACTCTGTGTGCAACCCCCCCTGAACTCTGCACTGTGTGTGTAACCCCCCCTGAACTCTGCACTCTGTGTGTAACCCCCCTGAACTCTGCACTCTGTGTTTAACCCCCCCTGAACTCTGCACTCTGTGTTTACCCCCCCCCTGAACTCTGCACTCTGTGTGTAACCCCCCCTGAACTTTGCACTCTGTGTGTAACCCCCCTGAACTCTGCACTGTGTGTGTAACTCCCCTGAACTCTGCACTCTGTGTGTAACCCCCCCCTGAGCTCTGCACTCTGTGTGTAACCCTCCTGAACTCTGCACTCTGTGTTTAACCCCCCCTGAACTCTGCACTCTGTGTGTAACCCCCCCTGAACTTTGCACTCTGTGTGTAACCCCCCTGAACTCTGCACTCTGTGTGTAACTCCCCTGAACTCTGCACTCTGTGTGTAACCCCCCCCTGAGCTCTGCACTCTGTGTGTAACCCTCCTGAACTCTGCACTCTGTGTGTAACCCCCCCTGAACTCTGCACTTTGTATGTAATGCAATCCTGGTATTTAATGCCCCTTTAAGACCCTCCTACTGTACGTGAAATTTGACTGACCACACCCACTATTTGATGTGATTTGGAGGTTGTGTGTGGGTGGAGGGGTTTTGGGGGGTCGTGGATGAGTTCCAGCACCTATTGTTTGAGAAAAAAAGCCCTGTATATATATATATATATATATATATATATATATATATATATATATCAGGAAGGTGCTGGGCTGGAGGTTGGAGGTTGGTCTTGGAAGTTGAAGGACCATACATAAGGAGATGTAGAGGTGAGCCTAAGGGCGTTTGACCCTCAGTGGGACCCTGAAACGGGAGTGTATAGCAAGCCATATCAACATTGGATAGGGAACTATTATAAGGTAAAGGTATAAGTACCACTGCATAGTCCAAATCCAGCCTGGAAATATTTTTTCAACTTTTTATTACCGTATATACTCGATAAGCCGAGTTTTTCAGCACATTTTTTTGTGCTGAAAATGCCCCCCTCGGCTTATACTCGAGTCACATTTTTGCGTCTGATCTCCTGGACTTTGGGGACCCGGTACCGGCCAAACTTGGCACACATGTAGCTCCACTCTTCCTCTACAAGTGTGCAAAGTTTGTTGTCCGGGAGACCTACGGCCGGGGAGCACCGATTTTTCAAAGCCGGGCACCCCTTTCATAGACTCCCATGTTAAACGGTAATTTCTCTGGTGACTTTGGGGACCCGGTACCGGCCGGTTGTAGGTCCCCTGGACCTGGAACTTGGCACACATGTAGCCCCATTTCTCCTCTACAAGTGTGCAAAGTTTGTTGTCTGGGGGATTTTTCAAATCCGGGCACCCCTTCCATAGACTCACATGTTAAACGTCAGTCTAGTCATGGACACAGTGAGGCATGGACACAGTGAGGCATGCAGATGGACACCCTAGGCTTATACTCGAGTCTCAACGTCTTCCCAGTTTTTGTGGTAAAATTAGGTGCCTCTGCTTATATTTGGGTCGGCTTATACTCGAGTATATACGGTAAGTGTTTTCATTTTTCTATTTTTCATACAAAGGTAAAAAAAAAAGAAAACAAGTACCACTGCATAGTCCAAATGCAGCCTGGAAATATTTTTTCAGCTTTTTATTAAAGAGGAAGTAAACCCTGATGGGTTTACTTCCTCTTTGTTTCCCTGCAAAGGTAAAGCATAATGGGCTACTATGCATCGCATAGTAGCCCATTATGTGACACTTACCTGCAGTAGAAGCCCACGATGTCCCTGTCTTCCTCCATGGCAGCGAGCGTCCATCTTCACCCCTCTTCTTCCGGGGGCCGCGAACTCCAGCTTGGTGACTGGCCAGAGTCGCGTGACGTCACTCCCGCACATGCACGGAGGTGCCGCCACTTGCGGCTTCGTTCACGGCTTTCTGACAGACGGTCAGTGTGCCTGCGCGCCGTTGTCTACGGCGCATGCGCCGTAGACAGCGGTGCCTTTCTTTTTGCAAATATCTCCTAAACCGTGTAGGTTTAGGAGATATTTGTTGCACCTACAGGTAAGCCTTAATCTAGGCTTACGTGTAAGTTAAAGTGGTATGTAAGGGTTTACAACCACTTTAAAGTGTCAGGCCTCGTACACACGACCGATTTTCTCGTCGTAAAAAACACGTCGTTTTTTTCGACGAGATTCTTGTTAAGCTTGTCGATTTTCTCGTCAAGCTTTCTATGCGTACACACTGTCATTTCCCAATTTCCTCGTGGTTCTCTGCGCTCACGTCCAGCACGTACGACGGCACTATAAAGGGGAAGATCTTTTTTCTTGGCGCCACCCCTTGGGCTGCTTTTGCTGATCTCGTGTTACCGCGTGTGAAGTAAAAGTTTGGGAAGAGACGATTCGCGCTTTTCAGTCTTCGTACTTTTCAGATCGTTTTCTGCCGTTCAGTTTGTGCTTGTGGGTTCGTATCTTGACTTTCAGGGCGTCTAGGCAGGTCGTATCTGTTTTACAGTGCGTTCTTGCCTGTTCGTTTCTGAATTTCAGTTCGTTATTCATAGGCCTTGCTGTTCTAAAGTGCGTTCTGTTCTGTACGTTCTGATTAGACGACCGTTTCCTAGCCATGTCGCCTGGACGTTCTCGTCGTCGAGTTCGTGCTGTGCGTGCGCTTGGTGTTGGTCTGCTTGTTTTGGACCAAGACCAGTCCATGAATGGTGTGAGGAGGAGTTCATGGACCAAGAATTGGTTGCTCCAGCGGGACCAATTCTGCCACATGCCTCTGCTGCGGGAGATCGTCGAGAATAATCCTGAGGACTACAGGAATTTTCTGAGGATGTCTGACCCCGTTTTTCAGGAACTGTTGGCTTTGGTGTCCCCCTATATTACCAGGAAGGACACCGTTATGCGGGAAGCCATCAGTGCTGAGCAGAGGCTCATCGCCACGTTGCGTTACCTGGCGACAGGGAGAAGTCTTCAGGACTTGAAGTTCACCACAGGCATCTCCCCCCAGGCTCTGGGCCTCATAATCCCAGACACCTGTTCTGCTATTATACAAGTCCTGCAGGAGGACTATATTAGGGTAAGTTTTCTCCCTTCACATCACATTTTATGTATTACATGTATGCTAATGTATTGTATTTCTTTCATCCTTTCCTAATTACCATGATTGTAATATGCTGAGAATGTCCCCTTTGTCCCCATGCATGCTGGAAGTTTTTAAATGCCCCTTTTTTATCCTCCCTAAATATTTCCCCTCACTAACTTTTCCAGCAGGGGCGCCTGTTGCTCCAAATGTTGGGGGGTTACACCCCAATTTCGGAAATAAACTTCCTCCTTTTTTGCTCTGTTGCCTAATAAACGCCCCCAGTTGTCCCCTCCAATGCAGCCATTTAGTCCCCTCTATTGCAGCCAGTTTCCCCCCAGCCCTGCACTTACCTTCTTGTGGTCAGCGCCATCCTTCTTCTGTCCTTGATGTCTTCTCCTTCCCTTCATGTTGCATCAGCCAATCATGTTACCATTAAACAGACTTGGTGAACATGATTGCCAGAGCTGCCTGTCAGTGTTTACACAAGGAATGCCCCCTCCTTGCGTCCCCGATTTTTCTTTGAGGAAGCCAATTACATCCCTCAGGTTGTAATTTGCAAGACTTTTTTAATACCTGTTTCTGCTCTGCAATTTTAACCCCCTAAATGACGCAATTAATCATATGTCGGTCGCTTTACAAGAGGCCATCCACCTGAATAGTGTGCGGCATAGACAATACATAGGTTCATGCAACGCATGAACCTATGTATTGTTCTGAGTGATGGGCACAGGAGAGAGGGGACAGTGCTCCAGCGCCCACTCTGGACGCACCGCCACTGCAATGCTATCCTGTGGCCAAACACATCTCCCCCCCCAAAATAATTTAGTAATGGCCCATCAGAGGGGGTGATGAATATGATAAATGAGCCTTCCATTATACTTTTTTTACACACCTTAATAAACGTATAATTAGATTGATGTTGGTCTCTAATTTTTTGGTCTTGAATTTGCTTGTAATGTATGCCTTTGTTTTTCTAATATTATTTCATCTTGTTTCACTCCACAGCTTCCTTCAACGCCACAGGAATGGCAGACTGTGGCATCGGAGTTTGCCACGCGGTGGGACTTCCCCAACTGCGGTGGTGCCATAGACGGGAAGCACGTCCGCATCGTGCCGCCACCCCGTTCTGGATCCTACTACTACAACTACAAGGGGTTTCATAGCATTGTGCTGATGGCGGTGGTGTCAGCACGGTATGAATTCCTCTATGTTGATGTAGGGAAGAATGGCCGGATGTCCGATGGGGGATCCTTCATCCAGACGGAGTTTGCCCTCCGTCTCCAGAGTGACGACCTTGCATTGCCACCGGATGCAGGGAATATTGAAGGACTCCCCTTTGTTTTCTTGGCTGATGAAGCCTTCGGACTCGGACGGCATCTTATGAGGCCATTTCCACAGAGGACCCTGACCCCAGAGAAGAGTGTGTTCAATTACCGGCTGGCCAGGGCCCGAAGAGTCGTTGAAAATGCCTTCGGCATAATGGCCAGCCGGTTCCGCCTTTTTATGACTTCCATCCACTTGGCGGACTACAAAATAAACTATGTAGTGTTATGCTGCTGTGTGCTACACAATTTTCTTTGCCGCAAAGCAAATTCATATATGGCCTCAGTTTTGCCAGAGGCTGGACTTTCCCCTGCAAATCCCCTTCCGGGCCTGGAATCTGCCCGTCTTGGCTTGCCCCCCCAAAATGCCCGTGTGGTTCGGGACAAATACATGGAGTATTTCACGGGTAGGGGGGCAATTCCTATGCCAGCCTATGTCTAAGTATCCCAATAAAAATCTTGTTTAAACCTTTAATTATTTGTTCTTTCCTGTCTCCTAGTTTGTCTTTGTGCATTTGTAGTGGCAAGTGTATTTTACTTTAGTAAATAACAACCAATTTCACTATGTTACCTTACAAAAGAACCAAATAAGCTTAGAGTGTATTATAAAAAGAAGCTACACGTTGTTTGTGGTCAAATATTTTACTCTCTGCACATTTTTTTTTGTTTTACTTTGGGGTTGGCCTGACCACAACCCGTCAAATTTTGGCTTATGAAAATACAAAAATACCACTTGCATTTCTAAAATGACAACATTGGATACCTCTGAGCAATCTGAGACATTCAGTTACACAAACTATGTCTCTATGTGCCCGTCCTAATATGGGGTCCTGCCACCCCTTGCCCAGCCAAAAATTCAATATGCACACATTTTTACTTTTTTGCAAATAGGAAGTTTACAATCCTGATCCCTATTGTCAACATGTGCTATCTGCCATCAGGGGTGATCAATGGACGTGTTTTGGGGGTGCATCCCCTTCCTCAGTTCACCGACTTTTGATACGAGGAAGGGGTTGCACCCACAAAAGACGTACATGGATATCCCCTGATGGCAGATAGCACATGTTCACACACTGTGTGCATATTCAATTTTTGGCTGCTTTGTTACTCAAAAAATTAGTAAAAATATAAAAACAAACATGTAAAAACAAATGTGTTTGGATGGCTTATTGAATTCTCCCCAAAACATCGAGAATGTCTTTAAATGTTTGTTCCATCACATGGATTCTTTGTTTAATTAGGTCCAGTTCCGTGCTACATTCCATCACTTGCTGGATGAGGCGGAGGGCACTGTCAGCAGAGAACGGTGTGCTATCCTTCACAACATTTCCATCCCCTAAAAACCATAAAAAAAAATTAATAAAACTCTGCAGGCCTACCTCGCTTACCTTAAGCTGTGGTGTCAGATACTGACCTGTTGTGGTGACCAGATCCACAACGTCATCCACCTCTCCTTCCTGCACTTCTCCTTCCTCCACCTCAACTTCCTGCACATCTTTCGGTTGTGGATCTTTGGGAGTTTGGGGTTGCTTGGAAGTTGTGGGGTGCATGTGCTCCCTGGAGTGTCCTCCTCCCAGTCTTCTCTCCCCTATGAGAATAAAACCAAAGGTCTATTTATCACACTGTAAAAATCTCATTTTTAAACTTAAAACAGGCTAAATTGTTTGGAAGTGGGGTACAAGTGTGTGTTTGTGCGGAATTTAAAGAAAAATGCATTCTTTATGACCCCAAATATGTTTATTATTCACATTTGGATGTAATTTTTTGGACATGGAGGCACCACAAATAAACTCTGATGCACCTGTGTGGGACACCCAAAAAAGGCGGGTCTGGTGGCCCACACTATAGTGCTCCAAAGTACAGATGTGGAAGCAGCTGCTGAGTGTCCTCTCCTTTACACTGATTAAAGTTTGCATTTCATTCTCCTTACAAACACATCATCTAGACTTAAAAATTAGCCACAATACTTGATCAAAAATGGCAGATGTCTAATTACTTTTGGGGGTCTTAAATAAGCCAAAACCACGGATAGTGGCCGAACGAAGTGTCGGTAACGTAACGAACGATTACTGTGCCCAACCTAGTTCAAAATAATACATTTTGGAAGGGAGTCCAATATGCTTTAAAAAAAAAAAAAAGTCAGTTTCTAAAAAGATTAATAGCAGAAAGGTCGTCATTTTACTTACTTTTAGCGAGCATCCTCTTTATGCTCCTCAACTGGTCTGGCTCCCTCAGTTTGAGGTCTGACCACCTCTTTCTGAGCTGCTCATTTGAGCGTTTCACCCCGAACTTCGCCCTCAGACTCTTCACAACTTTAGTGAGGATTTTGGCCTTCCTTCTATTTGGTTTGCTATACGGCCCATGCTTGGCATCATAATCAGCCTTGACCAAGATGTCCACCATCTCCGCCATCTCCGCCAAAGACATATTCGATGCCTTGAATCTCCTCCTTGATCGTGACGTGTCCTCGGTCTCCGGGCTTGTCTCCTCGCTAGTTGCGGAATTATCAGACACCTGCTGTAACTCCGCCATATCTGTCTGCGCGCCGAAAGAGAAGGGGCGGGGAAAAGATGTTAGTTAGAACGTCATGGGCGGGCGACGTGTGCGGAGCGACGTGTTCGAATTTGGACGCATGCGTGGTGTGTATATAGCAAACACACATGTGACTATAGTACGTTCGGTGTGCGGAGAGAGGAGTTCAAGTGACGGACGTGCGAACGAAGGTATGTGATTTTGTGAGACTTGTTAAAATTGTTGGCCTATACTGTCTTGAGATTGTTGGAGGATATATATGGTGACTAGGATGTGAAGGAGGTTAGACTGTTTGCCTCACATTATTTAAATATAATTTATTTTACTTGCAGATACAATATGAATGTATTTATTAGCGACAAAGAGTTCCTGGCGGAATTTATTGACCGGGTAAGGGAGCTGCCGGCTCTGTGGGAGACCAAAAACCCCATCCATAAAAAAAAAGGGGTGAGAAAAGCAGCGCTGGAGAAGCTGCTCCCATTTGTGCATACCAAGGTGCCCACAGCCACAGCAAAACAAGTGGACACTAAAATTGGGAGCTTGAGAGGTACCTACAGGACTGAACGCTCTAAGGTGCTGGCTTCTCAGAGGTCAGGAGCAGCAGCAGATGATGTTTATGTCCCGGTTTTGTGGTACTACAGCAGGATGTCCTTCCTGGATGACCACATTGAGCCAAGGCCATCACTCTCCACTCTTCCCCCCAGACTTCCCTGCAGCCAACCTGAGCCTTCTCTGGAGCAAGAGGAGGCAGCCATCCTGGATGATCCTGATTTGGCCATCTGGAGCCAGGTATAGTATTAACTGAAAATGTAGTGGGATAAAATTAATGTTTCCCAAATATGTCAGGATGAGAAACATACATTATTTTGTATTCAACAAGTGAAATCATGATCTGTAGACATTATTCTGCACTTAATTGTGTGGTAAATAGTCAAGCTGATGTAGTGGTAAATTTAAAGCAAGGATTTATGCATTTACATTCTAATTGCTTCCATCAGGATTACAAAGTTTGATGCAAAGATTAAACCAACATATTAAACTATGTTTCTTTTTCATACACAGGATGAAATCAGCCAGGAGGAGGGTCTGGAAACTGTCAGGCAGGAGGAGGAAGGGCCCAGTGGCAGCCAGGAGGTGGCAGGGCCCAGTGGCAGCCAGGAGGTGGCAGGGCCCAGTGGCAGCCAGGAGGTGGCAGGGCCCAGTGGCAGCCAGGAGGTGGCAGGGCCCAGTGGCAGACAGGAGGTGGCAGGGCCCAGTGGCAGCCAGGAGGTGGCAGGGCCCAGTGGCAGACAGGAGGTGGCAGGGCAAAGGAGAAGCACCAGATCCCAGGTGCCTCCCATCAGGCTTCACAAAAGAGGCAGGAGGGACAGGACCACCAGTGAGGCAGCAATGGCCCTTATTAAAGAGGCCCATGCCACCCTCAAGGAGCCCACATCCCCTGAAGAGGCCATTGCCGGCCTAGTGGAGGCTAAGTTCAAGGTGATGAGCATGGAGCAACGCCTCCTATGCGAACCCCTGCTCATCACCTTGCTCAACAAGGGGGTGATGGAGCAAATTACCCCCAATACCGCCATATGTGAGGTGGCCCAACTGACCCAACCTCAACCTCCACCTCCACCTTCCTCTTCTGCCCCACCCCCTTCTGCTACCCCTCCACCTTCTGCCCCACCCCCTTCTGCTACACCTCCACCTTCTTCTTCTGCCCCACCCCCTTCTGCTACACCTCCACCTTCTGCCCCACCCCCTTCTGCTACACCTCCACCTTCTGCCCCACCCCCTTCTGCTACACCTCCACCTTCTTCTTCTGCCCCACCCCCTTCTGCTACACCTCCACCTCCTCCTCCTGACAGGAGTACCCCTCCAGTGGGCCAGCCTCCAGCTAAACGAAGAAGGAAGGCTTCAGTAAAGGCTGCAGGGAAGGTTGCCAGGAAGAAGAGGAAGTGATGGCCTTGCTTCATTGTGGTCGCACTGGTCGGACAGAAGGCAGCCTGTTGTAGTACCACACACTTGGGACATATATCTCACCTGCTGCTGTTCCTGACCTCTGGGAGGCCAGCATCAGATTGTGTTCTGAAATGTGGGCCTTCTCAAGCTCCCAATTTTAGTGTCCACACAGGGTTGCTGTGTGCTCTGGGGTCCCTGGGATGCACAAATGGCAGCAGCTTCTCCAGCGCTGCCTTCTCTTTATTTAATTTATAAACATGAATAAATGTGTTTTTTGTTTAAGTTCATACTTGACTATGTGTATTTTTAAATAAAAAAAAACAAGCTTTGGAGTAAGCAGATACATTTGACTGACAATAAAAGGCACAGATATCACCCCCCCCAAAAGAATAACTAAATCTGATTAGCTCAAAAACATGGTGTGAAATTTTAAAAATATAGATTAGAAAATTAAATGGGAGATCGCTATCAAAACATTGAGAAATTATAATTAACATCATTTTGAAAAATCTAACCATTTAAATTATTCCTAAAAACTTGCACGATATAATACACATAAATCTTATAAAGAGCAGCATGAAAAAGGTTAAAAATATAGCAGAACTCTGTGTGAATATCAGCAGCAAAATAAGGTCTCTCGTTTTGATTAATGTAACATTCTAACGAAGATTTCAATGCAGAACATTTAAACGATGAAATATTTATGAGCGTGACGAATGTGCTCTCTCCATTATGAAGGCTTGTTTTACCAGAAGATGCGCTCCCGTCTCATAGTTGCTTGTGAGCATGCGCGCTTTTGGAAGAGTCGTAAAAGCATACACACGAACCATTTTCTCGTCACAAAACAGGCCGACGAGAAACACGACGAGGAAATCTGGACTCCTGACGAGAAAATAGAGAGCAGGTTCTCTATTTTCTCGTCGAGATTCTCGTCAAGTTTCTCGTCGTAAAACCATACACACGAACGTTTTTCTAGACAAAAAAACTCTTGCGGCACTTTTCTTGACTGTTTACGACGAGAAAATCGGTCGTGTGTACGAGGCCTCAGTAAACCCTCCTATGGTTTTAAGCCAAGGAAGCTGCCATCTTTGCCTCTGTTTAGTCTACAACTGCTATGATGCTGCACATGTGATCAGTTATGACACCAGCCATTGGAGGGTTTGACAGTTTGGTTGAGAGCAAAACCAATTGGAGTGTTACATTTCAGGCACGTTTTATGGATAGGCTTACTTCCGCTTTAAGTGTTTTCATTTTTCTATTTTTCATACAAAGGTAAAAAAAAAAAAAAAAACAGTGGGCATACATAAAGAAAATACCAAAATACAATTTCTAAAGAATGTTTCAATATATAAGCGAAATATGGAGTTATCTTTTATCTGCTTATTTTCAAGAAACTTTTTTTTTATTTTTTGTTTTCTTTCTTTCTTTCTTTTTTTTTTTTTTTTTGGTACATACTTGTTTGCTTTTTTTGTTAATCAAATTAACTTAAATATTTTCATTTTTCAATTTTTCATCCAAAAAAGAATTTAGAATGGTTATACATAAAGAAAAAAAAACATGTGCAAAGGATGTTAAAATAATAAAAAAAATAATATGGAGTTACCTTTTATCTTTTATTTTCAAGAAACTTTTTATTTTTTATTTTGTTCAATTTTATATATATTTTTTTTTTAGTTACCCCTTGCTCGCTTTTTTTTTTTTTTTTAATTAAATTACTTTAAGGCTCCAAGCACACTGGAGCTCATAAACGGCCGTTTTTTTAAAAAGCCCATGAACTCCACTCTACAGTATGTTATCCTATGTGTCCATCGCATGGACGATTTTGGACGTTTATAAGCAGTGGAGTTTATTGGCTGTTTTCTGAATGCCCTAAAATCGCTTTCAGGAGTAGTTTTTCTGAACACAAATAAAAGCCAAACGCTCATAAACGCTGATAAACGTTGATAAACGCCCAAAAACGTGACTCACCAGCGTTTTATTAACAATTTTGACCCATTGAAAAAAATAAAAAAATAAATAAGAAAACGCTAACGCGGAAAAAAGGCTAAAAAAGGCTAATAAACGCTATTGCAAAAACGTAAAAAAACATTGAAAGACTCACTGCAAATCTACTGCTGTTTTTATAACATTATTTTAGCGTACAGTGTGCATGGAGTCTTAAGCCCCGTACACACGGTCGGACTTTTGGCCAACAAACTTCATTTTGAGCAAGTTGGACCAACAATCCGACCGTGTGTACGCTCCATCGGACAAACTTTTTTTGCTTTTTTCTTGTTTTCATCTGACAAAAGTTGGGTCTGCAAACGGACAAACTTTTGCCCAACAAAAGTCCGATGGAGCAAAGTCCGACCGTGTGTACAGAAAACCATCAGACTTTTGTCCGATGGACAAAACAACAATTGTTAAAATCAACCAACAATAGCAGAAGTTGACCAAAGGGTGGCGGTAAAGAGCAGAAAAGTGCAGAAAAGCCACGTGATGTTGCAAAAAGTTTTGGGAAAGTTTGCAGAAAAGTCCTGTGGTGTGTATGCTATGGGTGTTCCCGACCAACTCTGTTCGGACAAAAAAACACGGAAAAGTCCGATGGAAGTCCGACCGTGTGTACGGGGCTTAAGGCTGCTTTCACACTGAGGCGCTTTGCAGGCGCTATTGCGCTAAAAATAGCGCCTGCAAAGCACCCTGAAAGAGCCGCTCCTTTGTATCCAGTGTGAAAGCCCCGAGGGCTTTCACACTGGAGTGGTGCGCTGGCAGGAGGGTAAAAAAACTCCTGCCAGCCGCATCTTTGAGGTGCGGTAGGAGCGGTAAAAATACCGCTCCTATAGCGCCCCTGCCCATTGAAATCAATGGGGTAGCGCCTCCAAAACGCCCACAAAACGCTGCAAAGCTGCGTTTTTGCGGGCGGCTTTAACCCTTTTTTTTAACCCTTTTTCGGCCGCTAGCGGGGGGTTAAAATCCCCCCGCTATCGCCCGCAAATCGCGGCAAACACAACGGTAAAAATAGCGGCGTTTTACCGCCAGCGCTTCAGTGTGAAAGTAGCCTAAAGATGAGGTGACATGGTTAAACTAAAGGAAATTATTTTACAAATCAGTAAGGCCACCAAAGTATTTCCAAATCGAATCCAGTTACTGCGGGTCATTATTGAGCTGCTGTATCTGCAGACAGAGGTGCATCTCCAAGGAGCGGGGACAA
Source organism: Rana muscosa (assembly GCA_029206835.1). Taxonomy (NCBI): domain Eukaryota; kingdom Metazoa; phylum Chordata; class Amphibia; order Anura; family Ranidae; genus Rana; species Rana muscosa. The sequence continues at coordinate 482,213,139 of CM055127.1, forward strand.
TCTCATTTCCATCGGTATTGAAGGGGGATGTTTCGGAAATCTCAGAATAGGTCGATTTTAAAATGCAAATGACACTTCATAACCTAGAGACTTTTCTGTTCCAAAAAAAAAAATGCCGGCGCCGGGAGTTGGCAGACAACTTTTTGTTGTCGTTAGTTGGAAACAATTGGAAATGATTCAGTGAGTTAGATAACGAGAGAGCCATTCATCACGGTGACAGTTCCTCCGGCTTCATCGGGGTCATATTCTTGTAAAGTATCTGACAAAGATGAGGTGATGGTCAGCTCAATATTCTCCTTCTTTTTTTTTGTCCTGTCTGTATCAATGCTAGACGAGGGTTAACCCTTTCTGTAAAATGTGTTCTCATTGAAAAGTGATAGTTCTTTCATTGAGATGGTAAAAAGAATCATATCTCCACTCCGAGCAAAGTGTGCTGCACTGGAAATCTCTTAAGACCCATTCAGATCATCTCAAGGTGGTCAAGAACGATAAAATGCACATCCAGCATGGCAGAGGCGGCTCTAGGCTTTGTGAGGCCTTAGGCAAAACTTGACACGGGGCCCCACTCACACCCATGATGGGGAAAAATAATTCAAGGACAAGAGCCTCTTCCCCACAACCCTGGCTGGTGCTTGTGGGGGTCTGCGGGCAGGGGGCTTATCGGAATCTGGAATCCCCCTTTAACAAGGCGCCCCCCAGATCCCGCTCTTTAATAACTAAGGGGCTGGTGTTGTCACCTGGTGAACCCGCCCCCTTGTGACGTCATTGACTGAGGGCATGCTGGGTCATTGACGTCACAAGGGGTTGTGTCACCGATATTCACTTGTTGTTAGGGACACTGGCGGCCCCGCTCCTGAGTCAGGGCTCTTAACGCTGCCTGAGAACAGCAGCGTTAAGGTCCCCTGTCCCTCAAAACTGGGAAAATGCATTGAGTAAGTTAGGCGGCCGCGAGGCCCCTGTGAGTGCGAGGCCTTAGGCGACCGCCTAATTTGCCTAATTAAAGAGCCGCCTCTGCAGCATGGTGTGGTGCTTTGCAATGCCATACATCTTGAATGGCACCCCAACCCTATGCATAGTGGCGGCCAACAGGCAATGCACCACAACATACACTATATTACTGTAGCACACCGCCGCCCTCCTTCTCCACTCTTTGGCTCGTTCACAGGAGAAGAAGGCGCACGGTCTCCACCATGCACGTACCCCCTGGGTTGCAGAGGTTAAGCACACTTGTTTTCATTTACAGGTCTTTGCAGTGGGACTCTTCTCAGAGTTGGCTTCTGTCCCTAGAATGTAAGAACAAAAGTCTCTACACCCCAAGCAACTCCAAGGTCCACACCAGCGTCAACTCCAACATAGAGTTTATTTCTTTATGCATGAACATCCACAAAGTTGAGGAGAAGAGAAAGGTGTTAGGAAGACAGATCAGTTCAGGCACTCTTGTTTCTTCGCCACTCAATCCCGAGTGGGTATAGCTCACCCGGATAGTCACCCAAAGACACTAGCATCCGGCGTGTAACTCGAACAGTCTATTCGATTCCCTAATGGATTCATTCAGGAGATCCTCTGCCACAGAATCTATAGTGTCCCAAACCTCCTAATGGTCCTGTTGTTTAGATCCCTGTTTTTGGATGGATGACATCCCTCCAGAGAGTTACTGGGCCACTTCCCTCACTGTGATCTCTCACCAGTCCTTCGGAACGGTCCTCCCCCAGCCTCCTCTTCCAGATGCGGGTCCCCTGGCAAGGCAGCACCCTGGGATACTTCCTCCCGAAGTGGGCTCCAGCTAAAGGTGCTGGGCCCAGGGCTGAAGTTGCAGTCCCAGGACTAAAGGTGCCTGGGACTGAAGTGCACGTGGCCCCATAGCCTGGAGGGCCACGCGCTACGCACCAGGACTCCGACTCTGGAACCAAGAAGAACCGACCCCTCCCAGGCGGCGTCTGCCCCTTATGTATCCTCTCCAGGCATGCACAGCAGGTAGACCACCCCCACTGCACGGCTGCCGAGAGAGGACATCCAATCGCCACTCCATCACCTGTGGTTCAACCCCGAGTACAAATGACAGCGCCACCCATACTTCTAAGGGGAACTGCACAGCGGACAAAACAGCAGCAAGGCAGAGTCCAGCAAATTGAAAGATTCGAGCTAACTACCACTCAAATCACCCTTAAATTTGGTATAGCAATCCCTAAATTTGGGACCCACGCTACATTACCAAAAGTATTGGGACACCTGCCTTTAGACACACATGAACTTTAATGGTATCCCAGTCTTAGTCTGTAGGGTTCAACATTGAGTTGGCCCACCCTTTGCACCTATAACAGCTTCAACTCTTCTGGGAAGGCCGTCCACAAGGTTTAGGAGGGTGTCTATGGGAATGTTTGACCATTCTTCCAGAAGCGCATTTGTGAGGCCAGGCACTGACTCGCAGTCTGTGCTCTAACTTATCCCAAAGGTGTTCTATCGGGGTGAGGTCAGGACTCTGTGCAGGCCAGTCAAGTTCCTCCACCCCAAACTCCCTTATCGGTGTCTTTACGGACCTTGCTTTGTGCACTGGTGCGCAGTCATGTTGGAACAGGAAACTGTTCCCACAAAGTTGGGAGCATGAAATTGTCCAAAATGTCTTGGTATGCTGACGCCTTGAGAGTTCCCTTCACTGGAACTAAGGGGCCAAGCTCAACCCCTGAAAAACAGCCCCCCATCATAATCCCCCCTCCACCAAATGATTTGGACCATGAATTGCACTCCTTTGATCAACAGGAGACGTACAGTACGCTTGTGCAATTTGTTTCGTAACTAATTGAAATTTGTCCGAATTTAGCAACTTTCGGACGTTCGGAAGCATTCGAATTTCCGAACAAAGCAATTACGAATAAAACCGAATCCGAAATAAATTATATCGCAAATAGCGAATGCCCGAATGTCTTCGGCATAATTCGTTATGAAAAAGTTACGAATGTACGAATCCATTCGAAGCACAATAATGGCGCGTACACGCGACCGCTTTTAATGTCATTGAAAAAAAACTGCGTTTTTCTCGACGTGATTTTTTGTGTTTCCTCTCAAGCCTGCCTTGCCTACACACTATCGTGAAATCGAGGCGACGTACAACCCGTACGACGGCACTATATATGTGTCCAGAATCAACGAAAAACAACGTACTCTACCGAAAGTACGAATTATAAATCAACTAAAAATAAGGCTTACATTAATACGAATCATTCCGATTCAACGAAAAATGCCGCTTGCGAAAATACGAATTAGTCCGAACACGAAAAATCCCGTCTAGCAAAATTACGAATGATTACGAAGCAACAGGACCAAAAAGAAACAAACAAATTTTTCCGTCGTGCACAAGTCTAACGTACAGCCAAGCGAGATTTCCTTGTACTTCTCCTTTAATATCGACCTGGATTTCAGGTTTAATCTAGGTTATCGCAGGAATCACCAAGGAAACCGACCCAGGCACTGATCTAATGTATAAAAATATCTTTACTAAAAATGTAATTTAAAAAAAAGTATATAGTTATATATTTAATAATGTCTATACTGACTGACAGTGAGCAATGCATTTGGTTGAAGGACTTTACAGATGAGCAAGGGAAACAATAAAATTGTTCCAATACAAATTTTGCAGAACTAAAGTAGAGAGGTGAAACGTGTGGACACAATGAACATAACTGAACTCAGGGCTTTTTTTCAGCCGGAACACAGGGGGGAACGTAGTTCCGGCACCTCCAGTACTGAATGTATGTAATGGCCACGGGTGCTGGGGTGTGCTGAAGGGTCCGTTGATGCTGGCTGCTGGGGGATCTATTGTTCCTGAAGAATATCTATTTTTGGATGGTGGTCTATCATTGCTGGAGAGGACTATTATTTATGTTGCTGGTGGGGGATCTATTGTTGCTGGGGGGAGAGGGCTTTTGTTGCTAGAAGAGATCTACTGTTGAGGATGGGTCTTTTGTTGCTGGGCGGGTCAATTGTTGCTAGAAGAGATCTACTGTTGAGGATGGGTCTATTGTTGCCAGCCGCTGGGGGATCTATTGTTGCTGGAGGCCATCTATTGTTGCTGGGGAAGTCTGTTGTTGCTGGTGAGGAATCTATTGTTGCTGGTTGGGCTTATGTTGCTGGGGGGGGGGGGGTCAATTGTTGCTGGAAGAGATCTACTGTTGAGGGAGGGAGTTTATTGTTGCTAGCTGCTGGAGAGTCTATTGATGCTGGCCTGGCTGCTGGGAAATCTGTTGTTGCTGCCAGGATCTATTGTTGTTGGGGTCATTGTTGCCGGGGGAACTATTGCTGCTGCATATATACTTTCCTGCTTTTCTTGTTGTTATTAACAAATTCCATACAAATTACTTATCATCACAAAATACTTGGTTCTCTATGCTCTAAAAGGGGCGATAATGGGAGGTGGGTAGGGGTGGAACCAAGGGATGGTGCTCGGAGGTGGGTAGGAGGTGGAACCAAGGGATGATGCTCGGAGGTGGGTAGGGGGTGGAACCAAGGGATGATGCTCCGAGGTGGGTAGGAGGTGGAACCAAGGAATGGTGCTCGGAGGTGGGTAGAGGGTGGAACCAAGGGATGGTGCTCGGAGGTGGGTAGAGGGTGGAACCAAGGGATGGTGCTCGGAGGTGGGTAGGGGGTGGAAACAAGGGATGGTGCTCGGAGGTGGGTAGGAGGTGGAACCAAGGGATGGTGCTCGGAGGTGGGTAGAGGGTGGAACCAAGGGATGGTGCTCGGAGGTGGGTAGGGGGTGGAACCAAGGGATGGTGCTCGGAGGTGGGTAGAGGGTGGAACCAAGGGATGGTGCTCGGAGGTGGGTAGGGGGTGGAACCAAGGGATGGTGCTCGGAGGTGGGTAGAGGGTGGAACCAAGGGATGGTGCTCAGAGGTGGGTAGGGTGTGGAACCAAGGGATGGTGCTCGGAGGTGGGTAGGGGGTGGAACCAAGGGATGATGCTCGGAGGTGGGTAGGGGGTGGAACCAAGGGATGATGCTCGGAGGTGGGTAGGGGGTGGAATCAAGGGATGGTGCTTGGAGGTGGGTAGAGGGTGGAACCAAGGGATGGTGCTCAGAGGTGGGTAGGGGGTGGAACCAAGGGATGGTGCTCAGAGGTGGGTAGGGGGTGGAACCAAGGGATGGTGCTCGAAGGTGGGTAGGGGGTGGAACCAAGGGATGGTGCTCGGAGGTGGGTAGGGGGTGGAACCAAGGGATGGTGCTCAGAGGTGGGTAGGGGGCGGAGACAAGAAGTGACTCAGAAAGGGGGGAGTTCCTGCACCCATTTTCTGAAAAAAAAGGCCCTGACTGAACAACAACTTCTAGTATGCTGCATGACATTCACAGATGCACACTTTGCACCCGCACATTTGGTGCCAACAACACTGTGACTGCGCTGTCACCAACATCTCCCAGTCATTGCTTTTGACTGCTTTTGACTGGGAACTGGTAGGATGGGCTTCTAAACATGTGACCTCTGTAAGAGACGATCACAGTGATCACATGATCAGGAGCCTGTGTGCTGGCCTGCATTAAAGCAGATATCCACCCAACCCCCCACTTGTTTATTTTTAATTTTACCCCCTCTTTCCCTGAGGTGGGATCTGCACATTTCAGATACTCACCTAAGAAATGGATCAAGAGTTGTGTGCAACTGCCCTGATGTACTGTGACTGGGCCTCCTAGACCAGTGGTTCTCAACCTCAGTCCTCAAGTACCCCCAACAGGCCATGTTTTGGGATTTTCTCTTAGAAAAAATAGCTGTCCAAAATACCAAGCCATTGATTTAAAGCACCTGTGGAACATAAAGGAAAACCTGCAAACATGGCCTGTGGGGGTACCTGAGGACAGGGTTGAGAACCACTGTCCTAGATCCATAGCAGCCACCTGGCAAAAGCTATAGTTATAGTTGCACACCTGATTAACTGCTTAAGGACCGCCGCACGCAGATTTACGTCGTCAGAATGGCACGGACAGGCAAATGGGCGTACAGGTACGTCCCCTTTATTCTGCTGCTGTGTGGTCGCACGTGCGCCGTCAGCGGCGCACTCGCGACCCTGTCGCAAGCTCCGTGACTGTGCCCGTGGGACTTGCGGACTCGATGTCCGCCGGTGTCCCGTGATCGCGTCACGGAGCTGAAGAACGGGGAGATGTCAGTGTAAACACAACATCTCCCCGTTCTTCCTAGTGACATGTCACTGATCGAATGCTCCCTCTCATCAGGGACAGCGATCAGTGATGTGTCAATCATAGCCACGCCCCCTAACAGTTAGAATCACTCCCTAGGACACACTTAACCCCTTCAGTGCCCCCTACAGGTTAACCCCATTCACTGCCTGTGTCATTTTTACAGTAATCAGTGCATTTTTATAGTACTGATCGCTGTGGAAATGACAAAAATTGTGTCAAAAGTGTCCGATGTGTCCGCCATAATGTCGCAGTCACGATAAAAATCGCAGATCGCTGCCTTTTAGTAAAAAAAAAAAGCCATAAAACTATTCCCTTATTTTGTAGACGCTATAACTTTTGCCCAAACCAATCAATAAACGCTTATTGCGATTTTTTTTTTACCAAAAATTTGTAGAAGAATACGTATCGGACTAAACTGAGGAAATTTTTTTCTTTTTATATATATATATATATATATATATTTTGGGGATATTTATTATAGCAAAAAGTAAAAAATATTGCATTTTTTTCAAAATTGTCGCTTTATTTTTGTTTATAGCGCAAAAAATAAAAACCGCAGAGGTGATCAAATACCACCAAAAGAAAGCTCTATTTGTGGGAAAAAAAGGACGTCAATTTTGTTTGGGACCCACGTCGCACGACCGCAAAATTGTCAGTTAAAGCGACGCAGTGCCGAATCGCAAAAAGTGGCCTGGTCTTTGGCCAGCCAAAAGGTCCGGGGCTGAAGTGGTTAAAATGTAAGTTTTTTAGGAACAGAGACAATAATATGGATTGCTCTACACTATATGGCCCAAACTTGTGGACATCTAAACATCACACCTCGCCTAAAAAATCCTGCCCGCAGCTCGCCGCGATCCCGGGAAAAGGCAGCGGCTTTGGCCTAGTCCGCGGCGTCCGGACTCGCGGCCTTTTCCCAGGATCGTGGCGAGCTGCGAGCAAGATTAGGCGAGGCGAGGCCGCGGCTTCGGCCTAGTCCGCGGAGCGCCGCTCCTATGGAAAAAAAAATCGATTTGGTCAAAATCTGAATCGATTTGACCTCACAACTCGATTCAAGATTCAAATCGATTTTTTCCCCAGCCCTAGGTATGTTGAAATCTGTGCCCTTTCCGCCCAAAGAAAATTTGTCAGTAGGTACTCAGTTTGGATAAGAAGACCTGGCTCACAATCCCAATTCATCCCAAAGGTGTTTAGTAGAGCTGAGGTCAGGGCTCTGTGCAGGACACTCAAGTTCCTCCACACCAAACTGGTAAAACCATGACTTTATGGAGCTGGCTTTAAATTGACCCCTAATGGCTATACCAGCCTCCACTCTTCTGATTAATCTTTCCCAAGATGTTGTTGTATCTATAGGATTGTGTGCCCATTCAACCAAAAGGACATTTATCTGGTCAGGTAGTGACGTTGGATGAGAAGACTTGGATCCCAATTCATCCCAAAGGTATTCAGTGGGGTTGAGGTCAGGGCTCTGTGCAGCACACTCAAGTTCCTCCACACCAAACTGGTAAAACCATGACTTTATGGAGCTGGCTTTAAATTGACCCCTAATGGCTATACCAGCCTCCACTCTTCTGATTAATCTTTCCCAAGATGTTGTTGTATCTATAGGATTTTGTGCCCATTCAACCAAAAGGACATTTATCTGGTCAGGTAGTGACGTTGGATGAGAAGACTTGGATCCCAATTCATCCCAAAGGTATTCAGTGGGGTTGAGGTCAGGGCTCTGTGCAGCACACTCAAGTTCCTCCACACCAAACTGGTAAAACCATGACCTTTTGGATCTGGCTTTGAGTTGACCCCCCCCCCCCCCATGGCTATAATAGCCTCCACTTTTCTGAGCAAACTTTGCCAAAGATTTATGCCGCGTACACACAGCCGGACTTTTGACCGGGCAATACTCCGACGGAAAAATAGAGAACCTGCTCTCTATCTAAGTCTGTCAGAAATCCGATGGGAAAAGTCTGATGGGGCATACACACGGTCGGAAAATCCGATGAAAAGCTCCCATCAGACTTTTTCCATCGGAAATTCCGACCGTGTGTACGCGGCATTAGTGTGTCTGTAGAAATGTGTGGCCATTCTGTTGGCAGATACTAATGTTGGATGAGAAGTTGTGGGCTCATGACCGGTTTTCCTGACATGCCGAAAACCAACATTTTTCCCGACGTGATTCCTCTCAAGCCTGTCTTGCATACACACGTTCATTGAAAAAAACGCTCGACCAAAGCGCGGTGACGTCCAACACGTACGACGGCACTATAAAGGGGACATTCCATTCAAATGGCGCCACCCTTTGGGCTTGCGTTTGCTGATCTCGCGTTAGTAAAGTTTGGTGAGAGACGATTCGCGCTTTTCAGCCTCGTGCTTTTCAGTCCGTTACAGCGTGACGAATGTGATATCTCCATTACGAACGCTAGTTTTACCAGAACGAGCGCTCCCGTCTCATAACTTGATTAATTTACCCTCAGAAAAGCATACACACGACCGGTTTTCGCGACGAGAAAAAGACTGACGGGAAACACGACGGGGAAAAAAAAGCAGGTTCAAAAATTTTTTCCGGCTGCTATGGAGTCTACACACGATCGGTTTTCCCGACCAATCTAAAAAAATGGCAGTTTTCTCGGCAGGAAAACCGGTCGTGTGTACGGGGCATCACAATCCCAATTCATCCCAAAGGTGTTCAGTAGGGTTAAGGTCAGAGCTCTGTGCAAGGCACTTGAGTTCCTCAACATCAGATGGGTCACACCATGTCTTTATGGGGCTGGCTTTGTACATGGGGCACAGTCATCCTGCAACAGAAATGGGTCTTCACCAAACTGCTACTACAAGGTTGGAAGGACACAATGGTCTATAATGTTTTTGTATGATGTACCGTATATACTCGAGTGTAAGCCGACCCCAATATAAGCCGAGGCACCTAATTTTACCCCAATAAACTGGGAAAACTTATTGACTCGAGTATAAGCCTAGGGCAGTGATGGCGAACCTTGGCACCCCAGATGTTTTGAAACTACATTTCCCATGATGCTCATGCACTCTGCAGTGTAGGTGAGCATCATAGGAAATGTAGTTCCAAAACATCTGGGGTGCCAAGGTTCGCCATCACTGGCCTAGGGTGTCCATCTGCATGCCTCACTGTGCCTCACTGTGTCCATGTGCATGCCTCGCTGTGCCTATGCCTCACTGTGCCCATGCGTCACCTTGTCCATGACTAGACTGATGTTTAACATGGGAGTCTATGGAAGGGGTGCCTGGCTTTGAAAAATCGGTGCTCCCCGGCCATGGGTCCCCCAGACAACAAACTTTGCACACTTGTAGAGGAGAAATGGGGATACATGTGTGACAAGTTTTGGGTCCAGGGGACATACGACCGGCTGGTACCGGGTCCCCAAATTCACCGGAGAAATTACAGTTTAACATGGGAGTCTATGGAAGGGGTGCCCGGCTTTGAAAAATCGGTGCTCCCCGGCCGTAGGTCCTCTGAACAACAAACTTTTCACACTTGTACAGGAAGAGTGGGACTACATGTGTGCCACGTTTGGTGTCCAGGGGACCTACGGCTGGCCAGGATCAGGCGCACAAGTTTGTCCCCAAATTCTAGGAGATCAGGCGCAAAAAGGTGACTCGAGTATAAGCCAAGGGGGGCATTTTCAGCACAAAAAAATGTGCTGAAAAACTCGGCTTATACTCGAGTATATACGGTACTTCTTTAGGTGATTGTTTTACTAACTATCTGGTGCGGGGAAATCCGCAGTTCTTCTTCCAGGCTATATGTTATCCGCTAACTCACTCTCTACTGCAAAAGGTGAATCCTTTTGGGAGATTCAGCAAATCACTTTATTTTATCTCATGTTGGAGCTACAGTAAATTATTTCTGAAACATTAAAGACTCTATTTGGAATTCATTTGGCTTCTCTTTGCTCTGATAAATAAAATGCTCATTGCTGCAACTATCTTGCCGAGTGCCTTGTAGCATTATCCCGCCCAGCATCATTTCCCTTATAAATTTGTTTTACTCTCTCAAGAACAAGTCGTGATTTCTTCTAAATTATCGCCGCGATTTCAAGTAGCACCTTTAATGTTTGTGTGTTCAAAGAGATCAATAATAACTCATTTAGACATCATTCCTGCCTCGCTGCCACATTAACCTCCTTATAACATTCGTATTATACACTAATATAATGTTCTGTGCAGGAGTTCTGTTTTTGCATTTGTTTTTTTGTATCTATTTGCATGTTTTTTTTTTTTCTAATAATGGGAAAATTTCTTCAAATTTTTATGTCCTTTTTTCTTTTCTCATGTAGCGCACCCCACGTAGAAGAAAGGGGATTCCCCACCCTGCACAGCCAGGCACACTGAATTTTTACAGGCATACCTGAGTCAGAAAAAACTTGGATGGGGAGTAGGGGTATTATGGGATGCCCACTTGGCTTTAAACAACTTCAGGGACAACTCCTAATACACTATATTGCCAAAAGTATTGGGACGCCTGCCTTTGCACGACGCACATGAACTTTAATGGCATCCCAGTCTTATGCCCTGTACACGGAAAAAACGATCGTGTATGGGCCACATCTGACTTTTTTCCATCGGTGTAAAAAAATAGAACATGTTTTAAATTTTTCCGATGGAAAAAAAAAAAACGATGGGAAAATTCCAGTCGTCTGTGTGGAATTCCATCGGAGAAAAATCCATGCATGTTCAGAATCAAGTCGACGCATGCTCAGAAGCATTGAACTTCATTTTTCTCGGCTCGTCGTAGTGTTTTACGTCACCGCATTTTGGACGGTCGGAATTTTGTCTGACAAGTGTGAATGCAAGTCTGATGGAAGTCAGCTTCATCGGAATTCCGAAGGAAAATTCCATCGGATTTTATTTCATCGGAAATCCAATAGTGTGTACAAGGCATTAGTCCGTAGGGTTCAGTATTGAGTTGGCCCACTCTTTGCAGCTATAACAGCTTCAACTCTTCTGGGAAGGATGTCCACAAGGCTTAGGAGGGTGTCTATGGGAATGTTTGACCATTCTTCCAGAAGAGCATTCGTGAGGTCAGGCACTGATGTTGGATGAGAAGGCCTGGCTCACAGTCTCCGCTCTAATTCATCCCAAAGGTGTTCTATCGGGTTGAGGTCAGGACTCTCAAGTTCCTCCAGTCAAGTTCCTCCACCCCAAACTCGCTCATCCATGTCTTTATGGACCTTGCTTTGTGCACTTGTCCAAATCATTTGGTGGAGGGGGGATTATGGTGTGGGGGTTGTTTTTCAGGGGTTGGGCTTGGTCCTTTAGTTCCAGTGAAGGAAACTCTTAAGGCGTCGGCATACCAAGACATTTTGGACAATTTCATGCTCCCAACTTTGTGGGAACAGTTTGGGGACGGCCCCTTCCTGTTCCAACATGACGGCGCACCTGCTACAGCCCCTATATGATGTAATGTAGTGACACCACTAACACATTTACTGCACTTTCTCCCATGATCACTGGTCCCAGCACCACCTCTTCAGGCCCTGCCAGCCCTCCTGGCTACTTCTCCACAGTCCTCCAGACTGACACTTTGGAGATCTCCCAGACGTGGGGGGCACCCTCGAGGACCACCAACAGCCTCCTCAGCACTCTATCTCCATCTTCCACTTGACTGCCCCTGCTGTCATGACCCAAGAGTATTTAAAGCGGACCTTCAGTCATTTTTTCAACTTTCCATCTATTAAATCTTCTGCCCTTGTTGTTCTGGATAGTAAAACATTTTTTTCTGCCAGTAAATACCTTATACAGCCCACTTCCTGTTTCTTGTCTGGTCATTAGCCTAGACTTATGACATCATGCACCGCTCTCTCTCTCTCTCACTCTTGTGAGAATTTGCCAGGAAGGGAGGGGGTGAGTCATAAGAGGGCCAATGAGAACTTCAGGGCTGCAGAGCTGGAGGTGGGCCTCTGTGTGTCTGCGTAAATCCAAGAAGTAAACAGGCAGCGGCTTCAGCTGCCCACAGTTAAAATGGCTGCAAATTGGTTGGAGGGAAGCTTCAGAATGACAAAGAAGTGTTTATTACAGATTACGTGAGCAGACTGCATTTCCTCTTTAAGAGGTGCCTGTCCCCTGTCAGCCCACTTTGCTGGGGATCAGCTGGGGCCCTCATCAATACTACAAGGAGCTCCTCCTAGACTCTACCCTCTACTCCTGGAAGCTTCTCCAAGGTTACAGAGAACAGGGGTAGTTACCAGAGGTGCTGCTTGATGAGTCACTCAGCCCTGACCCAGATTTTACCCAGGACTGGCTCTCAGCCCCCAGGCCAATTTACCTACACACTAACAACAATGTACACTAGCACCTAGCTAAAGCATGCTACACTTTTGCTGGGCAAAGCATTGGGGCTGACTTAAACCCAACCCATGGCAAATGATCTCCTGCAGCGGGGTTGTGCCTGTACTGCAAGCAATAATTGCTTGTTTTTGTCAGGGGCTGTGTTCTCCAAACTGCAGCCCAGTGGACAGATGCAGTGCTCCTCTTTTTTTTTTCGGTCCTTGGGGCATTATTTTCTCCACTGAAATAAACAATGGGACATACCCCCCCCCCCCCCTCCTTCCCGAATGAAGGAGCACATTTCCTCCCAATGACACCAACAATAGGGCACAATTCATCCCACTGACACCAAAGATGGGGCACAATTCATCCCACTGACCCCAAAGATGGGGCACAATTCATCCCACTGACACCAAAGATGGAGCACAATTCATCCCACTGACCCCAAAGATGGGGCACAATTCATCCCACTGACCCCAAAGATGGGGCACAATTCATCCCACTGACCCCAAAGATGGGGCACAATTCATCCCACTGACACCAAAGATGGAGCACAATTCATCCCACTGACACCAAAGATGGGGCATTGTTTTTTCCCACTGACAGTGGGACCTTTTCCACTCCCAATGGCCACAGTTTGGCCCCCTAAAGTTATAAGGACAGTAAACTGGCCTCTTGTTTAGGAAATTTGTAGACCCCTGGTCTAGGGGAACATTAAAAAATCTTCCACTCCTCCCCGCAGCTAGACCGGTCCCCACAGCTTCTTCTCCCCAAATGCTCCAGTGTTCTAGTGTCCTGACATCATCAAGACCAAAGTAGGTTCCATAGCTCTGTATTGGACGTGATGACACCAAGGGAAAGTCCATCATCAGAGCCAGGGGGAGCGCCATCTGCTGGGGGGAGCAGAGGATCAGCTAAGTTAAACTGTTCCTTCTCTTTTCTAGACAAAAATCTATAAACCCTTGCAGTGTGGGTACAGCCCCACTGCAAGCGATAATTTTCTTAGTTTGCAGAAATTGAACGTGAGTAGGGATGAGCCGAACAACCCCCGGTTCGGTTTGCACCAGAACTTGCTAACAGACAAAAAATTTGTGCGAACACCATTAAACTCTATGGGGCACGAACATGAAAAATCAAAATTGCTCATTTTAAAGGCTTATATGCAAGGTATTGCCATAAAAAGTGTTTGGGGACCCGGGTTCTACCCCAGGGGACATGTATCAATGCAAAAAAAAAGTTTTTAAAGCGGCCGTTTTTTCAGGAGCAGTGATTTTAAGAATGCCTAAAGTGAAACAATAAAAATTAAATATTCCTTTAAATATCGTGCCTGGGTGGTCCCCTTAGTCTGCCTGTAAAGTAGCATATTTTTCCCATGTTTAGAAAAGTACTGCAGCAAAATGACACTTTTAAAGGAAAAATTGTCATTCAAAATTGCTCACGGCTGTAATGTATTGCCAGATCCCGGCAATATACATAAAAAATCATTTAAAAAAACAGCGTGGGTCCCCCGCCCCAGTCCATACCAGGCCCTTCGGGTCTGGTATGGATATTAAGGTGAACTCCGCCCCAATTTTTTTTTTTTAAATCCCGTGGGGGTCCCCCCCCCAAAATTTATACCAGACCCGAAGGGCCTGGTATGGACGAGGGGAACCCATGCCCTTGTTTTCTTAATTCTGTCATAGGGCTCCCCTAACCACTTCAATACACTATATTATATATTGTACACTGAACTATATACCCTGCACTGTATTATATATACTACACTGAGTGCACTATATACTCTGAACTGCAGTATATATACTATACGGACTGCACTATATATTCTGCTGAAAAATTGGGCCTTAGGTGTTGGTGGTTGCAGAACACGGTAACCCCTCCCTCACAGTTACTCTTGTTGGGTGCAGGAACGGTCACTCCTGTTAAATATTATTCCAGAGCCTTCTTGCCCTCTTTTAGTGGCCTGTGAGCGTCTGCCTCTCCTTGGAGGCCTTCTGGACATGATGGGTATTTTTTTTTTAACACCGCACTACACTGTATTATCTACTGTACACCGCCGAATGCACTGTATATATAGGCTGAATGCAGAGTATATATATGTAGCGGTCTTCCCCCACCTTTTCCCCTCTCTTTATGGCTGGTTTTACTCGTCTAGGGGTATCTGGGAGAAGGGGAAAGATGCACACCACCAGCTCGGCTCTCTGATGTAGGATGCAGAGATATGAGCTAAACCGTTTACCTTCAGGTCTGCGTTTTAGGCCGGAGCCTCAGCCTCTCCTGTGGAGGATGATTGCCACCGTCACTGACAGGGACACTTAGCTTCCAGTAACACGAGTTCCACACCATAAAAAGTCCAACTCTGTTTTATTGCTTTGATCAATAGGTAGACTGATTGACTTTTAAAAGAACAGACAAGGTCTAGGGAAGGAGTAGGTCCAGGCACAACACAATGAATAGAGTTTCTCCTGTTCCGTTTAGTGCAAACAGGCTTGGCGCACAGTCGCTGCCACCGACCGTGAATTTGACACTGACCTGGGTGAACGTTGAGGCCCCTGCCACAGGCCTTGGATGAGGCCTGCCACTGACCTGAGAAAGATGGGTCTCTGGCACAGACCATGAGAACATGAAGTACCTTCTTTAGAACAAACGACCCCTGTCAGGGGAAGACATCCATCCGGACGGTCACCAGAGGCCTCCACCGTCACCAGCAAATGCTGCGCTGGCTCTTCGGGGAGGTCACCTCTCCGGTCCCTTATGCCCTGGATTCAGGCACCCAATACCGGGGGCACCTTAGGAATGCTTCGCCCTCGCGGGACCCAGTCGAAGGTACTGGGCCCCAGGCCTCCTTGTAAAGTACCTCACCCCAGGCTGAAGGTGCCTGGGATGGAACTCGAATCCACGCGCCCAGGCCAAGGGCACATGGGCACAGATGAACCACAGCAGCCCCCAGGCTGAAGGTGCCTGGGGAATGGACCTCGTGCGCAAGATGTCCGCCCCCTTTTATATCCTCTCCCAGCAGGCACAGCGGGTTCCCCGCCCCGCCGTACTACTGCCGCGAGAGGACAAAAAGGGCACGGCTCTAGAATGGCAGTTCAACCCCGGTCCCAGGTGACAGCGCCACCTAGGGACCGCAGGCAACATGACACCATTCATACCTCCCACACTCCAAAGTGTCCATAAATCCCTAAAAATCAATGTATCTGAGCCATCTATAGCCCAGATACACCCCACAAAATTTGACACCCGCTACATATATATATATATATATATATATATATATATATATATACTAGTCTGACTGTATATACATATCAAATACACTGTCACTAACTAATCTGCCTGCCTAATCTAGTTCAATCTCTCTACCTCCGTCCACTATAACACACTATACGGGCGCTGTGTAAGCAGCCTTATATAGTGTGGGGCGTGGACTTAGTCCCCCTGATCCATGATTGGCCAAAGGCACCCTGCCTTTGGCCAATTATGGCTCTCGCTAAGGAGCGTGCTGTGATTGGCCAAAGCATGCAGGTCAGGTGTATGCTTTAGCCAATCATCATATTGGACATCATCTGGTGGTTTTAGTCTTACGGCTCTGCAGCTGGACCCTTTCACATGTTCTGCCACCTTCCTGCCATCTTGGGTACCACAGTGGCGGAATGCCAGGGCCCGGTTGCAAGTGTGGCATTTGCGACCCGCTGACATGACCCCAGCTAATGATCACTACTCAACAAGCGGAAGTGAGGGGGAAAGGAGACTCCCAGCGTAAGCAATTTCAATCCAGGAGAGCCTGTACAACTGTGCAAGACCAAAGGAAAAGCTGAAAGGTCAGCGTTATGCGGAATATTCATTTAATTGTTTTTCTCCTCACTTTTCTTGTGTGTTGTCTACTGCTACATTTCATTCCAGCTAGTACACAGCTGACACACATTACACGGGTTTAATCGCACAGCAGGTCATCAAACATGTGACGGCCGCTGCTGTATTGCAATTTGGAGAACACAAAGCACGGGAGTGCAGAGAATTCAGAATGTTAACCATAGTAACTGCCATTATCCATTCATAGGGCGCTGTTAGCGCACAATCTATGTGGAGCTGCGGGGAACTTCATGACAATTTCATCATACAGGAAAAAAAGGTAATAATAACAATACAAATAATAATAATCGTTAAAGTTCTTTCCGTACTTGACGCTGACTGGCGACACGAGAGATTCGATTTGTTTTTCTTCTAAAGGAGCAGCGAAGCAGAAAAGTATTCCATACATAATGAATGTTACCTGCTCACCATTGCTGCCCTCCAGGGCTAATTCATAATTTCTCGCTCTCCACGCTGACAATATCTGTGCCGAGCAAATCTGCGGGTTAGACCCTTGACCGCGTTCGGAAAAGTAATTCGTATTCAAAGAGTTCCCTTCCAGAATCACAACCCGAAGAAGAGAAACATGTTTTTCCTTACATTGGGGACTTCGTAGCCCAAGTTATCACCGCACTGCAATCTGGAAAGCATTGTTTGAATTGAAATGCTCGTGTTTTGCCGATTGTATTCCGAATATAAATTAGATTGCTCAACCAAAGCATTGTTCTAGTTATTTATGGGCGTAGAGTGCAGGCCTCGGAACATTTGCATCAGTGTCAGTCTCTAGGG
Source organism: Rana muscosa (assembly GCA_029206835.1). Lineage (NCBI taxonomy): Eukaryota > Metazoa > Chordata > Amphibia > Anura > Ranidae > Rana > Rana muscosa. Next base: position 482,230,252 of record CM055127.1, read on the forward strand.
GAAAGTGAAACTGGGACATTCGCCGCTACAAGAGAAGAGTGCTAAAAGCTGCCAGAGCGCCGAGCCTTTCACATCAGTCCCTGTCCCCAAAGGAGCTAACAATCTAATGTCTCTCCATCACAGTCACATATACACTCTAGGCAGCCTTTCTCAACCTTTTTAACATGGAGGAACCCTTGAATAAATGTTAATGAATGAAGGAGCCCTTTAACTAATGTTCATGTATATAGAGAAACCCTTGAACTAATGTTTATGTACGGAGGAACCTTTTGAACTAATGTTCATGTATGGAGGAACCGTTAAACTAATGTTCATGTATGGAGGAACCGGTAAACTAATGTTCATGTATGGAGGAACCCTTGAACTAATGTTCATGTATGGAGGAACCCTTGAACTAATGTTCATGTATGGAGGAACCCTTGAACTAATGTTCATGTATGGAGGAACCCTTGAACTAATGTTCATGTATGGAGGAACCCTTGAACTAATGTTTATGTACGGAGGAACCTTTTGAACTAATGTTCATGTATGGAGGAACCGTTAAACTAATGTTCATGTATGGAGGAACCGTTAAACTAATGTTCATGTATGGAGGAACCGTTAAACTAATGTTCATGTATGGAGGAACCGGTAAACTAATGTTCATGTATGGAGGAACCCTTGAACTAATGTTCATGTATGGAGGAACCCTTGAACTAATGTTCATGTATGGAGGAACCCTGCTAATAAATATGACATCTACAGCTCTGGGTATATTAGTGTGAACAGTAAGGTGATCTAGAAGAATAAATAGAATAAGTGACATATTTTGCATATTTGGAACACACTGAATATGACAGTTACTTTCAGTAAGGGCACAGTTAGTTCTACAGCTGGGGGTGGGCATTAAAAACCATGTGATAGAGCCACGTTTTTTGAACCCCACAACCACCTCACCTTACCCCTTTACTGCCACCACAGTATGTCATACATCAGTGGAAGCCGGGAGTTTTACACATACTGATTCATGTATGGAGGAACCCTTGAACTAGTGTTCATGTATGGAGGAACCCTTGAACTAATGTTCATGTATGGAGGAACCCAAGAACTAATGTTCATGAATGGAGGAACCCTTGAACAAGTTATCATGTATGGAAGAACCGTTAAACTAATGCTCATGTATGGAGGAACCCTTGAACTAATGTTCATGTATGGAGGATCCCATGAACTAATGTCCATGTATGGAGGAACCCTCAAACTAATGTTCATGTATGGAGGAGGAACCCTTGAACAAATGTTCATGTATGAAGGAACCCTTGAATTAATGTTCATGTCTTAGGGAACCCTGCTAATATGACATCTACAGCTCTGGGTATATTACTGTGAAATATAAGATGATCTAGATTAGAAGAACAAATAAAAGAAAAATTGTCATAATTTGCATATTTGACACCCACTCAATTTGGCAGTTACTTTCAGTATGGGCTCATTGAGATTTGCAGTTGGGGTGGGCATTAAAAACACATGATTGAGCCATGTTTTTTGCACCCAAAAACCATCTCCCCTTAACCCTTTTACTGCCACCACAGTATGTCATACATCGGTGGTGGCAGGGGGTTTTACACACACATATTTATGTATGGAGGAACCCTTGAACTGATGTTCATGTATGAAGGAACCCTTGAACTAATGTCCATGTATGGAGGAACCCTTGAACTAATGTTCATGTATGAAGGAACCCTTGAACTAATGTTCATGTAGGACACAGATTCCCCAGTGCCTTTTCTCTGCAGCCTCAGCTGCACTGGACAGAGAATAAATGGGAAGCGCTCGGAGGCTTTCTGTTCATTCACAAAAAGAAGCATAGTAAACCCACTTTACCATGTTTCAGTGATAAATGGACACAGTGAGTGATTGGTACCAATTCAGGAATAGAAGGTGCTGGTAAATAGGACATATTTACGGTCCCCCCTCCCGCTCTCTATTCTAAAACATTCCCCTGTATCCCTTTGAAGCAGTTGCTGGTGGTAGAGGAGGGAAGCCAGCAATGCTGCAGGGGAGGGGGGCACACAAGCAGGCCCAGACAGAAAGGGGAAGGGGGTGTAAATACCGATCCCTCTGCAGTGCAGCCAGAGGGAAAAAAAGGAGGAGAAGCCAGCAGAGATCCAGGGGGAGACACAAGTGTTGGCAATAAGCCAGTACAGCGGTCGCTTGGCTGGTGGCTGGGCCCCCCTCTTGAACTGATAGAGCCAAAACCTGGTACATGAGGGCTGGCTGTATTGCCTTATCAGCGGCCCTGCCTGTCATCATCTAACATACAGGCTTGTCCCGAGCTCTGTTTGCCAATAAAATTGAATTGGAGGGCCCATAGAGTAGCGTGGGGTGTGTCCGTGTCCGTTCAGCATATGCAGCGTGGACACAGACCTGTCATCCGCCCATTCCACTCATTTTAGCCCGCGACTGGTTACCAAGTTGCTTCAGTGGCCCTTGCTCTTCAATAGGTTGGGCACCCCTGGTGTATAGCATCATGGAACTTCAAAATATTTTACACTAAACAAAGTTGTGTACAGTAGTTGCTTTAAAAAAAATTTTTTTGATATATTACCTTTTTTTTTATTATTATTATGTAGCAGATTATCTGACCTCTTCCAGCCTAATGAGAACCTTCAAGGCCAAAGATAGCTGACATCCTTCAATATGTGGTGGGTTGTGAGGCATAGTGGGTGCAAAGGCGGTAAAAGTCATTGGGCACCAGAGACTTCTTGGATGTAAAAGAGGTTTTATTTCTTTGACAGTCCTTTTTATATTTTGCAAGGGAAAGAGGGTTAAGGCCAGGACACCCTTAAGTAGCTGCAACTTCAAATGGCAGACTCTGAGACTTCAACAGGAGGACAGCCGTACAGAGAAAGGCCCCAGCAAGGTGCCACTTCTGCACATGCAGGATTATTGTCTCCTATGGTAACAGTACTTAAACAGTTCCCAACTCAAAGTAACAATTCTCTCAGATGTACTACAACTTCTCCTTGTAGTTTTTCAGCCCCTTGAGCTCCCGGTCTCTCACTAGACCCTCTGATTCACTGACTCTAAATCCTGTGAGCTCCTCAAGGCCTTTGCGGTGGTATCTCCCTCAAGCGTCGCCCATACTTCCCTGCTGGGTCCTTAGCTTGGCACTTCGGATACCTTCAAGCTTCACCCCTGCTGACCAGCTCAGTCCCTGGCTTGGCACACAAGGTTGCTCTGCAAACATCACCTCTGCTGGTTGGGAGCCTGACTTGATCACCGCCTGAAGTTTCCCGATTCTTCACCATGCCCGTTCGGTGAGAATACTGGTCCGGTACTTGCTTCAGTTACTTACTGTGGCCCCTGATAAAGGCAATTGGTCCCTTAGTCGTGACAGCTTCCCTTCTACCTCCGACCACGACAGGTTCTCCGGACGGCAGAAGTGTCACTTTTGGTTGGACCGCAAGCCGCAGTCCCAACCCTGCGCTGCTCTCTTACTTCTGGATAGGCCCTCACACAGCCTGGCAGCCAGATGCCCCAGGAATAGGCTCAATCTCCGGCCTAGCAGCCCGGGGCAGACGACACCCATCCACCCAGACGGCAGTCTGGGTGGCACACAAGAACCTGGATCACCTGACCTCACCTGAATATATAGGCTCTCCCAGCAGGCCAAGGGATTCAACAAAATCTCTGCTCATTGACTTAGGAAGAAGTCAATGGTTCCCTAATAGGGATGAGCCGAACACCCCCCGGTTCGCATCCAGAACATGCAAACAGACCAAAAGTTCACGCAAACTTTCGAACACCGTTAAAGTCAATGGTACTCGAACGTGAGAAATCAAAAGTGCGAATTTTAAAGGCTTATATGCAAGTTATTGTCCTAAAAAGTGTTTGAGGACCCGGGTCCTGCCCCAGGGGACATGTATCAATGCAAAAAAATGTTTTTTCGGGAGCAGTGATTTTAATAATGCTTAAAGCGGAGGTTCACCCAAAATCACAACTATAGTGTAACACAACTACTGCAATATGTACATGATCCTAAGGCACAATATTTTTTTTTCTCATATGTAAATACCTTAATATTGCCTTTTATAAAGTGACTTCCAGGATTCTCCTCTCGCCGGAGTAGGCGTTTCTAAGCCTTTCCCCGTCGCCGCAGTGTTTTCTGGGAGCAATGTGTCGTGCTTCCCAAGATACATTGTGGGACTCCGTGCGGCAAAATCTCGAAAGATTATACATATCACGTGACGCGTGACGCCGGTCACGTGACGAGGGCGTCTCTAATTGCGCCATTTTAAAAAAGGGCATGCAGGTAAATTGCCATTATCGAGAGAATGAGCGGTGAATGCTGGGAGATCAGCATTCACCGCTTCTAGGAAGTGATTGCTTGTGGGCTTCACAATGCCCACAAGCTAAATGGAAACTCCTTCACACGGATTTTATAACACCTTCTTTGCCGAGAAAACGGACAGCGGTTATATACAAGCTACCAAAGAAGTGAGTGTACCTTAATATTGTTATAACACAGTGAATGCTGGAAAAAAAAAAAAAAGTTTGGCCGCGGAACCCCCGCTTTAAAGTGAAACAATAAAAGTGAAATATTCCTTTAGATTTCTTACCTGGGGGTGTCTATAGTATGCCTGTAAAGTGGAAACCCGACCTGGGTTAAAAAAGAACTGTCAAACACTGCTTGCACGTCATTAGCCAGGGGGCTCCGGCGCAGGGAAGATGTGCGGAGAGACTCGCATCACTGGAGAGAGAATGGATCATCGCTGGACAGACTGCATTACATCGCTGGACAGACTGCATTACATCGCTGGAATGATTATTTTTTTTTTTTTATTAGATTTTTTTTAATAAAGCACTTTTCCCAACTGTGTCTGTGTGTTTATTTTTTATTTTTGACACTTTCTTTTGTGAAATGGTAGGGGTACAACATACCCCGTTACCAATTCCCATAGGGGGGGCCGGAATCTGGGGGTCCCCTTTGTTAAAGGGGGCTTCCAGATTCCGATAAGCCCCTGCACCCGCAGACCCCCACAACCACCGGGCAAGGGTTGTGGGGATGAGGCCCTTGTCCCCATCAACATGGGGACAAGGTGCTTTGGGAGTCACAGACCCCCAAAGCATCCTCCCCATGTTGAGGGCATGTGGCCTGGTACGGTTCAGGAGGGGGGGTGATCTCTCGTCCCCCCCTCTTTTCCTGAAGCCTGCCAGGTTGTGTGCTCGGCTAAGGGTCTGGTATGGATTTTTGGGGGGAACCCCACACCACTGTTCACTTGGATGAACGAAGGCATATTCCCGGATGGATTCACCCTTTTCTCTTCTCTCTTTCCTTCATTTTCTTTTGCCCCTTTGTCTCATGCCAAATCCTGGTACTGTGCTTTTATAACCCTCTCGCTTCTCCTCTTCTCTGGTAACCCAGACACTCTTCTTCTCTGTCCCCCCCGGCGGGAACCTCAAACGCTGCTCGCTGTCTGCCAGTCGGTCCAGCACTTACCCCATCTAGGTGGCAGGCATCAGGCAGCGGCTCCTGTGTCCTTTCCTCCTCCTCGCTTCCGCTGTGCATCTCCTCCCTTCCTCCTAGGCGTCCAATAGGATCACGCTGAACCAAAAAATAGTGAGCGTCCTGCACGACAAACAACCCCTTTTCGATAAAATATGGTCCCCCTGGCTTACATACCTACAGGTCCCTGATATGTAGAGTCGTTCACTTGCAGGGGTGGCATGTCAATTAAGGGTGCATAGGCGCCGCCCCCATATCCATGTGTCCGGCCCCTTGCAGGATGCCGGATGCATGAATTCCAATGGGGGGGTTTGTTTTTTTAAAGCACCCGATTAGAGGTTTTAATAGGCTTCAACATAGGGTGGGTTTCAGGGCGCAGAGAATGCAAACCGAGCCCACCCAGGTGTGTTACAATAGCGAATGAATATTTGTTATTGAAACACTGATCCTCCTCCTGGCCAATCAGGAAGCAGGACTTGAGACCCGTCACCCGATTGGCTGAAAGGACAGGCGATTCTATTGGACGCCTAGAAGGAGGGAAGGAGATGCACGGCAAAAGTGAGGAGGAGGAGAGGACACAGGGGCCACTGACCAATGCCCGCCACCTAGATAGGGTAAGTGCCGGACCGACCATCGGACAGCGAGCAGGGGGGGGGGGGTTGAGGTGCCTCCAGGGGGGGCAGAGAAGAGGAGTGTTTGGGTTACCAGAGAAGAGGAGAAGCGTTAGGGCTATAGAAGCACAATACCAGGATTTGGCATGAGATAAAGAGGTGAAAGAAATGAAGGAAAGAGAGGCGAGAAAAGGGTAAATCCATCCGGGAATCTGCCTTCGTTCATCCAAGTGAACCGTGGCGGCTGACGTCTTTGTTTGGGGGGGCAAACAACCACCTCCCATCTCCCCCCCCCCCCCCCGAAAAAAACAAACAGCTGCCACTGTTCACTTAGATGAATAAAGGCAGATTCCCGGATGGATTCACCCTTTTCTCTTTTCTCTTTCCTTCATTTCTTTCACCTCTTTATCTCATGCCAAATCCTGGTACTGTGCTTCTATAACGCTCTCGCTTCTCCTCTTCTCTGTTAACCCAGACACTCCTGAGTATATTGTTGGGAGCAGGGTCCCCTATAGGGGACAGTTGTGATATATGATTGCTGATAGAGCCTTACTTACTACACAATATGAGAAAGAGGCTCCAACTTACTCTGGTTTTATCTTAGCAATGTTGCATATCTGTGATCACGTTGTTTTGCATGCACACAATATACTAGGTGGCTAGTTGGATGGTTGCTTCATAGAGTTTATGAAGTTCAAACGTTCTATCAGTTTTTTATAGCTAGTTACTGTTCTGCTTTATATTCTAGTTAAAATGTGTTGGGGGCCACATACAGGGCCGCTGATAGGGGAGGACCACCAGTCCTCCTGTAGGGGGCCCAGGCACACAGGGGGGCCCGAACAGCAGAAGGAATCAGTATGGTACGGCGGAGGGGCAATTACAGAAAGATGCCCTGTGCAGCTCTCTGCAGCAGCTGAAAGCCGGTTTCTCTCCCTCCTGCTGGCTTTCAGCTGCTGCAGGGAGAGGCACATGGCATGGTTCTTGTAATTGATACACCAGCACTGATACCCCTCCCTGTTCTGCCTACTTCTAATCCCCCCCCCACCTGTGTGCCCACCTGTCACTGTGTCACCTTCCCCTCCTGTGGCACTGCCGGTTTCCGTGACCTGTAAAAAAAAATAATTTCAAACATTGTAATACATTTTAAAAAAAAACCTGTAAAATAAAATGTAAAAAATTTAAACATTTCTTTTTTTTTTTTTTTAAGTAAATTTTTTTTAAAAAAAAGGGTAATTCACATGGGTTCTCTGTTATGCTTGTGTCTGCTAATGATTATTTTAGTGTGTTTTTTGTGAAAATATTGTTTTGATATATTGGGGGGGGGGGGGCCCTGCCAGGTAGGCTGTACGGGGCCCCGTGATTTCCAACAGCTGCCCTGGCCACATAGCAGACCTAACCTGCGTATTATGGTCTTCATTAATCTTTATTAAGCCCCACATTTGTATGTCTTCTATGTTACACGCTTGGAGCGAGCGAGGATTGTTCGCTGCTCTAGTAAAAAGATTTTTCTTTGTTTTACTAAAAAATAATTAATAAAAACTATTGAAACAGAGTTCAGTTTTGAAGTTTGTTCCTGACACCTGAAGATCCCATGCTGAACACACAGAGAGGAATGAGGCTTTTAATCCAGGCCATGTCCCCGCATGGGGGCTCCCTGGGATCTTGCCTGCTGCCTGACCCATTTGGCAGAGCTGGGATGTGCCAACCTGAATATGGATAAAGAATTGACTCTGCTGTGTTTTTATGTCTCTGGGTACATTGTCCCCAATATGGACAATAGAAAACTAACTGGGTTAGTTGCTGAGGGGGTGCTCCATTGTGTACAATATGGTACACTGTATAAAATAATAATAATTACCTTAAAGAGAATATTTCATCAAAATGTGAATAAAATTTATAATTTGTCTAAAGTTTAGCAAAAAGAAAAAAAAAATTTCTCTGCACCATTTGTTCCATCGCCTACCTGTGATGAAGTACAGAATGTCCCGGGATGTGCCGTCTGCTGGATCCTGTAGAAAACTTCATTGCAGGGCTGCCCCGTCCTCTTCCTGCTGACGAACCTCTGACACTGTGGGGGTTAACAACTTTGACAGGACAAGGGGGGGGGCAGGAGGGGTGGCTGCCCTGGGCACTGTTGTATCATGTGAGGTGGGGGGCACTGCAAGGAGGTTGGGGGGGGGAGGGGATTTGTGTTGGGAGAGGGAATTTGGGAGGTTTGTGCTAGAATAGGCAAAATAGGAGGGGGGGGGGTTAGTGCTAGAAGGGATTTTTTTTGGGGGGTGAGGGATTTGTGCTAGCAGGGGTGATTGACAGTATTTGTTCTAGGAGAGGATTTTTTTCTGGGGGGGGGTATTTGTGCTAGGATGGGGGATTGGGGAGAATTTGTGCTGGGAGGGGGGATTTGGAGTGGGGGAGAGTATTTGTGCTCAGAAGGGAAATTTTAGGGGTACAGGATTTGTACTAGGAGGGGGGCAATATTTTCATGGAAGGGGGGGTGGATTTGTCCTGGGGGCCATATGGGGAATGAGAGGTGGCACTGATGGCCACTGATAGGCTGCACTGATGGGCACTGATAGGTGGCACTAATGGTCACAAACAGGTTACACTGATGAGGCGGCACTGGTGTGCACTAATTAGGAGGCACTGATGAGGCTGCATTGATGGGTGGCACTGATGGACACTGATAGGCTGCACTGATGGGCACTGATAGGTGGCACTGATGGGCTCAGATAGGTTGCACTGATGAGGCAGCACTGGTGGGCACTAATTAGGAGGCACTGATGGGGTGGTACTGATGGGCACTGATAGGTGGCACTGATAGGCTGCACTGATGGGCACTGATATGCGCCACTGATGGGCACAGATAGGCGGCACTGATAGGCTGCACTGATGGGCACTGATAGGTTGCACTGAAAGGGCGGCACTGGTGGGCACTAATCAGGAGGCACTGATGAGACTGCACTGATGGGTGGCACTGATTGGCACAGATAGGTTGCACTGATGGGCACTATTTAGGAGGCATTGATGAGACTGCACTGATAGGCAGCACTGATTGGCACAGATAGGTTGCACTGATGGGCACTGAAAGGGCGGCACTGGTGGGCACTAATCAAGAGGCACTGATGAGACTGCACTGATGGGTGGCACTGATGGGCACTAATAGGCACTGGTAGGCAGCACAGATAGGCAGCACTGATGATGAGGCACTGATAGATGGCACTGATTAGCAGCACATGCGGGCGCTAAGGGGACCGATGTCCCTCTAATCCCTCTAACAGAAGCCGTTGTTTTTTTTTTACTTCACGTTGAAAGCGTGAAGAAAAATAAAACCATAACCGGCATCTGTTTATTTCCGTGATCAGATGTCATTGGCAGTTGTGGTAGAGATAATGGCACTGTAATTGTGATGCGCCTTTTGTCTCTCTCTCGTCAATTAAAACAGAAATACGCCTTTCTGCGCACGTTCCCAGGACGCAAAGGCGTGAATGGAGCCTAATGCCCCATACACACGATCATTTTTCATGCCATTTTTTAAACCGACGTTTTTCTTGTCGTTTTTTTTTCATGTTTCCTCTCAAGCCTGTCTTGCGTACACACGATCATTAAAAAAAACGCTCGAGCAAAGCACAGTGACGTACAACACGTACGACGGCACTATAAAGGGGAAGTTCCGTTCGAATGGCGCCACCCTTCATGTTAGTAAAGTTTGTTGAGCGACGATTCGCGCTTTTCAGCCTCGTGCTTTTCAGTCCGTTACAGCGTGACAAGTGTGCTATCTCCATTACGAACGCTAGTTTTACCAGAAGGAGCGCTCCCGTCTCATACTTGATTCTGAGCATGCGTGTTTTTTTTCACGTCGTTAAAGCATACACACTATCGTTTTTCACGTCATTAAAAAAACGACATGAAAAACAACGTGAAAAAATACAGCATGTTCGAAAATTTTAATGGCCGTTTTTCACGTCGTTAAAAATGCTCTGAGCCCACACACGATCGGTTTTAATGCCCATTTTTAAAAATGGCATTTTTAACGGCATGAAAAACGATCGTGTGTATGGGGCATAAGATGTCAAGAGCAGCACACCTTTCTTCTACTTCCAACATCAAAAGCCTGGCAGAGGTCTGAATACTTACCCCATCCAAAACAAAAAAGTGGCTTTGCCTTCCCTTTAATACAGTTACCATACCTGATACTTCAATCACCTGGAAGAAAATTGCGCAGTAAAACCGGCTTCCCCGCTCAGGAACAGACAGACGGAGAGTTTGCAGTTAATATCTCCTTTCTGTAGCTGCAGTCAAATGTCACCGTACGTTCATGGCAGGCTGCAATTATCGGCGGCGGCTGGGGAGCCTTACCGAGGCCGCCGCACAAAAGTAATAAACGCCGAAAGTCCAAGATTTCAGGAGTCTCATTTCCAGAGGTTGTCCCCATCTAAATGCTAGCTTTTTTTTATTGCTTTTTATTTTTTTTGGCTTGTTTTAGTTAGACTTTAAGAGACATAATCCATTGGTGTAGCACCCTCTAAAATCATGGATGAGAGATGGAGCAAAAATACAGAAATATATTAAAAATGAATTTTAGGCACGAAAACTTTTGTTTATTATTATTATATTCATCAATAACCACAAAGGATATACAATCCCCTTTTGTGTGCACCAAATGCCTTTCCAAACTCAGATATTACCTTTTAAATGTGACATCATCACTGCGCTGTACAGAGAGCAGAGCTGTGGGAGGGACCGAGCAGGCTCCACCCATTACAGGCTACTGGTAGAAAAGTAGGGGGGGCGGGGACAAGATCAATCATACCATGCGAGGAGAGAGAGCAGCAGTGTGCGGTTTTTATTATACAAAGTCTCACACTGGATTACTGCACAGATCTGGAAAAAGTACATACTAGACATGTGCAATTTGTTTCGTTCCGAATTAGTGTTTTAACGAAATTTCGACAAATTTGTTCATTTGGAAATATCTGATTTAACGAAAACCCGTTTAACAAATTTTTCTGAATATTCGAAAATTCGTAAATTCGCAAATCCGAAGACACGAAAACCCGAAAATTTGAAAATCTGAAATAATAACTACCGTATATACTCGAGTATAAGCCGACCCGAATATAAGCCGAGGCACCTAATTTTACCACAAAAAAATGGGAAAACGTATTGACTCGAGTATAAGCCTAGGGTGTTCATCTGCATGCCTCACTGTGCCTCACTGTGCCTCACTTTGCCTCACTGCGTCCATGTGCATGCCTCACTGTGCCCATGCCTCACTGTGCCCATGCCTCACTGTGCCCATGACTAGACTGATGTTTAACATGGGAGTCTATGGAAGGGGTGCCCGGCTTTGAAAAATCGGTGCTCCCTGGCAGATCCAGACAAAAAACTTTGCATACTTGTAGAAGAGGAATGGGGCTACATGTGTGCCAAGTTTCGGGTTCAGAGGACCTACGACCGGCTGGTACCGGGTCCACAAATTCACCAGAGAAATTACCGTTTAACATGGGAGTCTATGGAAGGGGTGGCCGAGTTTGAAAAATCAGTGCTCCTCGGCCGTAGCTCTCCCAGACAACAAACTTTGCAAACTTGTAGGGGAAGAGTGGGGCTATATGTGTGTCAAGTTTGGGGTCCAAGGGATCTACGGCCGGCCGGTACCGGGTCCGCAAATTCTGGGAGATCAGGCGCAAAAAGGTGACTAAGCCGAGGGGGGCACTTTCAGCACAAAAAAATGTGCTGAAAAACTTGGCTTATACTCGAGTATATACGGTACTAGAAATGTCCACTCCCCCTAGTGGGGAAACGTCTGATTGACCTGACTGATGCACTCAGGGGTCCATGTTTTGAGGTGAGCTGCCATTGCTGACATTGGTGGAGGGTGTCACAGTATCACCTGAAAACGTATTCTCTTCACTCTGGACACTTGATGGTGCTTGTTCGTCTGACCTCTGAAGATTTTCCTCTTCTTTATACATGGACTCTATTCTTTAGAATTGTGTTTGATTTATGTTTGCGCTGCACTGCTGCTTTTATAATGGTACTAGAAATGTGCAATTCGTTTCATTCCGAATTAGTTTTTTAACGAATTTCAACAAATTTGTTCATTTGGAAATATGTGATTTAACGAAAACCCGTTTAACAAATTTTTCTGAATATTCGAAAATTGGTAAATTCGAAAATTCGCAAATCAGAAAACGCGAAAACCCGATAATTCGAAAATCTGAAATAATAACTAACTAAAAATAACTTAACTATTACTAACTATTAAATTATAGGTATTGGAATTCCTTTTCAAATTTAGCTGTTAGTTCCGAATGATCCGAAATAACGAATGCTGTATCTAAACGAATGGAACGTATTAATAATAATAAATAACAATAATAATATTAAACTTTTTATTATTATTATTATTATTATTATTGTTTATTATTATTAATTTGTTACCTTCCATTTGCCAAATTTGAAAGGAAATTCCTAAACCTTTTATTGAATAGTTTGTTATTATTATTATTAGTTAAATATTCCTTAAATTTTGGGGATTTTCTTTCTTATTTTCGAATTTTCGAATTTACAAATTTTCGAATTTACGAATTGCGATCATACCGAATGACCCGAAAAACTAAAAATTAAAGAAAAGAATGAAACGAAAATTAAAACAAACTATTTTTCGGCAGTGCACATGTCTAGTATATACTAGCACATTATGGCATTAACTTGTTGGGGGAGGAGTTTTTTTTTAACCACTTGACCTCCGGAAGGTTTACCCCCCTTCCTGACCAGGCCATTTTTTTCAATACAGCACTGCATTGCTTTAGCTGACAGTCGTGTGATGCTGTACACAAATAACATTTATAAATTTAGGCCAAGATGTATTCTGCTACATATTTTTGGTAAACAATCCCAATAAGCGTATATTGATTGATTTTACTGTTTTTTTATCAATAAATTATCTTGGGATAATGCACAAGGCTGGTGCGCCCTCTTCTTTTTATCTTGTTTGTGACTATTAGGATACCCCTTATCCAGGAGGGCAGCAAGACCAAAGACACTATCCCTTAAGTCACTGATCGCCCGGCTATCGCACTTATGCGCAGGAGTGTTTGCTAAAACTAAGAATCATTATTACAGTGATCAGTGCTAAAAATATGCACTGTCACTGTACTAATGACACTGGCAGGGAAAGCGATTAACATCAGGGGCAATAAAAGGGTTAATTGTATGCCTAGGGAGTGTTTACGAACTGTGTCGGGGGGGGGGGTGCTTTGATTGCTTGAAGACATGGGTCGGTATTCCTGCTTCACAGGAACACAGAATCCATGTCTTCTGTACTCACAGAACGACAGTCTGCCTTGTTTACATAGGCATAGACTGTCATTCTGCCACTGTACAGAGCGATCGGCGGGTCCCGGCAGACATCGGGTCCACGGGACCCGCTGGTCAGCTCCCGCTCTGTAAAATCATAGCGGGAGTGCTTGCGCCCGAAACCCAAAAGTGCAGTATCACGTATATATATATATATATATATATATACATGATTCTGCACAGAGCGGCTGCCCTGTAGCAGTAAATGCTATAGGGCGGTCGGGAATAAGTTAACAGAGTTTGCTACTGCTTTAGCCACTTCAACCCCGGGCTTTTTTTACCACCTCCATACCGGGCCTATTCTAGCACTTCTCTCCTACATGTACAAATCATCATTCTTTTGCTAGAAAATTACCCAGAACCCCCAAACATTTTACATGTTTTTTAGCAGACATCCTAGGGAATAAAATGATGGCCATTGCAACTTTTTTCTTGCACGGTATTTGCGCAATAATTTTTCAAACGCCTTTTTCTGGGAAAAAAAATGGTTTCATGAATTAAAAAATAACAAAACAGTAAAGTTAGCCCAATTTTTGGGGAAAATATGAAATATGATGTTACGCCGAGTAAATAGATACCTAACATGTCACGCTTTAAAATTGCGCACACTCATGGAATGGCGCCAAACTTCGGTACTTAAAAATCTCCATAGGCGACGCTTTAATTTTTTTTACAGGTTACCAGGTTAGAGTTACAGAGGATGTCTACTGCTAGAATTGTTGCACGCACTCTAACGCACACGGCGATACCTCACATATGTGGTTTAAACTGCGTTTATTTATTTTTTATTAATTTTTTTATTTTACGTAATTTTTTTTATTTTTACACTTTTTTTCCATTTTTTTTTTTTTTTTGATCACTTTTATTTCTATTACAAGGAATGTAAACATCCCTTGTAATAGGGATGTGTGTGACAGGTCCTCTTTATGGAGAGATGCGGTGTCAATAAGACCCCACATCTCTCCTCCAGGCTGGAAAGCATGAGATTGTGAAAAAAATTTCACTGATCTCATGTTTACTAGCCGCACTGGTGGCTTTGTTTACATCTGAGAACCCGGACGTGGCGTCATCCCTTCGCGCCCGGGCCTCCGACGGTCATAGAGATGACTGTTGACCATCTGGTCACCAGTCATCTCTATGCTTCCTATCCGGCGCCGGACGATTCATTCTCCGGGCCCGCAATGGCACGGGAGAGCCCAGAAAGCACCGGATGGCGGCAGGAGGAGGGGATGTCCCCTCCCGCCGCCTATAAGAATGATCAAGCGGCGGAACCGCCGCTATGATCATTCTTATGGTGCACAGAATCGCCGCCAGAACAGAAGGATATCTGAATGAAGCCTCTAGCTGCAGGCATTATTCATATATTCCCCCACAAAGCCCAGAACGTCATATGATATCCACCCAGGATGGGAGATCCCATCTGTGGACGTCATTTGACTATGGGCGGGTAGGGAAGTGGTTAAGAGTAAAACAGTTTGTGTTTCTTCAAAAACAATAGTCCATAACTCTGGTACACAAAAGCAAAACTTCAGCTCACCTCCAGCATAAGCTTGTCCCACAACAGGGTTTAAAGTCTCCCCCTGCTCCAGGGGTCCAGAAAAGTTACCATGAGGGGAAGAGTAATCAGTTAGATTACTCGTTACCCTCTAAAGTTTATTCTAACTCAGTTACTTACATCACTGTTGATTGTACCACATACCATGAAGCAATAGTTCACTGTTGCTGGAAAATTCTCACAAGCCATGAAAATAAACTCCAGTACCCAAAGCAGAGCATCTTCCACCTTGTAAAAGATCAGTAAAATCTGAGGATTATTAGACCAAAGGAAACAAGGATTGTGCTGAGAGAAGAGATCAATTTGTTATGGAAACAATGAGGAATGATATGGAGACTCGGCCATGATGGATGAAGCATTTTCCTCCGAATGAGCCGACTTTAAATTGAATTCACCCCGGACAAGCTGAGATCTGCAGCGGGGGACACTAAATAAATCTTCCATGGGATTCTGTGCCAAAGTTAAATTTGAGTTCTCTAAGCTGTGCAGGGACCGAAGTAATCAGCCTGTAAGACACCGAACAAGTAAAGGATGGCAATATATCCACGGTGGCCTAACCCCTCCCAGCCTTGGTGGTTTTAGGAGATTGCCCCCGTACCAATGATATCATTGTGTAATAAGGAGAACAACAAAAGGAAAGAGACCATAGAGACAATTCTCAACTAAATAAAATAATGGCTTTCAAGGTTTGTAAGTCAGTGCAGTTCTGGAAGAGTCACACACAAATAACCAGAATTTGTGCAAATCTGGGGACATGGCCAACCGCCGAGCAACATGGACGCCTGAATCCTTAGCTCCAGTGCCTACCGTGGACTCTAAACAAAAACACCAAATAACCGAATGGCTCCTTCACCATCTGAGGACACCAATACCGAGGACAATCATTCCAGAATGTCCCGCAAACGAAAATAATATTGCCACCCAAAGAAGCTGACCGCGTTCTTCTCGCAACCACCGACGAGGGGACGAGGCCAAGATGGCGCCCGCGGCCCTGCACATCACAGATGGTTCATACACAGACCTTGCTTAGAAATTACTAACCCAAAAGGTGTATCTAATACACAGGTGTCAAACACAAGGCCCGCAGGCCGAATCCGGCCCTCCAGGCTATTTCATGTGGCCCTCACACCTCTCCTGCAGCTGCAGGAGAGCTCCAGCCCACCTCTGGTCCAACCACAGACCCTGTACTTTCTGCTTTCAAGCAATTCATCCATCTTCTTCCCAGCAGCAGCATAAGGTAAGGGGGGTGCACTGCGATGTAACGGAGGGTGGGGGACTGAACTTCTGATGGTGGGGTGGCTCTTGACATATAATGTAAGGGGAGGGGATGCGCTGGACATCTAATCTTACAGATATAACCAGCCCTTTTGAGGGCAATCATAATGCTGATGCGGCCCACAATGAAATTGAGTTTGACACCCCTGATGTAATACCTCTCCTTCATCCCTGACCTCCTCAGCCAGCAACAGCCCTGTCTAGTTGTGGATGCACCTGGATTCTGATCCCCAGGGAAACAAGGTAAGCCCTGCATTGGATTTTACATATATACAGGCAACACATCCATCACCTATAGCATCTTTCCCTACTTCTAACCCACCGGTGCTAGACACCACAAGGAAAGAGATGCTCGTCTCCCTCCAAAGCTCACTTCGCAATGCCTTCTTCTCTATGGTCACTAAACTTTCCTCAGAAATGCATTCCATGGGGTAGAGGGTACATCATATGGAAAGCCAAATAGGCGAGATGACAGAGACAGTTAACGATTTAGTGGATGCACATTAGCACACACGCAATGAACATCATTAGATGTCGAGAGCTAAGATGGCAGATCTAGAAGACAGGTCACACCGCAACAATGTGAAAATAAGGGGCTTCACCAAAAATATTCTCCCACCAGATCTCAATGGCTATGCCAGGAAAATAATCTCCACATTACCACCAGAGCTCTCTCCAGTGGAAACCATCATTGATCACATACATCGCATACCTAAGCCCCCTCACCTCCCTGAGGAGGTAATCTGCGATGTCCTGATGAGAGTGCAATTCTTTTATGCTAAAGACCAACTACTGACAAAGGCACGACAACTAGGTCAGCTTCCAGCACCAAACGCAAATCTTCAAGAATTTTCCAATCTGTTCTGGAACATTTATTGTGTATCCATCACCTTGCATTCGATTTCATTGGGTAATATCTTTGTGCTGACATCTAGTGGTAATTCAGTGTAACTACAACTTGTTATTACTGCATTTCTGAAATGGCATTGTAACGGGAGGGCCCGTGGAACCCAGAAGTTCAGACCGTCTGGCTGCCTATTATGGGATGTTTAAGTGTCTTGCTGTGAGGAAAGGGGGGGAATCACTCTAGCAACCCCTCCTGCTAAGACTGTTTACTGAAGGAGGAGTTTGAACTCACCTGACCTGTATCACCATTGTCATTGGACAGTTTAACCCGTCCTGTTCCCCAAGGATGGGAGGGAAGTGTTTTGAAGAGAAGTGTGTTACCATGTGCTTGTAATAAAGATTCATTCCCTGTTTTTGGAACTTCAACACAGAGCGTTGTCTCGTTTGTGCGGGGAGAAATATTTGTATGTGGTCTTATTCGGCTGGTTGGAGTGTCTGGTAGCTGCTGTGTGTTCGAGAATGGAATATCCTAAACAACGTTAACCCCTGTCGTTACAGGCATATTCTAGTTTACCTGCATGTTCAGGCCGGATTTTCCACTAGGCAATGTAGGCATGTGCCTACAGGATTTTCCACTAGGCAATGTAGGCATGTGCCTACAGGCGCCCATCGGTATAAGTTTTGTCTTTTTTGTCTTTTTTTTTAACCTTTTCACTGCTGTATGTCGTATGGACCTGGCAGTGGGTGTTTTACACATAATCTGCAGCCACCGGGATTGTGTG
The DNA here is from genome assembly GCA_029206835.1 of Rana muscosa. Classification (NCBI taxonomy): domain Eukaryota; kingdom Metazoa; phylum Chordata; class Amphibia; order Anura; family Ranidae; genus Rana; species Rana muscosa. Next base: position 482,248,165 of record CM055127.1, read on the forward strand.
TAAAACTGACAGGCACACTCCTGCCTGTCAGATGGAAGCATTCAGGCGACTGCTGCAGCCTGATACCTTTCCCGGAACCCCCCTCCTGTGCATGCACCCTTTCCTCCACCATGTATTACAGGCTCCACTCACCCATCTGTGGGCCCGGGACCAACATGGCGGGTGCCGGTGGGTGGAGGGGAGGGTGAATGATGGGCACACGTCTGCTCTACTCCCATTCTTGTTGGTGACCCAGAAAACAACATGCATGATCTCACTTGCGGGTCACCCTGTCTCTTTAGCTGGCTAGCATAGCCGGTAAGGCATGTAATGTGATTTCAATACAATAAGTGGAGCCAAGAGGAGACATGCAGGGTCTCATTAACCTGTTATGGACCTTACGTGATTTTGAGAACTGGGTCTGGGACGCGCACGCACGCCGCCGGCGACCCGCTCCCGCTGTGATTGGACACAGCGGGAGCCAATCAGCGGGTCCAGCGGACGCGACATCCGCCGGGACACGCCGATCATTCTCAGGAGAGGCAGAACAACGGTCTGCCTATTTAAACAAGGCAGAATGCCGTTCTGTGAGAGGGGAAGATGGAGATCTTGCGTTCCTAATCAGGAACACGAATCTCTGTCTTCCCTCAGTCAAAGCACCCCCCCCCACAGTTAGCAAGCACCCCCTAGGAGCACATTTAACCCTTTGATCGCCCCTGATGTTAACCCCTTGCCTGCCAGTGTCATTAGTACAGTGACAGTGCATTTTTTTTTTGGCACTGATCACTGTATTGGTGTCACTGGTCCCCACTTGCCCGCCGCAATGTCGCAGTCCTGCTAAAAATCGCTGATCGCCGCCATTACTAGTAAAAAATAAATAAATAAATAAAAATTTAACAAAAATATCCCATGGTTTGTAGACGCTATAACTTTTACCAAAAATATGTAGCAGAATACATATTGGCCTACATTTTTTTATTGGATTTCTTGGCAGAATGAAAAAAATATAAAACCTTTTTTCAAAAGGGTCTGTCTTTTTTTTTTTGTTTCTAGCGCAAAAAATAAAAACCGCAGAGGTGATCAAATACCACCAAAAGAAAGTGTCGCACGACTGCGCAATTGTCAGTTAAAGTAACGCAAAAAAATGGCCTGTCATGAAGGGGGGAAAACATTTCTGCAGCTGAAGTGGTTAAGGAGAACTTGACACTTAAAAGTCATCACATAGGGGACTTTTTGGAGAAGAGATGACTGCAGATAAACAGGTACAACGTATGTAGGAGGATTTTTTTCACCTGAGGCCACTCACTTCATTAGGTATCTGTAATGTCCTGTACACACGATCAGATTTCCGATGGAATAAAATCTGATGGATTTTTCCAATCGGAAATCCGATGAAGCTGACTTCCATCAGTCTTGCCTACACACCATCAGTCAAAAATCCGACCGTCCCAAACGCCGTGACGTAAAACACTCCGAAGAGCCGAGAAAAATGAAGTTCAATGCTTCTGAGCATGCGTCGACTTGATTCTGAGCATGCGTGGGTTTTTTCTCCGATGGAGTTCCCCACAGACGATCGGAATTTGCTATTGTTTTTTTTTTCCATCTGTATAATTTAAAACATGTTCTATTTTTTAATACTGATGGAAAAAAGACCGATGGGGCCCACACACGTTCGGTTTGTCCGATGAAAAAAGTCCATCTGTTTTTTTTCATCAGAAAAACCGATCGTGTGTACGCGGCATTAGGGGTTTCAAGGCTAAAAATCCAAGGAGCAGACATGACGTTCGATTGGCAGATAAGCTTTTAGTTTGTTTCCTTTTGAATTTCTCTAAAAGTTAGTGGAGAAGGAAAAGTTTGAGAATGTTTTTTCCTATCAGCCATGTGTCTAATGCGGCTGCACCAGACAAGGAGATGGATTTCTCTATAATGAGACCAATGCTCATCCGAGGACGTGGAAGGGAAGAGAACACCCGAGCTCTTGACACGGAGAGTATGTTAAACGTTCATTACGCGCACAATCACCCCATGGCTAATGATCTACTGGTAGCACCAAGCACAGGTAAGAGGCTTCACAATGAGCACCGGTGTACCCAAAGGTAACAGAGTATCAAGATTACAGATACTTAGTGATGAATAATGCAGCTCATTTGTCGGAAATTACTGCGACTGATCACACCGACTATCTGGGCAGATCAGCGAGGCGGGTGGGAGGGCTCCGTAAGATATTAGCAAGAACATTATCATTAGCGACTAATTCTTTCCGTGTCAGAAATCTGATGGAAAGAGGAAAAGAAGAAAGAAGGAGAGAGAGAGATGGTGTAAGACGGAAAATAAGGTAATTTCGTGTCTAGTGTCATTCTTCTTTCTTCTTTTCCGCACTAAGTAGATTTTTTTATTTTTCCTTTTGAGGTTATGTTAGAATGAAAGATAGGCTTAGCAAAGGATACATTGTTACAACCCAACTCCAAGGAGATGCACATTTTTTTTTTTTCTTTGCACACATGTTAACCACTTAAGCCCCGGACCATATTGCTGCTTAATAACCAGGCCACTTTTTGCGATTTGGCACTGCGTCGCTTTAACTGACAATTGCGCGGTCATGCGACGTGGCTCCCAAACAAAATTGACGTCCTTTTTTTTCCCCCACAAATAGAGATTTCTTTTGGTGGTATTTGATCACCTCTGCGTTTTTTATTATTTGCGCTATAAACAAAAACAGAGCGACAATTTTGAAAAAAATGCTATATTTTTTACTTTTTTGCTATAATAAATATCCCCCAAAAAATATATAAAAAAATAGGGCTGTGTAAATTAACTACTAATTCCTCGATTATATAAACAAATAGTGCAGCGCTAAAAATATCAGAGTTGCTGCCAAAAAGCAGCAAAAGAAGCATAAATGACTTGTTCCCAGAAATAATCTAGAAAGCCACTGTGTGCTAGTGAAATGAACAAATGTGTAGATACAGTCCATACGGAAATCAACTGAAATGGACAACCATGACAGTGAGATTGTCCTCCATAAAAATCACATGAGTGTAGCCCTTATGGACTGCACACAACTGAGGTAGGTGCAAAAAAAAAACAATACACAAAAGAAAAAGTCCAAACAACGTGTATCAAATTGAATGGGTGTCTTCTCATGGAGAATAAAGGTAACACTGTTGACTGATGGAGGGACCCCAATGTCGATAGTGGAATTCACAACACAAGATATAAATGGTGTAGTTGGGTACTCTTACCGCAAATGATGGACCCACCTGTCGTACGACAGTGGGTCAGTAAGGCTTGATGGTCTCAGTGACCAGGACCGATGAAGCAAGGTGCCGTGGATATCTCAGGCCGTCTCTGGCAGGATGGTCCAATGCACGGACCACAAGATGGAATTTCTCCAACATACGAGCTCAGAGAAGGTCCAAGGTAGATAGAAGGATAAAAAGAAGGAGAACACTACAAATGGTGCAGGTCAATAAAACCAAGTAGGGATTTATTGGATAAAATTTGGCTTACAGGAATTGGACAAAACTTTAAAAGTGATCACAAAAACGGGTGATAAAAAGCAATGTGGGGTGCAACATAGGCAGGTCCGACGCGTTTCGACTACAAAGTCTTCCACAGGGGCATAACTGGCAGTGAAGGGGTTAACCCCTAGGTGGCGCTGTAGGGGTTAAGTGTTCCCTGCATAGTGTTTCTAACTGTAGGGGGGATGGGCTGTGTGTGACACGACACTGATCTCCGCGCCGACTACACAGATCCGAGATCAGTGTCATTGTCACTAGTCAGAGCGGGGAGATGCTTGTTTACACAAGCATCTCTCCCGCTCTATCTCTCCGTGAGATGATCGCGGGGACCCGCGCTCCGACTTACGGGGATGGCGGCAGGGTCACGAGCGCGCTGCCGGTGGCGCGTGCGCGACCACCCGGACAGGCACTTAAAGGGGACGTACAAGTACGTTGATGTGCCTGTCCGTGCCATTCTGCCGACGTATATATATAGGAGGCGGTCGGCAAGTGGTTAAGCAATCTGTAGAAATTTTTGCTCTTTAACCACTTAACAACCACCTGCCGACAAATAACGTCGACAAGGTGGTTGCTTAACTCTGGGAGGACGTTATATAACGTCCTCCCAGAATCGCGCTCCCGCGCGCCCCCTGGGGCGCGCACACGGGAAACTCCGTGACCGCCGGGTCCAGAGGACCCGGCGGATCACGAATCGCGGTAAATCGCCGCTGATAGCGGCCGTTTACCACGTGATCGCTCCGTCAAATGACGGAGCAATCACTTGTAAACAGACCGGCGTCATTTGATGACGCCGGTTCCTCCCTCCCCTCTCTGTACCGATCGGTACAGTGTGAGAGGGGAGGGGGAGGGAGCGGATGGCAGCAGCAGCACTGTGGGCTGGATCTGTGACAATTGCAGTCACAGATCCATCCATCCATCCATCCCTGCTCAGCCATCCCTGTGCTATACCCTGCCAATACTCTGCAATACACCCTGCCAATACTCTGCAAAATACCCTGCCAATACTCTGCAATACCCTGGTGCAATACTCTGCAATACCCTGGTGCAATACTCTGCAATACCCTGGTGCAATACTCTGCAATACCCTGGTGCAATACTCTGCAATACCCTGTGAAATACTCTGCAATACCCTGGTGCAATACTCTGCAATACCCTGCAAAATACTCCGCAATACCCTGCGCAATACTCTGCAATACCCTGCGCAATACTCTGCAAAATACTCTGCAATACCCTGCACAATACTCTGCAATACCCTGCGAAATACTCTGCAATACCCTGCGAAATACTCTGCAATACCCTGGTGCAATACTCTGCAATACCCTGGTGCAATACTCTGCAATACCCTGGTGCAATACTCTGCAATACCCTGGTGCAATACTCTGCAATACCCTGCAAAATACTCTGCAATACCCTGCAAAATACTCTGCAATACCCTGCAAAATACTCTGCAAAATACTCTGCAATACCCTGCACAATACTCTGCAATACCCTGCACAATACTCTGCAATACCCTGCACAATACTCTGCAATACCCGCCACAATACTCTGCAATACCCACCACAATACTCTGCAATACCCTCCACAATACTCTGCAATACCCTCCACAATACTCTGCAATACCCTCCACAATACCCTGTGCAATACCCTCCACAATACCCTGTGCAATACCCGTGCAATACCCTGCCATACACCGCAATACCCTGCCATACACCTCAATACCCTGCCATAGTCCGCAATACTCCGCAATGCCCTGCAATACTCCGCAATGCCCGGCAATACTCCGCAATGCCCGGCAATACTCCGCAATGCCCAGCAATACTCCGCAATGCCCGGCAATACTCTGCAATAACCACTTCCCGCCCTCCGGCCGTCATATGACGTCCTTGACTTTGTGCGGGGATATCTGAATGATGGGAGCAGCTACAGGCATCATTCAGATATTAGCTTTTTCAGCCGGCGATTCCCTACACCAAAAGAACAATCATAGCGGCTGTTCCGCCGCTTGATCATTCTTACGGGAGGCGAGAGGGGATGCCCCCCCCCCCTCCCGCTGCCCTCCGGTGCTTCTACCGACTCACCGCTACGATCAAAGCCAGGATTGTTGTTTTTTTTTTTTGTATTTTTTTCAGGCTTCCCAGCCTAGAGGTGAGATGTGGGGTCTTATTGACACCCCCTCCCCCATATCTCACTGTAAAGAGGACCTGTCATGCCATACTCCTATTACAAGGGATGTTTACGTTCCTTGTAATAGGTATAAAAGTGATCAAAAAAATGTTTAGGGCGGAAAAACATGTCAAACTAAAATAAATAAAGTAAAATGAAGAATAAAATATATATATTTTTTAAAGCGCCCCTGTCCCCGTGAGCTCGCATACAGAAGCGAACGCATACGTAAGTCCCGCCCACATATGAAAACGGTTTTCAAACCACACATGTGAGGTATCTCTGCGAACGTTAGAGCGAGAGCAATCATTTTGGCCCTAGACCTCCTCTGTAACTCAAAACATGTAACCAGTAAAAATATTTAAAGCGTCGCCTATGGGGATTTTTTAAGTAGCGAAGTTTGGCGCCATTCCACGAGTGTGTGCAATTTTTAAGGGCGACATGTTAGGTATCTATTTACTCGGCGTAACTTCATATTTCACATTATGCAAAAACATTGGGCTAACTTTACTGTTTTTTTTTTTTTTTAAGCACAAAACTTTTTTTTTCCGTAAAAAACGCGTTAAAAAAATTGCCGCGCAAATATCGTGCGAGATAAAAAGTTGCAACAACCACCATTATATTCTCTAAGGTCTTTGCTAAAAAAACATATATAATGTTTTGGGGTTCTATGTAATTTTCTAGCAAATAAATGATGATTTTTACATGTAGGAGAGAAATGTCAGAATTGGCCTTGGTGCTCCAGAACGCCTGAAGGTGCTCCCTGCATGTTGGGCCTCTGTATGTGGCCACGCTGTGTAAAAGTCTCACACATGTGGTATCGCCATACTCAGGAGTAATAGCAGAATGTGTTTTGGGGTGTAATTTGTGGAATGCATATGCTGTGTGTGAGAAATAACCTGCTAATATGACAATTTTGTGAAAAAAAAAAAGAGAAAAAAAAAATCTTGATTTTGCAAAGAATTGTGGGAATAAATGACAACTTCAAAAAACTCACAATGCCTCTTTCTGAATACCTTGGAATGTCTTCTTTCCAAAAAGGGGTCATTTGGGGGGTATTTGTACTTTTCTGGCATGTTAGGGTCTCAAGAATTGAGATAGGCCGTCAGTACTTCAGGTGTGATCAATTTTCAGATATTGGCACCATAGCTTGTGGACTCTATAACTTTCACAAAGACCAAATAATATCCACCAATTTGTACTTATTTTTACCAAAGATATGTAGCAGTATAAATTTTGGCCAAAATTTATGAAGAAAAAATAGTAATTTGCAAAATTTTATAACAGAAACGAAAAAAAAATCATTTTTTTACAAAATTTTCAGTCTTTTTTCTCTTATAGCGCAAAAAATAAAAAACCCAACAGTGATTAAATACCACCAAAAGAAAGCTCTATTTGTGTGAAAAAAAGGACAAAAATTTCATATGGGTACAGTGTTGTATGACTGAGTAATTGTCATTCAAAATGTGAGAGCACCGAAAGCTGAAAATTGGTCTGGTTATTAAGGGGGTTTAAGTGCCCAGTGGTCAAGTGGTTAAGCAGTTTTCCTAGAAATGACTGTAAACCTCCAAAAATTATAGGTCAGGGTATGAAAAAATGCTCTAAGAGAGAGAGCTGGAATTTTCCCTTACATCCATATCATACCAATGTTGCTTCAAGGCTCTTCCCCCATCTAACCTAACAGCGCCACCCCCCCCCCCCCCCCCTGACATAATTTTGCTTCTTATACCGTCAAATAAACCTGTAAATACAGTGCAGGAAGTTATTTGCAGATTTAATGATCTATTATTTCCCCCTCATTGTATTTTGAATATTCTGCCTTTTGTGAGTTACTGCGTCCTGTCACTGTTGTGTTGCGTGCTAAAGTCGAATTTACAGCTGTGCTGGAAAGCATTTAGCATCTTGAAACGCGTAGCATTTCATTCTGGTTTGCTGCCTATGGAACTCAGTGATTTAAATGGAACAGAAGTGCGTGTTAAATTACCCTGTCGAGTGGAATTCACAACTAACACCGTCTATATTGTTCTGGATAGATGTGTCTACATATTTAAATGTGGCTGCTCTGTTTAAAACTGTATATTTTTTTTATATTTTCCCGCGTGTGGTGGGTAATTGCTATTCTTATTTATCTTCACATTTATTTTTCTATGTGCCGGCCACTAAAATATCCAAATATTCTGTCTACAATTTATTCTGGACATAAACTGGTCAACAAAAGGAGTTGAGGGAGATTAGGCAACCTGCTGACTCTATAGCAGTGTTTCTCACCTCAACCAGGGTGCCGTGGAACCCTAGGGTGGCATTTGGAATCCCCCAGCATACCTCGGAACCCTAGGGTGGCATTTGGGATCCCCCAGGGTGCCCCGGAACCCTAGGGTGGCATTTAAGATCCCCACAGTGTGCCTCGGAACCCTAGAGTGGCATTTGGGATCCCCCAGGGTGCCTCAGAACCCTAGGGTGGCATTTGGTATCCCCCCAGGGTGCCCCGGAACCCTAGGGTGGCATTTGGGATCCCCCCAGGGTGCCCCGGAACCCTAGGGTGGCATTTGGGATCCCCCAGAGTGCCTCGGAACCCTAGGGTGGCATTTGGAATCCCCCCAGCGTTCCTCAGAACCCTAGGGTGGCATTTGGGATCCCCCAGGGTGCCACAGAACCCTAGGGTGGCATTTGGGATATGCCCCCAGGTTGCCGCGGAACCCTAGAGTGGGATCTGGGATCCGCCCCCAGGGTGCCGCAAGCACAAATCTCAGTTTGCCGTGGATCAGAGATCAATGAGAGATCTCTGTGATCGGGGGGTGGGGGGGGGTTCTGATGTGATGGGGACGCCCTGTTGTGATGGTGGCCTCTCATGTATAAGTGGGACTCTGTTGTGAAGGGGGGGCCTGATGTGATGGGGAACCTCTGATTCTGAGATAGGGGACTCTGTAGTAATGGGGGCCACTAATGTATAGGGGGGCTTTAATGTGATGGAGGGGACTCTAACATGTAGGGGGATCTCTGACGTGATTGGGAGCTCTGACATGAAGGGGATACACTGATGTGATGGGAAGACTGTGATGCGATAGGGGGCTCTCATGTAGTGATGAGCCGAACACCCCCGGGTTCGGTTCGCACCAGAACCCGCGAACGGACCGAAAGTTTGCGCGAACATTAGAACCCTATTAAATACAATGGATGCGAACGTTCGGATTCTAAAGTGCTAATTATAACGACTATTATCCATGTTATTGTCCGAAACAGAGTTTGGGAACCCGGCTTCTGCACCAGGGGACATGTATCAATGCAAAAAGAAGTTTTAAAAACGGACGTTTTCCGGGAGCAGTCATTTTAATGATGCATAAAGTGAAAAAAAAAAGTCAAATATTCCTTTAAATATTGTACCTGGGGGGTGTCTAAAGTATGCCTGTGAAGTGCCACGTGTTTCCCGTGTTTAGAACTGTCCCTGCACAAAATAACATTTCTAAAGGGAAAAAAGTCATTTAAAACTGCTTGCGGCTTTAATGCAATGTCTGGTCCCGGTAATATGGATGAAAATCTTTAGGAAAAATGGCATAGCTACCCCATCAACCCCCCCCCCCCTACCCCAGCCCATTACCAGCCCCTTTGGGTCTTGTATGGATATTAAGGGGAACCCCGCACACAAAATAAAAAAGGACCTATATACTCTGAACAGCCGTATACAGGCGGTGCATACAAGACAGGGACTGTAGGTTTGTTCTTATGTAGAATCTGTTTGTAATTTTGAACAGCTGCATTGTTTAAGTGGAGCTCCATGGCAAATTCCTTTTTTTTTGTTTTTTGTAAAACATAGGGAACGGTTATCACCCCTGTCACATTTTTTTTGCTGTCTGTGCCCCTGTTCAGAACATTTCACCTCACTTTGCATCCCAATGACAACTGTTTTTGAAATGTGGTGTTTTTATTGAAACAAGGATTGGTGATAAAGCATCAGTAGAGAGGAGACACCTTTCTCCCATATTAATTCTTACAGGAGAGAATTTTCCTTCCAAGGGGTAGATTTCCTCTCACTTCCTGTTGTCTTCTTCCGTTTGCAAGTAGTAGTAGTTTGTAAGTTGGATGTTTGAAAGTAGGGACCTTCCGTATATACTCTGCAGAAATTGGCCCCTTAGGTGTTGGTGTTGGCACAACACTGAAAGCACTCACAGTTATTCTTGGTGGGTGCTGGAACGCCCTTCTGTCAAGTATAATATCAGGAATTGTAATAACATATAATTGTTGATCAGTGGTAGTAAAAATTGGCCCTTTGATGGTGGTGCTGGTGCCCCAACACTGTAAGGCCTGACAGTTACTCTTGGTGGGCGCAGCAATGGTCCCTGCTGTGAATTATTAGATCAATAATTATAATTGCATGCCCCTGTTGAACAGGGGCTGAAAAATTGGGCCTTTGGTGGTGGTGGTGGTGGTGATGGTGGTGCTGGTGCCACAACACTGTAAGGCCTGACAGTTACTCTTGGTGGGCGCAGCAATGCTCCCTGCTGTGAATTATTAGATCAATAATTATAATTGCATGCCCCTGTTGAACAGGGGCTGAAAAATTGGGCCTTAGGCACTGGTGGCACAACACTGCAACCCCTCACAGATACTGTACTTGGAGCACAGCAATGAGGCCTGTTGCAAAGTATTGCATCAAAAATTTTAATTACACGCCCCTGTTAAACAGGGGATGAAAAATTGGGCCTTAGCCACTGGTGGCGTCACCCATAAACCAAAATGATCTTCCAAGCTATCATCGTTAATCGTATCATTGAGGAGGAGGAGGAGGATAGCCAGTCAACATAACAGCACAGGCACTCAGCATCAGCATCAGTCTTGAAGGGATGTGACATTTTAAAATCAATTAGTCTGTTATATCAGCATCTGGTGTGTGGTAGCTGGTGGTGATCCAAGACTGGTTCATCTTGATGAAAGTCAGTCGATCAACCGAGTCGGTGGACAGGCGCACCCTGTGATCCGTGACAAATCCTCCAGCAGCACTGAATGTGCGTTCTGAAAGAACGCTGGATGCAGGACAGGCCAGTAGCTCAATTGCATACTGTGCAAGCTCTGGCCAGTGATCCATCCTCAAGACCCAGTAAGCCAGAGGATTTTCGGTAGGGAAGGTGTCCAAGTCTGACCTTGCCCCTAGGTATTCCTGCACCATGTATATCAGACGCTGGCGATGGTTGCTGGAACCGATCATACTTTGGGGCTGCGGACTAAAGAATTGTCTGAACGCATCGGTCAGACGGCCACCTTCCCCACCGCTCCTTCTTTGACTGCCCGAAGCCTCAGCAACTCGTTGTCCAGGACCAGGAGTTTGTAACCTCCCAGTCTCTGGGAACGCGTTGCACAGACCTTTCTGCAAGGCCTCCCGGAGTTGTCTCATCCTCTGCTCCCTCTGCGACGGTACGATAAGGTCCGCAACCTTACCCTTGTACCGTGGATCAAGGAGAGTGGCCAGCCAGTAATGGTCCCTCTCCTTGATCCGAAGAATACGAGGATCCTTCCGCAGACTTTGCAGGATCAGGGAGGCCATGCAGCGTAGGTTAGCTGAGGCATTCAGTCCGGAGTCCTCTGGGTCACTAAGGACGACATGATCCGCAGCCACCTCCTCCCAGCCACGTACAAGTCCACTGGTTTCTTGGGACTGTAAATCATCCCTAAAAGACTGCTGCTGATGATGCTGAGTGCCAGCCTCCACCTCCATGCTGATACAATCCTCCTCCTCCTCCTCCTCCTCCTCCTCCTCTTCCTGTGCGATGGGTGGGACAGAAGGAACACTGTCTGGGTAAAGGGGGCCTTGAGAGGCAAGGAAGTCCTCCTCTTCCTGCCTCTGTTCTGCCTCAAGTGCCCTGTCCATTATTCCACGCAGCGTGTGCTCCAACAGGTGGACAAGAGGTACAGTGTCACTGATGCATGCACTGTCACTGCTCACCATCCTCGTGGCCTCCTCAAATGGTGCCAGGACAGTGCATGCATCCCTGATCATGCCCCACTGGCGTGGTGAAAAAAACCCGAGCTCCCCTGACCCTGTCCTGGTGCCGTAGTCGCACAGGTACTCATTGATGGCCCTCTGCTGCGTGTGCAGCCGCTGCAGCATGGCCAACGTTGAGTTCCACCTGGTGGGCATGTCACATATAAGGCGGTTCTTGGGCAGGTTCAACTCCTTTTGAAGCTCAGCCAGGCGAGCACTGGCATTATAAGATCTGCGGAAATGCACACAGACTTTCCTGGCCTGCCTCAGGACATCCTGTAAGCCCGGGTACCTGCCCAAGAACCGCTGCACCACCAGGTTAAGGACGTGAGCCATACAGGGCACATGGGTCAGTTGTCCCTGTCGGAGGGCGGAGAGGAGGTTGGTGCCATTGTCGCAAACCACCATTCCTGGCTTAAGCTGGCGTGGCGTCAACCACCTCTCGGCCTGCCCCTGCAGAGCAGACAGGACCTCTGCCCCAGTGTGGCTCCTGTCCCCCAAACACACCAGCGCAAGCACGGCATGGCATCTTTTTGCCTGCGTACTTGCGTAGCCCCTTGAACGCCTACGGAGCACCGCTGGTTCCAAGGACAAACCACAGGAAGAGGCCATGGAGGAAGAAGAAGAGGAGGGGGTGGAGGAGAGAGGTGTGTCACAACCAGTAGTAGTATTTTGGAGGCGTGGCGGTGGAACAACCTCCAACACTACTGCACCTTGTCCTGCATCCTTCCCAGCTGCCAAAAGAGTGACCCAATGGGCCGTGAAAGAAAGGTAACGTCCCTGTCCATGCCTGCTGGACCATGAGTCAGCGGTAATATGCACCTTACCGCTGACCTCCCTGTCCAGCGAGGCCAAGACATTGCCTTCCACATGCCTGTAGAGAGCCGGAATAGCCTTCCGTGCGAAAAAGTGTCGTTTGGGAACCTGCCACTGAGGAACCGCACATTGCACAAACTCACGGAAGGGGGCCGAGTCTACCAACTGAAAAGGCAGCAGTTGAAGCGCTAGCAATTTAGCCAAGCTAGCATTCAACCGCTGGGCATGTGGATGGCTGGGAGTGAACTTCTTTCGACGGTCCAGCAGCTGGGGCAGGGAAATTTGCCTGCTAGAATCAGACGTTGGTGTACTGCTAGCAGAGTGCCCGCAAGTACTTGCCTGTGACACACCTAATTCTACACCTTCATTCCTTTCAGAGCAGGTTTCAGAGAGGAGTGAAGGTATAGTGGGGTTGGAGATCCCAGCTGATGCGGTGCAAGAAGAGGTCAGCTTTGTTCTTTGGTGTGGGTCTTTAAGGTAGGCTTGCCAACGAGCTGCATGGCAGGTCAACATATGTCTGATCAAGCATGTGGTGCCCAAGCGGCTGATGTTTTGGCCGCGCGATATACGCTTGAGACATATGTTGCAAACAGCAGCTGTGCGATCCGATGCACTCGCCTCAAAAAAGGCCCACACCAAAGAACTTTTTGCATGACGGGCAGAGGCAGCGCCCTGCACAGGCGGAGCTCTGTGGTGTGATTCCGTCAGTGTGCTGCCCATACTCTGGCCACTCAAGGGCATCCTGCCTCGTTGGAGATGTGCCTCCTCCTCATCCTCCTCCTCCTCCTCTCTCCTATTAGGCACCCACGTGGAGTCAGTGACCTCATCATCCCCTCCCTCCTCATCACTGGAGCCAATCTGGCAATATGCTGCAGCTGCTGGAGCATGACTACCAGATTGGTGTCCTTCTTGAGCATCCCCTCTCTCTGCTCTCACGCTGCTGCCTTCCTCTAGCTGGGTATCATCATCAGATCCTTCCAAACGCTGGGCATCCTCCTGGAGCATGTACCCAACACTGTGCTCAAACAGTTCGGGGGACTCCTCAGGAGGAGGGCATGGTGGGTCTAGGTAAGGATTGACTAATGAAGATAATGATACCAGAGAAGAGGACGCTTTGGCAGCTGCTTTGCCAGTACCCTGAGCCTGGGTGAGAGAGGATGAGGAGGATGAGGTGGGCTTGGTCATCCACTCTACCAAGTCTTCGGCATGATGTGGCTCAACATGTCCAGCTGCCGAAAACAAGGACAAGCGTGTCCCATGGCCATGTGCTGATGACAATGCACCGCGTACACGACCAGCACTGTTGCCCCCAGACACAGAGCCTGCTTGCCCTCTTTTTTTGCCTCCTGACTGTCTGCCTCTCCTTGGTTGCCTTCCCAGACATTTTAATGGATGGCCTGCAGGGAGATGGGAAAAACAGCAATAAGGGCTACCTTCAGGTGTATACTGTGCAGGAGGCTTAGCAACAATGACACTGACACTGTCCCCTGCCTATCCTTCTCTGTCCCTAAACACAAGGATTGAAAATATGGTTCAGCAAAATAGTTTTAGAACAGAATAGCACACTGACACTTTCCCTCACTGTACCTCTCTGTCCCTCAACTCAAGGATTGAAAATATGGAACAGCAAATTTGGTTTAGAACAGAACAGCACACTGTCAGTTTCACTCACTGTACCTCTCTGTCCCTCAACTCAAGGATTGAAAATATGGTTCAGCAAAATAATTTTAGAACAGAATAGCACACTGACACTTTCCCTCACTGTACCTCTCTGTCCCTCAACTCAAGGATTGAAAATATGGAACAGCAAATTTGGTTTAGAACAGAACAGCACACTGTCAGTTTCACTCACTGTACCTCTCTGTCCCTCAACTCAAGGATTGAAAATATGGTCCAGCAAAATAGTTTTAGAACAGGATAGCACACTGACACTTTCCCTCACTGTACCTCTCTGTCCCTCAACTCAAGGATTGAACATATGGAACAGCAAATTTGGTTTAGAACAGAACAGCACACTGTCAGTTTCACTCACTGTACCTCTCTGTCCCTCAACTCAAGGATTGAAAATATGGAACAGCAAATTTGGTTTAGAACAGAACAGCACACTGTCAGTTTCACTCACTGTACCTCTCTGTCCCTCAACTCAAGGATTGAAAATATGGTTCAGCAAAATAGTTTTAGAACAGAATAGCACACTGACACTTTCCCTCACTGTACCTCTCTGTCCCTCAACTCAAGGATTGAAAATATGGAACAGCAAATTTGGTTTAGAACAGAACAGCACACTGTCAGTTTCACTCACTGTACCTCTCTGTCCCTCAACTCAAGGATTGAAAATATGGAACAGCAAATTTGGTTTAGAACAGAACAGCACACTGTCAGTTTCCCTCACTGTACCTCTCTGTCCCTCAACTCAAGGATTGAAAATATGGTTCAGCAAAATAGTTTTAGAAAAGAATAGCACACTGTCAGTTTCACTCACTGTACCTCTCTGTCCCTCAACTCAAGGATTGAAAATATGGTTCAGCAAAATAGTTTTAGAACAGAATAGCACACTGACACTTTCCCTCACTGTACCTCTCTGTCCCTCAACTCAAGGATTGAAAATATGGAACAGCAAATTTGGTTTAGAACAGAACAGCACACTGTCAGTTTCACTCACTGTACCTCTCTGTCCCTCAACTCAAGGATTGAAAATATGGTTCAGCAAAATAGTTTTAGAACAGAATAGCACACTGACACTTTCCCTCACTGTCCTACTCTGTCCCTCCCTACAAACAAGATTTAGCACAGAATAGCACACTGATAATTTCTACGAGTGTCTTTCCCTGTCCCTAAACTCAAGGATTGAAAATATGGAACAGCAAAATTGGTTTAGAACAGAATAGCACACTGACACTTTCCCTCACTGTACCTCTCTGTCCCTACAAACAAGATTTAGCACAAAATAGCACACTGACACTTTCCCTCACTGTACCTCTCTGTCCCTAAACTCAAGGATTGAAAATATGGTTCAGCAAGATTGGTTTAGAACAGAATAGCACACTGACACTTTCCCTCACTGTACCTCTCTGTCCCTACAAACAAGGATTAGCACAGAATAGCACACTGTCACTGACACTCTCCCTACCTATCCTTATCTGTCCCTAAGCACAAGGAATCCAGGATTATGTAAAGGAAAAATAATGACACTGTCCCTGCCTATGCTTCTCTTTCCCTACTCCGGTCCGGAACACACTACACAAGGCCGCCGCGCTGGCGGCCTTTTATAGTGTGGGGCGTGTACTAAACCCCCTCAGCAATAATTGGCCACAGGCATCCTGCCTGTGGCCAATCATTGCTCTCCTCGCTGCCGGCGCTGTGATTGGCCAAGCATGCGGGGTCACAGTGCATGCTTGGCCAATCACAGCGCCTGGATGACACTGCGATGGCGTAGTGCATTGTGGGCCGTTCGCGTCACTCGAATTTGGCGCGAACGGCCCAAATAGTTCGATCTTCGTCGAACGATCGAACAGCCGATGTTCGAGTCGAACGTATGTTCGACTCGAACACAAAGCTCATCCCTACTCTCATGTATAAGGAGGACTCTGTTTTGAAGGAGAGGGCTCTGATTCTGTGATAGGGGGACTCTATGGTTGTGGGGGATGCATAGGGGAAACCTTGATTTCATGGGGGGACTCTGACATGTAGGCGGACCTCTGAAGTGATGGGGCTTCTGATATGATAAGGGTTACTCTGATGCGATGGGGAGACTCTGATGTTGGGGGGGGGCTTTGATTCTGTTATTGGGAAGGAACTCTATGATAATAGGGACCCTCTGATGTACAGGAAGGAGTTTTATATGATGGGGACTCTGACTTGATGGGGAATCCTGACATAAAGGAGGTATTCTTCATGTTCAGGAGGACTCTGAGGTGTTGGGGTTACTTGGTGGTTATGGGGCGCCTCTGATGTATAGGGAGGAGTTTTTTGTCACGGGGGACTCTGACATAATGGGGGCCACTGGCATGAAGGGGGTACCTTGGTGTGACGGGGAGGCTCTGATGTAATGTGACCCTCATGTATAGGGGGGACTCTGAGTGTGAAGGGGGGCTCTGATTTATAGGGGGACTTTAATGTGATGGAGGGGCTCTGAAATGTAGGGTAACCTCTGATGTGACGTGGGCCTCTGACATGAAGGGGGGAACTCTGATGCAATGGGGAGATTGTGGTGTGGTGGGGGCTCTCATACATAGAAAGACCCTGTTGTAAAGTGTGTCTATGGGAATGTTTGACCATTCTTCCAGAAGCACATTTGTGAGGTCAGGCACTGATGTTGGATGAGAAGGCCTGGCTTGCAGTCTCCACTCTAATTCTTCCCAAAGGTATTCTATCTGGTTGAGGTCAGGACTCTGTGCAAGCCAGTCAAGTTCCTCCACCCCAAACTCGCTCATCCATGTCTTTATCGAGCTTGCTTTGTGCACTGGTCCAAATAATTTGGTGGAGGGCGGATTATGGTGTGGGGTTGTTTTTCAGGGGTTGGGCTTGGCCCCTTAGTTCCAGTGAAGGGAAGCATACCAAGACATTTTGGACAATTTCATGCTCCCAACTTTGTGGGAACAGTTTGGGGACGGCCCCTTCCTGTTCCAACATGACTGCGCACCACTGCACAAAGCAAGGTCCATAAAGACATGGATGAGCGAGTTTGGGGTGGAGGAACTTGACTGGCCTGCGCAGAGTCCTGACCTCCACCCAATAGAACACCATTGCAATGAATTTGAGCCGAGACTGCAAGCCAGGCCTTCTCATCCACATCAGTGCCTGACCTCACAAATGCGTTTCCTTGTGGACGGCCTTCCCAGAAGAGTTGAAGCTGTTATAGCTGCAAAGGGTGGACCAACTCAATATTCAACCCTACGGACTAAGACTGAGATGTCATTAAAGTTCATGTGCGTGTAAAGGCAGGCGTCCCAATACTTTTAGTAATATAGTATATATTTTTAGCAATAGGGTGCTCAATAGTGGTCATAAAAAAAGGTGCATCTATGTATCAAACCTAACTAAAAAAACCTAGATGAAGGGAGGAAAAAAAAACAGAAACCAACTGCCAACACACTGGATGATTTTGGATTCTAACAAGCCCCCTTGTGATAGTTGTAGTCAGAGATAGGCCCTCTTTGTGGAGACATCGGGGGTCTATTAGATCCCTGATGTCTCCCCTGCCCTGCAAAGCAACAGACCGTGAAGTCAGGGCCACTGATAAGCCAGTACAACTGGCCCTGTTGTACCGGGCCCAGCCAGCAGGAGGCCCGGACAATCTGAATGAACGAGTGCAGAATAAATTTTAAAAAAAAGTCTTTCTCCAAGAAGCTGGCTTCTCACTGTAGCTTAGGAGTCTCTCACGTCCCGACTGCTGCTGCCGCCTCCCACCTGTGTGCTGTGTGTGAAAACCGCTGCATGGAGGCTCAGACAGAACGGTGTAGCATGAAATTCAGTATCCCGCGAAAGACGGTACCCCTTGCCACTACTGCGCATGCGCCGGTTTCAGACAAAAGAAACTGAGCGCAGAGCCGAGACAGCTTCATAGAAATAACCCCTTACATGACAGAGCGGGCCCACAGGATGGAGCGGGCCCACAGGATGGGGATACTGATCTTCATGCTACAACGGAGCGGGCACAGAGGACAGAGCGGGCCCACAGGATGGCACAGAGGACGGAGCGGGCCCACAGGATGGCACAGAGGACGGAGCAGGCCCACAGGATGGCACAGAGGACGGAGCAGGCACGGAGGGGCACAGAGGACAGAGCGGGCCCACAGGATGGCACAGAGGATGGAGCAGGCCCACAGGATGGCACAGAGGACGGAGCGGGCCCACAGGATGGCACAGAGGACGGAGCGGGCCCTCAGGATGGCACAGAGGATGGAGCGGGCCCACAGGATGGCACAGAGGACGGAGCAGGCACAGAGGACGGAGGGGGAAAGAGGACGGAGCGGGCCCACAGGATGGCACAGAGGACAGAGCAGGCACAGAGGATGGAGCGGACACAGAGGACCAGAGGACGGAGCTGGCCCACAGGATGGCACAGAGGACAGAGCAGGCACAGAGGATGGAGTGGGCACAGTGGACAGAGCGGGCCAACAGGAGGGCACAGAGTGTTTAGGCTAGATTCTCACCTATGGCATTTTTGGTGCTTTTTGCATTTTGCCGATTTGCACTACAGAACGTGTTCCATAGGAAACCATGTAAAATGGACTGCAGTGCAAATCTGCAAAATACAAAAAGCACTAAAACTGCATTGATGTGAATCCAACTAAAAAGGTTTTATTTTTTTTGTAATTAACAACATATTCTTACCTGCTGACCATCTCCTGTACTATGTCTGCAGTCTCTGACCATCTCCTGTATCATGTCTGCTGTCTCTGACCATCTCCTGTATCATAAGGTGACCAGATTTTTAAAATGAAATCTGGGGACATATTTATTTTTTTACTAGTAATGGCGGCAATCAGCGACTCTCTGCCCGTTGCCGTCGCAAGTCTTACTCTCCGGGCCCCGGCTACTACTGGGTGGGGAGCGGAGGAAGATCACTTTGCCAGGGAAGGCAAGGAGATAAACAGGCAGGCAGCTGCCCGGGACTTGAGCCAAGGCAGAAGAACATGTGAGCGGAGTGGAATGGGTACCCGAAACTGAAGAAATATTCCCTCCGCTCCGACCAGCACATGATCATCAGAAAGGGGCACAGATAATGAAAAAAAATACACCCCCCTAAGCTAGTAGGAGCGGGGGTGTGTAATTCAAAAATTGTATTTTTAATTCTGCACTGACTGTCTTTGAAATTGCCCCAGCCCCTGTTCAAATCCAATCCGGGGACAAAACTGGGGACAGACTTGGTCCGGGGACAGTGTCCTCAATCTGGGGGCTGTCCCCAGAAACCGGGGATGTCTGGTCACCCTACTGTATCACGTCTGCAGTCTCTGACCATCTCCTGTATCCAGGGCCGCCATCAGGAATTTTTGGGCCCCTTACACAGCTTCAGGCATGGGCCCCCTGGAGCAGAGGAGAACCTGGGTGGGGGGGTGCTGCCGCAAATTGAGAAGCAGGGGGTGCCACGAATTGAGAAGCAGGGGGGGTGCTGTCACTGTGAATTGTTGAGGTCAGGGGGGCTTTGGGTGCTGACGAACAAAAAAAAAACAAAAGAACAAAAAAAAAGGGGGTGTTGCCATCCAGGGCCCTGGGGACCTCCGGACCTCTGGGAACCTCTGGGCCCCTTACAAAAAATTAAAATTAAAAAATATATAATTTTTTTTTAAAAAAAAAACCCTGATGGCGGCCCTGCCTGTATCATGTCTGCAGTCTCTGACCACCTCCTGTATTATGTCTGCAGAGTCTCTGACCATCTCCTATACCATGTCTGCAGTCTCTGACCATCTCCTGTACTATGTCTGCAGTCTCTGACATCTCCTGTACTATGTCTGCAGTCTCTGACCATCTCCTGTAGTATGTCTACAGTCTCTGACCATCTGCTGTACTATGTATGCAGTCTCTGACCATCTCTTATAGTATGTCTGCAGTCTCTGACCATCTCCTGTACTATGTATGCAGTCTCTGACTATCTCCTATATTATATCTGCAGTCTCTGACCATCTCCTGTACTATGTATGCAGTCTCTGACCATCTCCTGTAGTATGTCTACCGTCTCTGACCATCCCTTGTAGTATGTCTGCAGTCTCTGACCATCTCCTGTACTATGTCTGCAGTCTCTCTGCAGGCATCGGATGCGTTATGGCATTGGCAGGAGGTCTGTTCTCATATGAAAACAGTATTTCTTTTGGATATTCACATTTATAACTGGCTGGAGAAAGATAAATAGCACTTGAAGACAAACCTGCACTTTTTCCAAGGTGGGTCTGGGGAGGGGCCAGGGGGCGGGGGCATGGGGGGGGCTGAAGGAGGGACCAGGGGCAGGACCAGGGGTGGGGATGAAGGGGGCCTCATCAGGTAGGCTGTATGGGTCCCCATGATTTCTATCAGCGGCCCTGCGTGAAGTTGTAGGCTTATTGCATGTAGCACTGCCCCCCTGGGGTTGCTGAGTACTGTATAGTCTTCCTTGGGCCTCCCTCTGATAATCCTGCAGCCAGACACTTGGGTATTTTCACACTATCACCCGCACACTCTTCCGCTCGTTATCCAATGATCAGTCTTAGGGTATTTGTTTTTTTTGGTATTTATTGGTAGAACTTGGATAGGAGAAGGTTTTAGTGGGATACTCCAACTTGAACTATGCACAGATGAGGACAGCTCTTACTTGACCCCATTAAATTGTTCCGGATAGCACTATAGCTGTGTGGGAAGATAAGTCTTTTTGCTCGCTCTGGCAGCAGACTCAATGCACCACTTTTCTTCAGGACACTCACCAGTATCACCAGGCTGACACCCGTCCACTGACTTCACTAGCCGGAAGGAATGGCCCTCACAGAACAGGCCCCTAGACACAGCTCTGTACTAGGGTGACCACGTGTCCCGGATTGCCCGGGACAGTCCCGCATTTTTCAGGTCTGTCCCGGGCACATTCATTCCAGGACAATACAGTGTCCCAGAATGAAACTGACACAGCCACCCCCTGGGCCAATCTGATGCCCCCAAAAAAGGCCGCCACATCACCGCTTTACTCACTGACAGTACTTGTCCTGGCCGGGAAAGCCTGGAGGAGCACAATCCCCGCCCCCTGCTTGTGATTGGAGAAATCATAAATCCCACCTCTTGTGTCCAATCACTGTGCTGTGATTCGTTACAGCACAAGCTGATTTTTGGGAAGGGTGGGTGTCCCTGAATGGTAGTTTGGAAATGTGGTCACCCTACTCTGTACTCACTGTAGCCAGAAACAGATCCTTCTAGAAGCGTCTCCCTCCTAGTCAGCTCTGCAGGACATCTGGGTTGCAGCTTCCACAGTTTCAGCCCCCAGGTCGACCACCTGATGCCGCATGGCAACCTGTACAAAGGAGGGGCAGCAGCCCTCTCCCTCTGGGACCTTGCTCTCCAGCCAAAGACCCAGAGCACATGTGCCCTAGGCATATATATACAGTCACCCAGCATGCCTTGTGGCACTTGCTTCTGCCAATGGCCAGGGCTATAACTACGCCTATTATGGTGGAGTGTCCTCCACCCCTCTCTGCAAATCCCTTCACTGGCTTCCACTCACCCAATGGATAAATTTCAAAGTACTAACAATAATTTACAAAGCCATCCATAACTCGGCCCCCAGATACATCACTAACCTAGTCCCAAAGTACCATCCGAGCCGCTCTCTTCGGTGCTCCCAAGACCTCCTGTTCTCTAGCTCCCTTGTCACCTCCTCCCATTCTCGCCTCCAGGATTTCTCCAGAGCTTCTCCCATTCTTTGGAACTCCCTACCCCAATCTGTCCGACTGTCCCCTAATCTATTCATCTTTAGACGATTCCTGAAAACCCTTCTCTTTAACCACTTGCTGACCAGCGCACGACAATATACGTCGGCACAATGGCTCAGCTGGGCATATGGGCGTACAGGTAGGTCCCCTTTAAGACGCGGCACTGTGGGCGTGCGCCCGCTGCGAGCTCCGTGAGTGTGACCGCGGGTCCCGCGGTCTCGATGTCCGCCGGGAGCCCCGCGATCGTCTCACAGAGAGGAAGAACGGGGGAAATGCTGATGTAAACAAGCATTTCCCCGATCTGCCTAGTGACAGGACACTGATCACAGCTTCCTGTGATCAGGAGCGGTGATCAGTATCATGTCACACACAGCCCATCCCCCCTACAGTTAGAACACATCCCTAGGACACACTTAACCCCTTCATCGACCCCTACCGGTTAACCCCTTCACTGCCAGTGTCATTTACACAGTAATTAATGCATTTTTATAGCACTGACTGCTGAATAAATGACAATGGTCCCAAAATGGCGTCAAAAGTGTCCGATGTGTCCGCCATAATGTCGCAGTCATGATTAAAATTGCTGATCGCCGCCATTACTAGTAAAAAAAAAATATTAATAAAAATGCCATAAATCTATCCCCTATTTTGTAGACGCTATAACTTTTGCGCAAACCAACCAATAAACGCTGATTGCAATTTTTTTTACCAAAAATATGTAGAAGAATACGTATTGGCCTAAACTGAGGAAAAAAATAGTTTTTTTATATATTTTTGGGGATATTTATTATAGCAAAAAGTAAAAAATATTGCTTTTTTTTCAAAATTGTCGCTCTATTTTTGTTTATAGCGCAAAAAATAAAAACCGCAGAGGTGATCAAATACCACCAAAAGAAAGCTCTATTTGTGGGGAAAAAAAGGACGTCAATTTTGTTTGGGAGCCACGTTGCACGACCGTGCAATTGTCAGTTAGAGCAGCGCAGTTCCCGAATCGCAAAAAGTGCTCTGGTCTTTGGCCAGCCAAATGGTCCGGGGCTGAAGTGGTTAAAGAAGCCTACCCTGTTTCTTACTGTAGTGGGGTCTCCGTTGAGGCCCCATGGACTACGTTACCCAGAACCCCGTTTGGCACCCAGGGTGCATTGGGCTGCTGCAGAGACTCATGGGTGGGGTATAAAAGGGGAGGGTGAGGCTAAGCCCGGCCTCTTTGGACACTGCGCGGCTGGCAAGAGGACTTCCTGTGCGGACCTGCTGCGAGTGCAAGGCCCGAGGCCTGGGCCTTGCGCACTTCCAGAGAGCCTTCCACCTCGCTGCAGAGCCTGTGCGGCATCTAACATCTACCTGCTTCGCGGACGTCAGTTGGACCAGAGATCCGGCGGTGGCAGATCCTGTGTGTGGAGACACAGCGGTGGGAGTTCCGGACTAGGATCGAGTCCGGAGGGGTGAAAGAGCATCTGCTCACAGCTATAACCGAGTACTTTGTTAGGCCTATTGACTGCCTTGGCCCGTCGTGTTATACTTGCTTTCCTGACAGGAGACTAGTTGCAGAACTGAGTTATATAGTCTCCGGGGAGTTGCTTCTATTGCCATAGACCACTGTTGGATTACAAATTATTGTTCCTGTATGTGCACCACCGATCATCTTGCATGCGAAGATTCCTCACTTAAAGACTGAACTTTAACTGAGTCAGGCTTGACTGGGGGTTTATAGCATTGCTGAGCGCCATATTGCTCACAGGGAAAATAGCTATATGTCAGTGTGTGATAGAACTATATGTGCACTATAGTTGACTAGTGTTATTATTACTGCAGGGCTCTGCATGTATGTGTTACATGGTACTGACCGTTACCCTTTCTATACAAGTAAACCTATTACAGTTAATCATTCTGGTATTGACGTCCATTACTATATTTCACAACTGTTTGGATTATTGTGGGATTGTTCAGGAACTGGTATAGAAGCCATACATATATATACCACCCCTAGACTAGCTGTGCCAGAGAAGGGTCGAGTAGATTGTCGGGGGTTGGCTGTGCTGTGTACAGGGCCCGAAACAACACTAGCGGCTCTCTTAGTTTGGGGGTATCGCTACATAACTAACACTGTTTTTACTTCCTCCATCAGCTCATCCCCCACAGCCAGGCCCGTCGCTACAGGACAGGCACAACAAGCAATTGCTTGGGGCCCCGAGCTGGCCTGGGACCCCCAACGTCCCCCAACTTCCCCTTCCCAGGCTGTAGCGTGGCCAAGCTCCTCTTCCTTCCTCCTGTCAGTCCGGCCGAGTACCGCACGGTACGGGAGATTCAGTTTCCTGTTCCCGGCCGGACTGACAGGAAGTGCTCACTTCCTTTCAGTCCGGCCAGGAACAGGAAACTGAATCTCCTGTACCGCGCGGGAAACACGGCCGGACTGTCAGGAGGAAGAGAAGCTCGGCCACGCTACAGCCTACAGGGAAGAAGGGGAGGTGAGAATAGAAAAACATAGGGGGGGGGGGTAAAAAGAACATGGGGGGGGGGGGCCCGGGGGAGTAAAAAAAAACATAGGGATGGGGGGGGGGGTAAAAAGAATGTGAGAATGACCACGGTGATAATGGATCACCAACTCATAATAAATGAATGTGACATATAAATATAAGCACAAGTGCATGATAACACAATAGAAAGTTGTAACAAGTGATGCTATATGGTGACAGTAAGAGTCTCTCAGTGATTGTGAATAGAAAGAAGAGAGCTCACTGGCACACTGGCACACTGGCACAGCCGGGTGGATGAAAAGTGATCACAAAATGGAAAAATTTGAATAAAAGCAATGTGGGAAGCATAAAGATGCTTTTATTCATATTTTCCCATTTTGTGTTCACTTTTATTGGCATATTTTACACTGATTTGTACGATATTTTTATAAATAAACCTCATTGGTTGATCTACACCATATGGAGCCCTCTTTTATATTTCATGCTATGCTGGGGCACTAGTGATTCATCTTGCCCCACCATCACCCCTTCCACCCACCCGGCTGTTGGTTTTCTGCTTGCTGTGGTTCTGCACTTTGCGTGCGTGCGGGGGGGGGGGGGGGGGCCTCCATGTCCATTTTGCTTGGGGCCCCCAAATTCATTCAAACGGCCCTGCCCACAGCTATTACCTTTTGTATCAACTGACCCTCCCTCTGCTTTGTACCAGAACAGGTAAAATGTGTTGTTTTTCAAAACACATAAAAAGATAGAAATATAGCCGGCAAAAAAGTATCTGTGAATCTCCCCTAAATCTCCTTTTAATATGAAACTGCAGCTGGCAGGCTGAATGTAGGTTTTCAGGCATCTGTCTACCTGGCACAACACGAAGGAGTGAGGAGGAGATATTGACATTTCAAAGCTTCCTGTTCAAATTATGGAAATGTGTGCCTGGAAAGAGTCCATGTTTCTTGGAGTTTCTACTATGCAATGCGTCATTCACCGCCTCTTCTGTTCACGTACACGCGTCCCGGTGCGATGTGTTGAAGAACCCGTGACGGTCTACATAGCTGGTGTGCTTCTTCTAACCGTTCGTTTAACTTTGGTTAAAAGTGACAATTGCAATCGACGTTTCATTGCGTAGCCCCCTCCTAGAGTAGTGGGAGCTGTTAGGTAAATTTAGTTAGCTCTTCTACTGTATAATCATTGGAGGAGGAGGGGTTGATTGTTTAACCACTTCATTTCCGGACGATTCACCCTTCCTTTCCTGACCAGGCCATTTTTTTGCGATACAGCACTTTAACTGATAATTGCGCAGTCGTGCGACGCTGTACCCAAATAAAATTGATGTCCTTTTTTTCCCACAAATAGAGCTTTCTTTTGGTGGTATTTGATCACCTCTGCGGTTTTTATTTTTTGCACTATAAACAGAAAACAACAGAAATTTAGAAAAAAAATAAAAAAAATTTACTTTCTGTTATAAAACATATCCAATAAAAAACATAAAAATTTTCCTTTTCCACCCTACAGGAAACACACGACCTGCCCGATTTCGGAACTATACTGTTACCTGCAAATAAAACATTTATTTCCCTTTCTCTCACCCCGTCCACCGCCTTACAGCACCTAACTTTCTTTTAAAGCAAAGATAAACAAGAAAAGGCACCACTTAGTTTAAAACTGTTACACTTTTAATAGCACATAGTATTAAAACACTCACTTCTTAACAAACTGTAGAAGGCACATAAGGGTCCAAGCAACGATAATGTTCCGCTTGCTGGCAGTCTCAGAAGAAAATAGACATCCGTGCGTGCTGAGCGAGAGACGGTTTAGAGTCGGTTTAGAGGATGTTTTCCGGGAACCGAGAGACGGTTTAGAGTCGGTTTAGAGGATGTTTTCCGGGCAATCGTTCGGTGAACCAGGAGGAGGGCTGGAACGCAAACCTGGAGTCTATCTGAGACGCGACGCGCAGCAGAGTGACGTCACGACCAGCACGCAACGCGTTTCGATGTTACCACAGAGAAACAATGAGAATCACTGCGCGAATCTTTATCAAGCAAGACTTGGCAAGGTACGAAATTTAAAGGAATATTTCACTTTTATTGTTTCACTTTAAGCATTATTTAAAATCACTGCTCCCGAAAAAAAAAATTTAAAACAGTTTTTAAAACTTTTTTTTGCATTGATACATGTCCCCTGGGGCAGGACCCGGGTCCCAGATCCCTTTTTAGGACAATAACTTGCATATAAGCCTTTATAATTAGCACTTTCGATTTCTCCCATAGACTTTTACAGGGTGTTCCGCGGCTTTTTTAATTTGCCGCGAACACCCCAAAATGTTCGCTATTCGGTGAACGGGTGAACAGCCAATGTTCGAGTCAAACTCATGTTCGACCCGAACATAAAGCTCATCCCTACTGTTGAACAAACGTGATTCTCCTTCACCAACTTACCTTACACGTCTCGCTGGGAACGAGACCTGGAGATCCCCTCAGAGAACATAACATGGCCAGAGGTTTGGGCTGCCACCAAATCCTTAGTTCAGAACATTGTAGCATTGGAAGCTAATTACAAAGTCCTTACCTACTGGTATCTGTTTCTCGCTAGGCTTGCCAAATATATACCCATTTATTCACCCAAATCCACCTCCACATTTGGTGGAATGCTTCTGGACAGAGGTGTATAAAATCATCTCAACTTTAATGGCAACCTTACTGCATCCGGATCCTCTTCCAGCCTCACTGAACATAAGACCTCATAGTTTAATGCCTCGTACACACAATCATTTTTTCCGACTGGAAAACCGTGGTTTTTTTTTTTCAGCAGGAAAACGGCTCCAAATTGTCTTGCATACACACGGGCACACAAATCTTGTCTATAATTCCGAACGTCAAGAACGCGGTGACGTACAACACATACGATGAGCCGAGATCAATGAAGTTCAATAGGCAGTTCGGCTCTTCTGCTTGATTCTGAGCATGCGTGTTTTTTTTTGCGTCGTAATTGCATACAGACGAGCGCAATTCCCAATAGGAATTTTTCCTGTCACGAAAATTAAGATCCTGTTCACAATCTTTTCTTGGCAGGAATTCTGACAGAAAAAGTGTGATGGAGCGGACACACGGTCGGAATTCCTGACAAAAAGCTCACATCAAACTTTTCTTGTCGGGAAAACTGATCGTGTGTACGAGGCATTACACGGGTCCAACACAAATTATTCCTACAGGTGACCACAGCCTCCAAGCAAACCATTGCAAAAGCCTGGAAGACTAGCTCTCTTAACACTGCCACTAAAGCTATGATCCATGCTAAATTGGAAACGGTTCTTTTGGACAAGATCCAATGCTACACCAAATTATTCTTGGATCCCTTGGCGTCTACTAATGTAGAGTACTAGGAGACCTCCGAGGCCTGAGCAATGAGTTTCTGAACCCCAGGCTGGTCACATTTTACCTTGTTTGCTAATCACAGTTTTGTGGGGGATGAGTTACACCCCTAATTCTATTCTGTCTGTATTTTTGGTTGTTGACCCTTCCCAGTGCACTTTCCGTATATACTTCAGTATAAGCCCACCCGAGTATAAGCCGAGGTACCTAATATTACCCCAATAAACTGGGAAAACGTATTGACTCGAGTATAAGCCTAGGGGGGGGTGTGCCAGTTGCCACCTCACTGTGCCAATTGCCCAACCTTACTGTGCCCATTGCCACCTCACTGTGCCCATTGCCACCTCACTGTGCTCATTGCCACCTCACTGTGCCACCTTACTGTGCCCATTGCCAGATTACTGTGCCCAACCTCACTGTGTCCATTGCAGCCTCCCTGTGCCCGAGTCAGTGTACCTGAAAATCTTCTAATACTGTGTCTATTGTTTAAATATCGCGGCTTTCTCCTGGTCCCTTCCATGATAGGCGTTTCCAGCAAACACTGTGTTGAGTGTTCCGCCTATCACGGAGATCCTCTCATTCTCGGACTCCGTTTCCCAGCAGGCACTGTGTTCAGTGTTCCGCCAATCACGGACGTCTTTTCATCCTCGGACAAGAGAACGTCCATGATAGGCGGAACACTGAACACAATGTCTGCTGGGAAACGGAGTCCGAGAATGAGAGGACCTCCGTGATTGGCGGAACACTCAACACAGTGTTTGCTGGAAATGCCTATGACGGAAGGGACCAGGAGAAAGCCGCGATATTTAAACAATGGACGCCGGCCGCAGTATGAGAAGATTTTCAGGTACTGACTCGAGTATAAGCCGAGGGGTGTACTTTCAGCCCTAAAAAAAGGGCTGAAAAACTCGGCTTATATGGTATATATCATTTACACATGTCTCGCAATGGTTTACTAACCTGTCTGTTGTAATTTTGACACATTTAAATAGACAGATTGGCGCCATTCTCGGGATTGGATGTACGCTGGCATGCGCCAATGCCCACGCACATGCGTGCAAACGAATGCACCGACGGGCCAGTACGCTTGTTACTGGCCTAAGTTTGTCTGTGTGCTGGCACACGTTCAGAAGCACGAGTGCATGAATATGAGCATTAGTATTAGCATTAGCTGTATGAGTATTGGTCCCCTGACATCTTCTTTAACCAAAAACTCCATCAAGCAACTAATTCACACTCTTGTTATCTCTCATCTCACCTACTACAACCCCCTCCTCGTTGGCCTACCTCTGCATAGGCTATCCCCCTTCCAATCTATAATGAATGCTGCTGGCAGCAAGATAATTTACACTAGCTCATAAAGTAGAACATCTATATATGGAGCATATAACTGAGGTCAACGGATTATGTGCTTTGCCTGACGCTCTGGTTTAACACCATTACTATCGCTATGTATATAATCCTTAACAATATACACCCACTGGCCACTTTATTAGGTACACCTGTTCAATTGCTTGGTAACTAGGGATGAGCTTCGAGTTCGAGTCAAACTCATGTTCGACTTGAACATTGCCTTTTCGCCCGTTCGCCGAACAGCGAACAATTTGGGGTGTTTGCGGCAAATTCGAAAAGCCACGGAACACCCTGTAAAAATCTATGGGAGAAATCTAAAGTGCTAATTTTAAAGGCGTATATGCAAGTTATTGTCATAAAAAGTGTTTGGGGACCCGGGTCCTTCCCCAGGGGTAATGTATCAATGCAAAAAAAGTTTTAAAAACGTCTGTTTTTTCGGGAGCAGTGATTTTAGTAATGCTTAAAGTGAAACAATAAAAGTGAAATATTCCTTTAAATTTCGTACCTAGGGAGTGTCTATAGTTTGCCTGTAAAGTCGCGCTTGTTTCCCGTGTTTACAACTGTCCCTGTACAAAGTGTCATTTCTGAAGGAAAAAAAGTCATTTAAAAACACTCACGGCTATAATGAATTGTCGGCTCCCGGCAATACAGAGAAAAGTCATTGATAAAAAATAAAAAAAAATGCGTGGGGGTCCCACAAATTCAATTACCAGGCCTTTCAGGTCTGGTATGGATTTTAAGGGGAACTCCAAGCCAAATTTAAAAAAAAATGGCGTTGAGTTCCCCCCAAAAATCCATACCAGACCCTTTATCTGAGCACGCAACCTGGCAGGCCGCATGCCCTCAACATGGGGAGGATGCTTTGGGGGTCTGTGACCCCTCAAAGCACCATGTCCCCATGTTGATGGGGACAAGGGCCTCATCCCCACAACCCTTGCCCGGTGGTTGTGGGGGGTCTGTGGGCGGGGGGCTTATCGGATTCTGGAAGACCCCTTTAACAAAGCGGACCCCCAGATCCCGCCCCCCCTATGTGAATTGGTAAGGGGTACATTGTACCCCTACCATTTCACAAAGAAAGTGTAAAAAATGACCGGTTCAGGCTGGCAGGGGTGGTGTAATGGTGTGGGGGGATATTTTCTTGGCACACTTTGGACCCCCCCATGGTTTAATCACCACGGCCTACCTGAGTATTGTTGCTGACCATGTCCATCCCTTTATGACTACAGTGTCCCCATCTTCTGATGGCTCCTTCCAGCAGTATAATGCACCATGTCACAAAGATCCAATCATCTCACCACTGGACAATGAGGTCACTGTCCTCCAATGGCCTCCACACTCACCATATCTCAATCCAATAGAGCACCTTTGGGAGGTGGGACGGGAGATTGGCCTCATGGATGTGCAGCCAACAAATCTGCAGCAACTGTGTGATGATGTTATCATGTCACTATGGAGCAAAATCTCTGAGGAACGTTTCCAGCCCCTTGTTGTATCTATGCCACGAAGAATGAAGGTCAAAGGGGGTCCAACCCGGGACTAGCAAGGTGTACCTAATAAAGTGGCCGGTGAGTGTAGTTTAGTGTTGTATTCATTTTATCTCTCCAGTAAATAAAAAAAATTCCAATCATTAATTCAGTATTTAATGTGGGGGATCTTTGTGGCCCTGAAATATTGGTTCTTTGGCAATTTAATGTTTCTGATCACATGCCGTATATCTGCGGTAGGGATGAGCTTCGAGTTCGAGTCGAACTCATGTTCGACTCGAACATTGCCTGTTCGCCCGTTCGCCGAACAGCGAACAAATTGGGGTGTTCGCGGCAAATTCGAAAAATCTATGGGAGAAATCTAAAGTGCTAATTATAAAGGCTTATATGCAAGTTATTGTCCTAAAAAGTGTTTGGGGACCCGGGTCCTGCCCCAGGGGACATGTATCAATGCAAAAAGAAGTTTTAAAAACGGCCGTTTTTTCGGGAGCAGTGATTTTAATAATGCTTAAAATGAAAAAATAAAAGTGAAATATTCCTTTAAATTTCGTACCTGGGGGGTGTGTATGATATGCATGTGAAGTGGCGCATGTTTCCCGTGCTTAGAACTGTCCCTGCAAAAAGTGTCATTTTTGAAAGAAAAAAAATGCATTTAAAACTGACTCGCGGCTATTAATGAATTGTCGGCTCCCGGCAATACATACAAAAGTCATTGATAAAAAAAAAAAAAAAAAGCATGGGGGTCCCCAGAATTCAATTACCAGGCCCTTCAGGTCTGGAATGGATATTAAGGGGAACCCCGCCGCAAATAAAAAAAAATTGACGTGGGGTTCCCCCAAATATCCATTCCAGGCCCTTCAGATCTGGCATGGATTTTAAGGGGAACTCCACCCCAAATTAAAAAAAAAATGGCGTGGAGTCCCCCTAAAAATCCATACCAGACCCCTT
Source organism: Rana muscosa (assembly GCA_029206835.1). Taxonomy (NCBI): domain Eukaryota; kingdom Metazoa; phylum Chordata; class Amphibia; order Anura; family Ranidae; genus Rana; species Rana muscosa. Next base: position 482,279,625 of record CM055127.1, read on the forward strand.
ATCCGAGCACGCAACCTGGCCGGCCGCAGGGGAAAAGGGGGGGACGAGATAGCGGCCCCCCTCCCTCCTGAACCGTACCAAGCCACATGCCCTCAACATGGGGAGGATGTCCCCATGTTGATGGGGACAAGGGCCTCATCCCCACAACCCTTGCCCGGTGGTTGTGGGGGTCTGCGGGCGGGGGGCTTATCGGAATCTGGAAGACCCCTTTAACAAAGAGGACCCCCAGATCCCGGCCCCCCCCTATGTGAATTGGTAAGGGGTACATTGTACCCCTACCATTTCACGAAGAAAGCGTAAAAAAATGTTTAAAAAAACACACAAACACCTTGAAAAAGTCCTTTATTTAAAAAAAAAAAAAAAAAAACATTCCAGCGGTGAAATCCAGTGTCCCGCGGCGATCCCGATGTCCAGCGCTGTCCGTCATTGGTTGTGCCTGAGCGGACCTGATGGGGAACTCCCTCTCAGTATTTTAAATGTATAGACCCGCCCCTTCTAAAGTTCCCCATCAGGTCCGCCGGGCGGACGAGATGCGGAACATGAGAAGGGGCGGGTCTATACATGTATTACCAAAGTGAGAGCAGTTCCCCATCAGGTCCGCTTCCTCGGTATGTCGGACCCGCCTACGTCATTGGCTTGAGCGGGGAACTTCCTTCACTATGTAAATTTAAATTTACATAGTGAAGGAAGTTCCCCGCTCAAGCCAATGACGTAGGCGGGTCTGACATACCGAGGGGGCGGACCTGATGGGGAACTTTAGAAGGGGCGGGTCTATACATTTAAAATACTGAGAGGGAGTTCCCCATCAGGTCCGCTCAGGCACAACCAATGAAGGACAGCGCTGGACATCGGGATCGCCGCGGGACACTGGATTTCACCGCTGGAATGTTTATTTATTTATTTTTTTAAATAAAGGACTTTTTCAAGGTGTTTGTGTGTTTTTTTAAACATTTTTTTACGCTTTCTTCGTGAAATGGTAGGGGTACAATGTACCCCTTACCAATTCACATAGGGGGGGGGGCGGGATCTGGGGGTCCCCTTTGTTAAAGGGGTCTTCCAGATTCCGATAAGCCCCCCGCCCGCAGACCCCCACAACCACCGGGCAAGGGTTGTGGGGATGAGGCCCTTGTCCCCATCAACATGGGGACATCCTCCCCATGTTGAGGGCATGTGGCTTGGTACGGTTCAGGAGGGAGGGGGGGCCGCTCTCTCGTCCCCCCCTTTTCCCCTGCGGCCGGCCAGGTTGCGTGCTCGGATAAGGGGTCTGGTATGGATTTTTAGGGGGACTCCACGCCATTTTTTTTTTAAACTTGGGGTGGAGTTCCCCTTAAAATCCATGCCAGATCTGAAGGGCCTGGTAATTGAATTCTGGGGAACCCCCACGCTTTTTTTTTTTTTTTTTCTCAATGACTTTTGTATGTATTGCCGGGAGCCGACAATTCATTAATAGCCGCGAGTCAGTTTTAAATGCATTTTTTTTCTTTCAAAAATGACATTTTTTGCAGGGACAGTTCTAAGCACGGGAAACATGCGCCACTTCACATGCATATCATACACACCCCCCAGGTACGAAATTTAAAGGAATATTTCACTTTTATTTTTTCATTTTAAGCATTATTAAAATCACTGCTCCCGAAAAAACGGCAGTTTTTAAAACTTCTTTTTGCATTGATACATGTCCCCTGGGGCAGGACCCGGGTCCCCAAACACTTTTTAGGACAATAACTTGCATATTAGCCTTTATAATTAACACTTTAGATTTCGAACGTTCGAGTCCATTGTATTTAATAGGGTTCTAAAGTTTACACGAACATTTTGTCTGTTCGCAGGTTCTGGTGCGAACCGAACAGGGGGGTGTTCGGCTCATCCCTGATCTGCGGTATAAAACTCATTTTTCTGCCTAAGCATAACTTTAAATCTGCTGTATTAGTATAGATTTCCTGCCTCTTGCTTGTTCCCCGAGGGAAAAGGCCTCATCTCAGCACCAAGCTGCCTTCCAGCAAGACCAGCAGTTTTTCAATAATAGGATATGCCATCAAATAGAAGAGCAACAGATGACTTCTAAAAGTTTCGTCAGGCTTTTCCTGGAAGCAAAACTGTCACTGCGGGAATTTATTTTTTTTATCCAACGTTTCTACAGACTTTGGGTGGCTCAGATCATCATATCATCCACACCTCCCAACATTTTGAGATGGGAATGAGGGACACCTACTAGCAAATGTATGTAGGCATAGGACACGCCCCCGCCACACCCCCTTAAAGGAGAATTAACCAAAAAAAAAAGGTTAATTAAATCCACAAGGGCTTTTTTTTTTTTACCACTACTATTCCTTTATATCGGCTTTTAAAATATACAAATGCAGCAATTTAGAAATCGGATGAAAGGTTTAGCTCTGGGAAACACTTTTTGAAAGTTAAAGTGCATTTTATATACTACTCTATAGATCAGACCAAAATGACAGGGAAAGAGGGACAGAGGGACTTTGTTCCAAATCAGGTACAGTCCCTCGAAATCCGGGACAGTTGGGAGCTATGTATCATCCATATAGTCATAAATCAGGACCCTCACATATATTAATAAAAACTGACTGATAGGTAAATTAAAATCAATGCTAGTATTATTAAATGGTCAGTTCACCGGCCACCACCCTCAACCATAACCTCATCCACCTCTGGCATGGGCAAGATGACAGTGTCTCTGTAAATTGTATTTATTTATTTATTTTTTTATTTTGAATAGGGTAAGGTAAGGATGGATAATAAAACCCGTCCGTTTTTTCTAATTTTTTTTTTATCTGTGTCCCATTGGGGAGAATTCCCTTCACTTTCTGTCTCATAACCAAAACAGGAAGTGAGAGGAAATCCCTCCAAAGTGAGGCTATCCCGATGTGTCACCGTTTACTAGTGTCCTCATTGGAAGATTTCACCTCTATTACTGTTCTGATGTCAACCCAACATTTGTCATTTTCTTTTACTTGCAAAAAGAAGGTCTAAAAAGGGAAAGCACCAACTAGGTTTTGATAGGTGCAGTAGATTTTTATTTGTGAAAGTGTCAGGCACAGGAGTAGGCAATGTGCTTCAGGAGGAGTTGTATGACCTGCAACCTGAACGAGCCTTCCTACACCTGTTATTACATTCTTTTTAACCATTTCATCCAAGTCCAGTTTGCTACCTAGTCTTTTATTCTGTAACTACAAGACCTGAGGAAGGGGGGACTGGTGAGCCCTGAAACGCATTGAAAACCTCTGTGACTCTCATTGGAAAATAAAAATAAATAAATTGGACCTATTTAAGACTTAGTTGGCACTTCTTGACTGTATTTTTGAACCCTGTCCTTATTTAACATGTATCCCTACATTACCCCTTCACCCCCCGCCCGCCGCGCCCCCATGCCCTTTCTTCCCCTAAACTCTTCTTCTTTTCCCCTGGAACATCTACAGTCTTCCCTTCCCTTTTCAGCCTTACTTTTTTTTCCCTCTCCTTTTCTATTTACGGTAATCTGTTGTCTTTCTCTTTTTCACTTTCTCTTTTTCTCTCCTTCTCTTTTTAATTTTCTTTTTTTTCGCATTCATTCTTTCTTTCTCTTTCTTTTTCTCTTCACTTTCTCTTTTCTGCCTCTATTTTTCTATTCTTCTCTTTTTCCCTTTTTTGTCATTATTTCTTCCTCTCTCTTTTTTCTCTTCTCTTTTTTCTTCCTCCTTTTTCACTTCCTCTTTCTCATTTTCTCTTTCTATTTTTTTCTTTTTCTCTATTTAATTTTCTCATTCTTTTTCTTTCTCTCTTTCTTTTTCTTTTCTCTTTCGCTTTTTTCTTTTCTCGTTTTCTCATTATTTCTTTCTCTTTTTTTCTTTTTCACTTTCTCCTTTTCGCTTTCTATTTTTCTCTCTTTTTCTCTTTTTCTTATTCTTTCTTTTTCTCCTCACTTTTTTTTTTTTTTGTCTCAATTTTTCTATTCTTCTATTTTTCTCTTTTTCCTTTTCCCTTTTTCTCGTTCTTTCTTTCACTTTCTTTTTCTCCTTCTCTTTTTCCTTTTTTTTTACAAATTTTTACTTTCTCTTTTTCTTTCTGTCTCTTTTTCATTTTGTCTTTTTATCATTCTTTCTTTTTTTATTTTCTCTTTTTCTCATCCTTTCTTTCTTTTTCTTTTTCTCTTCTTTTTCTCTTTCTTTTTTTTTCTATTCTTCTCCTTTTTCTCTCTTTTGCTTTTTCCTTTCCTCTTTTTCTAATTTTTTTTCCTTCTTTCCTTCTTTTTTTCCTTCTTTCTCCAATATCATTGGTTAACTGAAGCCTGTATTTAATCACATTTTTTAGAGCTAAACTTCTCAGGATCCCCTTACCACCCTTTTCACCTCTGTGCATTAGGTGAAAAACCTCCTGTCATACAGCAACCCCCCCCGAGCCCCCTTTTACTTACCTGAGCCCTGTAATTCCCGCAACGGGAATGAGCACACCAGCTTCCGGCTGGTGTCTCGTGTCCTGATTGGATAGATTAATAGAAGCGCAGCCAATGGCTCCCGCTGCTGTCATTCAAATCCAATGACACGGGTGCCAGGGGTGGGGCCAATTCCTGCTGTCTGTGTCAATAGACGCAGCAGCAAGACTCGGGAGCACGCCCGCACGGCTGTCCCGAAGGAGATCCCTTCTCCGACGGGGCACTCAAGAAAAGGAGGAGCCACCAGCTCCGCTGAGGGACCCCAGAAGAGGAGAATCGGGGCCACTCTGTACAAAAACAGCTGCACAGAGGAGAAAAGTATGATTAGTTTGTTATTTAAAAAATTAAATAAAAACAAGGGTTTAGTAACCCTTTAAGAGTTGGAAATGTATTATAGTATTGTCAGACTGGGTTTCCTCCAGGTTCCTTTAGGTCTCTGTGTTCTGCTGTGTCTACTGTGGGAACCCCAGGGCCCCACGCTAGGGACTTCAGTATGCCACACGGTTGCCCAACTCAAGTATGGAAATATTTAATGGTCCCTTGTCTATGCGGCCCACTACGTAACAAATCTAAGGTGCATTTTTCCAATGAATTGTTGTCTCCTAGACTCCAATATAATTTAACCACTTGCTTACTGGGCACTTAAACCCCCCTCCTGCCCAGACCAATTTTCAGCTTTCAGCACTTTGAATGACAATTGCCCGGTCATACAACACTGTACCCAAATTATTATTTTTTTATTTTTTTCACAGAAATAGAGCTTTATTTTGGTGGTATTTAATCACCACTGGGGTTTTAATTTTTGGCTAAACAAACAAAAAAGTTAGAATTTAAAAAAAAAAAAAAATCATGTTTCAGATTTTGTTACAAAATTTTGCAAACAGGTAATTTTTCTCCTTCATTGATATGTGCTGATGAGGCGGCACTGATGGGCACAGATAAGGCGGCACTGATAGGTGCAGATAAGGCGGCACTGATGAGGACAGATAAGGCAGTACTGATGGGGACAGATAAGGCAGTACTGATGGGCACAGATAAGGCGGCACTGATGGGCACAGATAAGATGGCACTGATGGGTGGCACTGATGGGCACTGAAGGGCACTGATAGGTGTTACTGATAGGGGGCACTGATAGGTGGCACTGAGGAGCGGCACTCATGGGTGGGACTGATGGGCACTGATAGGTGACACTGATGTGCAGCACTGTTGATGAGGCACTGATTTGGTGACATTGAAAGGTGGCACTGTGGGCACTGATGGGTGGCACTGTGGGCACTGATGGGTGGCACTGTGGGCACTGTTAGGTGGCACTGGTGGGCACTGGTAGGCGGCACTGTTGTGCATTGGTAGGTGGCACTGACAGGTGCCACACATGGGCACAAATGAGCTGGCGGCAGCTCTCCCTGATCGGGACCGATGTCCCTCTGTCAGCCTCATAGACTCGCTGATCACAGAGCGAGCCACGCGCGCCTTGCAGGGAGCGGGCAGGCCGCTCGAGCATGGGAGGACGTCCCGGCAAAGTAGGTCCGCGCTGTAGCCGTCATAGCGCTGATGTGAAGAGGTTAAATGGCTCCTCTTGGGTAAAAAGGTTGAGAAAAACTGATTTATGGTTAAACTCAGTTATGAATAGCAGCTAGCAAGTCAATTAAAGCATAATTTCATGAATTCACCTTGTTACATATCTTGCAAATATATAACTGAAAGGCAGACGTTAAAGAACGTGTACGCCATATGTCATTTCACATCTATATTATCCTTCAATATTCCTTGTAACCTTCCTGTAATGTTTCCTAGAGCAGTGTAGATTATTGTAATATCGCTGAAGGAAATTCTGCAGAAAAAAAAATTCTTCAGAATGTAATTGTTGAAAGATTAGCCCCATATGTCATGTTATTCTCATCATGAGAGGAGTGACAGATGTAAATTGGAGTGAGGCAATTTGTATACGAGAAGCCTCCATATCTTCATGAATTATAAATAGGCCAGCTGAACAGAAGAGACCCTTCCCAATGAATTCAATGTCACGTCGCTTTTTAGCCGTGATTAAATACACCATTTTTTTGTCAAGCTGTGAATGGGCCAAGGTCAGACTGTTTGACCTACAAAAGAGCTGACAAAGAAAATTCCACATAAATTTAATTTTACTGTGAAAAAAAAAAAATCAAACACGGCCCTAATTTAGTTTTTGACGGATCTGGCATTCCGCTACTTCTAGTGAAATAAAATGTGAGGATTAAATACGACACAAATGGCCGAATACAAAAAGCAAAGGATAGGACTATTAAAGCGGAGTTCCGCCGAAAAAAAAATAAATATTAAAAGTCATCAGCTACAAATACTGCAGCTGCTGACTTTTAATATTTGGACACTCACCTGTCCTGGGCGCCCGCGATAGCGGGTCCCGAAGCCGATTTGTCCCTCGGCTCGCGGGTGGAGGCGCCGCCATCTTCGGTAAGGGAATCAGGCAGTGAAGCCTTGCGGCTTCACTGCCTGGTTTCCTACTGCGCATGCGCAAGTTGCGCTGCGCGGTCCCACTGGTCCCTGCTGTCATCTGGGACCTGTGTGTCTCCCAGAAGACAGCAGGGAGGGGAAGGGAGTAGGCGCCGGACGTGGCGTAGGTCACCGCGATCACCGCGGTGATCTACTGTATGCCAGGAAGTGGGAGCAGAATACCTGTATTACACAGGTATCTGCTCCCTCCTCCCCCTGAAAGGTGCCAAATGTGACACCGGAGGGGGGGAGGATTGCAAAAAGCGAAACTTCCATTTTTGGGTGGAACTCCGCTTTACGGTGCCTGGGTACAATTACATCACCACTACAGAGTACAATAAAATCTACAAATTTTTATTACGGCTATTTTAAATAAAACAATTTGGGTCACAGGACCCTAAAAAAATAAATGATACAAGGAAGACTTTAACTCTTCCATTTCTATGTCCATACGTTACATCTTAGCATGTTTTTTTTATATAAATGAAGCTTCACAGCCGGCCTTTATCACCCCCTCAGCAATTCATTTGTTGTTGTCTTGTTTCGGTGATCCACTCTAGAGATTTGTATTTTGTAGCAGATGCAACGCGTTTCGTGGGATGAACCCACCGTAACAAATATAAGATAAACAAGGAAGACTTTCACTCTTTCATTTTTATGCCCATACGTTACATCTTAGCACATATTTTTTTTTTATATAGATGAAGCTTCACAGCCGGCCTTTATCACCTGTCAGCAGTTCATTTAGTAAGGTATATCCTGTTGTCTTGTTTTGGTGATCCCATGGGGAGAGTTGTATTTTGCCGGATATGTGACGTGTTTCAAGGAATGCTCCCACTTCTTCAGGTTTTGTATAACTTTGACATCTAACGCCTTTTAAAATTCTACACATCGAGTCAGGTAGAACGCCAATGCTAAATAAAAAGATCCTGAGGGTATAGTCACAGGGTCACAGTTGGAAGGACTTTGAAATGTAACATGTACAGTATGTGTTATAGTATAACTTATGGACATAGAAATTAAAGAGTCAAAGTCTTCCTAGTACAAAAAAATACACATTTGTATTATGACTATTGAGATATTATACAATGCTTATTATACAAACGCCATAGCTAACTAGGAAGATCTTGAGGGTATAGTCATAGGTTCACAGCTGGAAGGACCTTGAGATGTAACCATAGGCATGTGCAGGGTGTGTGCCAAGAATGTCTGGGCACACCCTAATTGCTAGGTGCGGTGACAATTCCCTATACTGCCTGGGCCCCCCCCTGTGTTGGCTGCCCCGCCCCGCAGTGCTGCTGGCTTTCCTTCTCTCCCCTGGCTGCTGCGGGGGGATGTTTCAGGATGGAGAGCGGAGGAAGGGGCTGGTAAATTTACCAGCCCTTCCTTTTCTTAATGAACACAGTAAACACACTCACTCACTGTGTTCGATCATAACTGAAGCATTGTAAACTGTGTTTTCTGTGCTTCAGTTTGTGGATAAACAGGAAGCCGCTCAGCACAGAGAATTTCCCATTCATTCACTGTCCAGTGCAGCTGAGGCTGCAGAGAAAGGCATGTATGTTTGAGCTTTGGGGTGCACACCCTAATGCAATAGGCTGCGCACACCTATGGATGTAACATTTATGTGCTATAGTGTCGGGACCTGTGGATCACCTGCTGGTAGCACTGTGGTTCCCTAAGCGGAGGGTTTTACTTCCAATGTCTACCACCGGGTGTCTTCAAGCAGCCAACAGATTTCAGTAATCAGTTTCAACCTGGTGCTGGCTGCTGGGAGGGTATTTAGTTCCTCCTCTACTAGTGCCTCTCACTTCAGTGTTTTGCTTTGCTGCCAGAGACTGTATACCACTTATCCTGAGCCCAGATCCTAATTTTTGGCTGCTGGGAGGGTATTTAGTTCCTCCTCTACTAGTGCCTCTCACTTCAGTGTTTTGCTTTGCTGCTAGAGACTGTATACCACTTATCCTGAGCCCAGATCCTAATTTTGCTCCTGCCCTGCATCCTGTACCCTGCTGCCTCTTTTTCTGCTCCCTGTGTACCTGATCCCAGTCCTGGTTCCTCTTCCCATCTGTTCCCTGCATCTGCAGTTTACCCTATGTATCCGTGTTTCCCATTTTTGTACTTAAAGTGGAAGTCCATGCAAAATCTAAAATCCCTGCATCTATTGACACCAGGGATCTAACACTAACCCTAACATCTAACACTAACCTCTCTATCCCTGTAAAGAAAAAAAACGAGTATACATACCTTTTTGGAAGCCGATCTGACCCGATTTGACCGCATCCCACGCTGAGCTTTCAGCCGCGGCTTCTCTGTGTGGCGGGTGCAGAGGAGACGGAGGACAATGGAAGCCCCATAGTAACTCTATGGGTGACGTCACTTCCCATTCATTTCACATTCATTTCACAGCCGTTGTCATCCGTGTCTTCTGCAGAGATTGGGTCGGAGCAGGTCAGATCGGCTTCCAAAAAAGCTATGTATACTCATCTTTTCTTTACAGGGATAGAGAGGTTAGTGTTAGATCCCTGGTGTCTATAGATGCAGGGATTTTAGATTTTGCATGTACTTCCACTTTAATGTATATAGTTAGTTAGGTTAGTGTCGCTACACAAATTTGGTCATCCCTGCTGCTGATTCCTGAGATATAGTGTAAGCTATGTGTATATAAATGAAAGAGTGAAAGTTTTCCCAGTACAATAAAATCTATTCTTGACTGTTTTAAAAAAAAAAAAATAGTTTGGGTCGGGAACCTTCACAGCCTGCCGTTATCATCCCTCTTAGCGTTCCACCTGACTTGGTGTATAGAATTGTAGGACGTATTTTATATGTCAAAGTTTTACTGAACCTGAGGAAGTGGGTACATCCCACAAAACGCGTTGTATTTACCACAAAAAATACAACCCTCCCCAGTGGATCATTGAAACAAGACAACAGGTTATACCTTACTAATTGAGCTGCTGAGGGGTGATAAAAGCAGGCTGTGAGGCCTCAGTTATATAAAAAATATGTGCTAAGATGTACCTTATGGACATAGAAATGAAAGAATGAAAGTCTTTTTTGTATTGTGTATTTTTTAGGGTCCTGCGACCAAAATCGTTTTGTAAACTTTTTTGACTCTTGACTTTTTGATTTTTATATTACTACTTTTATACTACTCTTTGATAGTAATGTAATTCTGTCCAAGCACGTTAATAGTCCCATCCCTTCCTTTTTGTATTTGTTTGTAGTAATTTTGGGGGTGCTGGTGCCATATTGAACAACTTCTGCGGTCTCTATAATAAGACAAACTGTATTAGAACCCTTTCACACTGGGACGGAGGGGGCGGTAGCGGTAAAGCGTAGCTATGCAGGCAGGAGCAGGGCGCTTTCTAACCCCCTGGTAGGGGTTAAAAAGGGGTTAAAAACGCCCGTGTAGCGCCGTTGCTGAAGCGCTTTGCAGGCGCCTCAGCAGCACTGCCCATTCATTTCAATGGGCAGGGGCGGTGGAGGAGTGGTGTATACACTGCTCCTAAACCGCTCCAAAGATGCTGCTTGCAGGACTTTTTCTAACGTCCTGCAAGCGCACTGCTCCAGTGTGAATGCACTCGGGCTTTCACACTGGGGCTGCAGGGGAGGCATTTTTTAGGTGCTTTACAGGCGCTATTAATAGCCCTTTAGCGCCTTAAAAACGCCTCAGTGTAAAAGGGGTCCTAATATTTTTTTTTCTTAAAGCTAAACTCCAGGAAGATATAAGACACAATTTAACACTTTAGACCTAGACCTCTGGTACCCAACCTGTGCCTGGGGGTCTAGACCAGGGGTCTCAAACTCAATTTCATCATGGGACGCATCAGCATTATGGCTGTCCACAAAGGGCCACTCGTATCTGTAGGATTGGATGTCTAGAGCACCCCACACCCCCTTACACATCCCCCACCCTCTCTTACATCTTGTGCTGCTGCCGGGAAGAAGTTGGGGTGGAGCTGTGAAGCAAAAAGTGCAGGGTCTGGAGGAGGACCAGAGGAGGGTTGGAGCCAGCTTAATGGCGAGACCAGGAGAGGTGGAGACCAGGGGGTGCTGCGGCTAGATCTGTAGGAAGCACAGGATCAGTAGAAGGAGTTCTAGCCTCCTCTCTGTTGCCAACTGCTGAAATGGGGTTGGGGGGGGGGGCAGACATGAGCCTCTCTGCAGCTGCAGAGAAAATGGCAGGATCTGGAAGAGGAGATCTATCTAAAGAGGTTGTCACAGCTGCAAGAGTTGCGAGGGCCAAATGAAATGGCCTGGAGGGCCGGATTCGGCCCACAGGCCTTGTGTTTGACACCTGTGGTCTAGATCAATATGGGGCTCTTGGGCACTTGTCTGCAGACAGTGGTCTGTATGTACTTTACCTAGGTGCTTCCCCAGACCGGTGAAGGAAAAGCAGTCTTTAGACTGGAATCTGGTAATTAAATAGTCAAAAGTGGCACAGGTAATTTTTAGGGAGGCTGTAGGGAGCAGATAATGTCCAATAGGACGAAACATGTTGGGTGACGCTCGTGCAGTCATTTCTTTTTACCTAAACCAATGAAGGATCTTTTCGCTTGATTTTATTGGAATTTTTGTAAATGTATACCCCCACTTTTTTTATATAGTAAATACCTGTCATTCAGAGTTACACTATATGCGTTTTTTTTTTGCTTTTCTATATACCATCATGGATCATCTTAACATATGATGTGGTCCTTCCGCACATCCTGGAGTGTGTTTTCTGAAGTTGGAACCTCTCCTTCAACATTGGATGGGGCTTATTCTCCAAACATCGGCCTTGCTGTGTCGGATTCCGTTGAGGTGATTCCACACTACTGCCTGTTTGACTCTTATGCTGTAGTGTATAGTATATGAGTCCACCATCCCTGGTAAGCGTACCAACCTTATCATTTGTTGATTGCATCGTAATATCAAGTTCCATCCTTTTGAACAGTACAGGAGTCTCCTCTACGTTTAGAGGATCAACTGTTTAAAAAGGACTACCACATGATATTTACTCACAAACTTTGAATAATTCTCACCATTCTTCATTCACTCATATTTTATGATTTTTTTCAGTATTTTTATTCACCTATACACAATTTTGTGAGATCATTTATCCACCATTATATACACCTTGGGTCATCCAGGTGTTTATACATCTGTTTTTATTTAATTTTTAATTTATTTATTTTTGTTTTTACCATTTTGAGCGCTACACTAATTATTGTTTATATATTTTTGCACTATGTGTCTAGTGGAGTGTTGGTGGCTTGCTAGTCTCTAAGCACAGTTTTTTTTTATTTTTATAGGCTGTACGGAGCACCTATGTGAAATGTTGATTTCAAAAGGGCTGTAATAGCAGTGATCTCCAGCAGTCTCATGACTGTCTCCTGACACATGTCTCCAGCCAGTCTTTGATCATCTCCTCCTGTAGTAAATCTGCACTCTCTGACCATCCCCTGTAGTATGTCTGCAGTCTCTGACCATCTCCTGTATCATGTCTGCACTCTCTGACTATCTCCTGTATCATGTCTGCACTCTCTGACCATCTCCTGTAGTATGTTTACAGTCTTTGACATCTCTTGCAGTATGTCTACAGTCTTTGACCATCTCCTGGTCTGCAGTCTTTGGCCATCTCATGTAGTATGTGTGCAGTCTCTAACCATCTCCTGTAGTATATCTGAAGTCTCTGGCCATCTCCTGTAGTATATCTGCAGTCTCTGACCATCTCTTGTAGCATGTCTGCAGTCTCTGACCATCTCCTGTAGCATGTCTGCAGTCTCTGACCATCTCCTGTAGTATGTCTGCAGTCTCTGGCCATCTGCTGTAGTATGCCTGCAGTCTCTGACCATCTCCTGTATCATGTCTGCAGTCTCTGACCATCTCCTGTACTATGTCTGCAGTCTCTGACCATTTTCTGTACTATGTCTGCAGTCTCTGACCATCTGCTGTAGTATGTCTGCAGTCTCTGACCATCTCCTGTATCATGTCTTCAGTCTCTGACCATCTCTTGTAGTATGTCTGCAGTCTCTGACTATCTCCTTTATCATGTCTGCAGTCTCTGACCATCTCTTGTAGCATGTTTGCAGTCTCTGACCATCTCTTGTATCAAGTCTGCAGTCTCTGACCATCTCCTGTATCATGTCTGCAGTCTCTGACCATCTCCTGTATCATGTCTGCAGTCTCTGACCATCTTCTGTATCATGTCTGCAGTCTCTGACCATCTCCTGTATCATGTCTGCAGTCTCTGACCATCTCCTGTATCATGTCTGCAGTCTCTGACCATCTCCTGTATCATGTCTGCAGTCTCTGACCATCTGCTGTAGAACGTCTGCAGTCTGACAACTTTCTGTAACAGTACATTCACTGAATATAATGTGCTGCCCTTTGATCTCAGGGCCAAATTGAGGTCCTGTATTTAAAGAAAGTTGACCACTACTGTTTAAGACTCTAATTGGGGATATGTGGATTGCTTAGAAGATACTGACTTTTATCACTGGGTCAATACTGCGCAGACCCGCCGTTATTTCCTCTTTCAGACACATTGGTCACTGAAACAGGAAGAGAAATCACACAAACTGAGACACAGCAATAGAAAGCAGAAAGGGGTCTCACCCCCACCATCACCATCTAAAACTAAATAAAAATTGCAGACCACAATATATCAACAATATTAAAAGAATCATCTCGGACACCAAGTTCTTACATACTGAATCATACAAAAAGGTTTCTTTATTAAATATACATTATTTACAAGTCAATAAGTTTGTACAACAATAAAAGTAGAAAATAAAGATACATCGCTTTGTGCCAAGACATATGTTACAGATTCCCTTCTTCTACTGAAAGCGGTTTACCTTGAAATCCTTAATTTCAGAACATTCGGTCCTAGATAATAATACTCGTACTAAGCGGGTGTAGCATTATTAAGATTTCATACAAGGGAATTCTTATTTTTATTATTAATTTTCCAAAAGTTTTGTAAGTATGGTTGTCATGTATGTAGCAAAGTACCACCTGAAGAAGAGGCTTTATATTCACCAGTCCAGCCTCCACTTCTTCCAATATGTTCCAGAGCTACGGCAACCTAAAGAATCTTCAACAGCCCTGGGTGTGTTGGGGGCTTGGTCCTCCCGTTCTTTGGTTCTTCCCACCATCCCCTACAATCCTAAAGGACACAGTAGTGATAGAGGAGTCAACACAAGGAACCACGGCATTCAGCTGGGGGTGGCAGCACCCAACACACCTGAAACCATTAAATGAGAAAGTCCTTTAAATGACCATAGCTCTTGAACGGAGCAATGTTCGGAATGAGTAGTAGAACATGTGAGTATAAAGACATTTATTGGTGGGTTGGGTACTTAGTCCCCCCATTGTTTATTTTAGTTCTTCCCACCATCCCCTAATACACTACAGAACACAATAATGATAAAGGAGTCAACAGAAGGAACCATAATATGCATCTGGGGGTGGCAGCACCCAGCACTCCTGGAACCATTGAATGTGAAGGTCCTTTAGATGGCCATAGCTCTTGAACCAAGCAGTGTTCAGAATGGGTGATAGGACAGGTGAGTATAAAGACATTTATTGGTGGGTTGGCTACTTGGTCCCCCCCACCCCACATTGTGTATTTAGTTTTTTCCCACCATCCACTACAATCCTATAGGACACAGTAATGATAGAGGAGTCAACAGAAGGAACCACTGCTTGCAGCTGGGGGCGACAGTACCCAACACACCTGAAACCATTGAATGAGAAAGTCCTTTAAATGACCATAGCTCTTGAACGGAGCAATGTTCAGAATGAGTAGTAGGACATGTGAGTATAAAGACATTTATTGGTGGGTTGGGTACTTAGTCCCCCCATTGTTTATTTTGGTTCTTCCCACCATCCCCTAATACACTACAGAACACAATAATGATAAAGGAGTCAACAGAAGGAACCATAATATGCATCTGGGGGTGGCAGCACCCAGCACTCCTGGAACCATTGAATGTGAAGGTCCTTTAGATGGCCATAGCTCTTGAACCAAGCAGTGTTCAGAATGGGTGATAGGACAGGTGAGTATAAAGACATTTATTGGTGGGTTGGGTACTTGGTCCCCCCATTGTGTATTTTGGTTCTTCCCACCATCCACTACAATCCTAAAGGACACAGTAGTGATAGAGGAGTCAACAGAAGGAACCACTGCTTGCAGCTGGGGGCGACAGCACCCAACACACCTGAAACCATTGAATGAGAAAGTCCTTTAAATGACCACAGCTTTTGAACGGAGCAATGTTCGGAATGAGTAGTAGGACATGTGAGTATAAAGACATTTATTGGTGGGTTGGGTACTTAGTCCCCCCATTGTTTATTTTGGTTCTTCCCACCATCCCCTAATACACTACAGAACACAATAATGATAAAGGAGTCAACAGAAGGAACCATAATATGCATCTGGGGGTGGCAGCACCCAGCACTCCTGGAACCATTGAATGTGAAGGTCCTTTACATGGCCATAGCTCTTAAACCAAGCAGTGTTCAGAATGGGTGATAGAACAGGTGAGTATAAAGACATATCTTGGTTTGTTGGATGTCCGGTCCCCACATTGTGTGATTTGGTTCTTCCTCCTATCTCCTACAACCCTGTAGGATACAGTAATAATACAGGAGTCAACACAAGGAATCACAGTATGTGGCGGGGGTTAGACATATGCATTCGTTTTCGTCCGAATGCATTTTCGTCCGAATTTCAGCTATTTTCGTTATCGTTTTAACAAACGAAAACGAAAGCACAGTATCCGAAAACCGAAAGATCCGACATAAACAAATGCTTTATTTTCGTTTTCGTTGCTACAACAGTTCGATATAGATAGGAGATTCGACGTGACGCTGACAATAACAATCTGTGTCTATCGAATCTGTGGTCGAATGTGCCTAACCTTAACTCTATTAGTCCAAGATTATTCTACATAGGAGAGAAAAGATTCGACATTATAGAGAGAAAAGATTCGACATAGGAGAGGAAAGATTCGACATAGGAGAGGAAAGATTCGACATAGGAGAGGAAAGATTCGACATAGGAGAGGAAAGATTCGACATAGGAGAGAAAAGATTCGACATTATAGAGAGAAAAGATTCGACATAGGAGAGGAAAGATTCGACATAGGAGAGGAAAGATTCGACATAGGAGAGGAAAGATTCGACATAGGAGAGGAAAGATTCGACATAGGAGAGAAAAGATTCGACATAGGAGAGGAAAGATTCGACATAGGAGAGGAAAGATTCGACATAGGAGAGGAAAGATTCGACATAGGAGAGAAAAGATTCGACATAGGAGAGAAAAGATTTGACATTATAGAGAGAAAAGATTCGACATTATAGAGAAAAGATTTGACATTATAGAGAGAAAAGATTTGACATTATAGAGAGAAAAGATTTGACATTATAGAGAGAAAAGATTTGACATTATAGAGAGAAAAGATTCGACATAGGAGAGAAAAGATTCGACATTATAGAGAGAAAAGATTCGACATAGAGAGAAAAGATCACTGCTTGTGGGCGGAACATTCGACCGGAAATGTATGATTGCAGAGTCGTACAGTTTCGCTGCTCCGTCGAATCTTCTTTGAACATTCGACAGACACCATAAGCCTTCAATGACAGATTCGACCTTAATTAATTCAGATTTTCGGACTAATGCAATTTTTAACGAAAAACGAAATAAATAAAAACGAATTTCGGGAGTAACTAAATAAATTTATTTTTTGGACGAAAACGAAATTCCGAAACGAAATATTTCAGTGTGCACATGTCTAGCGGGGGTGGGAGCATCCAACGCTCCTGGAAATGTCGAAGGAGAAAGTCCTTTAGGAGGCCATAGCTTTGGATCCGAGCAATGATCACAGGAACAGGTGGTGGGATACATGAGTATAGAGACTCTTTCATTGTAGGTGGTGCTTTGCTACTCTTAACTTAAATACATTAACAATATTATTTAAATTATAGATTTAAAAATGGAAACCCGGGGTCTGCTGTACTTATTCAATACCTATGCATTGGATGAGCCTTGTTGCGTTACTTCAGTGCTATATGTATATCCAAAACTCTACACAAATGTATCTAGCACCACAACCTTGCCACCACATTGCTAATGGTGAGACACCATCAATAAAAGTTACAAAAAGTGGAAACAAACACGATGCACCTTGTATATTGCATACTTGCTTCCACTTTTTGTAACTTTATCATTATGACCTCCTACACAATTTGTGAGGTCTACCTTGTGAGTGCTGGCTTTCTCTTCATAAATGGTCTATAGAACTGACATTAAAGAGTGCAGGAGTGTCACTGAGTGTGTAAGGGCCATTGCCAGAGCAATGTTAACACGGTGGAAAAACACAGAAATTAGTCTTAACTTACTTATTCTCTATATATTTTTTGTAGTATATTTGTAGTCAAACAATGGATGTTGCATGGACTGTCTGACACGTAGGTGTGCCTTCTATCTGCTAATAGTAGTATAAAGATATTATTATGAACAAGATAACCAACAAGAATGTAAAAATATAAACTGCTGTAAGATAAAATTGAAATAGGCTTCTATAACGGCAAAAGTACATGCCGGCTTCTCATTACCTATTGTAGGGAATAAACCGGATAGAATTGTGTAAGAAAGGTGAGTTTTCTAATGTAAAGCATAAGGCAAGCCTACCACTAACATAAATATAAAATATATGACTAGCCCCAATTAGAAATCCTTGGGGTTTTGTTTGTTAGTACATAGTGCTTCTATGTATAATTTTTATTCATTATGTCTGTTGGTCATATAACCACCAATACTCTCTTTAGACACCATGTGGGCTGTCTCTTCTCTTACCTCGCTAACCTACCGACTCTCACTTACAACAAAGCCTCTAAGGGAGGACGCGGTGATGTGTTGACATCACGGTAAGATGAGTGGGGAGGCACAGATCAGAGGGCTGACAACACTGCAGATTCAGCACTAATAGTAGGGCGCTGTCGGTCTTTAACCACTTGCCTACAGGGCACTTTCACCCCCTTCCTGCCCAAGCCATTTTTTCAGCTTTCAGCGCTGTCACACTTTGAATGACAATTGCGCGGTCATGCAACACTGTACCCAAATGAAATTTTTATCATTTTTTTCCCACAAATAGCGCTTTCTTTTGGTGGTATTTGATCACCTCTGTGGTTTTTATTTCTTGCGCTATAAACAAAAGAAGAGGGACAAGTTTGAAAAAAAAAACAATATTTTTTACTTTTTGCTATAACAAATATCCATTTGTTTTTTTTTTTAAACAGATTTTTTCCTCAGTTTAGGCCGATACGTATTCTTCTACATATTTTTGGTAAAAAAAATTGCAATAAACGTATCTTTATTGGTTTTTGCAAAAGTTATAGCGTCTACAAAATAGGGGATAGACTTATGGCATTTTTTTTTTTTTTTTTTTTTTACTGCGATCTGCAATTTGTATCATGACTGCGATATTGTGGCGGACACATCGGACACTTTTGACACATTTTTGGGACCATTCACAATTATACTGCGATCCCTGCTATAAATATGCACTGATTACTGTATAAACGTGACTGGCAGGGAAGGGGTTAATACTAGGGGGCAAGGAAGGGGTTAAATGTGTTGCCTGGGAGTGATTCTTACTGTGGGGGGAGAGGACTGACTGGGGGAGGTGACCGATGATTGTCCCTATGTACAAAGGACACACCATCGGTCTCCTCTCCCTGACAGGACGTGGATCTCTGTGCTTACACACACAGATCCACGGTCCTGCTCGGTTACTGGGCACACGCAGCGGGTCCCCAGCGACGCGGCGCGCCCCCTAGTGGCATCTGAAGGCGCAACTTCATATGACGTCCGATCAGAACAATAGGGTCTTCAGCCCGCCGTCATTTGACGGTGGGCGGTGGACAAGCAGTTAATGAGAAAGAGGGGATAACCACATTACTGGTGGAATCAACAGGTAAATACTTGAAAATGGTGGACACAAATGTTAAAATCTGACTGTACAGTCAAGCCCTGTACACACGGCCGAGAATCACGTCAGAAAAAAAACGTTGGTTTTCCTGACGAGATTCCTGGCAAGCTTTTCTTGCCAAGCCGTGCATACAGATGGCCATTCAAAAGAACCCCCATTCTTTTGAATGGCAAGAACGCGGTGACGTCATCGACTACCACGAGCATGCGCTTGTCACATTCTATGCCGTTGACGCCATCTTGCTTCACCCTACACTACCCTTGTAAGCTACCGCGCATGCGTCAAAGTCTCATCGAACATGCGCGGGCTTACCGGAGGACATGTAAGCTTGTAGCATCGTACACACACATGGTTTTCTCGTCGGGAAACAGGCTGATGAGAATCCCGATGAGAAAAACGAAAATCCTGACGAGAAAATAGAGAGCAGGTTCTCTATTTTCCTCGTCGAGACTCCCAGCAGTTTTCTCGACAAGAAACCATACACACAAACGGTTTTCTCGGCAAAAAGCTCTGCCAGCAGTTTTCTTGCTGGTTCTCGCCAAGAAAATCGGTCGTGTGTACGAGGCTTCACCCTTGAATCTGCCAATAAGTGCACTAGAGGGCCAAATTTTTTTAGACACCTGACTATTACACTAACTTATACGTCCCAAAGGTATGTGAAGACCACTCCAAATTATGGAGTTCAGATATTACCAGTAAAGGGTACAGTTAATACTGCATCATACAAATCCACTGTAGACAATTGTGCTCCTCCAACCTTGTGATAACAGTTTGGTGAAGGTCCTTGTCTATTCCAGCAATACTGCGCTCCTGTATACAAAGCCAACTTCATAAAGACATGGTTTTACCAGTTAGGTATGGAGAAACTCGATGCCTGCACAGAGTCCTGATCTCAACTCTACTGAATACCATGGGGATGAATTGGAACACTGATTGCCAATCAGGTCCTCTTATCCAACCTGACCTTACAAATAGGAACAAATTCCCACAGACAACCTCCAAAATCTTGTGGAAAGCTTTCTCAGAAGAGTGGAGGATTTTATAGCCACAGAGGGGGACATTGCCATATTAGCGGCCATGGTTTTGGAATGAGAAGTCCAGAAAGCTCACATAGGTGCGAAGGACAGATGTCAACAACATTTTAGCCATATACTGTATGAGTTGAATGAATTGCTTAGGTAGACCCTCACACTACAGTTTGTAAATCACATGAGATTGAACAGAGATTATACAATCAGAGAGGACCACAGATAGGTGAGTAGACTAGGCCCACCTTTAATGGGCCTGGAGCCCTATCAGTTCAGTAGGAAGTCAGGGGTCAGAGAGCGGACACTTTAAATACCTTTAGGCACATGCACAGTGATTCCAGGGGCTGTGGCTCCCAGCAATTAAAAAAAAAGTTCCCTGGGCCCCATCAGTTCAGCAACAAGGGCCGGGGACAAAGAGGGGACTATTTACAAATTTTTGGAACCAAACAGCCTTGCACTGGCCAGGAGACCTGGAGAAAGCGTTGCATGTCGATGGACATTTCTATCTGCAATAAATACATCTCAGAATTTTTTGCATCCATAAAGTGCTTTCCGCTTTCCTCATCCTCCTTGCCACATCTCACCTGTCTAAAGTATGCAGAAAACTTTATTCTTATGCCGCGTACACACGGACGGAATTTTCCGACAACAGATGTTCGATGGGAGCTTGTTATGTAGGCTCCATCGGACATTTGCTGTCGGAATTTCCGACAACAAAAATTTGAGAGCTTGCTCTCAAATTTTCCGACAACAAAACTTGTTGTTGGAAATTCCGAGCGTGTGTACACAATTCCGATGCACAAACCTCCACACATGCTCAGAATCAAGCAGAAGAGCCGCACTGGCTATTGAACTTCATTTTTCTCGGCTCGTCGTACGTGTTGTACGTCACCGCGTTCTTGACGTTCACAAC
Organism: Rana muscosa; assembly: GCA_029206835.1. NCBI lineage: Eukaryota > Metazoa > Chordata > Amphibia > Anura > Ranidae > Rana > Rana muscosa. Next base: position 482,300,472 of record CM055127.1, read on the forward strand.
ATTTGTGTGACCGTGTGTATGCAAGACAAGTTTGAGCGAATATCCGTCGGAAAAAAATCCACGTTTTTTTTGTCGGAATGTCCGATCGTCTGTACGCGGCATTAATGCATCAGTCCGAGCAAAGAATAAAGATGATGAGCTGAGAAGGATTTGGTCAAAACAGGCAGATATTTCTATGATAATGAGATTCTGTTGTCATTGGCTCCATGTCCTGAGCTTGTAATTAAGAAGTCGATTAATCCGGATTGATTAGCTTTCAGAAGTGATTTATAATTGGTGCCGCATCTCAGTTTACACTGATAATGCCAACAGAGGATTCTGAAGCTTGATTTAAGATCCAGCATTATGGGTTACGTCATGTTATTATCCCAGACTGGCAAAAGGATTATCGGAGATATAATACTGTAAATGCAGATATGATTTATTATATACTCTGGGAGACTAAAGACAGGAAGAGTAAACAACTCTAGAAGAGAGATAGAAATTATTTTGGGCTGAATTAATGATTATAAAATGTATGGGGAAGTTTGTATACATCACTTAAATTAAGCAAGAACAACAGAATAAGAACCGAAATATAATGTATATATAACAGTCAAAGATACATTTAGTGAGGACAACTAGTAGATGGAGCGATTAACCGATTGCTCTCTTTCTCCGGAATCCAGGAGAGGTATGTTATTCCTACCAAAGCCTTTTACTCATATTTGCAAATCCGTCATTACACTCAAACACTCTCTACCATCCAAGAGTTTACACTGCGTGCACTTTTTGAATGGGCCTGTATGGGTGCACCACCCAGGAAAAGGTTAATGTCAGATATCTCCAAAATTTTGGTGGCTCTACCATTAGACCCACTCTCAAAGCATGAATACTTTCTTCACTGGGAAACAAATTTAGACCAGTAACTCCCATATACAACATCACAAACAATATGGAGTAGGGCAAGTAAGGGCTCTTTGTGCTCACTATACCAAGAGAAGTCCTTTAAAATATATATTCCAGTTGCAAACTATATAGAGTAGGGATAGTAAGGGTTGCTTGTGCTCACAATACCAAGAGAAGTCCCCTAAAATTATCTCCAGTAGCAAACTATATGGAGTAGGAATAGTTAGGTCTCTATGTGCTCACCAGACCACAAGAAGTCCTTCAAAATCATCTCCCATTGGAAAACCATATGGAGAAGGGCTAGTAAGGGCTTTATGTGTCCACCATACCAAGAGAAGTCCTTGAACATTATCTCCTGTTAGCAAACTATATGGAGTAGGGCCAGTAAGGGTTGTATGTTTTCGCCAGCCCAAGAGAAGGCCTTTAAAATTATCTCCCGCTGGCAAACCATATGGAGTAAGGCTAGTAGGGACTATACGTGGTCACTAGACCAAGAGAAGTCCTTTAAAATTATCTCCTGCTGGCAAACCGTATGGAGTAAGGCTAGTAAGGACTTTATGTGCTCACAATACCAAGGGAAGTATTTTAAAATGATCTAACGTTCGCAAACCACATGGATTACGGCTAGTATACTCTATGAGCTTACTATATCAAAAGAACTCCTTTAAAATGCTCTTCTTTTGGCAAACTATATGGAGTAGGGCTAGTAAGGGCTCTATGTGCTCGCTCTACCAAGAAAAGTCCTTTAAAATTATCTCCCGTAGGCAAACTATATGGAGTAAGACTATCACCAAAGGATTTCTTTACCCATACTGGGGAGATTCAAGTGATGAAGCTCCTATCGGCCAACTCAATAACACCTTTACCCTTTATGATGCTGTATGGGAACCCTGAAATCTTATTAAAACATATCTTTCAAAACTGCCCAGAATAAATATGCTGCCACTGTTGTCTCTAATGACTGGACGCTACTCTTTTCTTTCTTTCTACTTGCTTTCTGTTTTTCTTCATTCCTTGTCTTTACCTTACCTCCCTTGTACCAGTGTAAACACCCTTTAAAATGGTCTTCCAAAGGCAAACTATATGGATTAGGGTTAGTAAAAGCCCTATGTGCTCACTCTACCAAGAGAAGTCCTTTAGAATTATTTCTCATTGGCTAATCATATGGAGTAAGGCTAGTAAAGACTTTGAGCTCACTATACCAAGAGAACTCCTTTAAAATAGTCTCCCATTGGCAAAATAAATGGTGTAGGGCTAGTAAGGGCTCTATAGGCTCCAAGAGAAGTCCTTTAAAGGTATTTTCCTTTGGCAAACCATGTAGAGTAGGGCTATTAAGGGCTCTATGAGCTTGTTATTCCAAAATAACTCATTCAAAATAATTTTCCGGTTGGTACTACATTCTAGAATGTCTCCATTTGCGCTATCCCTTACCCCCAAGTTACACTAGAGGTTCGGAGAATCAGTGGGCACTTTTATATCCTCTTCTGGACCTGTCATGAAAACTGAAGCATTTTGGCCTACAGCGGTGGCTTGGATTGCAAAACTCACTGACAAACTGGTATCTCCATACCATTTACGTTACTTTCTAGAAGTACATTTAAGGGGTATATGCTCTAAAATTAACCAACTCATAGCTCACAACCCGACTGCTTCAAAATGCCTGATAGCATTGCACCAAAGGACCTCTATACCCATACTGGGGAGATTCAAGTGATAGAGCTCCTATCGGCCAACTCTAACACCCTTAACCTTTATGATGACATCTGGGGACCCTGAAATCTTATTAAAACAGATCTTTTAATACTGCCCTGAATAAATATGCTGCCACTGCTGTCTCTAACAATGGACGCTATTCTTATCTTTGCTTTCTTTTATGGGTCTACTTGTTTTCTGTTTTTAATCAATCCTTTTCTATACCTTATCTCCCTTGTACCAGTGTAAACACCCCGAGAAACTTGGACTGTGTCCACCGATATTGTACCCTACCAGATTAAGCAATTTTTAATTGGAGATTACTTTTTGTGTTGTGTGTTATTTACAGATATTTCCATGACATTCTTTTTCTGTACACTACTGGAAAAAAAAAAAAAGATTTTTTTTTTTAAATCAACAGATATATTTTAAAAAGATACATTTAGTGAAATATATGATTTATTTATTGGGTTCTCTTTGTATTCTTGGCTGAGTTGTGCCTTGAATTGACTATAAAAAAGAGGAATAAGTGAATAAAATAACAATGTGTTTCTTTTTTATACCTCGCAGAGAAGTGACAACAGTATCTTGAAATGTAATTAACCTTTACAATCCTTGTGCTGAACGCCAAACACAAGCTGCAATCTCATTTGTCTTTTGTTCCAATAATCTTATTATTTTTTCCCCTTGTTAACTAGCACACAGAGCCACACATCTGTTAAGCGGGAGGATGAGCTGCATTAAGGAACCCATCCACCCTTGTCTTGTGTGTCCGTAGAATGCATTGACCCTCCAGCAAACCATTTGGGTCTTAGAAAATGAAGTGTCGGCTGCGGTCCGCTGGACGAGGGAGCTTTTCTAACAAAACACAGTAATCCAAAAAAAAAGAGAAGGTGAAGTGTTTTCATTACCGGCAATAACAAAGCTTTTAAATAACTAAAAAGGCAGAACGCATAAAGAAAATTTAAATTCTGGGCTTTAATCATACGCTTTGCCAAAGAACCTCTTATCCTGCTACGTTGTACCCCTTCCACTTGATCAAAATTGCAGCCCTGAGGTTTTAATAACTTTTGAAGAGCTTTGTGTGTCAGGAAAAGGTAATAACACTCGGCAGGAGTCCGACAGTATTGACGTAAGCCCTTGTGCACTGACAACAGATTATAACATTCGGAGAAGAAACTAGACCTTGATTAAAAGAACTGTTCTTTTTGTTACTTTTACATATTAATTCATAAACTCTCTCATTTGCACAGACCAACTTTTTTGTCTTGAAAGTGCCTGCAGACGTGTCTTTTAGAAACTTTGTCTTCAAGTGATCTTCAGGTGTCATCAAGGCCTATTTTTAATTTCTCTCCCTAAGCTCACCAGTAAAATTGCTTATCTCCTTTAAAATATAAGTTATAAATCGGCACTATGCTGGCAAAAGTATGTGAAGACCCCTCCAAATGTCTTCTGGTGCTTCCAGTGAAGAGTTAGGTTCTTACTACAGCGTATAAAGATACTTTAGACAATTGTGCTCCTTCAACCAGTTTGTGGAGGACCCTTTTCAATTTCAGCTTGATTGTGCCTCTGTGTACAAGCCAGCTGCATAAAGACATAGTTTGACCAGTTTGGTGTGAAGGAACTCAAGTGTCCCATACAGAGCACTGACATCAACCTTACTGAACACTTTTGAACTAGAATGAGTCAGGTCTTCTCAACCAACATCTCCATAATGTCATGGTTTGAGGAGTTTGGTGTGGAGGAACCTGTGTGGTCATCACAGAGCCCTGACTTCTATCCTACTGAAGAGTTCCATTAGGACATGGTTAGACCAGATTGGTGCAAAGGAATTTGAGTGTCCTGCACATCAGTACCTGACCTGACAAATGTTCTTTTGGTTGAAAGGGCATACATTTCCACAGATACACTCCAAATGTTTTGGAAAGTCCTCTAAGAAGAGGGGAGGCAGGTATAACCACACAGATGATAGGTGGGGGCCAACTCAAAACCAGTACCATTAAAGCCTCGTACACACGGTCGGACTTCAAACAAACTTTTCCGTGGATTTTTGTCCGAAGGGAGTTGGCCGAGCACACCCATAGCAAACACATGGCAGGACTTTTCTGCAAACTTTCCCAAAACTTTCCCAACATCACGTGGTTTTTCTGCTCTTTTCTGCTCTTTACCGCCACCCTTTGGTCAACTTCTGCTATTGTTGGTTGATTTTAACATTGGTTCTGGGCATGCCTATTTGTACTTCGGACAAAAGTCCGATGGATTTCTGTACACACGGTCGGACTCTGCTCCATCGGACTTTTGTCGCCGAAAAGTTTGTTCGTTTGCAGAGCGAACTTTTGTCCGATGAAAACCGAAAAAGTTTGTCCGATGGAGCGTACACACGGTAGGATTTTTTGGAAAACTTGCTCATTTTGAAGTTTGTTGGCAAAAAGTCAGACCGTGTGTACGGGCCTAAAGACATGGTTTGACCAATTTGATCTGGAGGAACTCAAGTGCCTTGCACAGAGCCCTGACCTCAAACCTACTGAACACCTTTGGAATGAATTGGGATTGTGAGCCAGGTCTTCTCAGCCAACATCAGTACCTGGCCAGAACAAAATGTCCTTTTGGTTGAATGGGCACAAATTCCTACAGACACACAAAATCTTGGGGAAAGTGTACTCAGAAGAGTGGAAGCTGTTATAACCATAGGGGGTCAACTCAAAACCACCGCCATAAAGTCAAGTTTTTTTCCAGCTTGGTGTGGATATACTTGAGTGTGCCGCACAGAACCCTGACCTTAACCCAATTGAACACCTTTGGGATGAATTGGAATAAGCCATTTCTGCGTGGCCAACATATGTATTAAGAGAGGTATGGACTCCAGAGAGAGAGATATCATTTTGCCCCCCTGTACAAATCATTAGTAAGACCTCATCTGGAATATGCATTTCAGTTTTGGGCCCCAGTTCTCAAAAAGGATATTGGGGAACTGGAGAAAGTGCAGAGAAGGGCAACCAAACTGATAAGAGGCATGGAGGAGCTCAGCTATGAGGAAAGATTAGAGGAACTGAATTTATTCACTCTTGAGAAGAGGAGATTAAGGGGGGATATGATCAACATGTACAAATATATAAGGGGTCCATATAGTGAACTTGGTGTTGAGTTATTCACTTTACAGTCAACACAGAGGACAAGGGGGCACTCTTTACGTCTAGAGGAAAAGAGATTTCACCTCCAAATACGGAAAGGTTTCTTCACAGTAAGAGCTGTGAAAATGTGGAACAGACTCCCTGCAGAGGTGCTTCTGGCCAGCTCAGTAGATTGCTTTAAGAAAGGTCTGGATTATTTCTTAAATAATTATAATATAACTGGGTACTGACATTTATAGGTAAAGTTGATCTGAAGAATATCCGATTGCCTCTCGGGGGATCAGGAAGGAATTTTTTCCCCTGCTGTAGCAAATTGGATCATGCTCTGCTGGGGTTTTTCGCCTTCCTCTGGATCAACTGTGGGTATAGAATTAGGTATATGGGATTGTATGATATTATTTTTTATTTTTTTATGGTTGAACTGGATGGACTTGTGTCTTTTTTCAACCTGACTAACTATGTAACTGTAAGTACCAGGCTTTGCAAATATTGTTTAGGCTGAATATGCACAAAAATTCCTACAGACAAAGTCCAAAATATTTTGCAAAGTCTTCCCAGAAGAGAAGAGGCTGTTATAGCTCCAAATGGGGAAGTAACTTCAAATTAGTGGCCATAGTTTTGAAATAGGATGTCCAACAAGCTCATATAGATGTGATGGTCAGATGTCCACCAACATTTAGCCACATAGTACTTATATCTTCCTTCGTGTCACAATTTGGCAAGCATAATTACCTGAAATCCAGGCCAATTGGGTAATAAGAATTCTGCAGTCATATTTCTCTGTTCCAACATGACTAAGCCCCTGTGCACAAAGCCAGCTATGGTTTGATGAGTTTGGTGTGGAGGAACTCCAGTGACCTGCACAGAGCCCTGACCTCAACCCTACTGAACACATTTGGGATGAATTAGAATGCAGACTGTGAGGTCTTCTCATCCAATAGTACCTGACCTCACATATACTCTTTTGGCTAAAATTTTCGCAGATGCTACAAAAGTTTGTGGAAAGCCTTCTCAGAAGAGTGGAGATTGTTATAGCTGCAAAGAGAGGGCTGACTCCATGTTAAAAGTCATGGTTTTGGATCAGAATGTCTTATATAGGTGTGATGGTCAGGTGCCCAAAAACTTTAAGCAAACTGTGGCTTGTGGGCCAGATGTGGCCCTTTGCTTGCCTTTATCAGACCCTTGGGGTACTATTCCTTCCACTGACACCAAAGATGGGGCACTATTCTTCCCACTGACATTAAAAATGGGGTATTATTCCTCCCACTGATATCAGAGATGGGGAACTAATACTCCCACCATTTTTTTACTCCTACTGACCACCAAGCCTATGGCATTGTTTACTCCCACCAAATACAGATAATTTTCTACTCCCACTGGCCATAGTCCGGCCCCTCTAAAACTTGAAGGGCAGTAGACTGGCCATTTGTTTCAGAAGTTTGGAGACCCTTGCTATATAGTATATACCGTATAATAACACTGCTTTGTTCACTTATATCTTCCTTCATGTCACACTTTGGCTAAAAAAAAAATGAGGCTAATTGGGTATGTAGAATTTTGCAGTCATATTTGACACGTGTATTTTTCCACAACACGTTTACTTTAAGTGGATATATTATTAATGGAGAGAATATAAAATGCCCCCAACAATTTTAATCTGGTTTAGTACATATGGCTCACTGAACTATTGCATGGATGATCCTCTGAGACAACATAATGAGCACAGGTGAATTAATAATGGAAAACCTGCTTTCTGACTCGTGCACATCGATTCACTTACCCCTAATGATGGGAAACCAGCGTGGGTAGCGCAGCAAGGTAACCCTAGAAATTATTCATGAATACCAGCAAAAAAAAAAAAAAAACTCTACAAATATAGGATCTAGAGTTTGTACAAGGGCCTAAATTCCAATTCTGGAAATTGCTTGGTTTTTCACCTGATCTTCAGTTATTTATTATGGGCTACTGCTAGGTGCAAAAAAAAAAAAAAAAAGAATAAGTCCCTGAAACTATTATTATATTAGCTCACTGTAATCTCTTACGCAGCACTGTGAGCCATGAAGACTCCACTAAATTACAAAGTACAGCCATACCAAACTTTAGCCACACTCTGTAAAATGTCAGCCATATCTCATAAAAAAGGTTCTGGCTTCAGCTACAGTCCCTGCCCATTGGTCACGCCCCTCTGCACCATTTCACCCAGATTGAGCTCTCCATGAGTAAGCCCAATCCGGGAGAAACGTGTTAGAGGGGAGGGGAGGGGGGAGTGGCCAGTGGGTGGAGAACCTAGCTGAAGCTGGAACTTTTTCTACTGTATGAGATACGGTTGACATTAGCAGAGTGCTGACTGAGTTTTGTTTGGCCATGAAAGAGTGGAGCAGGACATGCTCCTTTCGGGACACCTAAAGCGGTGAGGGAGTCGGCAAGACAAGCACACAGGAGATTTTAAGCAACCTCATCTACACAATGTAAGGGCTAGTTTACAATTGCTTCAAACATGGCTTTGGACACACTTTGTTAAAGCTCCCTGAACACCAGTCAAAGCTAATGTCACTAAATAAAATGGTTAGCTTACAGTCCTGTTTACACCTTGCTTTTGCTTGGTGCTTCAATGAGTCTTCGGTGGGGCTTCGGTGGGGCTTTGTTGGGGCTTTGGTGGGGCTTCAGTGAGCCTTCGTGGGGCTTCAATAAGGCTTCATGGGACTTCAATGAGGCTTTGGTGGGGCTTCAGTGGGGCTTCAAGGGAGCTTTGCCATAGACTTCAATGGAGGCTTTGAAGACTCTTTGAAGCACCACTAAAGCTACATAGGGTATAATTTTTAAAGCAAGGTGTGAACTGAAATGTAAGCTAACTATTTTATTTAGTGACAGGAGCTTTGACTAGCGTTCAGAGAGCTTTAACAAAGCCTGTCTGAAGCCTTGTTTTGAAGCAATTGTAAACTAGCCATTGATGTCTGTTGAAGCCAAAGCAAATGTAAATGAGCCCTAACAGTACATTACAAAGGACTTATCATTTAGACCTGGGAGTTTTGCGTGGCTAGTCTAATCAGTAAGTTGGAGATGGGATGGTGACCAAGCCATGTTGTTTAACCACTTAAGGACTGCCGCACGACGATATACGTCGACAGAATGGCACGAACAGGCATAAGGGCGTACAGGTACGTCCCCTTTAAGATGTGAGCCGTGAGTCACGCACGCGCCGGCGGCGGCGCACTCGTGACCCCGTCCGGAGCTCCGTGACCGCGTCCGCAGGACCCGATCGCCGCCGGTGTCCTGCGATCGGGTCACAGAGCTGAAGAACGGGGAGAGGCAAGTGCAAACAAACATCTCCCCGTTCTTCCTAGTGACATGTCACTGATCGTGTTCCCTGTCATCGGGAACAGCGATCAGTGACATGTCACGCCAAGCCATCCCCCCTAGCAGTTACAAGCACTCCCTAGGTCACACTTAACCCTTTCAGCGCCCCCTACAGGTTAACCCCTTCACTGCCAGTGTCATTTTTACAGTGATCAGTGCATTTTTATAGCACTGATCGCTGTAAAAATGACAATGGTCCCAAAATGGTGTCAAAAGTGTCCGATGTGTCCGCCATAATGCTGCAGTCACGATAAAAATCGCTGATCGCCGCCACTACTAGTAAAAAAAAAAAAAAAAATTAAAAAAATGCCATAAAACTATCCCCTATTTTGTAGACGCTATAACTTTTGCGCAAACCAATTAATAAACGCCTATTGCGATTTTTTTTTACCAAAAATATGTAGAAGAATACGTATCGGCCTAAACTGAGGACATTTTTTTTATATTTTTATATATATATATATATATATATATATATATATATTTTTGGGGATATTTCTTATAGCAAAAAGTAAAAAATATTGATTTTTTTTCAAAATTGTCGCTCTATTTTTGTTTATAGCGCAAAAAATAAAAAACGCCGAGGTGATCAAATACCACCAATTTGTGGGGAAAAAAGGACGTCAATTTTGTTTGGGAGCCACATCGCACGACCGCGCAATTGTCAGTTAAAGCGACGCAGTGCCGAATTGGCAAAAAGTGGCCCGGTCTTTGACCAGCGAAATGGTCCGGGCCTGAAGTGATTAACTGCATAGGAAAAGAGTGAGGTCACCAGCTTGGCTTTGCTCTCTGGCAGGGGGTTTCTGGATCACAAGACATTTTAACATTGTTACAAATTGCTTGTTAAATAAGTAATATATGCAATGTAACTATGGGTCTAGTCTGGAGTTCATCTTGAAACTTCTCTGCACCCTTCCAATACCTGTTTAGTATATACATACATTATATAGACAAATAGCTCATAAAATATAATATTAGTGGGAATAAATGCCTCTTCTATGCAAAATAGACACCCCATCGTGATACATCCATTGGTGACGGAGGGAAGCTTTGAGGAAGTAGGACAGACCTCACCCTCTTTGCCATGCCAATGGTCTCTGTACACTATTACCCATTGTAGGCCGTTATTCTACATATTGAAATCCATTTTTTTACACCCTCTTGGGAGGAACTGGGATACTTGGCACACATTGGAAATGAAAAGAAACAGATACTTGTTAACCTTAAAGCTGAACTCCAAGCAGATATAAAAGACACAAGTCAAAGCCACTCTGTATTCATTGATACGTCATTGAATGGATTTTTATTAAATATAAGCAGCTTAAAGTGACTGAGTCTGACTTGGTATCAAGTCCCTGTGCAGCATACCTAAGGCAGGCCATAGGCGGTGTGAATTTCTTTCCTGCAGCCACGGGTTGCAGGAAAGAAATATGCACGATTCCCCCATTAACACAGACAGCGTGGACAGGGGTATACCTTCAGCCGAGACATTGGACGTCAAAGCGTGGGAAGCCGTGAATATCACTAGTGGCTATAGCAGTAGGGTGACCACATGTCCCGGATTGCCCGGGACAGTCCCGCATTTTGCAGGTCTGTCCCGGGCACATTCATTCCAGGACAATACAGTGTCCCGGAATGAAACTGACACAGCCACCCCCCGGGCCAAACTGATGCCCCCTAAAAAGGCTGCCACATCACCGCTTTACTCACTAACAGTACTTGTCCTGGCCGGGAATGCCTGGAGAAGCACAATCCCCACCCCCTGCTTGTGATTGGAGAAATCATAAATCCCGCCTCTTGTGTCCAATCACTGTGCTGTGAATCGTTACAGCACAAGCTGATTTTTGGGAGGGGGGGTGTCCCTGAATGGTAGTTTGGCGATGTGGTCCCCCTATATAGCAGCCATTTGCGATAATCAGAAGATAATCCGGGCAGGCTGGTTGTACCCAAGTTGATCGATCGATCATCTTGGTACATTCAGGCTGCCCACTAATGGTTTCAATTCTCGGCCGTTTCCTGCTGACCGAGATTCGAACCGTGTATGGTCGACCTTAGACTGCGGGAAGGATAAATAGAAAGAAGAGCCAATCAGTTGTTTCTGCTTATAGAAAGAGAATGCAGAGAGATGAGCTTATCAGTTTTCGGATTCTTCTTTGATTGTCCAGTCACAGACTGGGGGAAGGACACAACCTGTTATACACACGACCGTTTTTAATGTCATGGAAAAAAACAATGTTTTTCTCAATGTAAGTCTTCTCAAGCCTGCCTTGCCTACACACTATCGTGAAAAAAAATGCTCGAGCAAAGCGCGGTGACGTACAACAAGTACGACGGCACTATAAAGGGGAAGTTCCATTTGGATGGCGCCACCCTTTGGGCTGCTTTTGCTGATCCTCGTGTTAATAAAGTTTGGTGAGAGACGATTTGCACTTTTCTGCCTTGTGCTTTTCAGTCCGTTACCGCGTGACGAATGTGCTATCTCCAGTTTTACCAGAACAAGCGCTCCCGTCTCATCACTTGCTTCTGAGCATGCGCGTTTTTTTCCCCGTTATTAAAGCGTACACACGGCCGTTTTTCACGACCAATTTAAAAAAATGGCATGTTTCTCGTCATGAAAAACGGTCGCGTGTACGCGGCATTAGTGTTACTCAACTGCAGCAGAGACAAGTCAGGTCTCCTCCATTACCAAACAAGGCTGTGTGGTGTGACAGTGCGTTGTAAATTTCAGTCTGAATGAACAGAAATACAAGTTCTTTAGCAAGTAAAATAGCTACAATATAGGTATTCCATCTGTGTTTTTATCTGTTTACCTGGAGTTCTGCTTGAAAATATAAATTTCTTAGATGAAATGCCTGGAGTTCAACTTTAAATGTTTTATGATGGTAATATATCATATAGGGAAAAATATACACTCTCTTGTATATAAGCTTTCTTGTGCAATATTGCATATAATTCTCTGCTAATAAATCTTACACTGGGTAAAAATTTTATAGATTTTCTCATTGATGGGGCTGTAGATACTCCAAATATGAAAACAGAAAACAAACACTCCTGCGCACGAGTGGATTGTCAAGCAGTCAATATTTAGTGACGGTGACACTGGCTTTGCTGCCCTTCATGGATAGGGGTATCCTAGTGACAAACGAGAAAAAAGAGAACAAGGGCGCGCCAGCCATGGCTGGGCTCTGATGAAAAAGCTTTGCGATTCGAAACGCATCAGCCGGCAGTGACCCTCATCACATCCTCTATGACCGTTCGGAGTGCGGTTTGGGTTCTACATGCTGAAGCCACCTATGGAAATAACTTTTTTTACTGCGAACCTTTCTGCTACACTTGTGAGTAGTTTTTATACTGTCTTTTAAATAAAATCTATCTAAACGATAATACACTAGGCTGGTGCGCCCTTGTAATCCAAATATGAGCCTCAGCATTGTAGGAAATGTTCCGGGGGGGGGGGGGGGGTGTCTGCCAGGACTGGGGTGGAATAGTGGTTCAGATCCCTCCTCCCTTTGTTAGCCTTCACCCTAATATTGGTGTTTTCAGGTCAGCCATCCATCCCCAGAACAGCCAATAACAGCCAATTAAAAGGTCAGGAATAGACCCAATCCATGCCGTGCAACTGCTGGGAAGGGCTGCTCAACTATAAAGTTCCGGAGACAGGATTTTTTTTTCTTCGAATATGTAACTCTTGGCCAACCTTCTCTCTTCCTTTCTGATGATAATCTTCCACTGGAATATCAAACCTCCAACATGGAACTCCTAAGGGAAAAAAATACTGTGCTACTGATCTTCTCTCTAACTTTCTGACTATACCCACCCTCAGAATATCACACCTCCAACACGATCCTCCAAAAGGTAGAAAATGTGCCTCTCTCTATCTTTTCAATTTCACCCACCACTGTGAAATCACACCTCCAACATGGCCCTCCATAAGGTAGAAAATACTCCTTCTCTCTACCTTTCTGATTTCACTCACCATCAGGAACTCACACATCCAACACAATCCTTCATAGGATAGAAAATACTCTGTTTCTGATCTTTTCTATACCTTTCCAATTCCACCCACCACTGGGATATCACACCTCTAACATGGACCTCCATAGGGAAAAAAATACTCTGCTAATGATCTTCTCTCTAGATTTCCAATTCCACCTACCACCAGGATATCACACATCCAACATTACCCTCCATAGGATAGAAAATACTCTGTTCCTGATCTTCTCTATACCTTTCCAATTCCACCCACCACTGGCATATAACACTTCCAACATGGCCTTCCATAAGGAAAAAAATACTCTTCCACTGATCTTCTCTTTAACTTTCTGACTATACCCACCCTCAGAATATCACACCTCCAACACGATCCTCCAAAAGGTAGAAAATACTCTGTTCCTGTGCCTCTCTCTATCTTTCCAATTCCACCCACCACTGCGATATCACACCTTCAACATGGCCCTCCATAAGGTAGAAAATACTCCTTCTCTCTACCTTTGTGATTTCACTCACCACCAGGAACTCACACATCCAACACGATCCTTCATAGGATAGAAAAAACTCTGTTTCTGATCTCCTCTATACCTTTCCAATTCCTCCTACCACTGGGATATCACACCTCTAACATGGACCTCCATAGGGGAAAAAATACTCTGCTACTGATCTTCTCAATAGCTTTCCAATTCCACCTACCACCAGGATATCACACATCCAACATTACCCTCCATAACATAGAAAAAAACTCTGCTCCTGATCTTCTCTATACCTTTCCAATTCCACCTACCACTGGGATATCACACCTCTAACATGGACCTCCATAGGGGAAAAAATACTCTGCTACTGATCTTCTCTCTAGATTTCCAATTCCACCTACCACCAGTATATCACACATCCAACATTACCCTCCATAGGATAGAAAAAAACTCTGCTCCTGATCTTCTCTCTATCTTTCCAATTCCACCCACCACTGCGATATAACACCTCCAACATGGCCTTCCATAAGGAAAAAAATACTCTGCCACTTCTCTTTCACTTTCTGACTATACCCACACTCAGCATTTCACAACTCCAAACGGTCCTCCATAAGGTAGAAAATACTTTGCTCCTGTGCCTCGCTCTATCTTTCCAATTCCACCCACCACTGCGATATAACACCTCCAACATGGCCCTCCATAAAGTAGAAAATACTCTGCTACTGATCTTCTCTCTAACTTTCCAATTTCCGCCTACTACCAGGATATCACACATCCAACATCACCCTCCATAGGATAGAAAATACTCTGTTCCTGACCTCCTCCTTACCTTTTTAATTTCACTCACCACCAGGATATTACACCCTCCAACATGACCCTCCATAAGGTAGAAAAAAACTCTGCTCCTGATCTTCCCACTACTTTTCCGATTACACCAACCTCCGAAATATCACACCTCCAACATAACCCTCAATAAGACAGAAAATACTCTGCTCCTGACCCTTCTGGTTAAAGTAAGCAAAGCATAAGCAAACCCTACCCAGGGGTTTATTCATCACATATCAGCTATTTTTTTTACCTAAAACCTAGGGGAAAGTGTTTTCTACTCTATTCCAGTTTGAGCCAACATACAAGTAACTTGAACAGCAAAAGATAGAACAGCGCAAGCCACATGTTACCAAAATCAGAGAATGAGGAGAAAGGCAACATCTATATTGGTTTACCAACATGATCCTCTTGCAATATAGTTATCTCATATTTTCCTCCACTGATAAAAATTGAAGTGAAATTTGTATATTGGAGGTATATAGGGCCAGTATGATCAGTAGAGTTGCTCTGTATGGCCACCATTCACTGCTGTATTAAATAGATAGCACGGCATCGAAGGACACGTTGTTAGCATTGGCACTCCGTTGCAAACGCAGTTTACTATTGTTTTATGTCTTAATACTAGATGGCTGTGTGGTTTCTGTGTAATTAACACCAATAGTTATGGAAGAGTATTTTTTTCTTTTTAGCTTTGGATAGAGTAGGGAAGGGTTTAAACCCCTGTCAGGTAATTTTTTGATAGAAAGGAAAAGATGGCATAAAGGGCACCGGACCAAAAGACGCGTCTGAGGAAGCATAAATTATTCATCAAGAAAATATAATCAAACATTCAATGCGCTTTGGGGGTCTGACTACTTCTTTATAAGAAAAAAAAAACATACAATGCAATGTGCACAATATTCAAAAATGGTAGATTGAGAATTTAATAACAAAATAAACCAACAACGTATGTTTACACAATTTTAATACCACAATTTCTTAAATATTTATGTTTTAAGTATTTAGAGCCGGTTCACACTGGGGCAACACAACTTCCAGCGCAACTTTACAAGGCAACTTCGAGGCAACTTCAAGTTGCCTCCAGGACAGGCGACTTTGCCAGTGGCCAATCACATAATAATCTGCTCTGTGGGAGGGAGGGGTTTGCCTGAGAAAACTATTTTCTCTTCCTGTAAAGTTGCTTCAGTTAAGACAGGGGATCCGTCTTTAGAGGCGACTTCCATTGAAATCAATGGGTACAAGTCACCTAGGAGTCGCCTTGAGGTAGTAGCAGTAGAAGAGCCTGTTCACACTGGGGCAACACGACTTCCAGCGCGACTTTACAAGGCAACTTCGAGGCAACTTCAAGTTGCTTCAGGGTCAGGTGACTTTGCCAGTGGCCAATCAAACAATAATCAGCTCTGTGGGAGGGAGGGGTTTGCCTGAGAAAACTATTCTCTCTTCCTGCAAAGTTGCTTCAGTTAAGACACTGATCTGACTTTGGAGGCGACTTCCATTGAAATCTATGCGTACGAGTCGCCTAGAAGTGGCCTTGAAGTAGTACAGGAACCTTTTCTGAAGTCGGAGCGACTTCAGTAGTGTACATTAAGACGGCTCTCATTCACTTGAATGTAATTTGTCATGTCGCGCGACTTGGGGCGACACAAGTCGGATCCCAAGTCGCGGTAGTGTGAACCGGAACGAACCTTTTCTGAAGTCGGAGCGACTTCAGTAGTGCACATTAAATGGCTCTCATTCACTTGAATGGAATTTCTCATGTTGGGCGACTTGGGGCGACACAAGTCAGATTCCAAGTCACGGTAGTGTGAACCGGCTCTTAGGAAGTTGTGTTATTAAAATCATGTAAACATAAAATTCATTTTTGTTTGTTATTATATCCCTAAGTGACCATCTTTGGATATTTTTATGGATTTTATGCTTTTCTCTTTTTATTTTTATAGCCCTGATGAGAAGGGAGTGGTTAGACTCCCGAAAAACATTGGGTGTTTCATTCAATTGTTTGATGAACAATTTGAGCTTTACTGGACTCACTTTTGGTTTAGAGCTCTTCATGCCAACTTTTTTGTTTCTGAATTTTGATTGTGGCTCCCCTAGTCAGTACAACCCTGTCTGACAAGAGCAGGATCACCAGAGCCACCAAGCCTTAGAAATTGGTTTTACATTTAATCCAATCAGAGTGCCAAACGAGTATCCAAGATTCCAAGATAATTTAATGAGAGCAGATATTATATGCAAATGGATATGTACCCTTGGACTTTTATATTCATTATTTTTTAATTATATATTTGCTTTTATATTTATGACCTTTTACTTTTAGATTCATGACCTTTGTATCTGTACATGTTTTGTAGCCCTGATGAAGAAGGGTTGTGTTTGGAGCTCAAAACACGTTGGACCTATTCTGCTATTAGTCAATGTTATCATTAAATTATATTGGACCCTTGGACATTTGTTTGGCGCTCTCATTGGAATCTATGTTTGTGGGTTTTCAATTTGGGTCCTTTGTACCTGAGGGTAGTCCCCGTTTTATAGAGTGCTGCGGAACTGGAGCCAGTGTGCCCAGGGGAAAATGCCAGTGACCCTTAGAAATCTGAATTCAGTGCCCCATTTGTTCCAGTGTTTAGAAATTGGTTTGACATTCTGATATATTACACCCCTGATTATCATTGTTCCAAGCACATCTCCATTACTTTTTGTTGGCTGTGTCCCTTTGCAGAGATTTCCCTTCGCTTTCGGTCCTGGAGATGCAACAGGTGCATGGGTGGAAATCTTTAAAAAGTAAGAGAGTGGTTTAAACTAGGGATAGTTTGGATTATTTTTGTTTACATTAAGTAGTTCCATGGATAAATAGAGATCTGTGGGTCACGGCTGCTACCTGAACTGGTCCAACTCAAATGTCGCTTCAATAGAAGGGATATTTAAATAAGAAAAGAGGAGCGCTTGGTTGCCACACTTGATGCAAGGATACCAATCATTTATTGAGAATCAAGAATAAGCAAATCAAACCAATGCATTTTAGGGACCTACCTCTCCCTTCTTCAGGGCTATTGGTACGTATCAAATGAAGATACAGTCAGGTCCATAAATATTGGGACATCGACACAATTCTAATCTTTTTGGCTCTATACACCACCACAATGGATTTGAAATGAAACCAACAAGATGTGCTTTAACTGCAGACTTTCAGCTGTAATTTGAGGGTATTTACATCCAAATCAGGTGAACGGTGTAGGAATTACAACAGTTTGTATATGTGCCTCCCATTTTTTAAGGGACCAAAAGTAATGGGACAATTGGCTGCTCAACTGTTCCATGGCCAGATGTGTGTTATTCCCTCATTATCCCATTTACAAGGAGCAGATAAAAGGTCCAGAGTTCCTTTCAAGTGTTCTATTTGCATTTGGAATCTGTTGCTGTCAACTCTCAATATGAGATCAAAAGAGCTGTCACTATCAGTGAAGCAAGCTATCATTAGGCTGAAAAAACAAAACAAACCCATCAGAGAGATGGCAAAAACATTAGGTGTGGCCAAATCAACTGTTTGGAACATCCTTAAAAAGAAAGAACGCACCGGTGAGCTCTGCAACACCAAACGACCCAGAAGACCATGGAAAACAACTGTGGTGGATGACCGAAGAATTCTTTCCCTGGTGAAGAAAACACCCTTCACAACAGTTGGCCAGATCAAGAACACTCTCCAGGAGGTAGGTGTATGTGTGTCAGATGAAGAACACTCTCCAGGAGGTAGGTGTATGTGTTTCAGATGAAGAACACTCTCCAGGAGGTAGGTGTATGTGTGTCAGATGAAGAACACCCTCCAGGAGGTAGGTATATGTGTGTCAGATGAAGAACACTCTCCAGGAGGTAGGTGTATGTGTGTCAGATAAAGAACACTCTCCAGGAGGTAGATGTATGTGTGTCAAAGTCAACAATCAAGAGAAGACTTCACCAGAGTGAATACAGAGGGCTCACCACAAGATGGAAACCATTGGTGAGCCTCAAAAACAGGAAGGCCAGATTAGAGTTTGCCAAACAACATCTAAAACAGCCTTCACAGTTTTGGAACAACATCCTATGGACAGATGAGACCAAGATCAACTTGTACCAGAGTGATGGGAAGAGAAGAGTATGGAGAAGGAAGGAACTGCTCATGATCCAAAGCATACCACCTCACCATCAGTGAAGCATGGTGGTGGTAGTGTCATGGCGTGGGCATGTATGGCTGCCAATGGAACTGGTTCTCTTGGATTTTTTAGATGATGTGACTGCTGACAAAAGCAGCAGGATGAATTCTGAAGTGTTTCGGGCAATATTATTATCGGCTCATATTCAGCCAAATGCTTCAGAACAGAAATTGAACGGCGCTTCCCAGTGCAGATGGACAATGACCCGAAGCATACTGCAAAAGCAACCAAAGAGTTTTTTAAGGGAAAGAAGTGGAATGTTATGCAATGGCCAAGTCAATCACCTGACCTGAATCCGATTGACATGCATTTCACTTGCTGAAGACAAAACTGAAGGGAAAATGCCCCAAGAACAAGCAGGAACTGAAGACAGTTGCAGTAGAGGCCTGGCAGAGCATCACCAGGGATGAAACCCAGTGTCTGGTGATGTCATCGCGTTCCAGACTTCAGGCTGTAATTGACTGCAAAGGATTTGCAACCAAGTATTAAAAAGTGAAAGTTTGATTGATGATTGTTAATCTGTCCCATTAGTTTTGGTCTGTTAAAAAGTGGGAGGCACATATACAAACAGTTGTAATTCCTACACCGTTCACCTGATTTGGATGTAAATCCCCTCAAATTAAAGCCAAAAGTCTACAGTTAAAGCACATCTTGTTCCTTTCATTTTAAACCCATTGTGGTGGTGTATAGAGCCAAAAAGATTCAAATTGTGTCGATGTGCCAATATTTATGAACCTGACTGTAGGTGGGTTCCATGGTGGTACTTGTTTGTAAAGAGCCTGCTGTGGCAGAGAAAATCCATGGCAGGCCTGCCGAACCTCACCTACAACTCTGAACATCCGATGCCAACTCCTCAGACCCATTCTTTCTTTCCCAGCTGCCCACTGCCATGGCTTATCTCTCACGACAGGCTCTTTACAGAGACACAGGTACCACCATGGAACCCACCTATCTCCATTGCTAAGTACCAATAGGCATGAAGAAGGGGGAGGCAGTTCCTCCACAGCACGTTGGCTCAACTGGTTTATTCTTGAGTCTCATTAAACAATTGATATCCTTGCATCAAGTGAGGCATCACTCTGGACATTGGGCGCTCCTCTTTTCTTATCTAAAAAGAGGAA
Organism: Rana muscosa; assembly: GCA_029206835.1. Taxonomy (NCBI): domain Eukaryota; kingdom Metazoa; phylum Chordata; class Amphibia; order Anura; family Ranidae; genus Rana; species Rana muscosa. Next base: position 482,320,139 of record CM055127.1, read on the forward strand.
TTCCTCTCTGAAGCCTCGTACACACGGGCGGGAATCCCGTCAAAAAAAAAAACGTCGGTTTTCTCGACGGGTTTCCTGGCAAGCTTTTCTTGCCAAGCCCTGTGTACACACGCGCCATTCAAAAGAACCACCGTTCTTTTGAATGGCAAGAACGCGGTGACGTCATGAACTATGACGACCTGGCGCTCGTCACATTCAATGCCGTCGCCGCCATCTTGCTACACCCTACACTGCCCTTGCGCTGGTTTCCCTGGACAGGTAAGCATACAGACGATCAGGTTTCTAGGCAGGAACACTCTGCCGAGAATCCCGACGAGAAAATAGTCGAGATTCCCGGCAGTTTTCCCGACGAGAAACCATACACACGAACGGTTTTCTCGGCAAAAAGCTCTCCCAGCAGTTTTCTTGTCGAGAAAAACGGTCGTGTGTACGAGGCTTGTGACTTTTATCAGAGAGATGTCCCCATTGGAAGAGTTACCCTCACCAACTGTCCAGCTTTGGAGTTCTCCTCTTTTTCTGTCTTTGTAACAATGGTCATACATATACTTTAATTGATCATCAGAAATCGAAAATATGAGAAAATATTTTTTTAGCACAAAAGTTAATTTTACACAAAAATATAAGACTGTTGCCTTTATGTCCTAGCTTGGACTACAATGCTTATATTTCCTAAATATTATGTATATATTAGTCATAGTGCATGGGTGAATGAGCATACCATATTGTTGAATAAACCAGCACGGCTTTCTACTCCCATTGCTAGACTGCAGATAACAAATTTTGTCCAAATGTTTTTTTAGGTGGCACCGTTGGAGTTAGAAATACGGCAATACTATCATCTGACCCCAGTAACATCTGTATGGAAATCCATGCGGCACCACATTTTTTTTAATTTTTTTTTTTGGTGGTTCAACAGGCCGGCCAATCCATCATTGACTTCAGAGAGCTTGGAGTTGAAGCAGCGTGCAAAGATTTGATTCTTGAAGACCGTGAGGCACAGATATATTTACGACGAGACTGTAGAAAATAGATTGTAAAACCTGTTCCAGAAACGGTGCGCTTCAGTGGATCCCCGAGGCAAAAAGCGTGCTTCCTAAACTTGCCCAAATATCCGCGAATGCGTCTCGCCCATTAGAAGGCAAAGTCAAGTCCTGCGTGCCTGGGAAAACTATAACTCCAGAGGAAAATGCTGTAAATTCAGCTAAAAACAGCCCCAAAAATAGGAGAATATAAGGTCATAGAAATTCGGTCTATCAAATAAAATATTCCTTTTTGCACTCGCTGACTGTGTTCTGTAAGTCCAGCTCGTTCCGGAAGGAATAGTCCGTGGTCACCGGGTACTCTTTTTCTCTGGTTTGGCTTTTGCCGTGTCTCTTTTTATGTCGGTACGCAATCTTGATCGTGATTGCCGCAATGCAAAATATGATAAATATTGTGATCGCTATGACACCTGCAAAAGGGAACACACAAAGATGGAATGTCAATATATAGACTATTTAAAACACAGCTCCACCCTAAAATAAAAATACACTTCACTAGCTTCCTTTCAATATGATTAAACAAAATCTGAAATTTTTTATTTATTTTTTACATACCTGGAAATCCCTGTTGCTATGCAGAATTCCTAACCTGCCCTCTTCCTGGACCGCGGTCTTTCTCCTCTTCAACCTAAGCCGCACAGACTGCTGGGAAAGGAGTGTCGTAATTTCCCAGGAGACTGTGCGCTCCTCTGTGCCGAAAAATCGCGGGATTACTACTGTGGGGATTGTGTTGTCTACGTTGTCATAACAACGGGGCGGGACGTTCCTCCGCCGCCGCCCGTTGTCATGACAACGGCGTAAACAACCTGCGCTACCAGCGTCGCTTTACTGTGCACGCTCGAGATAGAGAGGACCTCGCCACGAAGGGAAGAATTTTTTTTTTTCTGGGCTTCAGATGTTCACACATAGAATGGCAACGGCCGAAGAATGACGAGCAGCAAATAAGGCGAGTTTTACATATATTTACAGATCGTTTGGCGATCTATCAGTATATTTAATAGCATGTTGAGTGTATTTCAATTTAACTGGCCAAAAAAATAAAAATTATGACCGGAGCTCCGCTTTAAAGGACAACACTCAAAAAAAGCAAAACTATATATTAATCTTTCCATGACTAGTTGGTTGTCGGTAAACCTGGAAAAAAAACAGAAAACAGGTTAAGCAGCCAGACCAGCGGACTGCAGAACCTAGAGCAGCCCAAAGCAATCAATTCTGCTCTGCTGTTTACAGGAGAGCCAAAACGAAATGTGCCTTACCAAAAAAAAAAAAAAGAACAGGAGGGTGCTACACATAGTAGAACACCCGGGATTTTCAGGATCCTGGACCTACTATGAAGCATTGGACCATTCATGCTGGTTTCCTTTGGTGCTACAATAGAGTCTCTATCTATCTATCTACGATAATCTTAGCAAAAAAATGAAGAGTAAAAGTAAAAAAAAAAAAAAAAAAAGCATACTGTTCACAAAAAGAAAAAAAAAAACGCTCTTTGGGTTTTGAAAGTCTATAGAGGTCATAGTATTACCATCAAGTTTTGGGCAAACCGTGAATTAATTGACAGCTTTCCAATAAGGCTGACAGCGATGACTGGAACATTCGTGTTTCTATAGAAACTTGAGAGATTACTGACAACACCAGATGCTGATGAAGGACTTGGCACCTGCAGTCACTGCCGATGTGCACAGGAATTTATTTGCTAAAGCCAATTATGGCCCTCTCACTAGAACAGCCTTTCTCTACCTTTTCAACACAGAGGAACCCCTGAAAGAACTTTCCAATCTCAGGGAACCAGGGGCCTTGCTAGGTGGCAAAAAGACCAGCGGCTTCAGCCCGAAGTCCGAGGGGGGGAGGGTTGTGTGGCGGGGGGTAAGCTCACTTGCTGGTTGCTGCCTGGCTTACCAGTGCCCATCAATGCTAACCACTAAACTCACCTACCTGACATGCACTGACCATTACACTGACCTACCTGACACACACTGACCATTACACTGACCTACCTGACACACACTGGCCTGCCTGACCCACACTGACCTACACTGACCATTGCACTGACCTACCTGATACACTGACCTACCTGACACAAACTGACCATTACACTGACCTACCTGACACACACTGACCTACCTGACACACACTGACCATTACACTGACCTACCTGACCCACACTGACCTGCCTGACCCACACTGACCTGCCTGACCCACACTGACCTGCCTGACCCACGCTGACCATTGCACTGACCTACCTGACACAAACTGACCATTACACTGACCTACCTGACACACACTGACCTACCTGACACACACTGACCATTACACTGACCTACCTGACCCTCACTGACCATTACACTGACCTACCTGACCCACACTGATCTACCTGACCCACACTGACCATTACACTGACCTACCTGACACACACTGAACTACCTGACACACACTGACCATTACACTGACCTACCTGACCCACACTGACCTACCTGACACACACTGACCATTACACTGACCTACCTGACCCTCACTGACCATTACACTGACCTACCTGACCCACACTGATCTACCTGACCCACACTGACCATTACACTGACCTACCTGACACACACTGAACTACCTGACACACACTGACCATTACACTGACCTACCTGACCCACACTGACCATTACACTGACCTACCTGACCCACACTGACCATTACACTGACCTACCTGACACACACTGACCATTACACTGACCTACCTGACCCTCACTGACCATTACACTGACCTACCTGACCCACACTGATCTACCTGACCCACACTGACCATTACACTGACCTACCTGACACACACTGAACTACCTGACACAAACTGACCATTACACTGACCTACCTGACCCACACTGACCTACCTGACACACACTGACCATTACACTGACCTACCTGACCCTCACTGACCATTACACTGACCTACCTGACCCACACTGATCTACCTGACCCACACTGACCATTACACTGACCTACCTGACACACACTGAACTACCTGACACACACTGACCATTACACTGACCTACCTGACCCACACTGACCATTACACTGACCTACCTGACCCACACTGACCATTACACTGACCTACCGGACACACACTGACCTACATGACACACACTGACCATTACACTGACCTACCTGACACACTGACCTACCTGACATACACTGACCTACCTGGCATATACACTGACCTACCTGACAGACATTGACCTACCTGACAGACATTGACCTACCTGACAGACATACACTGACCTACCTGACCAGACTTCATGTGTCCTGCAGCTCATCCATAGTGTGCGGCGCGCCCATCATCATCATCATCATCACAGCAGGCAGCCACAGCCAGAGGAGAGCCGCCTGCCTGAGCGCCAAGCGGGGATCTCAGTGACGTGGCCGCATTGTAATTCCCGCCTTCTGGAGCCTGCAGTGCCTATGATGGACATCACATGTCCCGCGGTCCCGGCATTGGACCAGTGGGACGTCCATCATAGGCGCTGCAGGCTCCAGAAGGCGGGACCTTCTTTGTCACTCGGCCCCCGCTCAAGCTCGGGGCTAATAATAGAGCTATGAATGCCCGAGACTCAGGGCTTTTTGGGGACCCACTCGGGGCTCCAGCCCCTCTCCCGACGCCACTGCAGGGAACCCTTGCTAATAATTACTATATCTACAACTCATGATACATTCGTATGATGGCCAGTGGGAAGAATGTTCCTCACACTTGTGGTCATTGGGAAGAATGACTCCCTTACAGATAGCTATAAAGATCAATGGTGTCAGTGGGAACTTATCTGAGAGGCAGAGATTGTTCATTGCTCAAGGTACCCATAGTAACCTTTGGAGGAACCTTAGGGTTCCATTGAACACTAGTTGAGAAACCCTGCTCTACAGTGTATGGGAGAACATTGAGAGGTTACAATCTAAGAGTCGCACACAGTCAGATGGATTGTCAGTCCTGACAATGAGTAAAGAAAAGCTGTTCCAGGAAACATCTACCCAAGATCAGAGACAACAAGATAAATATATCACAATGTTTTGATTATCAATGTATCAAAAGAGGAGCAGGGCCCTCGGGTACGCTATTATGATAAAACAAGTAGAGGAAAGTTAATATCTTAACATGATATTTTTATAGAGATAATATTAATTGTGACAGGAGTCACTTTGTGCAGGGGGCTTGTGGAACTCAGCTTACCTTGAAGAGCACCGGAAGATCCTTGTCCAGCTCCCCCGGCCCCTCCTATGTGTAAGTTATCCTGTGTCTATTATTGACACAGGGTGACTGAGAACCCCAGTCTGATCTGTACTAATCGGATTCACTGTACAAACACACTGGAATGTTGTATATATATATATATATATATATATAAATATACCGTATATACTCAAGTATAAGCCGAGTTTTTCAGCACATTTTTTTGTGCTGAAAATGCCCCCCTCAGCTTCTACTGGTGTCCATCTGCATGTGGTGTCTGGTGTCTTATACTGGTGTCCATCAACCCGTGTCATGCTCAGACGGCGGCCGACCAGTGTAAAAAAGCCACGCCTCATCCTCGTCCGTAATAGGGGAACACTCAGTTTCCCAGCAGCGAGTCAGTGTTCAGTGTTCCGCCTATCACGGATGTCCTCGTCCCACGGACGAGGACGAGAGGAATTTCCGTGATAGGCGGGAACACTGAACGCTGACTCACTGCTGGGAAACTGAGTGTTCCGCCTATCACGGAAGAGGACGAGGAGGAGGCGCGGCTATTTTACACTGGAGGGCCGCCGTCTGACTGCATGACACAGGCTGATCAGGTATGCAGATCGGAACAGTGAGGCTGCAATGGGCACAGTGAGGCGTGCAATGGGCCCAGTGAGGCGTGCAATAGGCACAGTGAGGCTGCAATGGGCACAGTGAGGCTGCAATGGGCACAGTGAGGCATGCAATGGGCACAGTGAGGCATGCAGATGGGCACAGTGAGGCATGCAGATGGGCACAGTGAGGCATGCAATGGGCACAGTGAGGCGTGCAATAGGCCCAGTGAGGCGTGCAATAGGCACAGTGAGGCTGCAATGGGCACAGTGAGGCTGCAATGGGCACAGTGAGGCATGCAATGGGCACAGTGAGGCATGCAGATGGGCACAGTGAGGCATGCAGATGGGCACAGTGAGGCATGCAGATGGGCACAGTAAGGCATGCAATGGGCACAGTGAGGCGTGCAATAGGCACAGTGAGGCTGCAATGGGCGCAGTGAGGCTGCAATGGGCACAGTGAGGCATGCAATGGGCACAGTGAGGCATGCAGATGGGCACAGTGAGGCATGCCATGGGCACAGTGAGGCGCCCCATCAGAGAAAAATCCACGCATGCTCAGAATCGAGTCGACGCATGCTCGGAAGCATTGAACTTAATTTTTCTCGGCTCGTCGTAAGTGTTGTACGTCACGGCGTTTTGGACGGATGGAATTTTGTCTGACAGTGTGTAGGCAAGACTGATGGAAGACAGCTTGAACGGAATTCCGACGGAAAATTCCATCGGATTTTATCCCATCGGAAATTCCGATCATGTGTACAGGGCATTAGAGTGGGAAGGGACTAAAGGAATAAAAAAAATCAGTTCAACACACTCATCTAGGACACAAGTGGACCAATTTATATAAAAAAAAATGTGAATGTCTTAACATTTGTGAAAATGACCGTAATGTTACCAATATATACCGTATATACTCGAGTATAAGTCGAGTTTTTCAGCACATTTTTTTGTGCTGAAAATGCCCCCCTCGGCTTATACTCGAGTCACCTTTTTGCTCCTAATCTCCCGCAATTTGGGGATACGGTACCGGCCGGTCGTAAGTTCCCTGGACCCCAATCTTGGCACACATGGCTCCATTCTTCCTCTACAAGTGTGCAAAGTTTGTTGTTTGGGGGACCTACGGCAGGGGAGCACCGATTTTTCAAAGTCGGGCACCCCTTCTATAGACTCCCATGTTAAACAGTCATTTATCCAGTGATTTTGGGGACCCGGTACCGACCGGTCGTAGGTTCCCTGGACCCAAAACTTGGCAAACATGTAGCCCCATTTCTCCTCTACAAGTGTGCAAAGTTTGTTGTCTAGGGAACCTACGGCTAGGGAGCACCGATTTTTCAAAACCGGGCACCCCTTCCATAGACTCCCATGTTAAACGTCAGTCTAGTCATGGGCACAGTGAGGCATGGGCACAGTGAGGCATGGGCACAGTGAGGCATGGGCACAGTGAGGCAAAGTGAGGCATGCAGATGGACACCCTAGGCTTATACTCGAGTCAATACGTTTCCCCAGTTTTTTGTGGTAAAATTAGGTGCCTCAGCTTATATTAGGGTCGGCTTATACTCGAGTATATACGGTATATAACAGTTTCCTTGTTGCCTTTTCCGGGGGGGGGGGGCGGGGGAGGGGGAGGGGAATGTACAACCCCTAACATTCAATCCTAAGAGAAAGAACATTTGTCCATTAATGGTTAGTAGGCTAAGAACATTCGATCAGAAGGGTAAAAAACTATAATGGAGACTTCTGCAGTCTACGTAGACCCCGGGGTCTGATAACTTGTTAGTATCCATGTTAACATATACTGTATTTTGTACATATTTTACATTATTGTATGTATTTTCTAACTGATATATATATATATATAAAAATACCTCCAATGACAACAGGACCACTTTTCATTTCATTGGTCAGGGGCTCCCGGTCGTCTGTATTCCCGAATGGATCTGAAATAAAGAGTTTACCAAAATCACAAAAATACTCGACAATTTACATTTTGTAACACTTAAACGTTTTGGGATTTTTTTTTATAAATACCCTTAAAGTGACCACAAATAACTCCTTTTCCTTTACCCTGAAGACATAATGAACAAATAACCCTTGCAGTGTGGGGAGTAGTGGCACTACAAGAGTGTGTTTTTTTTTTTCTATTCCTGGAATTGGGGTTTAAATGCACTATATTACCAAAAGTATTGGGGCGCCTGCCTTTACACTCACATGAAGTTTAATGGCATCCCAGTCTTAGTCCGTAGGGTTCAATATTGAGTTGGCCCATCCTTTGCAGCTATAACAGCTTCAACTCTTCTGGGAAGGCCATCCACAAGGTTTAGGAGGGTGTCTATGGGAATGTTTGACCATTCTTCCAGAAGCGCATTTGTGAGGTGAGGCACTGATGTTGGACAAGAAGGTCTGACTCGCAGTCTCCGCTCTAATTCATCCCAAAGGTGTTCTATTGGGTTGAGGTCAGGACTCTGTGCAGGCCAGTGAAGTTCCTCCACCCCAAACTCGCTCATCCATGTCTTTATGGACCTTGCTTTGTGCACTGGTGCGCAGTCATGTTGGAACAGGAAGGGGACATCCCTAAACTCTTCCCACAAAGTTGGGAGCATAGGCGTGTGCACAGGGTGTGCCAGGTGTGCCCAGGAACACCCTAATCACTCCCTGCAGTGCAGATTCCCCCTGCTGCCTGGTGTCCCCTCCCACAGCATGGCTGGCTTCCCTCCTCTCCCATTGGCTACTGCAGTGGGCACACATAGATGATATTTCAGGATGAGTGGGGGAAGCGGTAATGTCAATTACCGGCCCCTTCCCTTTCTAAATGAACACAGTGAGAGATCTGTACCGTGTTTTTGAGCTTTCAGATGCACACCCTAATGCAACAGGCTGCGCACACCTATGGTTGGGAGCATGAAATTGTCCAAAATGTCTTGGTATGCTGACGCCTTAAGAGTTCCCTTCACTTGAACTAGGGGGCCAAGCCCAACCCCTGAAAAAAAAAAAACCCTGCACCATAATCCCACCACATAATTTGGACCAGTGCACAAATCAAAGTCCATAAAGACATGGATGAGCAAGTTTGGGGTGGAGGAACTTGACTGACCTCAACATGATAGAACACCTTTGGGATGAATTAGATAGGAGACTGCGAGCCAAAATCAGTGCCTGACCTCACAAATGCACTTCTGGAAGAATGGTCAAACATTCCCATAGACACACTCCTAAACCCTGTGGACGGCCTTCCCAGAAGAGTTGAAGCTGTTATAGCTGCAAAGGGCGGGGCCAACTCAATATTGAACCCTACGGACTAAGACTGGGATGCCATTAAAGTTCATGTGCGTGTAAAGGCAGGCGTCCCAATACTTTTGGTAATACAGTGTATATTCCTAAATAACCACAAAAGGTATAAATCCAATTTGTGTGCACCAAAGCCTTTGCAAACCCAGTTATTATTACCTTGTAAAAGAGGTAACAGTGACCACTAGGGGGCTTACCCCAGTACCATGTGTAGGGATGAGCTTCGTGTTCGAGTCGAACATACGTTCGACTCGAACATCGGCTGTTCGATCGTTCGACGAAGATCGGACGATTTGGGCCGTTCGCGCCAAATTCGAGTGACGGGAACGGCCCACAATGCACTACGCCATCGCAGTGTCATCCAGGCGCTGTGATTGGCCAAGCATGCACTGTGACCCCGCATGCTTGGCCAATCACAGCGCCGGCAGCGAGGAGAGCAATGATTGGCCACAGGCAGGATGCCTGTGGCCAATTATTGCTGAGGGTGTTTAGTACACGCCCCACACTATAAAAGGCCGCCAGCACGGCGGCCTAGTGTAGTGTGTTCCGGAGCAGGGAAAGAGCAGCATAGGCAGGGACAGTGACATTTATTTCTTTCTTGCTTAACCTGGATTCCTTTAGTTTAGGGAAAGAGAAGGATAGGTAGGGAGAGTGTCAGTGTGTTTTACTGTTCGAGTCCTTGTTTCTAGGGACAGGGAAGGACAGTGAGTGAATTCTCCTTGTGCTATAGTGTGCTTTAAAAAAACATTTTTTCTAGGGACAGAAAACTCTAGGTAGGGAGAGTGTCAGTTTCTTTCACTGTGCAAGTCCTTGTTTCTAGGGACAGGGAAGGACAGTGAGTGAATTCTCCTTGTGCTATAGTGTGCTTTAAAAAAACATTTTTTCTAGGGACAGAAAACTCTAGGTAGGGAGAGTGTCAGTTTCTTTCACTGTGCAAGTCCTTGTTTCTAGGGACAGGGAAGGACAGTGAGTGAATTCTCCTTGTGCTATAGTGTGCTTTAAAAAAACATTTTTTCTAGGGACAGAAAACTCTAGGTAGGGAGTGTGTCAGTTTCTTTCACTGTGCAAGTCCTTGTTTCTAGGGACAGGGAAGGACAGTGAGTGAATTCTCCTTGTGCTACAGTGTGCTTTAAAAAAACATTTTTTCTAGGGACAGAAAACTCTAGGTAGGGAGAGTGTCAGTTTCTTTCACTGTGCAAGTCCTTGTTTCTAGGGACAGGGAAGGACAGTGAGTGAATTCTCCTTGTGCTATAGTGTGCTTTAAAAAAACATTTTTTCTAGGGACAGAAAACTCTAGGTAGGGAGAGTGTCAGTTTCTTTCACTGTGCAAGTCCTTGTTTCTAGGGACAGGGAAGGACAGTGAGTGAATTCTCCTTGTGCTATAGTGTGCTTTAAAAAAACATTTTTTCTAGGGACAGAAAACTCTAGGTAGGGAGAGTGTCAGTTTCTTTCACTGTGCAAGTCCTTGTTTCTAGGGACAGGGAAGGACAGTGAGTGAATTCTCCTTGTGCTATAGTGTGCTTTAAAAAAACATTTTTTCTAGGGACAGAAAACTCTAGGTAGGGAGAGTGTCAGTTTCTTTCACTGTGCAAGTCCTTGTTTCTAGGGACAGGGAAGGACAGTGAGTGAATTCTCTTTGTGCTATAGTGTGCTTTAAAAAAACATTTTTTCTAGGGACAGAAAACTCTAGGTAGGGAGAGTGTCAGTTTCTTTCACTGTGCAAGTCCTTGTTTCTAGGGACAGGGAAGGACAGTGAGTGAATTCTCCTTGTGCTATAGTGTGCTTTAAAAAAACATTTTTTCTAGGGACAGAAAACTCTAGGTAGGGAGAGTGTCAGTTTCTTTCACTGTGCAAGTCCTTGTTTCTAGGGACAGGGAAGGACAGTGAGTGAATTCTCCTTGTGCTATAGTGTGCTTTAAAAAAACATTTTTTCTAGGGACAGAAAACTCTAGGTAGGGAGTGTGTCAGTTTCTTTCACTGTGCAAGTCCTTGTTTCTAGGGACAGGGAAGGACAGTGAGTGAATTCTCCTTGTGCTATAGTGTGCTTTAAAAAAACATTTTTTCTAGGGACAGAAAACTCTAGGTAGGGAGAGTGTCAGTTTCTTTCACTGTGCAAGTCCTTGTTTCTAGGGACAGGGAAGGACAGTGAGTGAATTCTCCTTGTGCTATAGTGTGCTTTAAAAAAACATTTTTTCTAGGGACAGAAAACTCTAGGTAGGGAGAGTGTCAGTTTCTTTCACTGTGCAAGTCCTTGTTTCTAGGGACAGGGAAGGACAGTGAGTGAATTCTCCTTGTGCTATAGTGTGCTTTAAAAAAACATTTTTTCTAGGGACAGAAAACTCTAGGTAGGGAGAGTGTCAGTTTCTTTCACTGTGCAAGTCCTTGTTTCTAGGGACAGGGAAGGACAGTGAGTGAATTCTCCTTGTGCTATAGTGTGCTTTAAAAAAACATTTTTTCTAGGGACAGAAAACTCTAGGTAGGGAGAGTGTCAGTTTCTTTCACTGTGCAAGTCCTTGTTTCTAGGGACAGGGAAGGACAGTGAGTGAATTCTCCTTGTGCTATAGTGTGCTTTAAAAAAACATTTTTTCTAGGGACAGAAAACTCTAGGTAGGGAGAGTGTCAGTTTCTTTCACTGTGCAAGTCCTTGTTTCTAGGGACAGGGAAGGACAGTGAGTGAATTCTCCTTGTGCTATAGTGTGCTTTAAAAAAACATTTTTTCTAGGGACAGAAAACTCTAGGTAGGGAGAGTGTCAGTTTCTTTCACTGTGCAAGTCCTTGTTTCTAGGGACAGGGAAGGACAGTGAGTGAATTCTCCTTGTGCTATAGTGTGCTTTAAAAAAACATTTTTTCTAGGGACAGAAAACTCTAGGTAGGGAGAGTGTCAGTTTCTTTCACTGTGCAAGTCCTTGTTTCTAGGGACAGGGAAGGACAGTGAGTGAATTCTCCTTGTGCTATAGTGTGCTTTAAAAAAACATTTTTTCTAGGGACAGAAAACTCTAGGTAGGGAGAGTGTCAGTTTCTTTCACTGTGCAAGTCCTTGTTTCTAGGGACAGGGAAGGACAGTGAGTGAATTCTCCTTGTGCTATAGTGTGCTTTAAAAAAACATTTTTTCTAGGGACAGAAAACTCTAGGTAGGGAGAGTGTCAGTTTCTTTCACTGTGCAAGTCCTTGTTTCTAGGGACAGGGAAGGACAGTGAGTGAATTCTCCTTGTGCTATAGTGTGCTTTAAAAAAACATTTTTTCTAGGGACAGAAAACTCTAGGTAGGGAGAGTGTCAGTTTCTTTCACTGTGCAAGTCCTTGTTTCTAGGGACAGGGAAGGACAGTGAGTGAATTCTCCTTGTGCTATAGTGTGCTTTAAAAAAACATTTTTTCTAGGGACAGAAAACTCTAGGTAGGGAGAGTGTCAGTTTCTTTCACTGTGCAAGTCCTTGTTTCTAGGGACAGGGAAGGACAGTGAGTGAATTCTCCTTGTGCTATAGTGTGCTTTAAAAAAACATTTTTTCTAGGGACAGAAAACTCTAGGTAGGGAGAGTGTCAGTTTCTTTCACTGTGCGAGTCCTTGTTTCTAGGGACAAAGAAGGAAAGTGAGGGGAATTCTCCTTGTGCTATAGTGTGCTAAAGCATTCCTCATCAACCATCTTTGAAATCCTTGTTTTTTGGACAGTCAGGGAAATTGTCGTTGTGCTATTCTGTGCAAAAGCAATCATCCTCAACCATATTTAGAAATCCTTAAGTAAAGGGACAGAGAAGGACACCTGAAGGTATCCCTTATTGCTTTTTTCCCATCTCCCTGCAGGCCATCTATTAGAATGTCTGGAAGGCAAACAAGGAGAGGCAGACAGTCAGGAGGCAATAAAAGAGGGCAAGCAGGCTCTGTGTCTGGGGGCAACAGTGCTGGTCGTGGACGCGGTGCATTGTCATCAGCACATGGCCATGGGACACGCTTGTCCTTCTTTTCGGCAGCTGGACATGTTGAGCCACATCATGCCGAAGACTTGGTAGAGTGGATGACCAAGCCCTCCTCCTCCTCCTCATCCTCTCTCACCCAGGCTCAGGGTACTGGCAAAGCAGCTGCCAAAGCGTCCTCTTGCCTGGTATCAATGTCAGACTCATCATCAGTCACTCCTTCCCTAGACCCACCATGTCCTCCTCCTGAGGAGTCCCCCGAACTGTTTGAGCACAGTGTTGGGTACATGCTCCAGGAGGATGCCCAGCGTTTCGAAGGGTCTGATGATGAAACCCAGCTACAGGAAGGCAGTAGGGTGAGAGCAGACAGAGGGGATGCTCAAGAAGGACACCAATCTGGCAGTCATGTTCCAGCAGCTGCAGCATACTGCCAGATTGGCTCCAGTGATGAGGAGGGAGGGGATGATGAGGTCACTGACTCCACGTGGGTGCCTAATAGGAGAGAGGAGGAGGAGGAGGATGAGGCACATCTCCAACGAGGCAGGATGCCCTTTGGTGGCCAGCGTAAGGGCAGTACACCGACGGAATCACACCGCAGAGCTCCGCCTGTGCAGGGCGCTGCCTCTGCCCGTCATTCAAAAAGTTCCTTGGTGTGGGCCTTTTTTGAGGCTAGTGCATCAGATCGCACAGCTGCTGTTTGCAACATATGTCTCAAGCGTATATCGCGTGGCCAAAACATCAGCCGCTTGGGTACCACATGCCTGACCAGACATATGTTGACCTGCCATGCAGCTCGTTGGCAAGCCTACCTCAAAGACCCACACCAAAGAACAAAGCGGACCTCTCCTTGCACCGCATCAGCTGGGATCTCCAACCCCACTATAACTTCAGTCCTCTCTGAAACATGCACTGAGAGGAATGAAGGTGTAGAATTAGGTGTGTCACAGCCAAGTACTTGCGGCCACTCTGCTAGCAGTACACCGACGTCCGATTCTAGCAGGCAAATTTCCCTGCCCCAGCTGCTGGACCGTCAAAAGAAGTTCACTCCCAGCCATCCACATGCCCAGCGGTTGAATGCTAGCTTGGCTAAATTGCTAGCGCTTCAACTGCTGCCTTTTCAGTTGGTAGACTCGGCCCCCTTCCGTGAGTTTGTGCAATGTGCGGTTCCTCAGTGGCAGGTTCCCAAACGCCACTTTTTCTCACGGAAGGCTATTCCGGCTCTCTACCGGCATGTGGAAGGCAATGTCTTGGCCTCGCTGGACAGGGCGGTCAGCGGTAAGGTGCATATTACCGCTGACTCATGGTCCAGCAGGCATGGACAGGGACGTTACCTTTCTTTCACGGCCCATTGGGTCACTCTTTTGGCAGCTGGGAAGGATGCAGGACAAGGTGCAGTAGTGTTGGAGGTTGTCCCACCGCCACGCCTCCAAAATGCTACTACTGGTTGTGACACACCTCTCTCCTCCACCCCCTCCTCTTCTTCTTCCTCCATGGCCTCTTCCTGTGGTTTGTCCTATGAACCAGCGGTGCTCCGTAGCCGTTCACGGGGCTACGCAAGTACGCAGGCAAAAAGATGCCATGCCGTGCTTGCGCTGGTGTGTTTGGGGGACAGAAGCCACACTGGGGCAGAGGTCCTGTCTGCTCTGCAGGGCCAGGCCGAGAGGTGGTTGACGCCACGCCAGCTTAAGCCAGGAATGGTGGTTTGCGACAATGGCACCAACCTCCTCTCCGCCCTTCGACAGGGACAACTGACCCATGTGCCCTGTGTGGCTCACGTCCTTAACCTGGTGGTGCAGTGGTTCTTGGGCAGGTACCCGGGCTTACAGGATGTCCTGAGGCAGGCCAGGAAAGTCTGTGTGCATTTCCGCAGATCTTATAATGCCAGTGCTCGCCTGGCTGAGCTGCAAAAGGAGTTGAACCTGCCCAAGAACCGCCTTATATGTGACATGCCCACCAGGTGGAACTCAACGTTGGCCATGCTGCAGCGGCTGCACACGCAGCAGAGGGCCATCAATGAGTACCTGTGCGACTACGGCACCAGGACAGGGTCAGGGGAGCTTGGTTTTTTTTCTCCACGCCAGTGGGGCATGATCAGGGATGCATGCACTGTCCTGGCACCATTTGAGGAGGCCACGAGGATGGTGAGCAGTGACAGTGCATGCATCAGTGACACTGTACCTCTTGTCCACCTGTTGGAGCACACGCTGCATGGAATAATGGACAGGGCACTTGAGGCAGAACAGAGGCAGGAAGAGGAGGACTTCCTTGCCTCTCAAGGCCCCCTTTACCCAGACAGTGTTCCTTCTGTCCCACCCATCGCACAGGAAGAGGAGGAGGAGGAGGAGGAGGAGGAGGATTGTGTCAGCATGGAGGTGGAGGCTGGCACTCAGCATCATCAGCAGCAGTCTTTTAGGGATGATTTACAGTCCCAAGAAACCAGTGGACTTGTACGTGGCTGGGAGGAGGTGACTGCGGATCATGTCGTCCTTAGTGACCCAGAGGACTCCGGAGCGAATGCCTCAGCAAACCTACGCTGCATGGCCTCCCTGATCCTGCAAAGTCTGCGGAAGGATCCTCGTATTCTTCGGATCAAGGAGAGGGACCATTACTGGCTGGCCACTCTCCTTGATCCACGGTACAAGGGTAAGGTTGCGGACCTTATGTTACCGTCGCAGAGGGAGCAGAGGATGAGACAACTCCGGGAGGCCTTGCAGAAAGGTCTGTGCAACGCGTTCCCAGAGACTGGGAGGTTACAAACTCCTGGTCCTGGACAACGAGTTGCTGAGGCTTCGGCCAGTCAAAGAAGGAGCGGTGGGGAAGGTGGCCGTCTGACCGATGCGTTCAGACAATTCTTTAGTCCGCAGCCCCAAAGTATGATCAGTTCCAGCAACCATCGCCAGCGTCTGATAAACATGGTGCAGGAATATCTAGGGGCAAGGTCAGACTTGGACACCTTCCCCACCGAAAATCCTCTGGCTTACTGGGTCTTGAGGATGGATCACTGGCCAGAGCTTGCACAGTATGCAATTGAGCTACTGGCCTGTCCTGCATCCAGCGTTCTTTCGGAACGCACATTCAGTGCTGCTGGAGGATTTGTCACGGATCACAGGGTGCGCCTGTCCACCGACTCGGTTGATCGACTGACTTTCATCAAGATGAACCAGTCTTGGATCACCACCAGCTACCACACACCTGATGCTGATATAACAGACTAATTGATTTTAACATGTCACATCCCTTCAAGACTGATGCTGATGCTGAGTGCCTGTGCTGTTATGTTGACTGGCTATCCTCCTCCTCCGAGTCCTCAATGATACGATTGATGATGATAGCTTGGAAGATCATTTTTGTTTATGGGTGCCGCCACCAGTGGCTAAGGCCCAATTTTTCAGCCCCTGTTTTACAGGGGCGTGTAATTACAATTTTTTTAGCAATAATTTGCCATAGGGCTCATTGCTGTGCTCCAAGTACAGTATCTGTGAGGGGTTGGAGTGTTGTGGCACCAGTGCCTAAGGCCCAATTTTTCAGCCCCTGTTTTACAGGGGCGTGTAATTACAATTTTTTTAGCAATAATTTGCCATAGGGCTCATTGCTGTGCTCCAAGTACAGTATCTGTGAGGGGTTGGAGTGTTGTGGCACCAGTGCCTAAGGCCCAATTTTTCAGCCCCTGTTTAACAGGGGCGTGTCATTACAATTTTTGAAGCAATACTTTGCAACAGGGCTCATTGCTGTGCTCCAAGTACAGTATCTGTGAGGGGTTGTAGTGTTGTGCCACCAGTGCCTAAGGCCCAATTTTTCAGCCCCTGTTCAACAGGGGCATGCAATTACAATTCTTGATGTAATAATTCACAGCAGGGCCCATTGCTGCACCCACCAAGAGTAACTCTGAGGGCTTACAGTGTTGTGGCAACGCCACCACCACCACCACCACGAAAGGCCCAATTTTTCAGCCCCTGTTCAAAAGGGGCATGTAATTACAATTCTTGATCTAATAATTCACAGCAGGGCCCATTGCTGCACCCACCAAGAGTAACTCTGAGGGCTTACAGTGTTGTGGCAACGCCACCACCACCACCACCACGAAAGGCCCAATTTTTCAGCCCCTGTTCAAAAGGGGCATGTAATTACAATTCTTGATCTAATAATTCACAGCAGGGCCCATTGCTGCACCCACCAAGAGTAACTCTGAGGGCTTACAGTGTTGTGGCAACGCCACCACCACCACCACCACGAAAGGCCCAATTTTTCAGCCCCTGTTCAAAAGGGGCATGTAATTACAATTCTTGATCTAATAATTCACAGCAGGGCCCATTCCTGCACCCACCAAGAGTAAGTCTGAGGGCTTACAGTGTTGTGGCAACGCCACCACCACCACCACCACGAAAGGCCCAATTTTTCAGCCCCTATTCAAAAGGGGCATGTAATTACAATTCTTGATCTAATAATTCACAGCAGGGCCCATTCCTGCACCCACCAAGAGTAACTCTGAGGGCTTACAGTGTTGTGGCAACACCACCACCACCACCACCACCACGAAAGGCCCAATTTTTCAGCCCCTGTTCAACAGGGGCATGCAATTACAATTCTTGATCTAATAATTCACAGCAGGGCCCATTGCTGCACCCACCAAGAGTAACTGTCAGGGCTTACAGTGTTGTGGCACCAGCACCACCATCAAAGGCCCAATTTTTACTACCACTGTTCAACAATTATATGTAATTAAAATTCCTGATATAATAGTTGACAGCAGGGCGTTCCAGCACCAACCAAGAGTAACTGTGAGTGCTTACAGTGTTGTGCCAACACCAACAACTAAGGGGCCTATTTCTGCAGAGTATATACGGCAGGTCCCTACTTTCAAACATCCAACTTACAAACGACTCCTACTTGCAAACGCAAGAAGACAACAGGAAGTGAGAGGAAATCTACCCCTAGGAAGGAAAATTCTCTCCTGTAAGAATAAATATGGGAGAAAGGTGTCTCCTCTGTACTGATGCTTTATCAGCAATCCTTGTTTCAAGAAAAACACCACATTTCAAAAACAGTTGACATTGGGACGGAAAGTGAGGTGAAATGTTCTGAACAGGGGCACAGACAGCAAAACAAATGTTACAGGGGTGATAACCCTTACCTATGTTTTCCAAAAAGTTTAAAAATAGATTTTTGGGCTGGAGCTACACTTCAACAATGTACCTGTTCAAAATTACAAACAGATTCTACATAAGAACAAACCTACAGTCCCTGTCTTGTATGCACCGCCTGTATACGGCTGTTCAGAGTATATAGGGCCTTTTTTATTTTATGTGCGGGGTTCCCCTTAATATCCATACAAGACCCAAAGGGGCTGGTAATGGGCTGGGGTAGGGGGGGGGGGGTCATGGGGTAGCTATGCCATTTTTCTTAAAGATTTTCATCCATATTACCGGGACCAGACATTACATTAAAGCCGCAAGCAGTTTTAAATGGCTTTTTTTTCCTTTAGAAGTGTCATTTTGTGCAGGGACAGTTCTTAACACGGGAAACACGTGGCACTTCACAGGCATACTTTAGACACCCCCCAGGTACGATATTTAAAGGAATATTTGACTTTTTTTTTTTTCACTTTATGCATCATTAAAATGACTGCTCCCGAAAAACGACCGTTTTTAAAACTTCTTTTTGCATTGATACATGTCCCCTGGTGCAGAACCCGGGTTCCCAAACCCTTTTTAGGACAATAACATGCATAATAGTTGTTATAATTAGCACTTTAGAATTCGAACGTTCGCATCCATTGTATTTAATAGGGTTCTAATGTTCGTACGAACTTTCGGTCCGTTCGCGGGTTCTGGTGCGAACCGAACCCGGGGGTGTTCGGCTCATCACTAACCATGTGTGGTGACTCTATGCATTTGCACCTGGATTTCGCCAGTGTATACTATGCAGTAACGTGTGCCGCCAAATCTTTGAAGTTATCCTGCACCACTTTGTACTGTTACAAAAAAAATGTTTTCATTTAAAAAATGTAATGAAACATAAAAGGTATTTTTGTTACTATGTAACACAACTAGCAGTGACATCATCACAGTGCTGTACATGGCCTGTGCAGAGAGCAGAGCTACAGGGCTGCCTGCAGAAAACTACAGGAGGGGGGCGGAGACAAGACCAGTCCTCCTGCACAAGGAGAGAGAGCAGAGCTACAGGGCTGCTTGCAGAAAACTACAGGAGGGGCGGAGACAAGACCAGTCCTCCTGCACAAGGAGAGAGAGCAGAGCTACAGGGTTGCCTGCAGAAAACTACAGGAGGGGGGCGGAGACAAGACCAGTCCTCCTGCACAAGGAGAGAGAGCAGAGCTACAGGGCTGCCTGCAGAAAACTACAGGAGGGGGCGGAGACAAGACCAGTCCTCCTGCACAAGGAGAGAGAGCAGAGCTACAGGGCTGCCTGCAGAAAACTACAGGAGGGGGCGGAGACAAGACCAGTCCTCCTGCACAAGGAGAGAGAGCAGAGCTACAGGGCTGCCTGCAGAAAACTACAGGAGGGGGGCGGAGACAAGACCAGTCCTCCTGCACAAGGAGAGAGAGCAGAGCTACAGGGCTCCCTGCAGAAAACTACAGGAGGGGGCGGAGACAAGACCAGTCCTCCTGCACAAGGAGAGAGAGCAGAGCTACAGGGCTGCCTGCAGAAGACTACAGGAGGGGGCGGAGACAAGACCAGTCCTCCTGCACAAGGAGAGAGAGCAGAGCTACAGGGCTGCCTGCAGAAGACTACAGGAGGGGGCGGAGACAAGACCAGTCCTCCTGCACAAGGAGAGAGAGCAGAGCTACAGGGCTGCCTGCAGAAAACTACAGGAGGGGGGCGGAGACAAGACCAGTCCTCCTGCACAAGGAGAGAGAGCAGAGCTACAGGGCTGCCTGCAGAAGACTACAGGAGGGGGCGGAGACAAGACCAGTCCTCCTGCACAAGGAGAGAGAGCAGAGCTACAGGGCTGCCTGCAGAAAACTACAGGAGGGGGGCGGAGACAAGACCAGTCCTCCTGCACAAGGAGAGAGAGCAGAGCTACAGGGCTGCCTGCAGAAGACTACAGGAGGGGGCGGAGACAAGACCAGTCCTTCTGCACAAGGAGAGAGAGCAGAGCTACAGGGCTGCCTGCAGAAGACTACAGGAGGGGGCGGAGACAAGACCAGTCCTCCTGCACAAGGAGAGAGGGCAGCAGTGGGCAGTCTTTATTACAGGAAGTCTCACACTGGACTACTGCACAGATCTGGAAGAAATACACAAAGCTCACCGAGATTCTGGGAAGAATTCACAGGAGTCTTGCATCCCAGAGTTCAGCTTTAACCATGACTCCATCCCAGGGGTCCCCAAACTTTCTAAACAAAATGCCAGTTTACTGTCCTTCAGACTTTAGGGGGCTGGAAGTCCGTAGAAAGAATAGTGCCTTATCATTGGTATCAGTGGGAGGATAGAACCTCATCATTGCTAATGGGAGGAATAGTGCCCCATCATTGGTAGTTTGGAAGCATAGTACCTCATCCTTGGTGTCAGTGGGAGGAATAATGCCCAATCATTGGTGTTAGTAGAAAGAATAGTGCCCCATCATTGGTGTAAGTGGGAGGACTAGTGCCCCATGATTGATGTCAGTGGGAGGAATAGTGCCCCATCATTAGTATTGGAAGGAATAGTGCCCCATCATTGGTGTAAGTGGGAGGACTAGTGCCCCGTGATTGATGTCAGTGGGAGGAATAGTGCCCCATAATTAGTATTGGAAGGAATAGTACCCCATCATTGGTGTCAGTGGGAGGAATAGTGCCTCATCGTTGGTATCAGTGGAAGGGATACTACCCCATCATTGGTGTCAGTGGGAGGAATAGTGCCTCATCGTTGGTATCAGTGGAAGGGATAGTACCCCATCATTGGTGTCAGTGGGAAGACTAGTGGCCCATCATTGATGTCGGTTGGAGGAAAAGTGGCCCATCGTTGGTGTCAGTGGGAGGACTAGTGCCCCATCATTGATATCAGTGGGAGGGATAGTGTTTCATTGCTGGTGTCAGTGGGAGGGATAGAACCCCATCACTGGTGTAAGTGGCCCATCATTGATGTCAGTTGGGGGAATAGTGTCCCATCATTAGTATTGAGAGGAATAGTGTCTCATCGTTGGTATCAGTGGGAGGAATAGTACCCCATCATTGGTATAAGTGGGAGGCCCATCATTGATGTCAATTGGAGGAATAGTGCTCCATTATTAGTACCAGTTGGAGGAATAGTGTCCCATCATTAGTATTGGGAGAAATAGTGCTCCATCGTTGGTACCAGTGGGAGGAATAGTGTCCCATCATTAGTATTGGGAGGAATGGTGCCCAATTGTTGGTGTCAGTGGAAGGGATAGTACCCCATCATTAGTATTGGGAGGAATAGTGCTTCATCATTGGTACAGGTGGGAGAAATAGTGTCCCATCGTTGGTATCAGTGGGAGTGATAGTGCCCCATCACTGGTATAAGTGGGAGGACTAGTGGCCCATCATTGATGTCAATTGGAGGAATAGTGCCCTATCATTAGTATTGGGAGGAATAGTGCTCCATTATTGGTACCAGTTGGAGGAATAGTGTCCTATCATTAGTATTGGGAGGAATGGTGCCCAATTGTTGGTGTCAGTGGAAGAGATAGTACCCCATCATTAGTATTGGGAGGAATGGTGCCCAATTGTTGGTGTCAGTGGAAGGGATAGTACCCCATCATTAGTATTGGGAGGAATAGTGCTCCATTATTGGTACCAGTTGGAGGAATAGTGTCCCATCATTAGTATTGGGAGGAATGGTGCCCAATTGTTGGTGTCAGTGGAAGGGATAGTACCCCATCATTAGTATTGGGAGGATTAGTACCCTATTTTTGGTGTAAATGGGAGGAATAGTGCCCAAACGTTGGTAGTGGGAGGAATAGTGCCCCACTATTGGTAGGGGGAGGAAGACTACCCCATCGTTGGTGCCAGTGGAAGGAATAGTGTCTTGTATCAGTGGAAGGAATAGTGTCTTGTATCAGTGGAAGGCAAGCAAAGGGCCTCATCCCACCCCCGAGGCACAGTTTGGAGACCACTGCTCTATCCAGAACCAAAAGGAATGCTTTGGTTTGAATATACTCCAAAAAAGCAGAACAATTTATTTATTTATTTTAAACTTCAGAAGGCCCAGCCCACCTTTTGCTGATTGCAAATGTCTAGGCACCCGCTGAGGACTGATTTGGAACCTCCAGCACAGAGCCTCCTCTGGAGGTGACATGAAAAAGAGGGAATTGCTTGGAACTTGACATTCTCTCTCTCACAATACCGGCCTGATTTTGTTCTTTGCTGGATTTCTCACCGAGCGCAGTCACGTGTCTGGTGCGTTTTTGGCACAACGTTCACAAACTCCTTCTCGCGTCCCTCCCCCCCTCACCTCCAGCCTGCCGTTCGGGGGACGAGATTTCTATCTGTTGGAGTAATTAGCGACGTACGGCATATTTCTGCATAATTATGTGGCTGTGTCTTTCACCGACGAACCTCTTCAGATTCCCTTTCAGCTGTATTACTCATATTACACCCCTCCCCCACCCCCAACTTCCAGCCGCCTCCCACTCTCATAAAAAAAAAAAACTTTATTGGGACCCGTCTCTCAATAACGATAGAAACTGCCTATCATCAGCATTGCTCATGGTATCGCTGTACCGTGGGGCTGAGCAACATTCATTGGGATGCAGAAAGGTCACTACAAAGACTGATAGACCTGGAAAAAACGCACATATTGAGGGTCCAAGGGCACCCCAAAGATTGCGAAAACAAAAAAGGAAAAGTTCCCCCAGGGTTGTTTTTTAGCGACATAGTTTATTGAATTCAGAAGATGAAGATATATAAGAATCTTTCCTTTTATTTTACAATGAATAAAAAACAGTTAAATTGTTAAAAAATAGTATACCGTGGTTACAAATAGTTTCGAAAATGTATCGACAATAATGAAAAGATCAACAATTCAGTACAGTACATTATATGCCATTCATGAATTGGCTTCCATTTGAGTACCCCGACGCGTTTTGACCATTGCGGTCTTTTTCAAGGGGATTTGTACTCTGGCAAGATATGTCAGAAACGACAAAAAATATTATAGTTCCGTCAAAAATGCTAACATAGGTAAATACAAGTGATATAAAGATATTTACCGCTCGAAAAAATTTGATTCATTTCAAAGTAGACATGTGAAATTCGTTTAGTTTATAATTATTTTTTCACGAATTTAGAGAAATTCGTTAATTCCGAAATTTCCGAATTTTTCAATTTCCGAATTTTCGGATTTCGGAAATTTTGAATTTCCGAGATTCCGAATTTCCGAATTTTTCAATTTCCAAATTTTTCAATTTCCGAATTTTCGGATTTTCAAATTTCGGAATTTCCAAATTTCGGGATTTCGGGAATTCGGATTTTCGTATTTCCGAATTTCGGAAGTCCGGAATTCCGAAATTCGGAAGTCCGGAATTTCGAAAATCTAAAATTCGAAAATCTAAAATTCGAAAATGGGAAATTTGGAAAGTTGAATTTCCGAGTTCCGAATTTTTAGAATTTCCGAATTTCCGAAAATCGGAAATTCATTTTTTTGCTTTTTTCGGAAATTCAAAAAATTCGTTTTTTTTCGTTTTCGTTTTATTCAGTTTTTTTGGGAAATTCGAAAATTCGGAATTCCGAATTTCCTGAATTTCCGAAAAAAGCAAAAAAAAAAAAAAAGAAAAACGAAAAAAATCGAATTTTTCTAATTTCCTGAATTTCCGAAAAAAGCAAAAAAATGAAAAAAACGAAGACGAAAAAAACAAATGTTTCGAATTTGCCGAATTTCCGAAAAAAGCAAAAAAAACGGAAACTAAGGAAATGAATTTTTCGGCAGTGGACATGTCTAATTCAAAGCGTAAAATGTAGCCAGAGATGGTGAGTGGAGTATGCCATTGTCCGAAAATCCTCATATAACGTCCCCCCCCTCCCCTCTAAGCGGGGACCAACCCAAGATGAGGCGGGGACCAACTACAAAGACTGATTAGCCGTTCTGAATGATTTCCACAACTAAGTGCCATGAAAGCAGAACTCCAGACCAAAAAATTGCAAGCTAAAAAATAAAGAGCCCATTAAATAAAAAATAAAAAACATTTGCTGCAATATTTACCTTCAAAATAAATAATAAGTAGGCTCAGGCCCGGTTCACACAGGGGCGACTCCTCAGGCGACTCGGTCGCCCAAGGAGTCGCATCCCGGTCTGTGTTATGGAACCATTCTAATAGGAGTGACCTGAGTTGCTCCGACTTAGAAAAAGGTTCCTGTACTACTTTTGGGGGCGACGCAGGGCGACTTGCATTGACTTCTATACAGAATTCATTATGCAAATCGCCTCGGAGGGCGTCTCAAGTCGTCTTGAGATCGCGCCGCTGAGGTCGCCCCCGAAGTCGTGCCGCCCCTGTGAGAACCGGGCCTTAGGGTGCTTGCATGCTCAGTGGAGGGGAGAGCCAAGGTGTGGGGTCTATAGAGCCGTAGAACCTTGCAAGAATGATGGACTTTTCTGCTGATGGCCAGGGCTGCTGTTAAAAATCACTGGGCCCCGTACAATCTACCTGACGACCCCCACCCCTCAAAAATATCAAAACAATATTTCCACCAAAAATACACTACAATCATTATTTTAAAAATAGGAAAACTGGAAGGAAGCCCTCCATAAGAGACCCCATTTGGTAGACCATATAGGTCTGGTGCCTAATCCCGATCAATAATACAGTGGAACCTCGGTTTGCGAGTAACACGGTTAACGAGCGTTTCGCAATACGAGCACTGTATTTTGTAAGATCCTAACTCGGTTTGCGAGTGTTGTCTCGCAAAATGAGCAGGATTCAGGCCAAAGCGGTGTGCAGTACTGCGTTTGGCCTGAGGTGGGGGCGCCGTTCGGAAAGACTCGGAAATATTACGTTCCCGAGCCTTTCTGAGGTTTGCCGAGGTCAGCCGAGCTGTCCTCAGGCCTTTCCGTGTGTTTCCGAGGCTCTCCGGCGCCCCCCCCACCTCTGGCCACATGCGGTATTGCATGCCATTGAAGTCAATGCGGAACAATTTTTTTTCGTTTCCATTGACTTCTATGGGGAAACTCGCTTTGATATGCGAGTGCTTTGGATTACGAGCATTTTACTGGAATGGATTATGCTCGTAATCCGAGGTTCTACTGTATACAAAATAATGAACCCTAACAAACTAAATATAAGGACTATAACAGTACCCAATTTTTCTAAAAAGTATCAAAAAGTATTTATTATATGATAAAAATTGCACATGTAAATTACAGCACTATAATCTACTATAGGGGAGCCACCAAGAGTCTGTATTCAAAGAGTACAGTGGAACCTTGGATTACGAGCATAATCCGTTCCAGGAGAATGCTCGTAATCCAAAGCACTCGCATATCAAAGCGAGTTTCCCCATAGAAGTCAATGGAAACGAAGGGGATGGGTGCTACCGCGGGACACCAACGAGGTTCTACCTGACATTGCAGTTGTGGAGCAGGGGGGGGGGTTATAACCGCCGCGGGGCGCCGGAAAAGTTCTTCCAATTTACCACACTTCCTCCTGGCTCTTCCATCTTTCTCCTCCCTTGCTGCAGTGTTGAGAAGCGTGGGGGGAACTCTTCCTCGGACCTCCTTTTCATTGAGGTTATGCAGGAAAATAACCTCTTTTGTGGGAAACAGTCCCGCCCAATCCGTGCCAGTTGGGAGGTGTGCTTTCACCTAGCAGCAAAAGGGTCGCTGGTTCGAATCCTGACCAGGACACCATCTGCCTGGAGTTTGCATGTTCTCCCTGTGTCTGCATGGGTTTCCTCTGGGTACTCCGGTTTCCTCCCACCCTCCAAAGACATGCTGGTAGGTTAATTGGATCTTGTCCAAATTGGCCCAGTATATACCGGGGTTAATGACTGCACCAGCCAAGCAGACACTGGCTGCAAAAATCGCCTTGAGGCGATTCAATTTGCATTTGTAGCGCTATACAAGTCATTCATTCATTCATTCCAACCCTAGGCTTACTGTGGACAAGTGCGGGTGTACCAAGATGACCACAATGCACCATCACTTTGGTTGCATATTCTGATGGGTAGTGGCTTTCTGACATCATCTCTCCCTGCCCGTCCTCACTCTGGGACACAGCCACTGGGGCAGGCAACGGTGGCAAGTGACACACTCAGGGTTCCCACTGATTCTGCATTATGGTAAGTTGAACCATTTAATTTTATATTACAATGTAATAATAGAAATAACGCGCTTCAATCATCCTGACACCATATCAACCATGGTGCCGTGATGATTGAAGCGCCAACACTTGCCAATTCCCCCAACAAATTGCCCGAAAAATTTTCTGGTAGTGCCCCTACCAAGACTAGACTCTGGATCCGCCCCTAGACTCTGGATCCGCCCACTCCAAACTAAAAGAGTCCTTTAAAATATTGTAGCCACGCTCTTGTCAGATAAAAAAAAAATTGACAAGCTTCCATATAATGTGCATCTATGAGATAATGATGCGAAGGAGGTCTGTTATGACTTGTGCTGTGATCATAGGCGTGCGCACAGTGTGTGCGGGGTGTGTCCAGGCACACCCTAATCACCCCATGCACATTAGTGTCATCGCTCTGTGTAGCAGCAGGAACATGGAAAAAGATCTTTCTCTTACTGGCTCTGTCATAAGAAAAGTGTTTATGCTTTTCTCTTTCTCTGTGCCGGCAGGGAGATCAATGTGCCGGGGTCATATATATGTAGACACCCCCACACGTGTGTGTTTGAGCTTAAGGGTGCACACCCTAGTGCAATAGGTTGTGCACACCTATGGCTTTGATTGATCTTTAACTGGAAATAATCAAAACACACCATCCACCAGACACTTCTCCTAGGATTGCCACCTTTTCTTCAAGCCAAACCCGAAACACGAAAGCCCCTTTCACACGGGCTTTCTGATCAGGCCTGTCAATTTTTCAGGCGGAGCGGATCGGAGCCTCCATTCACCTCTATGGAGCGGCGGATAATAGCGGTGACATGTTCGCTGACACCCGCCGCTATGCGATCCGATTCTGTCTGTGAAATCCAGACGGATGGTGACCCTATTTTCCATCCGTCTGGCGGATCGGATGGAATCGGATGAAAATGGAGAACAGAGCTCTGACAGGTTCGTCTCTGCACCGTGAGCGGAGACAGACTTGTCAGTGGAGATCAGCAGATCGATCCCCCCGCTGAGCAAAGTGGAGTCTGCTGGCAGGATCGCCTGTTAGGGTGCCCATGTGTCCCGGATTGCCCGGGACTGTCCCACAATTGACATGTCTGTCCTGGGTCCCGGGCACCTTCATTCCGGGACAATACAATGTCCCGGAATGAAATAGAGGACACAGTCACCCCCTACTTACTAATAACTAAATTTCCGGAACTGGTTGCTAGGGCCAGCGCTGCCTGGCGTCTTGCAACCAGTGACAATTTACTCTCAGACAGTGAGACCGGGAGCGAGGCCTGCGCCTAGTGCAGCACTGCTGTCCCCACCCACCTCAGGCACCCCCTCCTTCTCCGGCACCCAGCGGCAAGCAGCAGGGACTGGTGTGATCTTCACTCTCCAGATAGTGACGCCACTCATTTCCTTCTACGCATGTGGCTCATGCACAGGGAGTGACAGCAGCACTGCCTCTGGTGGCAGGCTATGGGTGGCAAGCGGCACTGCATCTGGTGGCATGCTATGGGTGGCAAGTGGCACATTCACCTGACAAATAACCCGCTGCCAAATTCCCCATCAACCCCGAGACTATATTTCACCCCGCCCCCCCACATCTTTTTTTGGATAAGGTGAGAGAGGGGTGTGTCCCTGAATGGCAGTTTCGAAATGTGGTCACCCTAGTGAGGTTGCAATGGGCACAGTGAGGTTGTAATAGGCACAGTGAGGTTGGTCACAGTGAGGTTGCAATGGGCAGAGTGAGGTTGGGCACAGTGAGTTTGCAATGGGCACAGTGAGGCATGCAAATGGGCACAGTGAGGCATGCAAATGGGCACAGTGAGGTTGCAATGGGCACAGTGAGGCATGCAAATGGGCGCAGTGAGGTTGCAATGGGCACAGTGAGGCATGCAAATGGGCACAGTGAGGCATGCAAATGGGCACAGTGAGGTTGC
This sequence comes from Rana muscosa, assembly GCA_029206835.1. NCBI lineage: Eukaryota > Metazoa > Chordata > Amphibia > Anura > Ranidae > Rana > Rana muscosa. The sequence continues at coordinate 482,348,333 of CM055127.1, forward strand.
AATGGGCACAGTGAGGCATGCAAATGGGCACAGTGAGGTTGCAATGGGCCCAGTAAGGTTGCAATGGGCACAGTGAGGCATGCAAATGGGCACAGTGAGGTTGCAATGGGCACAGTGAGGCATGCAAATGGGCACAGTGAGGCATGCAAATGGGCACAGTGAGGCATGCAAATGGGCACAGTGAGGTTGCAATGGGCACAGTGAGGTTGCAATGGGCACAGTGCGGCATGCAAATGGGCACAGTGAGGTTGCAATGGGCACAGTGAGGTTGCAATGGGCACAGTAAGGTTGCAATGGGCACAGTGAGGTTGGATACAGTGAGGTTGCAATGGGCACAGTGAGGTTTCAATGGGCACAGTGAGGTTGCAATGGGCACAGTGAGGTTGCAATGGGCACAGTGAGGTTGGGCACAGTGAGGTTTCAATGGGCACAGTGAGGCATGCAAATGGGCAAAGTGAGGTTGCAATGGGCACAGTGAGGTTGTAATAGGCACAGTGAGGTTGGTCACAGTGAGGTTGCAATGGGCACAGTGAGGTTTCAATGGGCAAAGTGAGGCATGCAAATGGGCACAGTGAGGTTGCAATGGGCACAGTGAGGTTGCAATGGGCACAGCGAGGCATGCAAATGGGCACAGTGAGGTTGCAATGGGCACAGTGAGGTTGCAATGGGCACAGTGAGGTTGCAATGGGCACAGTAAGGTTGCAATGGGCACAGTGAGGTTGGATACAGTGAGGTTGCAATGGGCACAGTGAGGTTTCAATGGGCACAGTGAGGTTTCAATGGGCACAGTGAGGTTGCAATGGGCACAGTGAGGTTGGGCACAGTGAGGTTTCAATGGGCACAGTGAGGCATGCAAATGGGCACAGTGAGGTTGCAATGGGCACAGTGAGGTTGTAATAGGCACAGTGAGGTTGGTCACAGTGAGGTTGCAATGGGCAGAGTGAGGTTGGGCACAGTGAGTTTGCAATGGGCACAGTGAGGCATGCAAATGGGCACAGTGAGGCATGCAAATGGGCACAGTGAGGCATGCAATTGGGCACAGTGAGGCATGCAATTGGGCACAGTGAGGTTGTAATAGGCACAGTGAGGTTGGTCACAGTGAGGTTGCAATGGACAGAGTGAGGTTGGGCACAGTGAGTTTGCAATGGGCACAGTGAGGCATGCAAATGGGCACAGTGAGGCATGCAAATGGGCACAGTGAGGTTGCAATGGGCACAGTGAGGCATGCAAATGGGCTCAGTGAGGTTGCAATGGGCACAGTGAGGCATGCAAATGGGCACAGTGAGGCATGCAAATAGGCACAGTGAGGTTGCAATGGGCACAGTGAGGCATGCAAATGGGCACAGTGAGGTTGCAATGGGCACAGTGAGGCATGCAAATGGGCACAGTGAGGTTGCAATGGGCACAGTGAGGTTGCAATGGGCACAGTGAGGTTGGATACAGTGAGGTTGCAATGGGCACAGTGAGGTTGCAATGGGCACAGTGAGGTTGCAATGGGCACAGTGAGGTTGGGCACAGTGAGGTTTCAATGGGCACAGTGAGGCATGCAAATGGACACAGTGAGGTTGCAATGGGCACAGTGAGGTTGCAATGGGCACAGTGAAGCTGCAAATGGGCACAGTGAGGTTGCAATGGGCACAGTGAGGTTGCAATGGGCACAGTGAAGCTGCAAATGGGCACAGTGAGGCTGCAAATGGGCATTGTTGACCCTCTTTTCTGCTTACAGTAGCTGCTGCATTCTCACCCTAGGCTTATACTCGAGTCAATACGTTTTCCCAGTTTTTTGTGGTAAAATTAGGTACAGTACCTTCGCTTGTATTCGGGTCGGCTTATACTCGAGTATATACGGTAATTTGTCGAAATTGGTTAAAAAACGAATTCAGAACGAAACAAATTGCACATGTCTAACTGAAACTAATCTCTGTCCCACTATTGGACAGTGAGGTGCAGAAGTACATAGGCGATGGTATAATACATGATTGCAAGACAACAAAGGCAAAAAGGTATTTTAAGATTAGTGAAATGATGCGATTTATAGCCGGCTGTTGCCAGGGTTCTATTCAATGCTCATAAACAATAAGTAGTTCTAATAGGTTTACATACACTATTAAGAGACAGCCTGGTACATACCTGAGGATGAGTATGTTGTCGTGATTGTGCTGAGATCGCTGTCTGTGATGGAACCACAACTACACTCAGACAATGACCCAATCACTGTGACTGGGGCTATGTTGGGGTGTCGCAGTGCTGCTTTAAGGGGGGCCACCTGGTTGTACTGGACGGAAGATAGACATCCGATAAAACCCAAGGAATTGGCTTTGGTCACCTCCGGGTCAAGTCTTGGATTATCTGTAAGATAAATAACACCATGAAAAAGATTTACATTTTGTGTCAGAGCAAGAAAAGAAAAAAAAAAAGCAAACAAAAGAAAAAACGCATGCAGTATATCGCTGCGATACATGCACACTTTATCCCGTTAACCACTTCAGCCCCGGAAGGATTTGCCCCCTTAATGACCAGGCCATTTTTTGCGATATGCCACTTCCGGACCGCCGCACGACTATATACGTCCTGACTTTGAAGAGGGATATCTTGGCTATGGCAGCAGCTAGCTACCATAACCCAGGTATCCATCTCTTCAGGCGGCGGTCCAGTTTACGATAATGGTGGCCTCTGCAGCGGACTCCCCCCCCCCCGCCGCTCTCCCGCGCAGGGTGACCACATGTCCCGGATTGCCCGGGACAGTCCCACATTTGGGAGGTCTGTCCTTGGTCCCGGGCACCTTCATTCCGGGACAATACAGTGTCCCGGAATTGGCCCCTGGGCCGATCTGATGCCCCCTAAAAATGCCGCTGCATGCATCGCTGCTGTCACTCACTACCATGGTGTACTCCTGGCCGAGACCCACTTTACTGTATGATATATATGACTCTGCAGATAAGTATGCTGGCAGAAGAGGAGAGGACACTGACAGATGACTAGGGTGACCACGTGTCCCGGATTGCCCGGGACAGTCCCGCATTTTGCAGATCTGTCCTGGGCACCTTCATTCCAGGACAATACAGTGTCCCGGAAGGAAAATGACACAAACCACCCCCCGGGCCAATCTGATGCCCCCAAAAAAGGCTGCCACATCACCGCTTTACTTACTGAGAGTACTTGTCCTGGTCGGGAATGTCTGGAGGAGCACAATCCCCGCCCCCTGCTTGTGATTGGAGAAATAATAGATCCCGTCTCTTGTGTCCAATCACTGTGCTGTGATTCGTTACAGTACAAGCTGATTTTTGGGAAGGGGGGTGTCCCTGAATGGTAGTTTGGAAATGTGGACACCCTACAGATGACATGACACCCTCGGAGGAATGGGAGGATGGGGGGAAGACACATCCTTGGATATCAGGGCAGGGTTCATGCTGGAACTTGTAGTCCTTAACTTTTGGGAGTGTAACTACAGGTCCTAGCATGAACCCCCTCAAAGCTGATGATGTAACACCCCCCCCCACTACAGAACTACAGGTCCCAGCATGAACCTGTGAAATCTATAGGGTCACACCCTTAGATCTCAGGGGTTCATGCTGGGATTTGTAGTCCTTCAATTTTTCAGGGAGTCACATCCTTAGATATTAGGTGTTAATGCTGGAACTTGTAGTTCTTCACTTTTGGGGGATGTGACCCCCCAAAAGTGAAGGACTACAGGTCCCAGCATATGAACCCCTCAGAGCTGAAGATGTGACACCCCCCAGCCCCCTTCTGGGAGGAGTCACATTGGCAGCCAGCGGCAGGAGGGGGGTTCACCTTCCTGGGGCTCCGGTGTGTCAGACTTGTGGCAGGCTGCGGGTGGCACTGGTAAGTTACACTGCATCTGGCGGCAGGCTTTGGGTGGCAAGGGACAGGACTGCAAGTGGCACTGCATCTGGTGGCAGGCTATGGGTGGCAAGTGGCACTGCAGCTGGTGGCAGGCTATGGGTGGCAAGTGGCACTGCAGCTGGTGGCAGGCTATGGGTGGCAAGTGGCACACTGCATCTTGTGGCAGGCTATGGGTGGCAAGTGGCACTGCATCTAGTGGCAGGTTATGGGTGGCAAGTGGCACTGCAGCTGGTGGCAGGCTATGGGTGGCAAGTGGCACTGCAGCTGGTGGCAGGCTATGGGTGGCAAGTGGCACTGCAGCTGGTGGCAGGCTATGGGTGGCAAGTGGCACTGCAGCTGGTGGCAGGCAATGGGTGGCAAGTGGCACTGCAGCTGGTGGCAGGCTATGGGTGGCAAGTGGCACTGCAGCTGGTGGCAGGCTATGGGTGGCAACTGGCAAGTAGCACATTGCATCTTGTGGCAGGCTATGGGTGAAAAGTGGCACACTGCAACTGGTGGCAGGCGATGGTGCAAGTGACATGCTGCATATGGCGGCAGGCAACGGTGGCACGCTGTATCTGGTGGCAGACAGTGGTGTCAAGTGACAAGCTCAGGGTTCCCACTGATTCTGCATTATGGTGAGTTGAACTATTTCATTATATATTATAATGAGTTTCAATCATCCTGACACCATATCAAGCATGGTGTCGGGATCATTTAAGTGCTAACACCAGCCATTCACCTGACAAATTGCCACCGCCGCCGAATTCCCCATCAACCCTGAGACTACACCTCCCCCCCATCTTTTTTTGGGAAGGGGGGGGCTGTCCCTGAATGGCAGTTTGAAAATGTGGTCACCATACTCCCACGCCCTCCGCCGTTTACCGTAGGCGTCGGTAGCGGCGGAGGCGATCGGGTCCTATATCCTGCTGAGTATGGAGACGAGTGAGGCCAAGATGGCCCCCACCCGTCTCCATACCATAGAAGGGTGGAAGCGACGTTAAAACATCACTTCCGCCCATAGCTCTTAAAGGGCCATTTTTTTGTATTTTTTTCAAATGACAATTTTTTTTTTTTTGTATTGCATTTTAGTGTAAATATGAGATCTGAGGTCTTTTTAACTCCAGATCTCATTATTAAGAGGACCTGTCATGCTTTTTTCTATTACAAGGGATGTTTACATTCCTTGTAATAGGAATAAATGTGACCCAAATTTTTTTTTTTTTAAAAAGAGTGTTAAAATAAAGTAAAATAAACAAGAATTTTTTTTCTTTCTTTTAAAGCGCCCCGTCCCGACAAGCTTGCGCGCAGAAGCGAACGCATACGTGAGCAGCGCTCGCATATGAAAACGGTGTTCAAAGCACACATGTGAGGTATCGCCGCGATCATTAGAGCGAGAGCAATAATTCTAGTCTCCTCTAACTTAAAACATGCAACCTGTAGAATTTTTTAAATGTTGCCTATGGAGATTTTTAAGGGTAAAAGTTTGACGCCATTCCACGAGCGGGCGCAATTTTGAAGCATGACATGTTGGGTATCAATTTACTCGGCGTAACATTATCTTTCCTAATATAAAAAAAAATTGGGCTAACTTTACTGTTGTCTTATTTTTTGACTGACTGGAGGAGGAGAGAGATCGCTGTTCCTGATCACTAGGAACAGCAGATCTCTCTCTACTCCCCCGTCAGAATGGGGATCTGTCTGTTTACATTGACAGATCCCCGTTCCGGCTCTTTGAGGAGCAATTGTGGGTCGCCAGCGGACATCGTTGTTGCCGGCCACGCGCATCAGCTCCGGCGCACGCGCCCCCTATCGCTCTTAAACCCTACAGCGATTCGCGCAGCCGTGTCAACCTGCCGCACTATAATAACGGCGGCTGGTTGGCAAGTGGTTAAAGATGCTGTAAGTGCAGAAAAATACCCTTTGATCAGCCAGAAAGGCACTCAGACCCCAAGACCTGTAGTGGAACGACACCATGCAGAGTGGTGTCAGCCCTGCCCACTTTTTGTTTACTCAAACCTTCCCACTCTGCTCATCTCCACAACACATTCTGTAGCCCAAGGTAAGAATAGTGGGGACTAATTAGACTCATTTTAGGAATTAACTAAGATAGGAAATGGTCAGGAGTGGTGTGTGCCACATTAACAGAGCAGATAGTCCTGTTTCAGGTCTGCGACACCCACGCCTGTTTCTATTATAGAGTGAAAAGGAAACTAGCACAGGTCTGCACCAGATTAAAAGAGGGAATATGGCAGTTCTCCATATAGAAAACTGCCGCAGATTCCTGCCAGGCTCGACCTGCCGTACACAACAGCTCACATCCCTCTCTCTGCCCCTGCAGTGATTACACTACACAAGCAGAGCCTACAGAGTTAAAACCCTCCCCCTCCCTCCTACTTTGAGCCGAGCGGGGGGCGGGGAGGGCTGTGAGATCGGAGCATGCAGCGATCCGTGCTTTGTTATGTGGCTGTGATAGGCAGGCTCCTAATTCACAAAGGGACTTGCACCTGAATCTGCTCCATGTTCTCAGTGTAGAAGGCTTGTGCAAGTCTTTGGTAATCCCCCCCCCCCCCCCATTGTCCTCCCACATGAAGTGTGGAGAGGACACAGGACAGTTTTGAATTTCTGACATGATCAACTGTTTTTTCTTTTTATTTTATTTTGCTGTGATATAACAAAATGCTTTTAACCACTTCAGCCCCGAAATAATTTACCCCCTTCCTGACCAGAGCACTTTTTGCGATTCGGCACTGCGTCGCTTTAACTGACAATTGCGCCGTCGTGCGACATTGCACCCAAACAAATTTGATGTACTTTGTTTCCCACAAATAGAGCTTTCTTTTGGTGGTATTTGATCACCTCTGCGGTTTTTATTTTTTGCACTATAAACAAAAAGAGAGCGACAATTTTGAAAAAAAAAGCAGTATTTTTTACTTTTTGCTATAATAAATATCACCAAAAAATATATAAAAAAACTAAATTCTCAGTTTAGTCCGATACGTATTCTTCTACATATTTTTGGTAAAAAAAAAATCGCAATATGCATATATTTATTGGTTTGCGCAAAAGTTATAGCGTCTACAAAATCGGGGATAGTTTTATGGCATTTTTATTATAAAAATGTTTTTATTGGCAATGGCGGCGATCTGCGATTTTTATCGTGACTGCGACATTATGGCGGACACATCGAACACTTTTGACACTATTTTGGGACCATTGTCATTTTTACAGCGAACAGTGCTATAAAAATGTACTGATTACTGTGTAAATGACACTGGCAGGGAAGGGGTTAAACACTAGGGGGCGCTCAAGGGGTTAAGTGTGTCCTAGGGAGTGATTCTAACTGTAGGGGGGATGGTCTCACTAGAACATGACAGAGATCACTGCTCCCGATGACAGGAAGCTAGGCAGAACAGGGAAACGCCTTGTTTACATAGGCATCTCCCCGTTCTGCCGCTCCGTGACACGATCGCGGGCACCTGACAGACATAGAGTCCGCGGGACCTGCGGGCACGCTCACGGAGCACATGGGGGGCACGTGCGCGTGCCCACTATGCCGCGATTTCAAGGCAACGTACAGGTACGTCCCTTTGCGCAGCCGTGCCATTCTACCGACTAGACATGTGCACTGCCAAAAAATTCGTTAGTTTTCGTTTTCGTTTCATTCGTTTTTTTTTTTTCGTTTTTCGGGTCATTCGTTATGATCGCAATTCGTAAATTCGTAAATTTGTACATTCGTAAATTTGTACATTCGTAAATTTATACATTCGTAAATTCGTACATTCGTAAATTTATACATTCGTAAATTTATACATTCGTAATTTCGGAAATTTGGAAATTCGATATTTTCGAAAACCTGAAAATTTGAAAATCTGAAAAAATAACTATTAAATTATAGTTGTAATTTCCTTTCAAATTTGGCTGTTAGCGAACGTAACGAATACAAATTTATCTGAAGTTACGCATAACCTGAAATAACAAATGCCGCATCTAAACAAATGGAACGGAACAAATTAATAATAATAATAATAAAACGTTTTTATTATTATTATTGTTATTTATTATTATTATTAATTCATTACGTTCCATTCGTTTAGATACGGCATTCATTATGTCGGAAAACAATTCGTAACTTCGTTAAGTTCACTAACAGCCAAATTTGAAAGGAAATTACAATACCTATAATTGAATAGTTAGTAATAGTTAAGTTATTAGTTAATTATTATTTCAGATTTCCGAATTTACTAATTTACGATTGTACGAATATTCGGAAATTCGTAAATTCAAATTTACGAATTTCCGGATAGTTGTACATTCGTAAATTCGTGCATTGGTAAATTCGTATATTCGTAAATTCGTACATTCGTAAATTTGAATTTACGAATATTCGTTAAAATTCGTTAAATGAGTTTTCGTTAATTCGGATATTTCCGAATTAACGAATTTGTCGAAATTCGTTAAAAAACGAATTCGGAACGAAACGAATTGCACATGTCTACTACCGACGTATATCGGTGTTAGCTGGTCGGCAAGTGGTTAATAGTATATTTAACAGATCAGAAGGAAGCAAATGTGAGAAGTTCATGGGCACCTAATTTGCCAGGTAGTGATGGTCCTCCTTTGGGGTATCCAGTCTATCCCATGGTGCGGGAAGGCAAGTGATGTGGAGAATGAGGTGCCTCCACGGGATGGATTTGTGGTTTGAATCCTGTGGCATTTAATATGTCAAATATTATTTTCATTAATATGCCTCTGGACCCCTGATAAAGCTTATGGTGAAACACGTTGAGCTTTAACTTGTAGATATATGAGAAAACTAAAAATTGAAAACGTATCACAGGGATGGTGGGAACCCCTCTTAATGGACACAGCAGGTGTACAGACCGGAGAACTCAGCACAAAAATGGTGGAAACCCCTCAAAACGGGCACAACAGGTGTACAGACTCTGGAACTCAGCACAGGGATGGTGGGAACCCCTCATAATGGGCACAAGAGGTGTACAGACTCTGGAACTCAGCACAGGGATGGTGGAAGCCCCTCATAATGGGCACAGCATGTGTACAGACCCGGGAACTCTGCTCAGGGATGCTTGTTTGAATTTTCATGTAAGGATGTTGACCGATTCAAATATGTTACTATAGGGTGTCTCAGCCTTTTAGGAACATCTGTTACATTGTTCCTAGTTATCATTGTGTTCTACAGAACACCTCCCCCTATGTAATGGAGAGAAAGAGAGGGGAAGGTATTCTGTATTCCTAAAACCCTTCCTCTATCCTGGGGTAACAATGCCGCTCCTCCCGAGATACAGTACAGAGAGTGAGCGTTGTCACCCCAGGACAGAAAACAAATGCAGCCACCACATCTAAGGCTCCATTCACACTTTACAGTTGCGTCAGAGCGCATATGTTTCTGCACATTTTCCACATGTTGCCATGCGTCAACTGTACAAACGCACAGAAACTACCTATATTTTATGAGGTAAAAAAAATGAGGCGTGATGGATAGTGTAAATCACTCTCCAGCAATACCTTAATTTTATTGCAATTTTTTGTTTAAGTCAAAACAGGTTAAAAAGCTTAACCAACTAGAGTTCTAATCCCGGACAAGCCCCCACGTGCTTCAGAAAAGATATGAGATTTTCAAAGACGGAAATTCATTTGTAAACAGGACTCAATATTTTTTAACCACTTAAGGACCGCCTCACGCCGATATACGTTGGCAGAATGGCACGGCTGGGCACATCAACATACAGGTACGTTGCCCTTTAAGAGCCCAGCCGTGGGTTGTGTGCACGCCGGCGGCGGCGCAATTGCGACCCGGTCCTGAGCTCCGTGACCCGCGGACCCGATCACCGCCGGTGTCCCGCGATCGGGTCACAGAGCTGAAGAACGGGGAGAGGTGAGTGTAAACAAACCTTTCTTCTCCATGGCACGTCAGTGATCGTCTGTTCCCTGTCATCGGAACAGACGATCAGTGACGTGTAACGTGTAGCCACGCCCCCTATAGTATGAATCACTTCCTAGGGAACACTTAACCCCTACAGCGCCGCCTAGAGGTTAAACCCTTCACTGTCAGTGTCATTTTCACAGTAATCAGTGCATTTTTATAGCACTGATCGCTGTAAAAATGACAATGGCCCAAAAATGGTGTCAAAAGTGTCCGATGTGTCCGCCATAATGTCGCAGTCACTGATCGCCGCCATAGCTAGTAATAAAAATATTATTAAAAATGCCATAAAACAGTCCCCTATTTTGTAGAAGCTATAACTTTTGCGCAAACCAATCAATAAACGCCTATTGCAATTTTTTTTACCAAAAATATGAAGAATAAGGGCTCTTTCACACGGGGTGGATCAGTCATGATCCGCCTCGTGAACCTCCGCTTGCTCAGCGGAGATCGCTCAGTTGATCCCCGCTGAGCCGACGGATGACTGGGCGGTCCCCGCACACTGTGCAGGGACCGCCCTGTCAGAGCGCCGCTCTCCCCTATGGGGAATCGGATGACGACGGACCGTAGAGTCCGTTGTCATCCGATCCGCTCCGCAGACGGAAGGAAAAATAGGGTTTTTCTCCGTCACACTTTGGCGGAGCGGATGTCAGCGGACATGTCACCGCTGACATCCGTGCCTCCATAGGGCTACATGGAGCGTCCGTGCAGGTCCGCCTAAAAAACTGACAGGCGGACCTGAACGGACCCTCCGTGTGAAAGGGGCCTAAGTATCGAACTAAACTGAGGAAAAAAATATTTTTTTTTATATATTTTTGGGGGATAATTATTATAGCAAAAAGTAAAAATATAGAATTTTTTTCAAAATTGTCGCTCTATTTTTGTTTATAGCGCAAAAAATAAAAACCGCAGAGGTGATCAGATACCACCAAAAGAAAGCTCTATTTGTGGGAAAAAAAAGACGCCAATTTTGTTTGGGAGCCACGTCGCACGACCGCGCAATTGTCAGTTAAAGCGACGCAGTGCCGAATCGTAAAAAGTGGCCCGGTCCTTTAGCTGCATAATGGTCCGGGGGGCTTAAGTGGTTAAAGACATGCACCTGTCTTGGTTATAATGGAAGTCTGGGCATCAAACAACAGAAAATTGATACTCAGAAATATACGCAATATTATGTTGATAACTGATGCAGACATGAAATTTACCTGCATTGCAGAAGTTAGCTGCATATTACAGAATTCTATCTTTTTTCTGGCATTTTTTTTTTCAATTCCATTACCTTTATTTTAGTATGAGGACGGATATTGTAAATCACTCTCCAGAAGTAACTTAATTTAATGCATTTTTTTTTTTTTTTTTAAGTCAAACAGGTTAGGAAGCTTAACCGACTACAGAATTTAATAATGAATTCATTATCTTGAATTGAAATATATTACGTATTTAATAAGCTCAGTAATTCGTAACAAATGGAGCATGGCTTCCAATAAATGAAAGACATTCTAGGAAAGATAGGCTGTAGGAAATGCAAAGAGAGACCGCCCAACCAAAACTAATATTTTAGCTTTGAGCGCATGCCAGAATTACAAGAGCAAAAAAAAATAAAAAATTATAGCAAAGATACTCCACGGAAAATGCTTTTATGACACTCCCCACCCAAAGCTGGTATTTTAGTGTATGTCTATGAAATATTTAGTACATCTCTGCACTACATACCCCTTTACTCATGCCATGTCTTTTTTAACCACTTCAGCCCCAGGAAGGATTTACCCACTTCCTGACCAGGCCATTTTTTGCAATACGGTACTGCGTGACGCTTTAACTGACAATTGCGCGGTCGCGCGACGCTGTACCCAAACTAAATTGATGTCCTTTTTTTTTCCTACAAATAGAGCTTTCTTTTGGTGGTATTTGATTACCTGTGCAGTTTTTTATTTTTTGCGCTATAAACAAAAAAAGAGCTACAATTTTGAAAAAATAAATAAAAAATTGTATTTTTGCTATAATAAATATTCCCCCCCAAAAAAAAATTCTTCATCAGTTTAGGCCAATATGTATTCTTCTACATATTTTTGGTAAAATAAGTGTATATTGATTGGTTTGCGCAAAAGTTACAGTGTCTACAAAATAGGGGATATATTTATGGCATTTTTATTATACTTTTTTTTTTTTTACTAGTAATGGCGGTGATCAGCGATTTTTAGCAGGACTGCGACATTGCGGCGGATAGATCGGACACTTTTGACACTTTTTTTGGGACCATTGACATTTATACAGCGACCAGTGCTAAAAATAGCCACAATTACTGTATAAATGACACCGGCAGGGAAAGAGGTTAGCACTAGGGGGTTAAGTGTTGCCTAGGGAGGTGTTTCTAACTGTGGAGGGAGGGGACTGACTGGGAGTAGAGAGAGATCGCTGTTCCTGATCAATAGTCTAGCGCACCCACCCCTCTCTTTACCTGCCTTGTTCGGCTCCTCGCAGGAATAGAGGGGCACACCGCGCCACAAGCCCGTACCCTCCTGTGTGAAGAGGTTGAGCGGTGTTGTTGATGGGTCCTCCACAGTCAGACAGCCAGAGAATGTCTCTCACCTCTATTTTCAATAAAGATAAGTCCTTGTATCCCCACAGTAACTTGAATGTCCACACCAGCTGCAACTCCAACGTAGAGTTTATTTTCTTGTAAAACACAGTCTCTGACAGAAAAGGTTGGAGGGAGGACAGGACAGCTTAAGATGTGGATGAGGTCCAGGCACAAACGTTACACAATTCACTGCTCCGATTCTCAAGCAGATTTAGCCCATTCGGATAGTCTCCCAGCTTGGGACTAGCAGCCGATATGGTACTTAAACTTTACCCAAAGTCTCTGCCACAGACCCGGTGAACTTGGTCTCTGCCACAGACCTGCTGAACTTGGTCTCTGCCACAGACCTGGTGAACTTGGCCTCTATTAGGAAGAAGACATCCCTCCAGAGAGTTACCGGGACCCTTCCTTCACCGTGACTTCTGCACCAGTCCCTCGGAACGGTTCCTCCCCCGGCCTCCTCATCTAGGATACGTGTCCCCTCGCAAGGCGGCACCCTGAGACTCCTGGATCCTTGGTGGGCTCCAGCCGGAGATGCTCGACCCAGGCCTCTGTTGCAGCCCCAGGACTAAAAGTGCCTGGGACTGATCCACCGACCTCCGCCCCTGGGCCAAAGGTGCCCAGGACGGACAGGAACACACTCCCTGGGGTAGGACCCCCGACAACGAACCCTGAACAGGCAGCGTCTGCCCCTTTTATATCCTCTCCCAGCATGCACAGCAGGCCTACCACACCCACCGTACGGCTGCCGAGAGGGGACACACAAGGTACAGCACTGAATTAGCGGTTCGACCCTGGCCTACTATGGCAGCACCACCTGCAGGCCACAGGGAACTATACACCAATGCTCTCCCTGCAGACAAAAATGGTTACAAGAACTCTAACAATTAGGGTGTTTGGGTATAACTACCACCCAACACCTCCCCTAAATTTAGCACCCCGCTACAATAGGAACAGCAGATCTCTCTCTCCTCCCCTGTCAGAATGCGGATCTGTCTGTATACATTGACAGATCCTCGTTCTGGCTCTCTGAGTAGCGATCACGGGTCGCCGGCCCCCTATAGCTCTTAAAGCGTCCGACGTACACATACGGCGGTTTGCGCAGCCGTGCCAACCTGCCGCAGTATAATGATGGCGGCTGCTTGGCAAGCGGTTAAAATGTACAGAAAAAACCTACTGATCTGCCAGATATCCAGCCAGCTCTTAATTGCCTGTTAACAAAAGGACCTCTACTGCACTGCAATCCCAAGAAGTGTTGTCAGCCCTACCCAGTGCTACTCTGCTGGATTTCAGAACTTCTCCCACCATTCTTTTCTTTATATCAAAGACTTTGCCACAATAGGAGTTTAAGTAACTTGGCTTGCAATGTTAAGGTGTGTGTGTGTGGGGGGGGGGGGGGGTAGGGTGACCACGTGTCCCGGATTGCCCGGGACAGTCCCGCATTTTGCAGGTCTGTCCCGGGCACATTCATTCCAGGACAATACAGTGTCCCGGAATGAAACTGACACAGCCACCCCCTGGGCCAGACTGATGCCCCCAAAAAAGGCCGACACATCACCGCTTTACTCACTGACAGTACTTGTCCTGGGCAGGAATGCCTGGAGGAGCACAATCCCCGCCCCCTGCTTGTGATTGGAGAAAGCATAAATCCCGCCTCTTGTGTCCAATCACTGGGCTGTGATTCGTTACAGCACAAGCTGATTTTTGGGAAGGGAGGGTGTCCCTGAATGATAGTTTGGAAATGTGGTCACATATGCATGTTATACTATCTGTATATGAATATATATCTGTTTATCTGCCTGGCTTCATGTATCTCATTGGGTGACTAATGGCCCGTACACACGATCCGAATATCGTACGATAAATGTCGACCGAGGAAGAATCGTACGATAATCGGATCGTTAGTACAGAGCTTCCATGAGCCGATCATGACAGTTCATCCGATATTATTTTATCGGACGTGCACGAAAATTTTCCTCGTACGACACCAGATCGTACGATTTTCATTTAGTCAGTATAGTTGTCGTCCGAAAATACGACACAAATACATTACAACACATGACATCACTTCCGATTTTTTTTTCTGTCGTACGAGAATTTTCGTGACTTTAGTAACCTATTCAATTTCTACTTGCGACTATTAAACGAAAAAAGTTGGACGATCCGTCGTCCGATTTTCGGATCGCGTGTACGTGGCATAAGAATAACATACTCAATTATAGTTCACTAAAAGTAGCAGTGCCAACTTTAGCTCAGGTTAAATGAAGTGAACAATACACAATATTCCTATGTACTTTACCTTATAAATGTTAATAGTTACTTTATTAAGTATGCATTGGGAAGATTTAGTAAAACTGGAGCACTCAGAATCTGGTGCAGCTTTGGATGGTAGCCAATCAGCTTCTAACTTCAGTTTGTCCAAATAAGCTTTGAGAATAAAATCTAGAAGCCAATTTGTTTTTATGCAGAGCTGCACCAGATTTTGTACTCGCCAGTTTTAGTAAATCTCTCCATTGCATACTGTTTGACATATTCATTAGGGATCCATAGAATGCACAAGATTTTTCTCTCAAGCCTCGTACACACGACCGGTTTTCTCAGCAAGAAAACTGCTGGGGAGAGCTTTTTGCAGAGAAAACCGTTGGTGTGTATGGTTTCTCGTCGGGAAAACTGCCGGGAATCTCGACGGGAAAAATAGAGAACCTGCTCTCCAATTTTCTCGTCGGGATTCTCGGCAGAGTTTTCCTGCCGAGAAAACCGGTCGTCTGTAGGCTTACCTGTCCGAGGTAAACCCGCGCATGCTCGAAAAGACTTTGACGCATGCGCGGTAGCATACAAGGTTAGTGTAAGGTGTAGCAAGATGGCGGCGACGCCATCGAATGTGACGAGCGCCGGCTCGTCGTAGTCGATGACGTCACCGCGTTCTTGCCATTCAAAAGAACGGCAGTTCTTTTGAATGGCCGTCAGTACACAGGGCTTGGCAAGACAAGCTTGCCAGGAATCCCGTCAAGAAAACCGACATTTTTTTTTTTTCGGCGGGATTCCCGCCCGTGTGTACAGGGCTTCAGTGCTTGACCCCTAAAGCATTCAAACATTTATAGATATTCATTTAATTATTCATTTCTATAAGCCAGTTAACTTAACCTACAACATATAAAACTGCGAAAAATCGAGGGCCCTAATCCCGGACGAGCCCCCATGTTCATCAGAGACAATATGAGATTCTCAAAAACATAAAATAATTTGTGTACAGGACCCAACTTTTTTTAAAGACATTGCCATTTCTGGGTTATGAAGGAAATCTGGGCACCAAGCAGCAAAAGATGTGAAATTCTGATGGAAAAAGTTTGGGACACAGTTAAAGTTTTTTTTTTTTTTTGATAAAGAACATAATAATGGAGTTGCATAACAACCTTATGGAATTGCACTGAGCCTCCCGAAACCTCCTTTTCTCAAGTCCCCTACTGGCGCTCCTGGCTCCTCCTTTTCTTGGTGTGTCGCCATAAGAAGCCACATCCTATCGTGGCACATCCACATCCTATCGTGGCAGGCTCGATCCCAAGCCCCGCTGCCTGTGTCACAGACAGCAAGGCTTGGCCCTGTCCCTGCTCCCTCATCACAGGATTTGACTGAGAGCTGTGAGATACAAAGGCTCCCTCTGCCTCAGCAAAGCCTGAGGGACCAGGAAGTGAGAGGAGAGAGCCGCTGCAGACAGGCATAACGATGGATCGAGTAAACATTAGTAATTAGTAAACATTAGTAATTAGTAATATAGTGCCGCTATACCGCCAGCGCATCCAGCGCTTCAGTGTGAAAGTAGCCTAAAAAATATATTTTTTTTGCAAAATTTTACTTTTTTTTTTTTTTTAAGCGCAAAAAGTAAAAACCGCAGAGGAGATCAAATACCACCAAAAGAAAGCTCTATTTGTGGGAAAAAAAGGACATCAATTTTAATTTGGCACAGCGTCACACGCCTGCGTAATTGTCAGTTAAAGTGACGCAGTGCCGTATCGCAAAAAAAGGCCTGGTCAGGAAGGGGGGTAAAACCTTCCAGGGCTGAAGTGGTTAAAAAACGTATCAGCCGTTTCCCTTTGGCGGTCGGAAGCCTATCTGGAAAGTGATAATGACGGAACACTGCGCAATAAATATATTCTATCAATGACATAACCTAATACAGCTGAAAGATGAGGAGACAATGGAATCCTCTCCCCGGCCGGTTTATCTCACCTAACCGGGAAAGAGATTGTGCGCACCGATCGATCGATAAAACCTAAACGTGACATTCGGTGAGTCACTCCACATGGTAATATCATTAATTTGTGTCATTGTATCCACCAGGACTATAAGGAGAACAATTATTTTACATTAAAGATCCCGATCGATAACGGCTCTGAAATGGAATATCAGTGTCGATTTTAATTAAGCCAAATGCATAGATAATGACTTGTAATGTAGAGGAGCGGAAATAAACATCTTCCATTTAAAGGGGATCTGTCACCCATTGAAAACTTTTAAAAGTAAAAGTTCTGCTTATTCCTGAAGCCTTCCCTTCAGTCTTGTACAGTTGTAGTGGCTCCTCTCCTGGACTGAAACGGCTTCCTCTGATTTCACCGCACACTGCCAGCTTCTCACCATGTGCATTGGAAGCTGCAGCAAGTCATATAGAGCCCCGCCCCATTTCTTGGGTGGAGGACATCCAGCATCACCTAAACCAGGGGTCTCTAAACTGCAGCCCACAGGCCAGGTGCAGCCGTTTTCTTGGCTTTATCCAGCCCTTGAGGACCACCTATCGTCCCACTGACACCAACAATGGAGTGATATTCTTCCCAATGACACCAAATGATTGGGCACTATTCTTTCACTGACACCAACTAATGGCACTATTCCTCCCACTGACACCAATGATGGGGCACTATTCCTTCCACTGATACCAATGATGGGTCACCATTCCTCCCACTGACACCAATGATGGGGCACTATTCCCCCCACTGACACCAATGATGGGGCACTATTCCTCCCACTGACACCAATGATGGGTCACTATTCCTCCCACTGACACCAATGATGGGTCACTATTCCTTCCACTGATACCAATGACGGGGCACTATTCCTCCCACTGATACCAATGATGGGGCACTATTCCTCCCACTGACACCAATGATGGGTCACTATTCCTCCCACTGATACCAATGATGGGGCACTATTCCTTCCACTGATACCAATGATGGGGCACTATTCCTTCCACTGATACCAATGATGGGGCACTATTCCTCCCACTGATACCAATGATGGGTCACTATTCCTCCCATTGACACCAATGATGGGTCACTATTCCTCCCACTGATACCAATGACGGGGCACTATTCCTCCCACTGACACCAATGATGGGTCACTATTCCTCCCACTGATACCAATGATGGGTCACTATTCCTCCCACTGATACCAATGATGGGTCACTATTCCTCCCACTGACACCAATGATGGGTCACTATTCCTTCCACTGATACCAATGATGGGTCACTATTCCTCCCACTGATACCAATGATGGGTCACTATTCCTCCCACTGACACCAATGATGGGTCACTATTCCTTCCACTGATACCGATGATGGGTCACTATTCCTCCCACTGATACCAATGATGGGTCACTATTCCTCCCACTGACACCAATGATGGGTCACTATTCCTTCCACTGATACCAATGATGGGTCACTATTCCTCCCACTGATACCAAAGACGGGGCACTATTCCTTCCACTGATACCAAAGATTGGGCACTATTCCTTCCACTGATACCAATGATGGGGCACTATTCCTTCCACTGATACCAATGATGGGCCACTATTCCTCCCACTGACACCAATGATGGGGCACTATTCCTTCTACTGACACCAATGATCTAGCAGACTAGCTCATTATGCATTACTTACCTTAGATCGAAGCCCCCAAAGCCGTCCTTGTCTCCCCCTCCGGCCACAGACATTGCTCCGGAAGGTTACTTCCGGGTATCACCGCTCCGGTGCTGTGATTGGCCGGAGCGGCAAAAACGTCACTCCACGCATGCGCGCAGGAGCCGTAAAAGCTGGCTCTGCCAGTTTTATAAAAGGGATTCCCAGTGCGCCTGCGCCGTTGTCTACGGCGCGCATGCACCGTAGACAACGGTGTAATCCTTTTGGCAAATATCTCCTAAACCGTGTAGGTTTAGGAGATATTGCGAACACCTACAGGTAAGCCTTAATCTAGGCTTTACCTGTAGGTGTAACTTCCCCCCGAAGGGTTTACAACCACTTTAACCGCTTGCCGACCGCCTCCTGTACATTTACGTTGGCAGAATGGCACGAACAGGCACATCAACATACCTGTACGTCCCCTTTAAGTGCCTGTCCGTGTGGTCTCGCGTGCGCAGCCGGCAGCGCGCTCGTGACCCTGCCGCCATCCCCGTGAGTCGGACCGCGGGTATCCCCGCGATCGTCTCACGGAGGTATAGAGCGGGGAGATGCTGATGTAAACAAGCATCTCCCGGCTCTGACTAGTGACAATGACACGGATATCGGCTCCGTGTACTCGGAGCGGAGATCAGTGTCATGTGACACAGAGCCCATCCCCCTACAGTAAAAAACACTAAGCAGGGAACACTTAACTCCCACCACCTAGTGGTTACATACCTCCCAACTTTGTAAAGTCCCTTCGCGGGACATTCTGATGTCCCCTCTCCCCTGCCAACGGGGGGGGGGGGGGTGCGGGACATTGGCAAAAAAAAACGGGAATTGCCACAGAAGTTGTTGAGCGGGGGGGGGGGGTGATGGTTGCCGCCGGAACATTTAGTAGAAAAAAGGACTTGCGGGGGGGGTTTGGGCGTGGCCGCCGATCGGGGGGGGCAGGGGGGCATACTAGTGCGCCGATCGCGGGGGGGGTCTTACCTGCTGCTGCTGCTCCTCTTCTTCTCTTCATGTTTCCTGCTGTGCGGGAAACATGATAGTCTCGCGGGAGTGCGGGAAGGAGGAGCCTCTGCGGGTAAAACCCGCACAATCCGTGCCAGTTGGGAGGTATGTGGTTAACCCCTTCACTGCCAGTGTCATTTTCACAGTAATCAGAGCATTTTTATAGCACTGATCGCTGTAGAAATGACAATGGTCCCAAAATGGTGTCAAAAGTGTCCGATGTGTCCGCCATAATGTCGCAATCACGATAAAAAATCGCTGATCGCCGCCATTAATATTAAAAAAATAATAATGAATAAAAATGCCATAAAACTATCCCCTATTTTGTAGACGCTATAACTTTTGCGCAAACCAATCAAAAACGCTTATTGCGATTTTTTTTACCAAAAATATGTAGAAGAATACAGATCGGCCTAAACTGAGGAAAAAAATGTTTTTTTATATATTTTTTTTGGATATTTATTATAGCAAAAAGTTAAAAATATTGCAATTTTTTCAAAATTGTCGCTCTATTTTTGTTTATAGCGCAAAAAATAAAAACCGCAGAGGTGATCAAATACCACCAAAAGAAAGCTGTATTTTTGGGGAAAAAAAAGGACATACATTTTATTTGGGTACAGGGTTGCACGACCGCGCAATTGTCAGTTAAAGGTGATGCAGTGCCGTATTGCAAAAAATAGCCTGGTCATGAAGGGGGGGAGGTAAATCTTCCGTAGCTGAAGTGGTTAAGAAATTTACGGCCAAAAATGCAGATTTTTACAAAAAATTGCTCTAGAGGAGAACCGGTTAAAGAATGTAAAATTCATGAGAGAGAGCTTACCGAAAACCTTTCCCATTGTAAGTGATCTGATGGCTTTGAAGTAAATATCCGAAGAAAAATTCCGTCGCTCTTTTATTATCTTGTCAACCTGAAAAGTAAAAAAAAAAAGTTTTATTCTTAGGCATACAAGAATCCAGCGAACACACATGTAGCATAAAGCAAGCCTACAGTTCCAATAAAAAAAGGAAAATTACAGTAATATAATTTTATCACGATGAAAAGTACAATGCAGTGCGCCGTTTAACATTAATCAATCCAGGGTGAGCGCCAGTTACAATGTAGATAAATTATATAATTATAGAACACGGCAGTATAATAATATCACATGAAAATCAAACCTACGGGAGGCAGGAAGGCGGATTAACCAAACTTTTTTTTTTTTGCTCCTTTAATATCAGGTCATAAAACAGATATTAAGAATTCTGAAAGTATACATTCCTTTTACATTTTACCATTAAAATAACGCCAACGCCGTCCGAGACTTTTATTGGCGTCATTTCAAAAGAAAATGGAGAAAAGGTCAAACTTTTTGTTGTAGTTTCTTCTAAAATATGCTGAAATTACATTATACTGCTACAAGTGACGGTTGAATAATGGACTACAATGGGCTACCGTCACGGCTGCCATCGGGAATTTTGGGGCCCCTTACCCAGCTTCAGGCATGGGCCCCCTGGAGTCGAGGAGAACCGAGAAGGTGTGCTGCCGCCGCAAATTGGAGAAGCGAGGGGGGTGCCACGAATCGAGAAGCGAGGGGGTGCTGCCCCTGCAAATTGTTGAGGTCGGGGGGGGTTGCCATCCAAGGCCCTGGGGACCTCTGAGCCCCTTACAAAAAAAATTATAAAACAAAAAAGGGGAGTTGCCATCCGGGCCCTGGGGACCTCTGAGCCCCTTACAAAAAAAATTATAAAAAAAAAAAAAAGGGGGGTTGCCATCTGGGCCCCTTATAAAAAAAAGGGGGGTTGCCATCCGGGCCCTGGGGACCTCTGGGCCCCTTACAAAAAAAATTATAAAAAACAGGGGGGTTGCCATCCGGGCCCTGGGGACCTCTGAGCCCCTTACAAAAAAATTTATAAAAAAAAAAAAAGGGGGGTTGCCATCCGGGCCCTGGGGACCTCTGGGCCCCTTATAAAAAAGGGGGGTTGCCATCCGGGCCCTGGGGACCTCTGGGCCCCTTACAAAAAAAAAATATAAAAAAAAGGGGGGTTGCCATCCGGGCCCTGGGGACCTCTGGGCCCCTTACAAAAAAAAATATAAAAAAAAGGGGGGTTGCCATCCGGGCCCTGGGGACCTCTGAGCCCCTTAAAAAAAAAAAAGAGGGGGGTTGCCATCCGGGCCCCTGGGGACCTCCGGGCCCCTTACAGGTGTACTGCCTGTACCCCCCTGATGGCAGCCCTGGCTACCGTGATATTTTGAAGGAACATGCAACAAGAATAGTGGACGGAATTTGTATCTTGGCATTCCAAAAAACAGCTTATTATTTTTACTGGTGGACCTTCGCCCTTGGTCTACCTACAGACGTTAGGCAATAAGTATGAGGTTTGCACTTGGTTCCTCAATTGCACAGATATAATTTAACCTGGAGTAGGGAGGCCATACCTCAGAGCTAACCAGTGCACTAGAGCAGGGGGTCTCCTCCAAACTATGGCCCACTGGCCACATCCAGCCAACTACAAGATTTGAAATGGGCTGCAGCTAAGGTCTGTTGTGTATCCTCACTATGCACAGATTGAGGATTAAAGCAGATCCTTCCCCTAAATTACATTTTGTGCTTCCCTGCCACACCCTCACCCCTCCCCCATCCCCACCTCCTTGCCTAATTGTGGTGCTCTCCTCACTAGGGTGACCACATTTCCAAACTACCATTCAGGGACACCCCCCCTTCCCAAAAATCAGCTTGTGCTGTAACGAATCACAGCACAGTGATTGGACACAAGAGGCGGGATTTATGAGTTCTCCAATCACAAGCAGGGGGCGGGGATTGTGCTCCTCCAGGCATTCCCGGCCAGGACAAGTACTGTCAGTGAGTAAAGCAGTGATGTAGCGGCCTTATTTGGGGGCATCAGATTGGCCCGGGGGGTAGCTGTGTCAGTTTCATTCAGGGACACTGTATTGTCCTGGAATTAATGTGCCCGGGACAGACCTGCAAAATGCGGGACTGTCACGGGCAATCCGAGACACGTGGTCACCCTACTCCCCACCCTCCCTTCCTGTGCAGATGTTCCACAGGGCTCAGTTTCCAAGAGAGCGCTGATTTCCTGGGCATCTTCACACACGCATGACCAAAGACTGCCAAAAGGGAAATGTTCCCTGTCTTTGTGTGTGTAGAACACCCCCCCCCCCCTGTGAAAAATGTGCAGACGCACCGACGGGCAGGGACGATGATAGGGGGGTGTCCCTACAGGAAGCCCGGGCACACAGGGGGGCCCAGACAGCAGGAGGATCAGTGCAGTGTTATGGGAGGACAATTACAGAACAATGCACTGTGTTTGTGTCTCTCCCTCCAGCAGCTGAAAGACGGTTTCTCCCCCTCTCCTTGCCACCGGCTTTCAGCTGCTGGAGGGAGAGACACAGACATGGTGAATTGTTCTGTAATTGTCCTCCCATCCCGTCCCATCCCGCCACACCAATCCCCCTTCATGTGCTTCTCACATTTGAGTACCCCCTGTGTGACCACCCCCCCCCTCGTGCCACCGCAGCACTGCCAGCTTCCCTCTCCTACTGGCTGCTATGGGCGCACAGGAGAATGGAGAAAATGAAAAGGATGTTTGGACAGCCGCACTCCAGGAAAAAAATTCCTTAAATGTCCTTCATTAGTAAAAAATGGAATACACTACAATCCACAGCAAGCAGAAAATCGGGACACACAGCTGATGTTTCGCACTGATACTCAGTGCTTGCTCATAGAATGGAGAGTGGGAGAAGGGGCCAGTAAATATGTAGTTTACCGGCCCCTTCTATTTCTGAATTGGACAAAGTGAGCAGTTGGTACTGATCACTCCTGTGTCCATTCATAAATGAGCATAGTAAAACTGTGTTGACGATGCTTCAAGCGGAGTTCCGCCCAATTTTCTTTTTTTGCAGCTGCTGACTTTTAATATAAGGACACTTACCTGTCCAGGGTGCCCGCAATGTCGGCAGCCGAAGCTGATCTGTCCCTCGGCTCTCGGGTGGAGGCACCGCCATCTTCGGTAAGGGAATCAGGAAGTGAAGCCTTGTGGCTTCACAGCCTGGTTCCCTACTGCGCATGCGCGACTCACGCTGCGCGATCCCACTGGTCCCTGCTGTCTTCTGGGACCTGTGTGTCTCCCAGAAGACAGCAGGGGGGACGGAGGGGGCGCCGGACATGGCGTAGATAGCTGCGGGTGGCTCGGCTATCTATGCCCGGAAGTGGGAGCAAAATACCTGGATTATACAGGTGTCTGCTCCCCCCTCCCCCCTGAAAGGTGCCAAATGTGACACCGGAGGGGGGGAGGATTCCAAAATGCGGAAATTCAATTCTTGGGTGGAACTCGCTTTCTGTTTATAAACGGGGAGGAGCCTCTGTCTCCTGCTCATTCATCTTCAATAAAGCTGAGGGTACAGAGAAAAAAATTCAAGAATCTGTGTCCTCAATACCTTTCTCTGTCTCAAAGGTAAGATGTCAGGTGTCTATACCTCTGATATTTCAAATCCCCCCCTTCCCCCAAACAGCGTTGTAATTTTTTTGGTAAATAATCATTTAAAAAAGTAAAAAATAAAATAAAAAATTTGAAAATGTAAAAAAAATCTTTAAAAAAAAAAGAATTTGGAGGCGGGGGTCAGGTAGGTTGTACTGGGCCCTGTGATTTCTAAAGGCAGCCCTGCCGATGGGCTCTGCCAGGACCTGGTGCTGCTTGAAAAAAAAGGTGCGAAAATCACATCCCAGCAGCATCATTGAGGTGTGAACAGGACCTTAAACATTGCCCCCATCAAAAGCTGGCAGAATTTTCTAAACGACAACTTTGCTTCTATCAGTCAAAAGATTAACCCAATTACCGTATATACTCGAGTATAAGCCCAATTTTTCAGCACATTTTTTTGTGCTAAAAATGCCCCCCTCGGCTTATACTCGAGTCTGTGTCCATCTTCAACTTTGTGCGCCTGATCCCGGCCAGCCATAGGTCCCCTGGACACACATGTAGCCCCACCTTTCCTCTATAAGTGTGCAAAGTTTGCTGTCCGGAGGACTTACGGCCAGGGAGCACCGATTTTTCAAAACCGGGCACCCCTTCCATAGACTCCCATGTTAAACTGTAATTTCTCAGGTGATTTTGTGCGCCTGATCCCGGCCAGCCGTAGGTCTTCTGGACACCAAACTTGGTACACATGTAGCCCCGGAGGCTGGGGAGCACCGATTTTTCAAAGCCGGACCCTCCTTTCATAGACTCCCATGTTAACCACTTAACGACCGCCCACTGTAAATATACGTCGGCAGAATGGCACCGACAGGCAGAATCACGTAGATCTACGTGACTGCCTTTGTATAGTTGGGGGGTCCGATCGGACCCCCCTTCTTTACAGTGAGCGGTGGTTAACTGATCGGGAGCGATCAGGCATGAGGGGACGGCCGTTTGATTCCGGCCACCCCCTCTCGATCGCTCCCGGCGAATGAGAGAGCTTCCCCTGCCTGTGTAATGTTTACACAGGCAGAGGAAGTGATGTCATCTCTCCTGCGGCGCTCACATATACCGAGCGTCGTACAGGAGAAGATGCCAGGTTAGTGCACAAAACACTACACTGACACCAGGACACATAGGTACACATACCTCCCAACTAACATGGATTGTGCGGGCTTTACCCGCAGAGGCCCCTCCTTCCCGCAGTCCCGCGAGACTATCATGTTTCCCGCACAGCAGGAAACATGAACAGAAGGAGAGGAGCAGCAGGTAAGAGCGCCCCCCGCGATCGGCGGACTAGTATCGCCCCCCCCCCGATCGGCGGCCCCCCTGGCGGGAACCCCCCCCCCTTAACAAAAATTTTTTTTCAATGTCCCGCACCCCCTCCCCGCTCAACAACTCTAGTTGGCAGGGGAGAGGGGACATCTGAATGTCCCGCGCGATGGGACTTTAAAATGTTGGGAGGTATGGGTACATAAATCGCCCCCCCAGATCACCCCCCAGCCCCCAGTCACAGATTGCAGTGACCATTTATTTACTGATCACTGCAATCAGTGACATTTGTGACTGTAAAAGTGTCACTACAGTTTAGTTTTAGGTCCAGTGTAGCCCCTTAACCCCCCCTAATAAAGGTTTAACCCCCTGATCACCCCCCAGATAACCCTTTCACCCCCTATCACCACTGTCGCTAAGCGATCATTTTTCTGATCGCTGTCTTAGCGTCGGTGATGCCGATCGGTAGCCAGTAGGGATGAGCCGAACACCCCCGGGTTCGGTTCGCACCAGAACCTTCGAACGGACCGAAAGTTCGCGCAAATTTTCGAACCCTATTCGTTATAATGGACGCGAACGTTCGAAATCAAAATTGCTAATTACAACGGCCAATATGCATGTTAATGTCATAAAACAGGTTTGGGGACCCGGGTCCTGCCCCAGGGGACATATATCAATGCAAAAAGAAATTTTAAAAACTAAAGTTTTTTCGGGAGCAGTCATTTTAATGATGCATAAAGTGAAAAAAAAAAAAGTGAAATTTTCCTTTAAATACGGTACCTGGGGGGTGTCTAAAGTATGCCTGTGAAGTGGCATGTGTTTCCCGTGTTTAGAACTGTCCTTGCACAAAATGACATTTGTAAAGGAAAAAAAGAAGCCATTTAAAACCACTTGCGGCTTTAATGTCATGTCTTGTCCTGGCCGCCATATGGCTGAAAATCCTTGAGAAAAATGGCATGGCTACCCCATCACCCCCCCCCCCCCCCACCCCAGCCCCTTTGGGTCTTGTATGGATACTAAGGGGGACCCCGCACCCAAAATAAAACCCTATACCTACAACCCTATATACTCTGAACAGCAGTATATAGGTGGTGCAAACAAGACATGGACTGTAGGTTTGTTCTTAAGTAGAATCTGAACAGGTACATTATGAAGTGTAGCTACATCCCAAAAAAATCAATTTTTAAGCTTTTTGGAGAACATAGGGAGGGGTTATCACCCCTGTAACATTTGCTGTCTTTGCACATCTGTTCAGAACATGTCACCTCACTTTCCGTCCCAATGAAAAATGTTTTTGGAAAAGTGGGGTTTTAATTGAAACAAGGATTGGTGATAAAGCATCAGTAGAGAGGAGATACCTTTTTCCCAAATTAAATCTAACAGGATAGAATTTTCCTTCCTAGGGGTAGATTTCCTCTCACTTCCTGTTTTCTCTTGCCGTTTGCAAGTAGGAGTCGTTTGTAAGTTGGATGTTTGAAAGTAGGGGCCTGCCGTATATACTCTGCAGAAATTTGCCCTATTAGATGTTGGTGTAGCCACAAGACTGGTGGGCACAGGAATGGGCTCTGCTGTGAGTTAATAGATCAAGATTTGTACTTGCATGCACCTGTTGAACCGGGCAGAAAAATTGGGCCTTTGGTGGTGGTGGTGGTGGTGGTGGACGGTGTTGCCACAAGACTGTAAGCCCTCACAGTTACTCTTGGTGGGTGCAGGAATGGGCCCTGCTGTGAGTTATTAGATCAAGATTTGTAATTGCATGCACCTGTTGAACAGGGCAGAAAAATTGGGCCTTTGGTGGTGGTGGTGGTGGTGGACGGTGTTGCCACAAGACTGTAGGCCCTCATAGTTACTCTTGGTGGGCGCAGGAATGGGCCCTGCTGTGAACTATTAGATCAAGATTTGTAATTACACGCCCCTGTTAAACAGGGGCTGAAAAATTGTGCCTTAGGCATTGGTGCTGGTGCCACAACACTGCAACCCCTCACAGATACTGTACTTGGAGCACAGCAGTCACACCTGTTGCGAAGCATCTTTTTAAAAAATTGTAATTACATGCCCCTGTTATACAGGGGCTGAAAAATTGTGCCTTAGGCACTGGTGCTGGTGCCACAACACTGCAACCCCTCACAGATACTGTACTCTGAGCACAGCAATGAGACCTGTTGCAAAGCATTGCCTAAAAATTGTAATTACACGCCCCAACAGGGGCTGAAAAATTGTGCCTTAGGCACTGGTGCTGGTGCCACAACACTGCAACCCCTCACAGATACTGTACTCTGAGCACAGCAGTCACACCTGTTGCGAAGCATCTTTTTAAAAAATTGTAATTACACGCCCCTGTTATACAGGGGCTGAAAAATTGTGCCTTAGGCACTGGTGTGGTGGCATGGATCATTGAGGAGGAGGAAGAGGATAGTCAGTGAACATAACAGGACAGTCACTCAGCATCAGCATAGGCAGTCTTGAAGGGATGTGACATTATAAATTATTCCGTTATATCCGCTTCAGGTGTCTGGTAGCTGGTGGTGATCCAAGACTGATTCATTTTTATGAAGGTCAGTCGATCAACCGAGTCGGTGGACAGGCGCACCCTATGATCGGTGACAAATCCTCCAGCAGCACTGAATGTGCGTTCGGAAAGAACGCTGGATGCAGGACAGGCCAGTAGCTCAATTGCATACTGTGCAAGCTCTGGCCAGTGATCCATCCTCAGGACCCAGTAAGCCAGAGGATTTTCGGTGGGAAAGGTGTCCAAGTCTGACCTTGCCCCTAGGTATTCCTGCACCATGTATATCAGACGCTGGCGATGGTTGCTGGAACCGATCATACCTTGGGGCTGCGGACTAAAAAATTGTCTGAACGCATCGGTCAGACGTCCACCTTCCCCACCGCTCCTTCTGCTACTGACCGAAGCCTCAGCAACTCGTCGTCCAGGACCAGGAGTTTGTAACCTCCCAGTTTCTGGGAACGCGTTGCACAGACCTTTCTGCAAGGCCTCCCTGAGATGTCTCATCCTCTGCTCCCTCTGCGACGGCAAGATAAGGTCCGCAACCTTACCCTTGTACCGTGGATCAAGGAGAGTGGCCAGCCAGTAATGGTCACTCTCCTTGATCCAAAGAACACGAGGATCCTTCCGCAGGCTTTGCAGGATCAGGGAGGCCATGCAGCGTAGGTTAGCTGAGGCATTCGGCCTGGAGTCTTCTGGGTCACTGAGGATGACATGATCGCCAGCCACCTCCTCCCAGCCACGTACAAGTCCACTGGTTTGTTGGGACTGTACATCATCCCTAAAATACTGCTGCTGCTGATGCTGAGTGCCAGGCTCCACCTCCATGCTCACACAATCCTCCTCCTCCTCCTCCTCCTCCTCCTCTTCCTGTGTGATGGGTGGGACAGAAGGAACATTGTCTGGATAAAGGGGGCCTTGAGAGACAAGGAAGTCCTCCTCTTCCTGCCTCTGTTCTGCCTCAAGTGCCCTGTCCATTATCCCACGCAGCGTATGCTCCAACAGGTGGACAAGAGGTACAGTGTCACTGATGCATGCACTGTCACTGCTCACCATCCTCGTGGCCTCCTCAAATGGTGAGAGGACAGTGCATGCATCCCTGATCATGCTCCACTGGCGTGGGGAAAAAAAGCCAAGCTCCCCTGACCCTGTCCTGGTGCCGTAGTCGCAAAGGTACTCATTGATGGCCCTCTGCTGTGTGTGCAGTCGCTGCAGCATGGCCAACGTTGAGTTCCACCTGGTGGGCATGTCACATATTAGGCGGTTCTTGGGCAGGTTCAGCTCCTTTTGCAGCTCAGTCAGCCGAGCACTGGCATTATAAGATCGGCGGAAATGCACACAGACTTTCCTGGCCTGCCTCAGGACATCCTGTAAGCCTGGGAACCTGCCCAAGAACCGCTGCACCACCAGGTTGAGGACGTGAGCCATACAGGGCACATGGGTGAGCTGCCCCTGTCGCAGGGCGGAGAGGAGGTTGGTGCCATTATCAGAAACGACCATTCCTGGCTTAAGCTGGCGTGGCGTCAACCACCTCTCGGCCTGCCCCTGCAGAGCTGCCAGAACCTCTGGCCCAGTGTGGCTCCTGTCCCCCAAACACACCAGCGCAAGCACGGCATGGCATCTTTTTGCCTGCGTACTCGCGTAGCCCCTTGTACGCCTACGGAGCACCGCTGGTTCCGAGGACAGAGCACTCGAAGAGGACATGGAGGAAGAAGAAGAGGAGGGGGTGGAGGAGAGAGGTGTGTCACAACCAGTAGTAGCATTTTGGAGGCGTGGTGGCGGAACAACCTTTAACACTACTGCACCTTGTCCTGCATCCCTCCCAGCTGCCAATAGAGTGACCCAATGGGCCGTGAAAGAAAGATAACGTCCCTGTCCATGCCTGCTGGACCATGAGTCAGCGGTAATATGCACCTTACCGCTGACCGCCCTGTCCAGCGAGGCATGGACATTGCCTTCCACATGCCAGTAGAGAGACGGAATCGCCTTCCGTGAGAAAAAGTGGCGTTTGGGAACCTGCCACTGAGGAACCGCACATTGAACAAACTCACGGAAGGGGGCCGAGTCTATCAACTGAAAAGGCAGCAGTTGAAGTGCTAGCAATTTAGCCAAGCTAGCATTCAACCGCTGGGCATGTGGATGGCTGGGAGTATACTTCTTTCGACGGTCCAGCAGCTGGGGCAGGGAAATTTGCCTGCTACAATCGGACGTCGGTGTACTGCAAGTACTTGGTTGTGACACACCTAATTCTACACCTTCAGTCCTCTCAGAGCAGCTTTCAGAGAGGACTGAAGATATAGTGGGGATGGAGATCCCAGCTGATGAGGAGCAAGGAGAGGTCCGCTTTGTTCTTTGGTGTGGGTCTTTTATGTGTGCTTGCCAACGAGCTGCATGGCAGGTCGACATATGTCTGCTCATGCTTGTGGTGCCCAAGCGGCTGATGTTTTGGCCACGCGAGATACGCTTGAGACAAATATTGCAAATAGCAGTGGTGCGATCTGATGCACTCGTCTCAAAAAAGGCCCACACCAAAGAACTTTTGTGATAACGTGCAGAGGCAGCGCCCTGCACAGGCGGAGCTCTGCGGTGTGGTACAGTTGCTGTGCTGGCCTCTAGCTGGCCTCCAGGGGGCATCCTGCCTCGTTGGACATGTGACGCTGCATCCTCCTCCTCCTCCTCCTCTCTCCCTTCAGGCACCCACGTGGAGTCAGTGACCTCATCATCCCCTCCCTCTTCACCACTAGAGCAAACCTGGCAGTAAGCTGCAGCTGGTGGAACACTACTGCCAGATTGCTGTCCTTCAGCATCCCCTCTCTCTGCGCGCACACTACTGACTTCCTCAAGCTGGGTATCATCATCCGAGCCTTCGAATCGTTGGGCATCCTCCTGGAGCATGTACCCAACACTGTGCTCAAACAGTTCGGGGGACTCCTCAGGAGGACATGGTGGGTCTAGGGAAGGGGTGGCTGATGATGCCATTGAGTACGCGTTGGCAGCTGCTCTGCCAGTACCCTGAGCCTGGGTGAGAGAGGATGAGGAGGATGAGGAGGGCTTGGTCATCCATTCTACCAAGCCTTCGGCATGATGCGGCTCCACATGTCCAGCTGCCGAAAACAAAGACAAGCGTGTCCCATGGCCACGTGCTGATGACGATGCACGACCACGTCCACGGCCAGCACTGTTGTCTCTAGAAACAGAGCCTGCCTGCCCTGTGTTCTTGCCTCGGCACGCTCTGCCTCTCCTTGGCGGTCTTCCAGCCATTGTAGTCGGTAGTGTATATAGTATAAAAAATAAAACTCCTATGTGTGCTCACAACACACTGTAGGTCCTATGGGTGCTGACACTAACACACTATAGGTACTATGTGTGCTGCTGACAAGAAAATATAGGAGCTCTGTTTGCTGCCACTAACACACTAGAAGTCCTTTTGGTGCTTCTGAGATGAAAATATAGGAGCTCTGTGTGATGCCACTAACACACTAGAAGTCCTATGGGTGCTGCTGAGAAGAAAATATAGGAGCTCTGTGTGATGCCACTAACACACTAGAAGTCCTATGGGTGCTTCTGAGATGAAAATATAGGAACTCTGTGTGATACCACTAACACACTAGAAGTCCTATGGGTGCTTCTGAGAAGAAAATATAGGAGCTCTGTTTGCTGCCACTAACACACTAGAAGTCCTATGGGTGCTGCTGAGAAGAAAATATAGGAGCTATGTGTGATGCCACTAACACACTAGAAGTCCTATGGGTGCTTCTGAGATGAAAATATAGGAGCTCTGTGTGATGCCACTAACACACTAGAAGTCCTATGGGTGCTGCTGAGAAGAAAATATAGGAGCTCTGTTTGCTGCCACTAACACACTAGAAGTCCTATGGGTGCTGCTGAGAAGAAAATATAGGAGCTCTGTGTGATGCCACTAACACACTAGAAGTCCTATGGGTGCTGCTGAGAAGAAAATATAGGAGCTCTGTTTGCTGCCACTAACACACTAGAAGTCCTATGGGTGCTGCTGAGAAGAAAATATAGGAGCTCTGTTTGCTGCCACTAACACACTAGAAGTCCTATGGGTGCTGCTGAGAAGAAAATATAGGAGCTCTGTGTGATGCCACTAACACACTAGAAGTCCTATGGGTGCTGCTGAGAAGAAAATATAGGAGCTCTGTGTGATGCCACTAACACACTAGAAGTCCTATGGGTGCTTCTGAGATGAAAATATAGGAGCTCTGTGTGATGCCACTAACACACTAGAAGTCCTATGGGTGCTGCTGAGAAGAAAATATAGGAGCTCTGTGTGATGCCACTAACACACTAGAAGTCCTATGGGTGCTGCTGAGAAGAAAATATAGGAGCTCTGTGTGATGCCACTAACACACTAGAAGTCCTATGGGTGCTTCTGAGATGAAAATATAGGAGCTCTGTGTGATGCCACTAACACACTAGAAGTCCTATGGGTGCTTCTGAGATGAAAATATAGGAGCTCTGTGTGATGCCACTAACACACTAGAAGTCCTATGGGTGCTGCTGAGAAGAAAATATAGGAGCTCTGTTTGCTGCCACTAACACACTAGAAGTCCTATGGGTGCTGCTGAGAAGAAAATATAGGAGCTCTGTGTGATGCCACTAACACACTAGAAGTCCTATGGGTGCTGCTGAGAAGAAAATATAGGAGCTCTGTTTGCTGCCACTAACACACTAGAAGTCCTATGGGTGCTTCTGAGATGAAAATATAGGAGCTCTGTGTGATGCCACTAACACATTAGAAGTCCTATGGGTGCTGCTGAGAAGAAAATATAGGAGCTCTGTTTGCTGCCACTAACACACTAGAAGTCCTATGGGTGCTGCTGAGAAGAAAATATAGGAGCTCTGTGTGATGCCACTAACACACTAGAAGTCCTATGGGTGCTGCTGAGAAGAAAATATAGGAGCTCTGTTTGCTGCCACTAACACACTAGAAGTCCTATGGGTGCTTCTGAGATGAAAATATAGGAGCTCTGTGTGATGCCACTAACACATTAGAAGTCCTATGGGTGCTGCTGAGAAGAAAATATAGGAGCTCTGTTTGCTGCCACTAACACACTAGAAGTCCTATGGGTGCTGCTGAGAAGAAAATATAGGAGCTCTGTGTGATGCCACTAACACACTAGAAGTCCTATGGGTGCTGCTGAGAAGAAAATATAGGAGCTCTGTTTGCTGCCACTAACACACTAGAAGTCCTATGGGTGCTGTTGGGGCGCAATGCTGTGCTAACAGCACTGCGGTTGGTACTACTGCAATACTGTACTAACAGTAAGCACGCACCAGACTAATCCCCAGCAGCAGCTAATAACACGCTAACTGTGCAATCAGCAGCAATGAACGATCAATGACTTAGGTAGCAATGGTTTAGCAAAGAAATAGCCAATGGTTTAGCAAAGAAGAGCAAATCTTTCAGTATCAAGCAAAGACAGAATCAGCAGACTGATCTCTCCTAAAGCCGGAACTCATGTGACCGGGGCCGATGGCGTGGCGGCCTTTTAAATGGTGGGGCATGTACTAAAGCCCCTGAGCTGTAATTGGCTACAGGCGTCCTGCCTGTAGCCAATTATTGCTCTCCGAGTTTCGGGCGCTGTGATTGGCCAAGCATGCGGGGTCACAGTGCATGCTTGGCCAATCATCAGCCAGCAATGCACTGCGCCGGCCGCGCCGGCCGCAATGCATTGCGGGGCCGCTCGCATCACACGAATGTGATGCGAACGGCCCAAATAGTTCTGGGCTCGACGAGCGAGCGAACGCCCGATGCTCGATTCGAACATGGGTTCGAATCGAGCACCGGGCCCATCCCTAGTAGCCAGTAGTTTTTTTTAGGTTCGCCGCAGGTTTTTATAGCGTCGGGTACCCCCATATATTACCTAATAAAGGTTTAACCCCCTTGATCACCCCCCAGGTAACCCTTTCACCCCCTATCACCACTGTCGCTAAGCAATCGTTTTTCTGATCGCTGTCTTATTGTCGGTGATGCCGATAGGTAGCCAGTTATTTTTTTTAGGTTCGCCGCAGGTTTTTATAGCTTCGGGTACCCCCATATATTACCTAATAAAGGTTTAACCCCTTGATCGCCCCCCCCCAGGTAACCCTTTCACCCCCTTTTGCCAGTGTCACTAAGCGATCGTTTTTCTAAACGCTGTATTAGTTATGCTGGTGCCGATAGATAGCCAGTTATTTTTTTTAGGTTCGCCGCAGGTTTTTATAGCGTCAGGTACCCCCATATATTACCTAATAAAGGTTTTAACCCCCTAATTGCCCCTAGTTAACCCTGCGTCACACCCCAGGCAGCGCCAGGTTAGTGCCAGTAGCGCTAACACCCACGCGTGAAGCATACACCCCCCTTAGTGGTATAGTATCTGAACAGATCAATATCTGATCTGATCAGATCTATACTAGCGTCCCCAGCAGTTTAGGGTTCCCAAAAACGCAGTGTTAGCGGGATCAGCCCAGATACCTGCTAGCACCTGCGTTTTGCCCCTCCGTCCAGCCCAGGCCACCCAAGTGCAGTATCGATCGATCACTGTCACTTACAAAACAAAAACACACATAACTGCAGCGTTCGCAGAGACAGGCCTGATCCCTGCGACTCCAGTGCTGTAGGAGGTGATTTCACCACCACAGTTTAAAAAAAAAAAAGCAAATATGCCGAAGTATTGGGGCAGCAGGAGCGGAGGAGTGATTTTGCTCCTAATGCCGCGTACATACGGTCGAAATTCCGACGGAGGCTTGCCCGTGGAAAAGTCCGACCATGTGTGTGCGGCATAATTTTTGCGGGAGGATGCCCCAATGCTTCGGCATATATAAATGGTGCGTGTATGCCTATCATTAGAAGTGGGTGGATGAAGGGCGGTATTCAAATGGTGGGCATACCCACCGATCAATCTCTTTTTTCGTTCAGCCAACAGGCTGCATGAAAAAAAAAGATTACAATACATGTCCAACAAGGACCAGCAACGTACTGGTATGTTGCTGGACTTTGAATGGTTATACCAGATTGATGCCTGCGGCCGGCTTTCATGTAAAAGCAATCCTAGTGGCTAATTAGCCTCTGGACTGCTTTTACAAGCAGTGGGAGGGAATGTCCCCCCCCCCCCCGGATATAAAAAGCGCCATTGGGAAATTGGGAAAGCATTTTATCACACCGATCTTGGTGTGGTCAGATGCTTTGAGGGCAGAGGAAAGATCTAGGGTCTAGAAGACCCCAGTTTTTTTTTTAAAAAAGAGTACCTGTCACTACCTATTGCTATCATAGGGGATATATACATTCCCTGAGATAACAATAAAAATGATAAAAAAAAAACATATGGAAGGAACAGTTTAAAAATAAAATAAAAAAGCAAAATTAATAATAACAAAAAAAAAAAAAGCACCCCTGTCCTGCCCTGCTCTTGCCCAATGGCGAACGCAAGCGTCGGTCTGGCGTCATATGTAAACAGCAATTGCACCATGCATGTGAGGTATCACCGCGAAGGTCAGATCGAGGGCAGTAATTTTAGCAGTAGACCTCCTCTGTACATCTAACGGGGTAACCTGTAAAGGCTTTTAAAGGCTTTTAAAAATGTATGTAGTTTGTCGCCAATGCGCGTTTGTGCGAAATTTTAAAGCTTGTCGTGTTTGGTATCTATGTATTTGGCCTAAGATCATCTTTTTTATGTCATCAAACATTTGGGCAATATAGTGTGTTTTAGTGCATTAAAATTAAAAAAAGTGTATTTTTTTCCCCAAAAAATGCGTTTGAAAAATCGCTGCGCAAATACTGTGTAGAAAAAAAAATGCAACACCCACCATTTTAATCTGTAGGGTCTTTGCTTTAAAAATATATATAATGTTTGGGGGTTCAACATAATTTTCTTGCAAAAAAAAAAAATGTTTTCATGTAAACAAAAAGTGTCAGAAAGGGCTTTGTCTTCAAGTGGTTAGAAGAGTGGATGTAAGCTTCCTAATGTTGTGTATAAAAAGCCAGAACAATTCAAAACCCCCCCAAATGACCCCATTTTGGAAAGTAGACACCCCAAGCTATATACTGAGAGGCATGTCGAGTCCATTGAATATTTTATATGTTGACACAAGTT
Source organism: Rana muscosa (assembly GCA_029206835.1). Taxonomy (NCBI): domain Eukaryota; kingdom Metazoa; phylum Chordata; class Amphibia; order Anura; family Ranidae; genus Rana; species Rana muscosa. The sequence goes on from CM055127.1 coordinate 482,383,973, forward strand.
GCGTAAAAAAGACAATTTATTTTTTTTTATTTATTTTTTTGCACAAAGTTGTCACTAAATGATATATTGCTCAAACATGCCATGGGCATATGTGGAATTGCACCCCAAAATACATTCTGTTGCTTCTCCTGAGTACGGGGATACCACATGTGTGAGACTTTTTGGGAGCCTAGCCGCGTACGGGACCCCAAAAACCAGGCACCACCTTCAGGCTTTCTAAGGGTGTAAATTTTTGATTTCACTCCTCACTGCCTATCACAGTTTCGGAGGCCATGGAATACCCAGATGGCACAAAACCCCCCCAAATGACCCCATTTTGGAAAGTAGACACCCCAAGCTATTTGCTGAGAGGTATTGTGAGTATTTTGCAGATCTCGCTTTTTGTCACAAAGTTTTGAAAATTGAAAAAAAAAAAATATATATTTTCTTTCTTCATTTTCAAAAACAAATGAGAGCTGTAAAATACTCACCATGCCTCTCAGCAAATAGCTTGGGGTGTCTATATTCCAAAATGGGGTCATTTGGGGGGGTTTTGTGCTATTTTGGCATTTTATGGCCTTCGAAACTGTGATAGGTAGTGAGGAGTGAAATCAAAAATTTGCGCCCTTAGAAATCCTGAAGGCGGTGCTTGGTTTCCGGGGTCCCGTACGCGGCTAGGCTCCCAAAAAGTCCCACACATGTGGTATCCCCGTACTCAGGGGAAGCAGCAAAATGTATTTTGGGGTGTAATTCCACATATAACCATGGCATGTGTGAGCAATATATCATTTAGTGACAACTTTTTGTAATTTTTTTTTTGTCATTATTCAATCACTTGAGACAAAAAAAAATAATATTCAATGGGCTCAACATGCCTCTCAGCAATTTCCGTGGGGTGTCTACTTTCCAAAATGGGGTCATTTGGGGGGTTTTGTACTGCCCTGCCATTTTAGCACCTCAAGAAATGAGATAGGCAGTCATAAATTAAAAGCTGTGTAAATTCCAGAAAATGTACCCTAGTTGTAGACGCTATAACTTTTGCGCAAACCAATAAATATACGCTTATTGACATTTTTTTTTACTAAAGACATGTGGCTGAATACATTTTGGCCTAAATGTATGACTAAAATTGAGTTTATTCGATTTTTCTTATAACAAAAAGTAGAAAATATCATTTTTTTTCAAAATTTTCGGTCTTTTTCCGTTTATATCGCAAAAAATAAAAATCGCAGAGGCAATCAAATACCATTAAAGGAAAGCTCTATTTGTGGGAAGAAAAGGACGCAAATTTCGTTTGGGTACAACATTGCATGTCCGCACAATTTACAGTTAAAGCAGCGCAGTGCAAAATTCTGAAATCACCTCTGGTCCTTTAGCTACCAAATGGTCCGGGGCTTAAGTGGTTAAATGTCAGTCTAGTCACAGCGCAGGAGATCAGGTAGGGAGATTGGGCACAGTGAGGCATGGGCACAGTGAGGCATGGGCACAGTGAGGCATGGGCACAGTGAGGCATGGGCACAGTGAGGCATGGACACAGTGAGGCATGCACATGGACACAATGAGGCATGCAGATGGACACCCTAGGCTTATACTCGAGTCAATACGTTTTCCCAGTTTTTTGTGGTAAAATTAGGTGCCTCGGCTTATATTCGGGTTGGTTTATACTCAAGTATATACGGTACATAGGACATATTTTCAACAAAATAGTAAGTAATATACAGCATAGTCTGTGTATATAGAACATAACACAGACATGGGATTTGCTTGTTACCTGGATCATCAGTTCCTTCCCATCTCTGTTGATTTTTATATGGTGCAGCTTTCGGTTGTCCAGTCTTTTTGAGTCTAACGTAAACACATACATCCCGTCTTTGCCAATTTTGTATCTCACTTGTAAACTACCTGGAAAAAAGGAATGAGAAAATAAGAGGAAAAATGGGAAACCCAACCCTGTTATTATGCATATACAGAAAAAAATAATATTTGGCACCTACCCCTTTCTAAACCTACTCATTGGCCTACTATTAACCACATTCTAAAATTACACTCCCATTTTCACATCCTTTACCAAATGGTCAGAGAATTTAGGAACAAGAGGTAGACATTCAAGTTATATGCTATAAGAGCAGACAGATTTTAAATACGAGGCACTAAGATACGCATGCATGGTTTTGGAAGATGCCTTGAAGTTATCAACAAGAAAAAGTGCAAATGACTCCAGTGGCTTCCTTTTTGGGTTGGTGCTGACACAGTAAAATGCATAGGCTACACCACCGCTCAACTGGTATGACCACATTTCCAGATCTTTGTTCTTTTTGGGTGAATGTATCTAAATTCTTGCCCACTTTTAGGAGCCGGTGGGCACATGTGGAGTAAAATGTGGCTGTTACACCTCAGGTAGCTGAGGATAGTGCCAGGGAGGCATGTTTTCTGGGGACAGACACCTCAAAACGGGGACTGTCGATGGGAAATATGGACTATTACTAGTTGTGATGACATCTCCATATCATTGCTCCACTTGGGTAAATGTATCTAAATTCTTGCACATTTTTAGGAGCCGGTTGGTTTCCACTACATTTTTGGGGGGCTGGGGATAGTGCCAGGGAGGCATGTTTTCTGGGGACAGATACCTCAAAACGGTGGACTGTCGATTGGAAAATGTGGACTATTACTAGCTGTGATGACATCTCCATATCATTGCTCTTCTTGGGTAAATGTATCTAAATTCTTGCACATTTTTAGGAGCCGGTTGGTTTTCACTACATCTTTGGGGGGCTGGGGATAGTGCCAAGGATGCATGTTTTCTGGGGACCGACACCTCAAAACAGGGATTGTCTCCGGGAAACATAGACATTTGGTCACCATAAACCAAGCTCGGTTTTATGTGGCTAGCTATTACTAGCTGTGATGACATTTCCAGATCATTCTTAAGTAAATGTATCTAAATTTTTGCCCATATTTAGGAGCCGGTAGGCTCATGTGGAGTAAAATGTGTCCGCTACACCTCGGGAGGCTGAGGAAAGTGCCAGGGATGCATGTTTTCTGGGGACAGACACCTCAAAATGGGGGCTGTCTCTGGGAAATGGGGACATGTGGCAACCATAGATCAAATCCAGTTTTAGGTGACTAACTACTACTAGCCATGACCAAATTTCCAGATCATTGTTCTTCTTGGGTAAATGTATTCAAATTATAGTCCATTTGTATGGATCAACTGTGGGTTTAGAATTGGGTATATGGGATTGTACGATATTTAGAATTTTTTATGGTTGAACTAGATGGACTTGTGTCTTTTTTCAACCTAACTATGTAACTTTATGAGCTGGTTGGCGCATATGGAGTAAAATGCATCCATTATATCTCGGGTGGCTGGGGACAGTGTTGGGGATGCATGTTTCTCTGGGGCAGAGACCTAAAAAAAGGGACTGTCCCTGGGAAATATGGACTATTTCTAGCTATGACGACATCTCCAGATCATTGCTCTTTTTGGGTAAATGTATCTATATGCTTGCCCATTTTTAGGAGCTGGTGGATGCATGTAGAGTAAAATGTGTCTGCTGCACCTCAGGTGGCTGGGGATAGTGGCAGGGTTGCATGTTTTCTGGGGACAGACACCTCAAACAGGGACTGTTCCCAGGAAACATAGACATATGGTCACCACAGCCTGCAGGTCTTATGTAGCTGAGGACGGGGCCTCCCGTCACGTGACCCCCGTCACCCTCGGACGCAAGGGGAAACCCGGGCTTACCCAGTGATGTGCGGGTGACCCCGCCCCCCTCTGATGCATTGGAAACCTGCGTTACATCAGAGGGGGCGGGGTCACCCGCACGTCACTGGGTAAGCCCAGGTTTCCCCTTGCGTCAAAGGGGGACAGGGTCACATGACGGGTGGCCCCGTCCTCAGCTACATAAGATCTGTCAGGCTGCGGCGACGATATTCCCAGGGTGTCTCCGGTGGAGACAGGATGCGCTGCACTGGACATCTCATCGCTGGAGCCTGGACCCCGGAGAGGAGATCATCCATCGCGGGATACCGAGAGTGGATTACCACCGCTGGAATCTTTTTTTTGTTTTTATTTTTTTATTTTTAATAAAGGACTTATCCCAACGGTGTCTGTGTGTTTTTTTACAATTTTTTTATACTTTCTTTGTGAAATGGTAGGGGTACAATGTACCCCTTACCAATTCACATAGGGGGGGGCGGGATCTGGATTCCGATAAGCCCCCCGCCCGCAGACCCCCACAACCACCGGGCTAGGGTTGTGGGGATGAGGCCCTACAGACCCCCAAAGCATCCTCCCCATGTTAAGGGCATGTGGCCTGGTATGGTTCAGGAGGGGGGGCGCTCGTTCGTCGCCCCTTCTTTTCCTGCAGCCTGCCAGGTTGCGTGCTCAGATAAAGGGTCTGGTATGGATTTTTGGGGGGAACTCCACGTTATTTTTTTTTTATTATTTGACGCAGGGTTCCCCTTAATATCCATACCAGACCTGAAGGGCCTGGTAATTAAATTTGGGGGGACCCCCACGCATTGTTTTTTTTTTTTATCAATGACTTTCAATGACTTTTCTCTGTATTGCCGGGAGCCGACAATTCATTACAGTCACGAGTACTTTTAAATTCCTTTTTTTCCTTCAGAAATGACAATTGTGCAGGGACAGTTCTAAGCACGGGAAACAAGCGCTACTTTACAGGCATACTATACACACCCCCCAGGTACAAAATTTAAAGGAATATTTCACTTTTGTTTCACTTTAAGCATTATTAAAATCACTGCTCCCGAAAAAACGGTAGTTTTTAAAACTTTTTTTTGCATTGATACATGTCCCCTGGGGCAGGACCCGGGTCCCCAAACACTTTTTATGACAATAACTTGCATATAAGCCTTTAAAATTAGCACTTTAGATTTCTCCCATAGACTTTTACAGGGTGTTCTGCGGCTTTTTGAATTTGCCGCGAACACCCCAAATTGTTCGCTGTTCGGCGAACATTCGAACAGGCAATGTTCGAGTCGAACATGAGTTTGACTCAAACTCGAAGCTCATCCCTATTCTTGGGTAGTTGTATCTATATTCTTGCCCATTTTTAGAAGCCGGTTTGTGCATGTGGAGTAAAATATGTCTGCTATAGCTCGGGTGGCCGGGGACAGTGCCAGGGTTGCATGTTTTCTGGGGACAGACACCTCAAAACAGGGACTGTCCCCAGGAAACATAGATTTATGGTCACCATAGAACAAGTCCAGCTTTATGTGACTAACTACTACTAGCTATGACAACATTTCCAGATCTTTGTTTTTCTTGGGTAAATGTATCTAAATTCTTGCCCATTTTTAGGAGCCAGTTGGTGCATGTGGAGTAAAATGTGTCTGCTACGGCTCGGGTGGCCGGGGACAGTGCCAGGGACAAATGTTTTCTGGGGACAGACACCTCAAAATGGGTACTGTCCCCAATAAACGTAGACATATGGTCACCATAAAACAAGTCCAGTTGTATGTTACTCGCAGGAAAACATGTGTCCCTGGCACTGTCCCCAGCCCCCCCCCAACCCCCCCAAGATGTAGCAGACACATTTTACTCCACATACACCAACCAGCTCCTAAAAATAGGCAAGAATTTGGATACATTTACCTAGGAAGAAGCCAAGAAGTTGCATGTGACTAGCTATGAACACATTTTCAGATCATTGTTCTCCTTAGGTATTTGTATCTAAATTCTTGCCCATTTTTAGGAGCTGGTTTGTGCATGTGGAGTAAAATGTGTCCGCTACAACCTCGGGAGGCTGGAGACATTTCAAGGAATGCATGTTTTTTGGGGACAGACACCTCAAACAGGGACTGTTCCCAGGAAACATAGACATGTGGTCACCATAGAATAGGTAGAGTTTTATGTGATTAACTACTACTATCTATGACAACATTTTCAGATCGTTGTTCTTCTTGCCCATTTTTGGAAGCCATTGACATTTTAAGGTTTGGAGCTGACGTGTGGTTGAGGGTCTGCTCCCAG